>CASBWL010000009.1:2462297-3693446 GCA_949130495.1 Sambucus nigra | reverse complement strand
CATGCTGACAAAAGTCGCGTTATATGAATCATGACCGTGTCACAATCATTCCTTAGAATTTTTGTATCAAACTTAACCAACATATTTATTTAATCAAAATCATTAAATTCAATTTTTTTTTCGAATATTCCAATTTGTATTTAAAATACCTATTTAAAAAATCCGGGTTGTTACATACTTCCCCACTAACAAGAAATTTCGTCCCCGAAATTTAACAAAAACTCCAACGCATAAAACAATATAAGGCTCATATATGCCTACCCGTAAAGTGCCAAAAATCGGGAGTCCATACGCCCAATCCTAGTCACACAAAATTCCACGGTCGAAAATATAGTGTATATAATCTATATATATACATAACTATGAGAATAACAGCGTACCACGTACTCTCGCGAACCATCACTCGATTAAATCTCCAAATTTCATCTAAACACCAAGGTCCTCAAATTTCTTCATATCACAAAAATCGATACTTACCATAACCAACAATTTTCTCTAACAATACTCAAAATAACTATCATCTTCCAAATTACCTCTAAAGATATTCGCGTAGAGATTATAAATTCTAACATCAATTACCACAATCACCACAAAACTCCAAGTTATCTAAATACTAACGCATCCTTTTCATCGACATTTCTATTTCCACACTTCGCTAACATATATGATAGAACCACTATCTTAGAAGGTACAAATTAACAAAAGGGAATAAAAGATCGGTAACCCCGAAGCTAAATAGACTCATAACCTACGAGACCTAATACCATGCTCTGATACCATCTGTAACACCCCGCTAAATTCTGACGTCGGCCGCCACCAAAAGTAAGTCGAGCGTTAATAAATTAAATATCATCCTTAGCATGTGACAGATGTGAGACATATAAATTTAATCTACAAGTTAAATATTTAAATAAATCCCAAATATTAAGAACATCCAACTCATTTATCACCAAAGTGAGATATAAAGTCCGTCACATGAAATCTCCGAATATCTAAATTATTACAATAAATCAAGTCCAACTGAAATCTCTTAAAACAACTTTGGAACCGAATGTCCCAAATAAAACCCAAATAAAGTCTCACAATAAATACGATTGGATGGGAGAAATAAATGTCTAAAATGAAAATATAAATCCAGCTGCACTTCCAAGGGATCTCCAAAATTTCTATGCAGTTATTCCAATTTAATTTCCTGAAATATTAGTCAACGCATGTGTCAGAGCCAAAGCCCTGCGCATGAATACCGGCTACTCTTCTCAATTAGGGTCCTTGAACCCAGACAATAGTGCTATACATATCGACCATAACAATAGAATATTTTAATTAAAAGCAAGTCTATAATCCTTAACAATTTAAATTTTCTAAGTACCCACCCAAGGTTTGAATGTGCCACACCAATATTATTTTAAATTTTGACCCAACCCCCACGATGTTAATGTTTCTGAATTAACCAGGATTAATTGTTCTCACTTTATTATTAGGTATGCCGTGGGTGATTTACACCAAAATTGATTAATATTACCACACATCCCCTTGTCATAACCGCCGTCTGACCCAATGTGGCCCTCGACCTATGACAAGGTTCCACACACAACACACATCCCCTTGTCATACTCGCCGTCTGATCCGTTTTTATCCTGCGATCCTCTACATATGACAGGTTCCACACACGACATGACATCAACGCCCTCTGACCCGGTTAAACTGTCGGCCCTGGACACATGATGTCGCCATTCAATTTTAATACCAGTTTTTAGTCTTGCGGTATTAATTTCCCAAAATTTCTCACACTAGTCATTCACAATAAATTTTTCCCACCCTTAAGAGCGATGTGAAAATCCTCAAAATATTCCTTAGTCCCAATAAAAAGTTCCCAAAACATAATTTCATCACACAATAAATAATTGATGATTTAAATAATTTACTTCAACTAGATATCAATTCTAGATTATCACATAAATGGTAAAAATAGAGAATTTCTCCCACCCCAATTTATATAACGCGCATAGATTTATTTTAATTAGTCCCATACCTAATTACCAAAAATCGCAACTAAGGCCCACTTTATTAGTCCCATACCTAACAAGTGTACTACAGCAAGGGGTGAGAACTAATTATCTAAAATACCAACTTTCTCGAAATATTCAATATTTTAATATTTCATAATTATCATAATTAACAATTTATAATAATAATTCCCAGTAATACTAATTTCCCAACAAATGATTTTTATCCAACTATGGGAAAATTAAGAACAAGTATTTATTATAACTTTTTCGAATTTATTATGTCATAAGTTTATTATTTATTTTCTTAGCACCAATATTTTAGTTGTTTTAGGAATTTATATAAACATCCAATTTAAATTTCTAAAGGGTCCTCTACAAGTCCATAATATTTCTAAGAGGTCCTCAACAAGTCCAAAATATTATTAAGGGTCCTTAACAAGTCCAAAATATTATTAGGGGTCCTTAACAAGTACAAAATTATTTTAAGGGTCCTTTTCAAGTCTACAATATTTTTAAGAGGTCCTTTACATAAATTTGTCCGTAATAACACCAATAATCAAAATAACAATAAAATTATATTTATTTGGTAATATTAAATTATTTTTACAAAACAGCCCCATAATTATTTTATTCAATATATTAAATTCTTAATTTCTTTTAGAACACGTGAGTTTTAATGGAGGCTATAATCAAGACATATATCACTAAAGGAAAAGAATAGGATAACATGCCTGATTTTTGTAGATGTTGAAATTGATGAGATATTCGGGTTCTCCTCGAAAAATTGATCGAAAAACTCTCTTGCACCACCTTGAAATAATTCTGTTTTGACCCCCAAAAATAAGCTTGGAAATGGTTTTAATGGTGGATTATGGTGGCTTAAGGGGTGGTCACAAATTTGGGATTTACTACTGATTTGTGAGAGCTTAAGGGAGTGGGAGAGATGACAAAAATTTGTTTGGTTTGTTATCTCATCAACCACATGGTCAATACATTATATAACCCCATAATTCACTAGTTTATTCAATAATTAACTCCAAAAATTCTATACCCATCCAATGTTGGTGAGGTTATTCAAATGGTCAGGTGAGGGAGGTATAGACTAGGGGTTGAATCAATGGATGGCTTAGGATTTAGCCAAATAAAAAAATAAAACCCCAAATTTATTAATATTTTTATTATTTTTAGAATTGAAAGTAGCTCTAAAATAGGTCTAAATGATGTTTTCTGGAGATGTCAAAGAAGAGAAAGTTCCTCAAAATTAAATTTTAAGTTGATATGGAAATTTTCAGAATTTTATGAGTACTTTTATTTTTTGACGAGAAATAATAATATTTTATTTATTTATTCATTTTTCGACTTTGGACCCCCTGGCACTCTTAGGCATATTTTTAGAATCCAATAAATATGGTCAAATTATTTTTAACCTCAATAAAATGTCCTACAAAAATCGCGCAAGTTCGCGTCCTGCGCGACACATGCTGACAAAAGTCGCGTTATATGAACCATGACCGTGTCACAATCATTCCTTAGAATTTTTGTATCAAACTTAACCAACATATTTATTTAATCAAAATCATTAAATTCAAATTTTTTTTTTCGAATATTCCAATTTGTATTTAAAATACCTATTTAAAAAATTCGGGTTGTTACAAAACCATGTTCATTTCTTAAGTTGCATTATATATGGTCATGAGGCGTGATATACTAGTATTCAGAGTCCCTATTTAGCCCTAGTTTCCGTAGCTCAAACACTTAGACATTGCATGTAATATTTCATAGTCCACATTGTAACAAGATATGACCCTATAAAGTTTTTGTTAGCTAGGGCTATACTCATTAGTAGGCTAGCCAGATGGTTTCTAATACTTCCAGAGTATGATCTCAAATGTGTAGTCCCTCGGGCCATCAAAATCCAAGCTTATGCAGACTTGTTAGCCATTTTCATATCGGAGACATTCGAACCACCACATGAAAAGCTTTCATGGGACGATCTCCAAGACAACTACCTGGAAGACAGTTAAAAAGGGTGTAATATGGAGTTTTATGGTTCCTCGGCTTAAGTAAAAGGAGGTGCGGGGTTATCTTGAGCAAAGGGGGTGAGGAAGTCCAATTTTATTTTAAATTGGATTTCAACTATTTCAACAATGAAGCTGAGTATGAGGCCCTAGTGTTGGGTTTGCTGCAGGCCTTTGGAAAAGGCATTCAAGTTTTTATAATCAAGGTTGATTCCAATCTGGTGGTATAGCAAGTTAACGGGGAATATGCCCTAAAATACATGAGTCTAGCGCCCTACCGAATGATCATTCAATGGTTTCTTTGGAAGTTCCATGAGGTCACAATCAAAAGGCATCCTAGAATGATGAACAGCCATGCGTATGCCTATGCCACTATTGCCTAAAAAGTTGTCATCAAGGGGTATTCGACTTTCATGAGGACAGCTCCCCTACACTATAATAGAAATGTTACCCACTCATGATAGCAAGGACTAGAGGGGCAAGATAAGGAAGTAGCTTGATACTAGCAAAGGACCATTGAGCTTTGTGGAATTGGTGCAATATTTTACCACACCAAGCAACTTGTATTACAAAATAGGGGGAATAGGTTTTAAAGGTGAATTGGCCCTGAGGAAGCTGATAAAAACTAAAAGAAGACCATGAAGATAGCTACGAGACCACTTTGATTCCATTATACCGACGAATTCAGAGGGCAAGCTACTTTGGTCACATGATGAAACAAGATGTCGCGCAGGTATAAATGGGTTGTGATAAGTGTCAGTTATATTACCAGGAAGCTGAATGTAATTTCATAGAGAAACCACCTGATTGGAGATAGCGGTACATCTATATGCTAGTGGATGTGGTAGTTCCAGTTAGCAAAGATGTTGCCATGAGATTAAAGAGGAGGATTTCAAGATATTACACGCAAAATGACCATCTCTATTAGAGGGTTTATCCTGATAGACCTCTTCAGTGCATCATGTTAGAGGAAGAAGAGGAAGTGTTGAAACAGGACCATGAGCGAGGCCATATTGTGGGAGCAAATCTTTACAATCAACTCATGACCTTGGGATATTTTTAGCCAGCCTTGGAAAAGGAATCTGCTGAGTTCGTTTGAAAATGCAAAGAATGTCAGCTTCATGGTAATATTATCCACACTCCCTCAGTGGACTTAAAATCTCTCTCCAATCCTTTTACTTTTCACACTTGGACATTTGACCTTTTGAGGGCAATTAACCCATCATCCAGGGGAAAATTTTGGATCTTGGTTTCCACTGAATGCTTTACTAAGTGGGAAAAAGCCATATCACTCAAGAAGGCCACAGCAAGGTTGGTTGCTCAGTTCATCAATAAATACATCATATACCGGTTTGGCATTCCAAAGGTCTTCCTCTCAGATAACGAAACCCCATTCATAAACAATGGGTGAGATTACTCACAGAATAGTACTCTATTATCCATCACAAGTCCACTGTGGCCTATCCTAAGTGCAATGGGCAGGAGAAAGATACCAACAAAACGTCGGTTAATATTCTAGCTGAAATTTTGGAGGATTTTCCTGGTACTTGGGATGACAAGGTACCAGAGGTACTATGGGCAATTAGCCCTTCTCCTTGGCATTTGGGGCAGAAGCTATCCTACAGGTTGAGCTAGGAATACCCTCCGCCCGGTACAACTTACGTAGTGCAATGCTACCTCAAAATAGACATGTGCAGCTAGAAGCACAAGGACAATGCAAGGAGGCATTTTGATATGTACAGAAAGAAGCTCTGCAGGTCTCACAATCAGATGGTGAAGTCAAGGAAGTTCAAGGAGGGAGGCTTGGCCTTAAAGGCTTGCAAAAGACACATATGAGGTCTCTCCCTACCTAAGTTTCAAGCTAATTGGGAAAGGACATTTATCATGCGCAAGGCATATAACTCGGGTTACTATGAGATCTACAAGATTGAGGATGACATAACATTAAAGCTTAATAAGGGGAACAAGATCTACCATCTTTAAAGCGTTTTGTTATTTATCCTTAGATTTTCTTTTCTTGGTTCTCTTTTATTTATGCTTATAATTATCGCGGTTGGTCGAGAGGTTTTTCTTACAACTTAGTGAAAAGTATTATTATTTATAATAAAAAGAGAAGTTGTGTATAAAATCATTCAAGTATATTTTTTATGAGTACAAATGTAAATCACGCGCAAGAGAAGATGGAAGGAGCAATTTCATTCAAAACCTTAAGTACAACTACAATCATGGGAAGAGATACTGCCTCGGAGTACAAAAATAAAAAAAAATGTACACAGCCCTAATAATAACTGGGCTCATCTATTACGAACCATAAGTTGGTAGACTCGATCAACCTATGGTGATGATATGATATAATGGTCTCCAAAGCAGCTTGCTCGTTGGCTAGATCAACCATATCCCTCTCATGGACCTCCATTTGTTGTTGCGGTTTCTCTAACTCTACCTTGGCTTGGGCTATGTCTTCTGGGGCAACCACAACTTTTTCCTTCGCTTTAGTGAGATCAAGGACAAAGATAGGCATTTCTTCTCCAATAATCGCTTGAGTCATGTTACTTGCTTGAAGTATGACATAGAATGAAGGTAGATTGGCTTTATTGAATGATCTCACCAGTTCGAATAACCATGTTAAAGAAAAGACTTCACTTATAAGTACATTAACCTTGCTTATCAGCTCTTTGATTTTGGATGAAGTAAGTGACTACGGAAGAGTACTCAGAACCTCACTAAGCATAGTGGTAAAGCCAAGAAACCTACAAGCCATCATCACCCTGGTAGAGGTTGGATGCAATGGGTTTTAAAGGTGGAAGGGAGATGATCAAGCAATTGTTAAAGTAGCTCACGATGAAGAGTTATTAAAATATGAGGAAAATTATGGATAGTTTGTCAAACTAAGTCATTAGAAGAAGCCTCCAGATCTCTTGCTCACCCACCATTGTCATTTATTGCGATGGTTTTAATAGATGACTAGAGATCTTTCAGGGATTATTGGTGTGTTTGGATGCCTGCCAAGCTGTATCTAGGGTGCTTACTCCTCTCTCCCTCCGACTGGATTACTTCTTAGTTCCCCTTATTATTGCTTGAGTTATACAAGAGTGTATTATGAGTCCAATCTAAGTGTTGATCAAATATAATATTGTGTGTTATCTTGTATTTGTTGAGAGTTTTTGGGTTATCATTTATCACCATACCTATAGGGGTTACAACTCAACTAGTATTACCATACTCCCAGGATATAAGGGGACTACCCTCTTACAACTCTAAAACCATTATTGCTCATTGAGGGTAACACTGTGTTCGATGCTCTATCTTCCTCTTGAAAAATAGGTGTGGTAACTCGATATGGCACCTCAACATTTACACCATTGGTTGGAACAGTAGATTGATCCATAGAATTATCGACAATGATAGAGCTCACGATTGTTTCCCTATGAACATCCTCACGAGAGGCTTGACCAACTGGAAAAGCAGGATCAGTTATGATAGCAGGCCACTCGATTAAAGCCTGACAGTAATCAAGTAAAGTAAAAAAAGACCAAGTTTGGGCCTTATAGTTATTTAGTCCCAATTTACTTGAAGGACCTTTTAAGGTTGCTCAACCAATTAAATTGGGTATGCTTGGCATTTATGGTTGTTTAAAGTCCCAATTTACTTGAAGGACCTTTAAGGTTGCTCATCCACGTAAATTGGGCATGCTTAAAGTCCCAGTTTACTTGAAGGACCTTTTAAAGTTGCTCGACCAAGTACTTTGAGCACGCTCAAAGTCCCATTTTACTTGAAGGACCTTTTAAGGTTGCTCGACCAAGTACTTTGGGCTCGCTCAAATTCCCAGTTTACTTAAAGGACCTTCAAGGTTTCTCGACCAATACTCTGGGCACGCTTAAAGTCCCGATTTACTTAAAGGACCTTTAAGGTTGCTCGACCAAGTAAATTAGGCACGCTTGATCTCTATTGTTGTTCAAAGTCCCTGTTTACTTGAAGGACCTTTTAAGGTTGCTCGACCAAGTTCTTTGGGCATGCTTAAAGTCCCAGTTTACTTAAAGGACCTTTCAAGGTTCTCAACCAAGTAATCTAGGCACACTTGTTACTTGTGGTTATTCAAAAATCCTAATTTACTTGAAGGACCTTTAAGCTTGCTCGACTAAGTACTCTGGGTAAATTTGATTTCATCAATTTTTTTGATAAAATGACCCAAAGATTTTTCAAAAAAGTGTGGCCGTAAAATTTGGCTTAAAAAGGGTAAAAGAAGATGAGTATATACCTCTCTGTAAGGAGGTGTAACAAAGATTATTCGTTCAATAGCAGGTTCAATGATGGGTTTTTGAACAACATCCTCAACCCTCTCAACTTTAGTAGTTATTCCAGCCTCCAAAATAGAGGGCCCAAATAGGTTCACCAACAATTCTTCATTCATAGTAGGAACCACGATCAGGTCCCTGCAAGTGTTCACATGAGCTACCTCAGACGGAACAACCTGAAATCACAAGAAAGGGGGAATTAAATTATGAAACCAACAACATAAAGTAAAGGTACCTCATAGTAAACTATAAAGCTCACCACATTATTTATCTCAACAATAAAAGGTTGGCTTACTTCATCCCCCACAGCTTCCATTTCATCTTGAGTAAGTGTTTCCTCTTGGTGAAAGAAAGATGAATCAGGGGTATAACCACTACTAATTGACCCACTCAAATAAAAACCACTCCTTGCCATGCAGGGGGAATCTTCCATTACCTCAGGGTCATTCGCGACAGCAGGTGCTTTGAGGGTAACAGGATGCGAAGGAGTTGGCTTGAAAGTTATGGCAATTTCCTCCTCTTAGAGTTGAGATAACGAAATAAAATCGTGTTGAGTTTACTGGGGGAGGTGTGTCAGAAGCCCCCCATCTCCTAGTCCTATGTTGGCTCCCATTCAACAATAAAAGTATCACAATACTCATCAATATGTGTACCACAAGCAAAGTATATGGAATTAAATATATGAGAAAATATAGAAAATACAAGCAAATGCAAATAATAACTCTTGATCAGTAAAGTAGTCCAAAATAGTGTAGTCTAAAGGAGGAAGGGAAGGTTTCTCAGTGGAATACATCTTGCATAACTTACGCGACTTATGCATTAAAAGAGCATCCTCAACATCCTCCTCCTCAACATCTTTTATAGTTGGGTGATGAGCCCTTTCTTCTGATCTGGTCCTTTTTCTACCAGTTATATTGGCTAGGGGAGTGAAGGAAAAACCTTGAGCAACCATCTGTTCTTGAATCACAGCTCTAGCAGTCGATTAACCTTGATCATATTTGGTCATCATGTCCTCAAAACACTCTAAAACTATGATCACTAGGTTGGAGTCAATCTCTGCCACTAGAAGGGCGGACTCCAAGGGAACAATGGCAGTGCTCTTCTTCTTGGGATGTTTTATTTTTTCCTTTATAGTTTCCTCAGTCAAAGTACCAAGGGGTGTCTCCTCTTCAATGGCAGGTTGTGAGGTGCCAGGGGCATCTTCAGCTTCTTCAACAAGATAAGAGGTAGAAGCCCATTTATTCGTCTTCAGAATAGCTTCCTCCATAGGTGCTAGTGGAGGAATTTCATTGGGAATTGTATCATTAACCTTACTCAAAGGAAAATGAGATTGGTTTATTGAACAACTTTTCAACTCAAGCTCAATTGGAGGAAATCTCTCGACAACTAGGTAAATAGGTTGACGTAAAATGGTCTTTTGGAATATTCCAAGCTAATTAGGCCAAAATACACTAAGGTAAGTAGAAAATATACTATCTTGAGCCCTCTTTGAAGGAATCACCAACTAAACTTTGTATTGATTCGATAGGGTTGCCACAGTGCTGGTTAGAACGTTCCCACAAGCCAACAAGAAGTTAACAGGATTCTCTAAGGTGTTATGGATTAATAAGGGCACTCCCTGATCGTACCCAAATTGGCACGGTGGGGGTAATAGATGAAGAAGTCGTATCCCTACTCAGTGTATGAAGGAAGGTAAGAATGGGTGATAGTTAGAAGAATATTTAAAGAGGGGAAGTTATAGGCATAAGCCTCATCGATCTCAGTCACCATCTGAGAGGCCTTGTCAAAGAACTAGTTGGTGTAAAATTGGTTAACACTAACATAAGGATAAAATCAAAAGGCCTTGACTTCATCGATCAAAGTGATAAAGAGATTCTTGCTCTATTTATGATTCCAATAATAAATATGGGTAACCTTTATGGCATAAGAAACAAGAATAGCCATGGGCATAGTTTGGGAACCTGGCATATAGGAAGGCAGTGAGAAGCATGTGGGTGACATAGTTGGAGATGTAAAACCTTTCAATAGACCTTGATAAATAAGCTTGCACTCGATTAATCCAGGTATAAATTAAGCACAAGGTGATAGCATCCAAATGGATTTTTATTCCCAAGGACATTCCAATGGCCATGTTAATTAAGTTCTTCCTTGGGCAGTCGTGTGACTTCCCAAGCACAAGATTCTTGACAAGATCACCATATATAATTAGGAAGCTCTAAGTCACTCTCCTACCATGCCAAGTAGGAGTTACTTAGCAATTTGTTTGCCTATGGTGTTATTTTTAACAACTTCCCTTGCCTTAGCATCTACCTTGTCTTCAATGAAATAGAAGTAAGGGATGAGCTCCGAGAAGGCACATTTATTAAAGTTCCCCATACACTTCTTAATGAAACCTTCCAACCTTTTTCACATAATCACCTCTTCTTTCGAGATAGCTTCTTCAAAAAAGGTCTCATTTCCAATAGCATCAATCCCCAATAACTCACACACATCTTCCAAAGTTATTATATATTCTCATCCAAGTTGCCTCAAATGTATGAGACATGTGGCTCCAATAAGAAACCAACAACTCAAAGTGTTGTTATTTTTGGTAAGAGTTAAGTTGCCAAACCAGGTAGAAGATGATAGTCCCACTTGAGATAGCGTGGCAGCATATTTTCCATGGATTTAGTCTGTCCACGCACCTAAGCCATCATAGGAACCACAACAGAATCAAATTCAACACTAGAGTAAGGGAAGTCTCCACATTCAATCCTAAACCTGATTACACTTACATCTGGGATATAATCTCAGCCTTCAACTTCATAGTGTTCATCCACAAGCAAGCGAGGCAATTCTTTGGAAGTCAGATGGTTGGGGAACTTGTCCGTCATAGACCAAAGATAATCAGCCTCCTCCAAGTATGGAGAACAAAGATACTTTAGCCACTAGGTTCGATGAGCGTGAGTCCAAGGGGAAACACTCTTTCTAGAAAAAGCCTTCTTCACAATAGGAGCCATTACAAAAGTGGTGTTAAAGGTTCAGATGAAGAATAAGATGATTTGAAAAGGAAAAGGCAGATAGGGATTGCTCCATCTCTCTCTCTCTAAAGGTAATGTTTGCTAAAGAAAAATGATAAAGGAAAAAAGTGATTTAAAAAAAAGATAGCCTTTTTATAAGGGGAAATAGATGGAATTTTAAATGGTGAGAGTTGGTATCACGTGCGTGTGGTTATGCGTCTGCAGCAAACGCGATGATGAACCTTGATTTGATAATGATTGAGGTGTATCGCGTGGAACAAACGTGTTCTCCCTAACGTGCCATGTGTACAGTTGGGGAAAAGATACAAGATTCATTTAATATGAAGAAATGGCTCAATGATGACAATTTAGCTTGGGGGATTGAACAAATCATCCCATTAATCTCTTTTCTTGGAGAAACAAAATAGTTTTAGGGGAAATTAAAAAAAACCATTATATTTCCCTTAATAAATATAAACAGATTTATCCAAAAACATTTTTATCTCTGAGAAAACATCATGACAGTTTCCAGGTTGCTCGAGCAAAAGCTCACTCGGAAGGAAAATACATGTGTGGTTATTCACACATACCTTTATACAAATAATTGTTATTTCCATAGTAATTTGTTTCTTTGCTTGAAATAACCCTTGTCTACATGTTACTCAAAGACAGGTTATCGTATTTTTTATAGATATCTCTTTATAGATAAACAAATATCTCTATGAATGGGAAAATGTAGGGGGAAGTCCAAGCATGTGAGGTTTATCAATAGACTAATCTTGCACAAAAAAAAAGATTATTGATAGAACAAGAAGGTTATTCGTAAGACAATCATTCGCAAGGACCGTGGTCATTCCAAGAAACTCCCACAAAGATCAAGCTCAATCAAGAGATATGGAAACCACATTTTATAGGAATTATGATGTACATGTATTACCTGTTATTGCTTAAATACTTAGATTTATTTTGTAATGATTATGAGGTTGATTGGCACCTTCGAAGGACCATGTATGGCATGGCATAGGAGAGATTACATGCTCTATCGAACAACCTCATTTTGGGAACCTTGCAAGGACTTGGCTTGGAGGATTAGGAACAATGTAACATTAGGTAAGCAATACTAACCTCTTTGGAACATTTTGGAAAAAACTTTGTTCAATAAGCACAACAAATGATTCCATCTGCTAGAGATACCATCTGCTGAGGGACTTCTCTCGAGGGACAAATAGTTATTAAAAAATGTTCCTTTGGTCTCTCATAGAAAGTTCCAGGTTTCTCGAACAATAATCATCCGAAAGACCACATTTGGATGATTGGACAGCTCACCTTATAGGTTAATATTTGCCATATTTTATGAATTCATGTTTCCTGACATTTTAGGAACTCGAGAAAAGTAGCACGCGAGTCATTTTATCTCTTGAGCCACTAACCCATTTAGAGGAATGTCCAATCCGCCATTATAAATTAAACCTTTGTGTCAACCTATCACATCTCAATCAATGAAAAGGAACTCGTGATAGCACGGACAGTGTTTCAGCCAAAATATAATATCTCATGCATTTAAGTAAATATCTTTAGCATTAATCGCACAGTACTCTCAGCATTAAATGGGGTCAGGACATTTAATCCAATCAAGGTTGCCCAATTGACCTTGCCCTCGTATAAATATTTCCATTTATTTTCTTTAAAAGGATACTTTATCATATTTATTATTCGCAAAGTTAATTCCTTGTTTTGTTATGATACAAGAGTTTGTTCATCGCTTATTGATTATTCCCTAGTTCTTTTTATTCTCCAACACTAGAATATGTTGTGCTTCTGGTTTGCTGCCTTTCTTTTATTGTGCTTGATTGCCTGTTCTTTGTCCCTACGATCAAGTTGGTTTTGGTTCCCATTTCATTTATTTTAATCAAAAGGAATTTATGTTGTAAATGCTTCATTTAAATAGACTTTTGGTTTTAAAGTTTGTTGCAGACAATATAGTTATCATTTATTGTGTTGTTCTTTGCTCACTAATAATCATTATGATAAGGGGTTATGCCTCGTTAAATACTAATTATATTTCAGAATCCACATCTTACACTCATAATAAACTAAGTGGACCTATCCTAAAAAAAATTCAACCTAAAATCACCCATCCAAAAATTCGGTCTCGTGCACCATTTAGTAAAAATTCATAACTAATTCAAAAAAATAGTAAAATATGAAATGACCATCCACGCCTTCGTAATTCAATTTTGCACAAATCATTAATTTTTCAATTTCATTATCTGATCGATGTATCAATGTTGGTGGGTCGATCGATGGGATCTATGCGCATTCATCTTCTCCAAAATCAAGTTTTCTATGCCCTTGAAACATTATACAATCGGAATTTAAATGAGAGAAAAAAGAAGCTACAGATAAACCACCATTAGATCCATCAAGCATAAAATGATATAGCATACAACTAACAATAATAAGGGGTTAACGTAGATTTAGCCTTACAAAACAAAGGTTAATATATTTTACGCACGCATATTAACAAATTACCCATTTTAGGTAACATGATGATTAAAATCAAGACAACACTAATCGTACCTTTGATACAAATTGATTGACCCAATTTTAAAATTTTTAGATCTTAATTTCTTATTTTTTCTCAATACCATAACGGATCTTGTAGGGGATCCGACAGACATGAATCATAGACTTGTTTTCTTTGCCTTTGAAACATTATATAATCGGAATTTAAATGTGAGAAAAATTAATACTAATAAACCACTGTAGGATCCAACAAGTTTAAAATAAAATAGCATACAGTGAACCATAATAGAAGGATTACAGGAGATTTAACCTCGCAAAATATATTTTGGTACAATCTACGCATGCATATGAAAAAATTACCCATTTTGGACAACATGATGATCAAAATCAAGACAAGTTTAATTGTATCTCTAATAGGAATTGATGGAGGAAGTTTCAAATTTTACAGATCTTGACTTTCTTGATTTTAATCTTAATTGAGTACAAAAGTGTTTTAAAAACACAATGCCTTAGCGAATCTTGTACGAGATATCACAAACATGAATTAGATATGTGTTTTCTTTGTCCTTGATCTTCTAAGGTGTCTCCTTTGAAATATCTTCCAATGTGTGGGCACCTTGCTCTTGGATTGCTTAAAGAATATTGGATGAACCCTTCCTTCAAAACCCTAGCTTAGAATAAGCTTGGAACAATTAGAAAGAGAGAAATATATCCACTCTAGGTGAGGGAGACAGAGGGAGCACGGAATTTAGAGGTATATTAGGTGTTTTGGTATTACCTCGTTCTATTATATATATGCTACAATGAAACCCTAGCTCCATAAAATCATACTAGTATTTGAATTCTCTTTAAATTCCCTTTAAATATCTTTTAGTTTTAATTTTTTTCCCGAACTTTGATTTCATAATTAGGTTACTCCAGGGACCGAGGAAAATAATTCATCGGCTTATACAAAAATAGTAATTCCAAAATTCCTTCTGCAATTTAATTTCCACTATTTGTTAATTATTTTTAATACCACTAAATAAACATAATTGAAAACTCCAATTAATTATTTCAAACTACATACATAGAATTGAATCATTTTCTTGAAAACTTATAATAATGCATAATATGATTCTCTTTGTTGAATTACAAATGGCCATTAATGAAATTTATTTTGCTGGAAATTAATTTCATAAACTTCTTGTTTATTCCTTCGTTTATAAACTTAAAAATTATTTAATACTCCACCTAATTATTAAATAAGTAATAATTAACCTGAAGAGTTTTATTTAGTGGAATGAAATATATAAGTTTACTAATGGGAATTAATATCCAAGACTTGGTCACTAGACGTGGATTCCTTCCAAATATAATCATTGCAAATATCCCAAAGAATATACCAAACTTAAAGGATTTATTTATCTATAAAAAATGATCGCATACATGTCCAAATCAAAGCGATACCCACATGAATATTTCAATATTAGTATTCTTAGGATTAATAATATGTGCATCCTTTACAAGCCTGTGAAATATATAAGTTCATCGTCGTCAGCCCTAAAGTTCATTTCAGTTTTGGTCTTGTTTAGTATATTTCGGATATATCGTCACAGTCTCCCCTTTGACCTAAGAACTAGTCACCATAAACAAGACCAACAACTAATGAGATTGCGAACGCAACCAGACGGTGGTACGTCATCTTCCACCCAGGTTGTGAATGGTTCAATTATAAGAAACGAAACCCTAATCTTTCTTCAGAAAATCACCTGGATTCCTACTTTATGTGATCGACTGAAATATATAACTATACTATGAGAACAATAATATAACATCATTCGCACAGTTAATTCACTATTTTATATGAGCAGACATAGACAATCTATTATAACTGAAAAGCATATAAATGTCTCAAAATACACTTGGTTTTATGGAAAAACCCCAACAATCACCTGTGTTAATCAACATAAAATTTGAATCATTGAAAAACTTTTGTCACTTAGACCTAGGGTTTATTATACACCATTAAAATTAAAAGGAAAATTAAATTTATATCGTTGTATCTTTGTCATTGAGGAATAATGCATCCAGATGGGTAACCAATTTCCCAGATGAATCCATTATGGAGGTCGAAAATAAAGATCGAATATTGGAATCTTACTCTTCTCTCCCAATGAAGAGTATATTCGTATGGCAATTAACCTATACTTTGAATGCACTAATAATGTGACAGAATACGAAGCACACATCAGAGGTCTCCACATAGCTCATATATTTAGGATCCAAAGTTAGGATGTGTTTGGAGAATCAACTCTCAGTATTAAACATACTTTGGGTAAAAGGAATATAAAGAAAGAAAATAAATTCCATTTCCTAAGAAATTGCAAGAAGAAGTTGCCAAGTTTGAGGAAGTTCATTTCTTTTATATACCATGGTCTAAGAATAGTTTTACACATGATTTGACTACTTTTCTTCAATGGAAAAGTTACCTGAAAATATCTCCAAGGTTACCATGACAGTTCATAAGAAGAGTAGACTTTCTCACATCCATAATATAGAGGTGATCAATGAAGTTGGAAGGATAGTTTAGTATTATGACACTTGGAACTTTTTGAAAAATTGACAACACATGTAAGGGGAACTTTCTAATTGAGTCAATTTGTTTGTAATTGGCATAATTCTGACCAAAACTGTTTGAGTCGTAGGTTATTCATTGAGTTGTGATCATATAAAGCCTATGACGTGTTGTGTTGAAGATGTTGCGTCCAAGCTTTGAAGATAACATCGTGTCGTATTTTAGTGCCTACTTTTCTTCACACACTTGGATTTACCATAGATATCTTAGGTATGAATGCCAACGAATTTTTAGATCTAGGATTTTAATTAAGGATGTATTTTAAAATTAAAATGTTTTGGAACTTTGAAAAAATAAATTTTCGAAATGTATTTTTAAAATATTTTCTGAGTTATTTTTAATTTAAAAAATTGAGGTTGTTTTAAACTTAAAAATATTTTTTGTTTCTCCTGTCATTCAAATGAGATGACAATTTCATTCGAACGAATGATCTTTGTCGTGCGAAGTCTCATTAAAAGCTTTCATCAATTGAGCATCGATCGAGGGCGTACTGTTTTGACTCGTGAGATACTCGTTCGATATTGGTTCAAACGAGATTGAGATCTTGTTCAAAAAAGTAGGTTTCATTCAAATGAGATAGCATTATCGTTAAAACAATGCCAAATTTTTATTCGAACGGGATGCTGCCGTGAAATTCATGTTTTCATAGTTAAGATCGTCTTTCACTCAAAAATAAAAAGAACTTTTGTCTGAAAACATTTATGCACCTGTTTACAAAAGTTCCCACTTATTTCCAACATTCTTAGTTTTCAAGATCCAAATCTCATCATTCTAAAGCTATAGTGATCTTGATTTTGGCACCGGAAGTTATTTTACCTATTTAAACATTTGTTTTTGTGTGGTGGACTCTGTACATACTGATTATGGAGAATAAATGGTGGCCTTTGTGTTCATATTTGAAGGTGGTTGCTAGGCTGCATCGGTGGATACTGAGGTGCACGTGAACTCGTGTGTTGTGGACACTTGCGTGAGTGGATTCCTATGTTGCTGATGTGGAGGAGCGGTTAAAGATTAGAAGAGCGTCAAGGCTTGTGGGTGATCGAGTCGTTGAGTAAGTCATGTTTACTCTTACATAATTCCATATTATAGTGGATTGTCTAGCTTGGTCATCTGAGGTTTTTTCCCTTAGTGGTTTTCTCGTACATCGACGACTTGTGGTGTGCTTGATTTATTTACTTTATAGGCTTAATCACCTTAGATTCATGCTATAGCGTTAACAAGATAAAATTTGGTAAATTAAAGTGTTTTCACAAGATAATTTTGTTAGTGTTAAATTAAAATTGAGAAAATTTTAAAAATATTGTTTTTGCCTAAAGAACACTGCTCAGGGGCCTTCTCAACACCTGGTAGGGGTTGATAAGTAAGATTGGATTATGATGAGGAGGTTAGAATCATAATTCATCCTTTATGGAGACAAAATATATAAGAGACACTTTAGTGAGATAGGCCTAAGGTGTTTATGGGTGGTAGGGGTTAGCGGTCATGCGTCCGTGAGATGCGATAAAAGGGCAATGGTGAGTTAGGTGAGTGGGTGTGGCTAATCGACGGTGTCAGGTCATAGGGATATCGTGCATTCCACCCTAGCATGGGCCTAAATATTATAACCACTTGAGATTCCAACACTGCTCAACTTGTCGAAACTGAATGGAAGCTCCTTAACGATAATGATCTTATGAACAACAACGCAAAGCCTACTGATATTCCTACCTTGAAGGGTGTTATCCAAATATTCAATAAAGTGAGGGATGGTATGGAGTGGAGAGTGGGAAAAATGAGAAGCATATTTACGTGGAATGATCCTTGGACCAATAACAACCCCCTTGCTAATCTGATTGGCGGGAGAATCCACCCCATCGAAGAAGATTTAAAAGTTTGCAGCATTAACAGTGCACTGCGACCTTTACAGGCTAATTACATCCCTGCTAAAGGAAATTCCTAATAAGATTTCATCTTCAATTGACCAACTGGAAAGAATCATTTGGAAGCATAGAAAGGATGGAAAGTTGATAGCTAAGAGTGCATATCATTACCTCAACCAGAGTAATGCAAATTTCAACCCAAACAAAACTTGGTTATGGAAGGTGAAGTTTCAATAAAGGGTTAATCTTTTATATGTTTAATCTGCCTCAATAGGCTAGTCGTCAATTCTTAAAGCAACTAGATGAATGATTGATTCAAATGTTTTTGTTAGGTGCATTCTATCTCCAAAAAGTGTTCTTAATTTTCTAAAGTATTGTTGGCCTATCGAATCTCGTCATTCCCTATTGAAAATGAGTTTGGAAAAACAAAAAATGAGAAACTTTAGGCTCAATTTAATGTACGATCCACACTTTGATTTAGTCGCAACGAAGAATAAATACACTCTTCTTCGTGAGGAGTATAGCGTAATGTATTTCTTTATTTATAACCATTAAATAATGAATGCAAAATTTGTCTCAAAAGTGACCCATTTGAATGAATGAAGCTTTGTAAATTGGATGTATAAACTACTTGTCCCACATTAGAATTTTTTTATAAAAGTGAAGTTTTTGTATAAAAAAAAAATATTTGGTCTTAAGGGTTGGGCCAAAAGCACCCCACTTGTGTGAAAGGGAGAGGACTTAGACGCATGTGGGTTAGCACCACATATGCGTGCCCGCGCACTGTCCAGCCTATTCAGCTCGGCTCAAGCTTCTAAAAATCCTTTATTTTTTATACCAAATTAATTTAGTTTCTTAATGGGGTTTTAACCCAACTATTTATATGTTTGTCTTGTTATTTGGACACGATAGTTAAACTCCATTGTAATATTTCGTAATTGTTTTTTCTGTCCAACAGCCATAAAGAAATGTATAAATACAATATATTTCTTTATTTTTTTCATTAGGAAAAATATAAAAAAATTAGCTCCCTTTTTTTCCTCTCCATTGCATAATCGTCAGTTCGAGTATTGCACATGAATTACGTTCATTAGGATTTGAATAGTGAAGTGCTTCCTCTTCAGCCCAAAATATATTCTATCTTGGGAGATGATAATTCATAATCTTAATAACTGTGGATGAAATTATTTCATCCTAAAGATGATGTGTGTATCACAAGAATCAAATTCTTTTCTATATTATTTTCTTATTATTATTGCAGCAACAAGTAAGTTTTATGTTCATATTCTACTTTTTGTATTCTGTACAAATACATATAAATATAAAGGGAATAATAATCTCAAGATGAAATAGTATTTTCCTTTTTCTAATATAAATTAAATATGTTTTATTTCGGTAATAAATCTAAAGTTTTGTTGTTAAACTAAACTGAAATAATTATACTATGTTTTAAAATACTACGAAATAATAATTCAACAGTTCTTTGTTTTTATAACAAAACCAAAAAATAACTTCAGGATTTAGTCTCTCTTATATATACAAATCAGAATTTATTATATTAGTATTATACATTGTTTAACTATAAACAGAATTTTACATTTTGTTTATTTATTAATTAATTTTATTACTATTACCTCCTTACATTTTAACTAAATTTCTGTTTTTGTAACAGAAATGGCTTCAACTAGTATTGTTCCTACACCAGCATCTGTGATTATGTCTCGTGAAGAGAATCCCGAAAAGTTTAATGGAACGGACTTCAAGCTTTGGTAACAAATATTATTTTTTATCTCACTACTATGAACTTGGCAAGATTTCTTTAAAAGGAATCACCTAAAATTATTGGAGGAGAAACCGATAAAGAAAGATTTATTGTCGTGGGTGCATGGAATCATGTCGATTTCTTGTGTAGAAATTATGTTCTTAACCAATTGTACAGTTCACTATACAACGTGTATTATACCATTAAAATGGCAAAGGAACTATGGGAATCCCTAGATAAGAAATACAAAACAGAAGATGCCGGTATAAAGAAATTCATAGTCGACAGATTTATTGACTAAAAAATGGTGGACTCTAAGGCTGTAATTATTCAAGTTTAAGAACTAAAAATGATTATTCATGACATTCATGCTTAAAGGTTGTGCCTAAGCAACTCATTTTAAGTGGATGCAATGACTGAAAAATGATCAACTTTTTGGAAATATTTTAAGTATTATTTAAAGCATAAAAAGGAGGGAGATGAGTCTTGAAGAACTAATTTTAAGGCTTGGAATTGAAGAAAACGATCTACCTGAAAGAAAGAATGGAAAAAACTTCTTGGAATCAAGGCTAATTTTATGGAATAAGGGCCAAAACCTAATAAAAGGAAGCATACAAGAGAAGGCTCTTTAAAGCAAAAGAAGAAGTTCAAAGGCAAAGGTTATACTTGTTCCAAATATGGACATTATTTGAATGAATGTCATAAGTTGAATAATTTCAAGTAACATAATGCTCAAGCTAACATGACAGAATTTGAAAAGCTTTCATACAGCATGACTGACATCAATCTCTCTGTGGTTGTATCCGAATGAAATTTTGTTAGAAATCCTAAAGAATGGTGGGTGCAGACTGGTGCTACATGACACATTTGTTACAACAAATGGATGTTTTCTACTTACAAGCCCATAGTAAATAAACATAATCTATTTATGGGTAATTCATCAAGTTCCAAAGCTGAAGGCCATGGAAAGATTTTACTGAAATGATATTCGAAAAAGAACTCGCTCTAAATGACATGCTTCATGTTCCAAATATTTGTAAGAATCTAATCTTGGGTTCCTTACTTAGAAAAAATGATTTCAAGTTGGTTTTTCTATATGATATATTTGTTTACTCTAATAATGATATGAATGTGAGAACAGGCTACATGACTAAAGGGATCTATAAAATGGATGTAATGATTGTTGAACCAAAGTCCATTTAATTACAATATTAACTCATCTTATTTGCTTGAGTCTTCAAATATTTGGCATGCTAGATTAGGACATGTTAATTATGATACTTTAAGTAGACTAATTAACTTAAATTTTTTGCCAAACATTGATATTGATAAAAATCATAAATTTGATATATGTGTGGAATCAAAATAGACGAGATTGTCATCTCATTCCATTGAAAGGAAAAAAGAACTTGTAGACCCGATTCATACTGATATATGTGATATACACTTGTTACAATATCAATGATTGAACAAAACTATTAATGAAAATGTAATATCTCCTAATTAGTTATTGTTAATATACACTTTAGCTTAATTTAATAAATGTATTTTGATGATTGCAAACATTTTTTTATTTATTTCGTTTGATATAAACACATTTTTAATAAATATTCTTATGGTGTTAACATAAATAAATATAGGGCACTATAATGAAATTGTAATTTGGATGATTCTACACTAATTTTTACTTAGGGTATATAATTTTACTTGTTAATTAATATCCTTTTATACGTATATGTTTTTATCTGTATAACCGATAATATATATATATATATATATATATATATATATATATATATATATATATATATATATATATATAGAACTATTATATTTTACGGATATGTATATCTGTTATTTGTCTTGCAAACAAATATTTAGATGGACATGGTATATCCTTGGATGCCTAAACAGATAACTCCTTTTTTATATATAGTATATTGGTATATTATTTTACATACATAATTGTTTGATTTAAAGTATGTGAATTGCATTGGGTCCCATGCTTACTTAATGGCAAAAAGAATTTGGACTTTGTTGACAGCCAAGTTTATTCCTATGGGTGGTACCAGTTATTCTATATTTGGCCACACTTGTTCGTATCTCTCTCTCTCTCTCTCTCTCTCTCTATATATATATATATATATATATATATATATATATATATTCACACATAATATACAATACTATATCATATCATAATGGAGAGAATATTCTCCCTTTGTTGAATAAGTGCTTGGACACACATGCGGCCAAAACCTGTCTTGAATAATTTCTATTCCTTGCATGCATATATTAATATACATAGTCATATATATTATATATATTGGGCCACACTTGTGAAGAAAGCTACCGAAAAAGAAATATAAAAAAAATTCTTTTTGTTTTGTATGCATAAGTTCATATATATATATATATTCGTGTCCATCGTTTTTGTGAGTCCCATCATCTCTAACATGCGCTTAATTTTATATTTGCAATGCCGGACTTTGCACAATGCATAGACATATAACAATATATATATTTTTTATCAACAACTATTATGGGCCAAAAGTTTTTTTTGGCAGACAATCTTTATCAATTGCATTGGTAAAAAGAATATGATGTCTTGGACTGCATCAAGCATTGTTTTATATTCTCACGTTATAATTTTTTATACACTCTGGACATCGAACAAATTTAGACGCATGCTTTAATTTTTTGTCTGAGCCCGAATTATTTTTTGATTCTTGTCTATTGCACTTGAATGAGTAAATTATTTTATATACCAATTATTGAAAGGGTGAGACTGTGGTCGATGAATAACTAGAAAGGGTTAGGTGTGACCCACTCCAATGGACACTGCCTTCAAGGTTCTCAAGAACTTTAGGTGCAGCTTCTCATGAAACCTTCTCCTTTTGGTAATAATGGAGCTCAAACTGTAACTCACTCACTGCAAGAAGATGAACCTCCACAAGAAGAATAGTAACTTTTCTCAAAAGAAACTCCTAATAATGATGGTTGTCGGGTGAGGAGTGAAAGAACAAGGCACTTAGCCCTAAGAAAATGACCAGGGATAGAATACTAGGAAGTTCAGGTGTGATTTTGGACGAGTAACAGTTCAATTTTTGAGTTTTTTCTATCTGTGTTATTGTATTTTTCTATATCTTGTATTGGCTTTGCCCAGGGGTCCTATTTACACTTGGGTACTAGGGCTGAGTTGGAACTTTTTGGTGCCAAAAACTTAGAGGGTTGGTGAGGGGCAAGGTCTGCAGTGTACCATTTTCCCCTACCTGTGTGTAGCATTTTGTCCCCTCAAACAGGTGCCACCTGGTGCAAACCAAAGTGAAAAAAGCAAATATGTCTACTAATGGAGAAAAAATATCTGATTTGGTAAATATCTTTTGAAATGGTAACTTGTGGTACAAACTTTATAAACTTGAGAGATGAGGCCTCGAGGACCTCCTCTTCTACAACTGCCAATCTTGAGGGGGAGGGGGCCTTGAGGACCCCTCTCCTCTAAAATTATTTTTCTTGAGAGGGTCCTTGAGGACCCTCTCTTCTAAGAAAATCCTTTTATAAAAGTTCATTTCTTATGTCACTTGTGAATAAGTATGAGATATGTGTGGTCTTGAGTGACTCCTGGGGTCTTCCTATAGTATTCTCTCAATCCTAAAGTGCTAAGTGTTTGAGCGTGCTCAACAAACCTTGTTCCTCAGCCGCCGAGCCAAAACTCCTAAGAGATCCTAACTGGCATATTTGAGCCTTGCATGCTCGACTACGCTACCTGTACAAGAAATTAAGTGTTCATACTTTTATTCTTTTAAAGAATGACTTTTCATGATGAGGGGTTTCTCATGGAAGCCACTCCCTCATCCTGACTTTTTTCTAGAATCTGAGGGGGAGGATCTTAAGGGTCCCTAGCCCCAGGTTTTAGTTGAGGATCCAGAGGGTTCCTCACCCAAATGTGTTCTTGCAATTGAGGGAGGGGAACCTTGAGGGATCTGTGACCAAATGTTTTCTGAAGGTTGAGGGACCCTGGGGTTCGTCAACCAATATTGATTTTCTGCCATTGAGTGACCCTGGGGGTTCCTTTACCAATATGGATTTTTTTATTAAGGGACCCTGGGGTTCCTTCACCAATATTCCTCAATATGGATTTTCTGCCATTGAGGGACCCTGGGTTCCTTCACCAATATGGATTTTCTATCATCGAGGGACCCTGGGGTTCCTTCACCAATATGAGTTATCTTCGGTTGAGGGACCCTGGGGGTTCCTTCACCAATATGAATTTTCTACAGTTGAGGGACCCTGGGGTTCCTTCACCAATATGAATTTTTTGAAGTTGAGGGATCCCGGGGGTTCCTTCACCAATATGAATTCTCTATGGTTGAGGGACGCTGGGGGTTTCTTCCCCAATATGGATTTTATGCCACTAAGGGACCCTGGGGGTTCCTTCACCAATATGGATTTTCTGCCGTCGAGGGACCCTGGGGGTTCCTTCACCAATATGAGTTCCCTGCAGTTGAGGGACCCTAGGGGTTCCTTCACCAATATGAATTTCCTGCAGTTAAGGGACCTTGGGGGTTCCTTCACCAATATGGATTTTTTGTAGTTGAGGGACCCTGGGGGTTCCTTCACCAATTTGAATTTTTTGTAGCTGAGAGACCGTGGGGGTTCCTTCATCAATATGATTTTTTTGCCATCGAGGGGCCCTAGGGTTCCTTCACTAATATCAATTTTCTATCGTTGAGGGACCCTAGGGGTTACTCAACCTCATATTTTATGTAAGCTGAAGGGGATCTTTGAAGGACGCTCTCCCTAAAATATAGTGGTCAAGCTTGAAACACCCTTCTACATTAGCCCCTCATGCAAAGTCTTTTATGTTGGGCAGACCAAGAGGCTTTGTATGACATAAATTCGATTATCAATTTTGATGGACCCTGGGGTTTCTTCATCATTCCCCTAGGGTCATTAAATGCTCTGTCACTTCATCCCAGGTTTTGTAGATGAGGCCAATTATGGTGGACCTCCTTATCTCGGTATCAACTTGGGCAGAGGTGTTGCTCGTGGTGAGCCCATCATCCTTCGCCTTTTTCTGTGGCATTTTATCTTGTTTATAGGGGTTGCTTATGGTAAACCCCTCGTACTTGGCCCTTTTTTGTTGTGGCCTTTTATCTTTGGTAGAGGGGTTGCTCTCTGTGAGCCCCTCGTCCTTGGCCTTTTTTGTGGCCTTCTATCTTGTTTAGAAGGGTTTCTCGTAGTGAGGCCCTCGTCCTTGGCCTTTTTCCGTGTCCTTATATCTTATTTAGAGGGGTTGCTCATAATGAGCGCCTCATCTTTGTCCTTTCTTTGCGTCCTTCTATCTTGTTTAGAGGGGTTACTCGTCGTGAGCCCCTCGTCCAAGTATTACGCATCGTCATAGGGCCATTCAAGGTGAACCCCCTTGCTCTAGATATTTTCTTGTTAACTTGGGCAGTGGGAGCCCCTCTAGGTAGGCTCGCTCGCCCTTGGCTATTTTAGAATAGCATATGGACACCCCTCTACATTAGTCCCTGAAGTTGTAAGTTTATATGAACTTAGGTTATTTCGTAGAATACACACACACAACCCTATTAAAAATTTGCCAAGTAGAGATATATTCCAATTTTAAATTCCTTTTGCAAATTTACAAGTTAGCATAAACAATTTCCAGTTAATGCGATGGGATTGATAACTTGATTATGTGAAATAAAATTATCCAATTTTATCCATTTTATCCTAGGCATGCATCTAGGTGACTTATTAAAGTAAGGTGCGAAAAACACAACCACAACGCGCTAATGTACGAGGAAAATCCAAATGGGAAAAACCTCGGATGGCTGGGCCTAGACAAAATCCACTACAAAAATAGGTTTTATAAGAGACTCAAAAGACTTACATACATTGACTCACTCAAGACATGCTTATGCCGTCCTCTACCTCCGAATTTGTAGTACGCGAAGCTCCAACGCGTTGCTTGACACTACTCGTATCGCGGTATCCACCGAAGCCCAAAAACACCATCTCTAATAAGCTTGAGTGCAGAGATCCACTGTAAACGTGCTTGTTGAATATCAAGTTGATTGCATGTGGTTTTGATTAAAGGTTAAAGAAGTGTTGGAGATTGATTTTTACCAAAAGAGGGAAGTTGTGAAGAATTTCTCTCAATAGAATATGAAACTTCCTTCTAGAAAGTAACTAATTTTCGTCCATATATTGAAACTGTAAAAGTAGTGGACCAAAACAGTTTTGAGAAATAACTACCCGAAAATAAGTTAAAAATTTTCAAATCTGGCAGATCTCGTTCGAACGAGGTCGCTCGAACAACATGTCGTTCGAATGAGTTATCTAACGATATTCCAGTGAAGAATTAGATAGGTCGTTAGAAATCTCGTTCGAACGAGATTGTTCGAACGACATTTCTAACGAGCTTCTAACGAGTTTCCAGTGAGGTATGGGGAATGCCGTTAGATCGAGGTTGTTCGAACGACCTGGAGAAAACTTCAAATGAGATGATTGTTTTTTCATAGAAAAGGTTCAAATTAATTTCAAAAATGATTCTTAATGAAAATTGAATTTTTTTATGAACATTACTCTATACTAAAGTTTCTTGTTATTAAAAATACTCCAACACTTAAAAATATTTTGGTCATATACCTTTTAGAAGAGAGATCATGAAGAGCATATTGATGTCGTGTGAACTTAGGATGCAATGCTCGAATCTTTACTGTTGTATGATGCTTGCTGAGGAATAACCCAAAAATGTTTTGTCCAATGGAATGTAGCCAATATTACAAATGACTCGATTGGAAATTTGTCCTTACAAATCTCCCCCTTTGGCTATTCCGGGACAAAACGAAATAAAAAAAGATTAAACAAAAATACTGAATTTGCAAAGCCAGCCGTCAAGCCGATTCTAAAGCTCGTCCCAAAAACCCAAATAAAAAGACAGACTAAGTAACGTGACTGACGGTGCTGCAGAAAAGTAGTAGGTGATGTATCCTACACACATGAAACAAAAAACTCATAAACGCATGGGGAAATATATATAGAATATAAAACAGCATTAACAAATCATGAGAGAGTAAAGCAAGTTAATTATCATGAGTAATATATGTTAACTATTAATTAATTAATTAACTCCCCCTAAATTATGAACTCCCCCTATCAATGTTTCTCCCCCTTTTTATCCGGAAAAGACAAAGGGATAGAAAAAGCATGCATGGTTAGAAGGAAATCAATAGAACAGTAGACAATAAATCCAAGAAACATATGTGCACATAATGAAGAAACAGGAGATAATTCATTAAACATTAAGGGAATGACCAAATGTCCAAATAGACATATATGGCTTAAGAAAATGTATCCAAACCAAATAAAACGGTACAAGAGATAAAATATAAAATAGATGTTCCGCTCATCCTCACAAGTACAAATGTAATAAATGGAAACATAAATGAAATCAAGGATCCGGGGGATCATGTGGGGAATTATCGGGAAGGGACCCGAAACCGGATGAGCCTGCACCACGGCGCATCTCCATGCGACGAATGGCCTCAAGGTGCTCCAAAAGTAGAGAATCCTGACGCGCTTGTGCTTCATCCCTGCGCGCTTGAGCTTCCTCACGACGAACCTGTGCCTCCCTATCCTGCTGCATCGAAACCAAAAGTTCCTGTAACATCGCCCTGTCTTGACGCCGATCTTCTTGAATCTGCTCCACCTGTGAATGCACAAACATAATATCCTTTGACTCAATGGGGGCGGGAGAATACGAAGAAGATGGTTTATGGGTAGCGCGAGAAGGTGATGGCCGACTAGGGGCAGGGGTGGAGGAAGTGGCGGATTGAGAAGAGGCGGAGTGAGATGGAGTGAGTTGGGGAGTATCGGGGGGTAAGTGACCATGATACCTACCTACCGAGGACATGTCAATTGTTTGGTAGCGGTTCATTGGGACATCGATGGGAATACGGGGGCAGCCGGTGGCAAGACAAAAACGGGTAATAATAGCGGCAAAGGTTAGGGCTTGTCTAGCTGGACTAGAGGGAAGGATTGTAACCGGTTTAATGACAAGAAAAAGGAAGGTAGGGAGGTCGATGGCAGCACGAATGCTAATAGCAAACATAAGGTCCACGTGCATCTTAGTAATTTGGGTGGAGTTGGCACGGGGAATGAGAGAAGCACGGACAATCCAATTAAGGACCATAAAATCTGGATATAAGTGTTTGTGAAAAATGGTAACAGTGCTGGGAGGGGTAATCCTTAACATGGTGCGCATAAAAAAAGTAGGGTCAGGACGAGAGTCGGTAGTCCAAGGGTAGGATGGATTATTGGCACGGGGTAAAGAGATGATATGAGAGGTGAGATTGACAAGTCTTTCGCGGACAATAGACCGAGTGGAAAAACCTTGTGTATGATATAGAGTGTGGTTGGAGAGCATTCCCCAACGTAGTTTAAGGTCAGGGATGGACGCATTGACATTAGTATCCTCATCGGATGAAGAAGAAGAGGAGCGTTCCTCGGGAGAGCCGCTAATGCGACGAGTGCGACGACTACGAGGGGCCATGCTAAAAAGGGTTAACTAGAACCTACCCAAATAGAATTCCAACCAAACCTCCAAACACACCAACAAGTCAACAAACCAATCAGCAAAAATCCCATCCTCCTTTAGAAAAAAAAACTTAAAACAAAATAAATTAAAAATTATTTAAGAGAAATTCCACGAAATTAAAAATAATTTTAATTTAAGAAAAATGATAATGATCATGGAATTCAACTTAAATAGGGGCAACACAAAAATAATAAGAATAATATAGCCCCAAAAAAATGTAGATATATACACATATATGTATATGAAATTGGGTAACAAAAGGAATAATCTTTTTGGTGTAGAAATCATACCCAATAGAATATATATATATATATATATATATATATATATATATCAAAATACATATGTATATAAAGAAGAGAAGAGGACAATACCTAGAAAGAAGAAGAGGAAGAACAACATACTCGGAACCCTAGCAGGGGAGTGATGTGAAGAGGTGAATGAGTGAGGTGGAGGAAGGATGAGGTGTTATGTAGAGTGAGTGGAAGAATCGTAGGGAAAAATGGGGTATGAAAGTAGTGGTAAAAATGGGTGAAGATTGTAGATGGTAGTGGTAGAGGGAAGTGGGTAGTGGAAGAGAGAAATGCCGAAAGTTTAGGGAAATGGGGAAATGGGAAATCGCATGAAAGATGAGAGAGGAAAAAGCTGAAGTGGCGGAAATTTTGGGAAGAGACACCGCTGAAATTAAACCCAGGTCATTCGAACGATTATGTCGTTCGAACGATTTCTTTCGAACGATGTTCCAGAAACATATTAGGTAGCTCGTTAGATAAATCGTTAGAGTTAAAGTTACACCATTTTAGCTCTTCCTCACACTACTGTTCTACCGGAGTCAAAATAATTTCATCATTAACTACCATAGTAGGAGGGGACCATCCTCTTTCAACAATTGATTAGGCATAAATTCTTCTGAATTTATCCCCTTAATTTCAGTATTTTTATGATCCCGTGCAGAGTAAATAGCTTGGATTTGTCTTGTATTTATACTAATAACCCCTTTTGGCAAGTATTTCGTGTTTCGTGTATTTATCATGTGTTTTACAGGTATTTTATGCAAGTTAGTGCGAAGGAGAACTCAAAACTATGAAAGAAAGCAAGAAATGGGAAGTTCAAGGGAATTTTTGTAATTTTACATATATAGTCCAGAGGTGGGTCCAATTGGAAAGTTGAATATATTCCAATTACAAGAACACTGGAAAAAACGGCACCTCAATCCGAGATACGGTGAAGAAGTTACGAAGTTTTGAAGTTGCGAGATAATGAAGAGTCATTTTCAAAACTGAAGAGTCACAACTCTTGAAATTTCATGTTTAATTCCTTTTTATTAGTTGTAAAATGTGGTGAGGCAAGGGAAGAGTCATATTTAGGTATTATAAAAGGTCAAACCCTAGTAGGAAGAAAGAAAGAATTTTTTATCAAGTTGTAGGAGGCTAGTAGTTAGGGTTTCTTTGTAGTTAGTTTTTAGAGGATTCTTGTAACCAAGAACCCTATTTTTGAAGTTTGGCTACTATTCAAGATTCAAAGTTCAATTCAAGATTCATCATTCATCCATTGCAAGTAATTTTAATTTATTGTTTTTACTACTTTCCTAGTTAGTTTAATTAATTGTTGCTTTCTAGTTTTCCATTCCCAATTCAAGTCATGTTCTCAATTTTCTAGATTTAGTTATGAATTCTTGAACATTTAGTTTTAAGTTTTCTTTTATTTTAATCATGTTAAGCTAAGTTTCTAAGGGTGGGGATGAATGAACCCAAACCGATGTGGTAAGCATAGATATAAAATTTGTCCTCTAAATTAAATAAGTGATTAGATCGTGTTTTATAGTTTCACAACCATTGTACACCTTTTGGCCTCGTTTGCCCTAGGTAACCGGGGTGCTTAAGGATGCAACGCACATGAACTATTGTGACACTACTTTACTCATTCTTTGATTATGAATGATGCGGGCTTGAACCTCATATATGTAATGATTTGAAGTACTAAAGACTGGGTCTGATCAATTATCAAATTTATGATTAGTTTTGTACTGGCATACACACTAGGGTTTGGGGGGAGTGTATTCCAACCTACTTTCTCATTCATCTTAATTACGTTGCTCATGCATGCGTAGTTAACTTCTTTATTTATTTATGTTTTTCCCTTTTCAACCATCATCATCTTTTTCACTTTTATTTTAGAAGTAATAAATCAATTAAATTCTATCAACCATTCCTTGTGGATTCGATACCCAAACTTGCCACTATACTCCTTAAGAAGTGTAGTTACAAGTTTAGGTTTTTTTGTATTGAGGTTGGAAGCCAATAACAACGACTAGCGTATTACACGGACGCTGGGTTTCCGACTCAATCAAAATGGCACCGTTGCCGGGGAGTGTTTGTTATAGATTATAATTGACTTACTATTTCGAAAAAAAAATACTAAAAAAAACAATATATGTGTGTCACATTTTTTAATTGCCCAATTTGAAATGTCTTACTTTAACTCTTTTGGTGGCTTTAATTGTTATGATAATAGTGAGGAGGAGGTGCCCACGATTTATGAACATTGGATTAATATTACTAAAAATAAGTCTCATAAATACAATCCCAGTGGTAAGGCCATCCAAATTTATCAAAATGAAAGGCTTGAAGAAGAAAGGCATGAAAAAGAATATAGGGAAAAAAATCGTTTTGGGGAGCAAGAGTTGGATGCATTATTCGAATCCAATGACGATTTTTCTTTCGATATTTTTTAGACTAAAGAATGTTTTCAACCAAATGAGGAATACAATGACGAATCACTTGAGATTGAATTTATGTCCTCACCATTATCATTCACTGTCATCGAACAATTAGATTTATCACAAGAGTCGGATGAAAGTCTTGATGACGTTGACATAATTCTTATAGGCCATACCCTTAGACGTGTCACTCCACCAGATCCAATAGAAAATTTGAGGAGAGAAGATTTTGAGGACAAGGACTCTTTGCTTAAATTATTTTCCAAGATGGACTCTTTCTGTTTGTGTGCTCCGCTTCCCATACTACTTGAAAAATCTATGGGAGGTGATTCTATTTTTCTTGGATCCCAATGGTACTTGTCCCCCCGTGCACCCAAATTTATAATCCCCCTAAAAATTTTAATAGGTGATGGTACATTTTTTCCTCTTTGCACATGCCTTCCCTTTTACCAGCGAAATTCTTATTTTCTGGGAGACATGCTTTCTAGTGAGGGCACACCATTAACCCCTCAAAGTAAAATTGTATTTTGGGTGGACCCTCAAATTTTTTGACTTCTAGTGTATGATTTATTAGCCGTTCAAATTTTAGGTTGTAAATAATAAGTTTTTTTTATTACTTTTTCTATTTTATTATAGTCTAGTGTCATTAGTTAATATTTTTGTTATTCTTTTTACTATGCATGGTTCTAACGTGTTTTGTAGATTCAATGGATTCATACATATCAGGGATCGCTCAATTTGGGTAATATCTTTCTTTTCCTCTCTTTATGTTGTGTTCTTGATTCGCATTGAGAACAATGCAGCATTTAAGTTAGGGGGTGTGGGATATTCTTCCCATTATTATTCTTTCCATTATTATTTAGATTCATTGATTTGATCACATGTTTGTTCCAAGTATATTTTTATGTTATTTTACTTTATTTTTTTTAATTTCAAAAATTCTGAAAAAAAAAACAAATTGAAAATTTTTTGAAAAAATCAAAAATATTTTTCTTCAAAATAAATAAAAATTGGAATTTAAATTTTTCAAAAATATCACCTATATTCTGTTTGAAGTCTCAAATTGTTAAATCTCAATTGCACTACGCCAAAATTGACAGAAGATGGAAATTGAAAGAAAATTGACGACTTAACGAATAAGTGTGGAGATTAATGAAACCCGGTGAGATTTTGATCCATTCAATTTTTTATGATTTTTTAAATCAATCCGAGTTAATGATTAACTCAAAGTCCTTTTGAGCGTGTTAATAAGTCGTTGATGATCTCAATCCTTTGTTTTGATCGGTTATGGGAAGTGTGTGAAATGTTGTCTCGAAATTCATGCTAAATATATCTCTAAACTTAATTAAACTCGAGATGCATAGGGTAATGTAATTAGCAATTTGGAGAATGAAGTAGGCCCTCTTTTGTTTAACCCAAAAATATTGGCCATAAAAAAATTTGTGAAAAATTATCTCATTTGCAACCCACTTTGAGCCTAATAATTTTTTTCCTTTTCGTTTGATAACCCGAAAAACTAAAATAGCCCGAAATTGTGGAAAATTGGAAATTCATCAAGTAAGTCCAAAGTGTGTAATGAAAAAAGGGCAAGAAAAGAAAAATAGCAAGAAAAAAAGAAGAAGAAAATAAAAAGAAAGAGAAAAATGAGCAAATGCCCGAAAAAGCACTAATGGACGTCATAAGGACATTTTCCAATTCCGAACATTCCATCCATTCCCATTTTTACCCTTTACACCTTTTAACCCGAAAAGTCCTAACCGAGTCCTAATGGCGAAATTAATTACTGCATGGAGAGCTAAGACATGAAAAGATAATAAAAGAGAATAAAATGGTGTGATTAAGAGATGATGTTTCCCGTTTCCTAGTATTCCGATGATGAGATATTTTCACCATATATTTCCTTCTTTTCAATTTTGTATGCGTGAATTTGTGTGCCAATGAATTTACTCTTTATATCATGCATACCGAGAGAAAATAGCCACAATCCGAGTGATTCGTTTGTGAGTGCATTCGTAAGAATTTGAATCAAAACGAATTTTCGAAAAGTAATGTAATGCTCAATTGGTGGAAATTGGAGGTTTAATTTCTGGATTTGCACACACACACACACACTATGATTTGGGACACTTGAATATGAATTTATGGTGATTATTTTTTCGAAAAGTTTAAATTGTACAATTTTTAAGTATTTTGATAGTTATTTGAGTTAATAAAGAATTTTGTGGGTATATTCACTGCAAACCCTCACGAGACAAAACTCGTCCTACTAGGGTAACCTAGGGGTTTAAAGGATTGTTGCATATGCTCAATGCAATCGCTTGCCTACGAAAGTGGAATTTTATTTTAATAAAAGAATTTTCAAGAGTTGAACTTTAAACTAATTTCTTTTACATTGCTCGGGACGCACAAAGTTCTAAGTTAGGGGGTGTGATTAGGCATAAATTCTTCTGAATTTATCCCCTTAATTTCAGTATTTTTATGACCCGTGCAGAGTAAATAGCTTGGATTTGTCTCGTATTTATGCTACTAACCCCTTTTGGCAAGTATTTCGTGTTTTGTGTATTTATCATGCGTTTTACAGGTATTTTATGCAAGTTAGTGTGAAGGAGAACTCAAAACTATGAAAGAAAGCAAGAAATGAGAAGTTCAAGGGCATTTTTGGAATTTTACATATATATTCCAGAGGTGGGTCCAATTGGAAAGTTGAATAGATTACAATTTCAAGAACACCGGAAAAAACGACACCTCAATCCGAGCTACGGTGAAGAAGTTACGAGGTTTTGAAGTTGCGAGATAATGAAGAGTCATTTTCAGAACTGAAGAGTCACAACTCTTGAAATTTCTTGTTTAATTCCTTTTTATTAATTGTAAAATGTGGGGAGGCAAAGGAAGAGTCATATTTAGGTATTATAAAAGGGTAAACCTAGGAGGAAGAAACAAAGAGTTGTTTTATCAAGTTGTAAGAGGCTAGTAGTTAGGGTTTCTTTGTAGTTAGTTTTTAGAGGATTCTTGTAACCAAGAACCCTAGTTTTGAAGTTTGGCTACTATTCAAGATTCAAAGTTCTATTCAAGATTCATCATTCATCCATTTCAAGTAATTTTAATTTATTATTTTTACTGCTTTCCTAGTTAGTTTAATTAATTATTTCTTTCTAGTTTTCCCTTCCCAATTCAAGTCATGTTCTCAATTTTCTAGATTTAGTTATGAATTCTTGCACTTTTAGTTTTAAGTTTTCTTTTATTTTAATCATGTTAAGCTAAGTTTCTAAGGGTGGGGATGCATGAAGCCAACCCGATGTGGTAAGCATAGATATAAAATTTGTCCTCTAAATTAAATAAGTGATTAGATCTTTTTTTATAGTTTCACAACCATTGTACACATTTTGACCTCGTTTGCCCTAGGTAACCGGGGTGCTTAAGGATGCAACGCGTGTGAACTATTGTGACACTGCTTTACTCATTCTTTGATTATGTATGATGCGGGCTTGAACCTCATATATGTAATGATTTGAAGTACTAAACACTGGGTCTGATCAATTATCTAATTTATGATTAGTTTTGTACTGGCATACACACTAGGGTTTAGGGGGAGGGTATTCCAACCTACTTTCTCATTCATATTAATTACTTTGCTCATGCATGCGTAGTTAACTTCTTTATTTATTTATGTTTTTCCCTTTTCAACCATCATCATCTTTTTCACTTTTATTTTAGAAGTAATAAATCAATTAAATTCTATCAACCATTCCCTATGGATTCGATACCCGAACTCGCCACTATACTCCTTAAGAAGTGTAGTTACAAGTTTAGGTTTTTTTGTATTGAGGTTGGAAGCCGATAACAATGAATAGCGTATTACACGGACGCTGGGTTTCCGACTCAATCGATAATAACCCAAACACGTTCATCAATTGATTTAAGGGCAGATTTCATACATGCTTTACAATATGTGTAATTAGTTCCATCAAACAAAGGTACTCTATTCGACGAAAAACTATCCATATAACCGCCAGGATTCATCTAAATAACTTTTAGAGACTACCTCTGATACTAATTTGAAGTTGTAAGTGTGGTCGTCCCCGATCCTCGCAGCGGCGCGGTGAGAGATTTGTGGGAGGATCCTAGGTCCCGCGCATCCCTCTCGGGAGCGCTTCGGCTGGCGTCAATTTGTGAGGTGTGAAAATGTAGAGAGATTTAGATTCGCCAGTCTATTTTACTCAAAACAGACAAAAGAAAAGGGGAAGCCATCCCGAAGTACAGCATCCAAAGACATACTGGTACATGAGAAACCAAAATGATTCATGAAGGGTCCGGAGGCTAAGTTATGAAATGGGAAGGTGTTAGGAACCCATTCCGCCCTTACGGTCTCTCATGGATTTTGTTATATTCCTTTATTTTCCCCGTGATATGTGCGCATGTGTATATATGGTGGAGATGGGAATCCTTGACTTGTATCATGGAAGAGATAAAGCGAGTCATCCGTAGGAATGTAAGAATAATGTAGAAAATAGGGTTTGTGCAATTATCCTTGCGTTGATCGTTATAAGGGAACGATAACATATGTGGAATAATACGCTATTAAGAACAAGTATATAGAATATAAGAATATTGGGTTTAGAAAAAAATAGAAAATAAGATAAAAAGTAAAAATAAAGGACTCGAGTCTCGGGTTTTACCCTGAGACGCCAACGTAGCCTATAAAGGCATCAAAGTCCACGTAGTTTGCATGCAAAATGAGGGGTGGGGTTTATCCCATAAATCCAAACGGGGACTTCTCTTATTTGTGTGTGTGTGTGTGTGTGCGGAAAAAGTGTTTTAGTTGTGAGAAAAGTGTGACAAAGGTATGAGAATCCCTATTTGGAATTTATGAGCAAACCCTCTTTTTCTTGTTTTTGGGGTTTTCACTTATATGAAAATAAGAGATGTGCAATAATACTAGATAAAAAGTATATTAAAGTATGTGAGATGAGAGAATAAAAGTGCTAAGTAATAAAACAAGTTATTGCGAATTTATGAGAATTTAAAGAGAGAGTTGAGAAAATTGGACCTTCTTGGAGATCTTGAGCTTGTTCTTGAAGGTTGGAGAGAATCCCTTGCACTTGGATGATGATGGAGGATGGTTAATTCACCAAACTTGATGAAAAAGGTGATGAGAAGTGAAGGTGGGAGGGGATTTGGATGTGGAAATCACGCTGACTTCGAGAGAGGTTTTCGGGATTTACTGAGGGTGATATGCTTCTGATCTGAACTCCTTTTATAGGCCCAGGGCACTGCCGATCGGCGTAACCCTGGTACTGCCTATCAGCACATGCCGACAGGCAGGGTTGGCAACCTGCCATTAGGCGGTGTTTTTCAGGCCTTTTCAGAAAATTGGTTGCCGAACGCAAACCGTTGATCCGAATCGTGCATGGAGCAAACCGTTGGAAAGGTAATTCAGAGACCTTTGAAAGTCCTTTGGACTTCTCCCAGGTTCGGGAGTTGACTTTGGGTCAAATGTGGCTCAGAAGCGTTTGTCAGTCCATTGGACAGGGAATTATTCGGATGCAAACGGATCGTTCGTCCGCATGGTAAGTCCGAATCGTGCACGGGGTAGACCGTTAGAAAGGTTAGGAGATGTACTTCGACATTCCAAAGAGCTTGACCCAGTTTGGGGAGTTGACTTTGGTCAACCGGGCCCTGGAAGTATTCGGTGACCTTTCGGAGAAAAACGAATCGTTCGTCCGTATCGTAAGTCAGAATCGCGAACGAGATAGACCGTTGGAAAGGTCTTTCAGTGCCCTTTGAAGATTCATTCAGCCTCAGTCGATCTGAAGAGTGGACTATGGGCCAACGGAGCCTGGGAGCGTCCGGTGACCTCCGGGTCAAGTTTCGGGGGGAAACGGGTCGTTCGTCCGCATGGTAAGTCAGAATCACGCACGGGATGGACCGTTGGAAAGGTTTTTAAGTGACCTTCGAAGATTCATTCAGCCTTGGTCAAACTGAAGAGTTTGACTTTTGGTCAAACGGAGCCCAGGAGCGCCCGGTGGCCTCTAAGTCAGCACTCGGGGTATGACCTGGGTAGGTTGTGATGAAGAGGGGTGCCAGAGACCCAAGGAGAGTTTAGGGGGTAACAGAATGGGGTGTCTACAGATCCCCTCGACGTGTGAGTTTGGAACAAGTGATAGTCGTCGATTAGACACTGCATGATGCTTTTGAGAGATTATGACCAATTCAGAGGGTCGAGGCCGATTCTGAGGACCTAAGAGAGCGAGGATGGCCAATTCAGAGGGTCGAGGTCGATTCTGAGGACCCAAGGAGCGTGATGGGGATGACTAAATCAGAGGATCGAGGTCGATTATGAGGACCTAAGGAGTGAGGGGGGCCAATTCAGAGGGTCGAGGCCGATTCTGAGGACTTAAAGAGCGAGGGTGACCAATTCAGAGGGTCGAGGTCAGTTCTGACCTAAGAGTGGTGACGATCGAGGATCGAGGTCAATTCTGACCCAACTCAGGTGACGATCCAAAATCGAGGTCAATTCTAACCTAACTCCGATGACGATACAAGACTGAGGTCAATTCTGACCTTAGAGTGGTGACGACCGAGGACTGAGGTCAATTCTGACCTAATTCAGGTGACGATCCAAGACCGAGGTCAATTCTGACCTAAGAGTGGTGACGATCGAGGACCGAGGTCAATTCTGACCTAACTCAGGTGACGATCCAAGACCGAGGTCAATTCTGACTTAAGAGTGGTGATGACCGAGGACCGAGGTCAATTCTGACCTAACTCAGGTGACGATCCAAGACCGAGGTCAATTCTGACCTAAGAGTGGTTGCATTTCCTTTGGGGGAAAAAAAGGGTTCCACTGGGGATAAGAATTGGATTTGAGGTTCCGCTGGGGAACATAATTGGATTTGAAGTTCCGTTGGGGAACGGTGAATGAGCTGGGGAAGAGTTAGATTGTCCTTTGGGAGAGATCGCCTGGGGCGAGTGATTCTTCGGAATTCCGCTGGGGAAAATTACCCTGCGATATTGTTTCGCACTGATTAGCCGATGGCTGGGGTGACTTGGTGTATTTGATTTGAGCTGAGGAGCTGATTGCTAGGTAGATAACCGGTTTGATGCTATAAACTCTACTGAGGAGGTGATTAAGCGGTCCAGACGCATTGCTCGAAAGGTCATTCGCTTGGCTTTTGAGGGTTCCGCTTGGAAAAAGAGGTTTCGCCTGAGGGGGGTGCAAAGTTTTCTCGATGAAAACGTTCTAAATCCTTCTTGGGATTTTTAGGAATTTTTGAGGATTTTTTAGGATTTTCTGGCATTTACCGGGAATTTTTGTACGAAATTTTAAGGTAGGTGCCGGTCGGCATAGGCTGAGGCGTGCCATTCGGCAGTGGCACGGACTTTTGGACTGCCTCAGGAAGGTAAAGAGGCAGTACCGATCGGTGGGGTAGGGGTCAACGCCGATCGGCATGACCCTGGGCATTCTATATAAAGGGGGCGAATTCCCTTCATTTTTCATAGCTTCTTGCCTTCTCTCTTTCTGCGATTTCTCTCTGCGATTTTTCCTTGCATTCTGATTTCGAGAAAATGGCCGCTTTTGTTAGCACTGCAGTCCACAGAGAGTGGTTGACTGTTGATGACTGGGCGAACGTGGAGTGGAGGGAAAGAGCGCCTATTGCTTTGGGGAACGAGAATGCTTTCGATGCATTTGATCCGGTTGCGGACGAGCGGACCTTGCTACGGGGGTCGTCGTGTCATTGCTCTTCAAAGGTGGTGAGCCTCGGCGGTTATGTGAGTAAAATGACCTTTGGCATTCTTCTTGGTGATTTCCTTTTTTTTTCCTTTTGGATTTTGAAAAGATTTTTTCTTTTGACAGTCTGATGTCTCTTTGAAGAACATGCGTGCCCGCGGGACGACGGGGCTTAAGGACGTTTGGGGGCATCTTCCACCCGTGGTGCGCTGGATGGTATCATCAGCGGGTTTTGGGAGGTTGGGGTCTGCGCTGGATGAGACGCCTCGTTTGACAGCGGTCTTATGTGCTTTGGGGGAGAGGTGGTGGGACACTACCCATACTTTCCATTTTGGCTTCGGGGAGATGACGGTGACTCCCATAGATGTGCAGCAGCTGCTGGGGCTGGATTGTGACGGGGAGCAGATAGAGGTGGATCGCTCTTTATGGGTGAGGCCAGAGGCGGTGCGTACGGCACTTGGTGATGTAGGGAGGATAGTGTATGGTGATTCTATCCGGCTATCCTTGCTGAAGGATGTTCTGTTGAGCAGGGTGATTGATGTGGAGGACGGGCTGCAGGTGAGGCAGATAGCCCGGTTGTTTATCTTGTTGGTGCTGGGAGGTTTCATGGTGGCGTCGAGCGGTGACGTCGTCCATTTGTGGTTCTTTCCGTACTTGAGGATGTTTTCGAACATCCCTCTCTTTGATTGGGGGAGCCTGACTTTGGCGACCCTTTACTCTTCTTTGGATGCATTGAGCCGGTGCTGCCGGCAGACTTTTACTGGATCCACATATCTCCTTGATGTATTCTTTACTTTGTGCATTTTCCTTACATGCATTCGCATTTTCCTTTCATGCCTTTATTGTTGACTGTGAATCCTTATCTTTGGCAGACATGGTTCTATGAGGTGATCGGGTGCAATGCCCAACTGATCGCTCTGAAGGAAGAGACTGTTGGGGACTCTTGTCGATTGTATCGGTGGCGGAAGGCCAATCACCAGTCGAAGGGATCTCTATCTGGAGGCGATGCGTCACGTCTTGAATGGCCTGACCAGTGATAGGGTAAGGTTATTTCCTTTTCAGTCTTGTTTTTTGCATACTCGGATTTTGTATTGACTCATGCCTGCTTGGGGATTTTCAGGTGACCTTTTATCCTTGGGGGACAGCCGTTCAGGATACGGGGATGACTGGGGTGAATGCGCAGATGAGGCGTTTGTTGGCGCATGAGTTTGGCCATTCCTGGTATCTCAGAGAGAGGGTGGTTCGGCAGATTGCTGAGGAGGAGGTGGTGTTACCACCTGTACATCCTCCTATGTCTATGAGGCGGGAGCGGCTGCTGTCCGAGGATGCGAGGGTCGCGGCGATGATCGGTAAGTCCTACTCGTTGTACACTGATACGGCTGCGCCGTATGACTATATGGACTTTGTGATGAGCTGGTTGATGACGCCCAGCATATATGATGCCTTGCCTTTCCCTCCTGCGGGTTCGAGTCGACCAGTGGGGTCCTCCCATAGCGGTGGTGATCCGTCGACATCTGTGGCGGCGACTTTAGAGGTTCCTTTCGTGCGGTTGCACAACCCTTCATACAACATTCGGCGAGCTGATGGAGGGATGGTGCCTATGCTGCACCGTCCCCTCGCGATGGATCCGGAGGAGCTGGGTTTGACAGAGGAGGCCCTTCGTCCTGCGGTAAAGCTTTCGGTCTTTTTCCTCTTTTTGATTTCTTTTGATCTTTTCCGCTTGATACTGATTCTGCCTTTTCCTTGCAGCAAGTCCTGGTGTTGACCAGTTGGCTGAGAGACTGGATATCATCAGCGACTTCCCATATTTGGGATGCCGTCCCTGTTCCTTCTTACTTGGTGACGTAAGCTTCATCCGGGGAAGACTTTGGCTCGGGTAGTGGGGGCGCGTCGTCCCGTCATAGGGGAAAGAGAGCGCGTCGCAGGGGTGGAAGATCTTAGAGAGAGGGGTGAGGGTAGATGAGTGAGAGAGAGAAAGGATGTAGGTTCGGGCTGAGTCCCGTTGTTTTTACTTTTCTTCTTCTTTTCTTGTGAAATTTTGATGTAACACAGAGAAAAGTATATATGCAATGCAATGGAGTTTTTTATTTTCTTTCTATTAATGATGAATGAATGGATGCATATGCGCTTTTTACTTTGCTGCTGAGACCATAAAAAGGATTATTTTTGGAATTTTTGAAGGAAAGTTTTAATTAAAATGGGAAATTATATAAGGAGGAAAAGGGATTTTTGAAATTCTGTTGAGAATATCAATTTATTTTTATCGGGTTTTCTGATTTGACAAAAGAGGAAAAAAGGAAAATTTCCAAAAATAGCACCCTGACCTGCCTATCGGTAGTTCAGTCCAGTCCCATCAATTTTAATGCTTTGATTGGTACCCTCTTCAGCCTTTGTACTTTTTGGGGTAGGATTCCCTCCGATTTCTGCATGGATTATGTCTTTTGTGAGGGTTCTAAAGTATAAAAAGGGGTAAGGGTGGAGTGTTTTCATCACACTTTCACATTCTTATTCACTTGCCTACTATTTTTTAGTCTTGCAAGATGGCTCTCCCTGGTAGCATTGAGTTTGCTAACTACCTCAAAGACTTGGAAGCAATGTGATCTTATAATGTCGACTATGATTCTTTCAACATGCGTCGAGTCTCCTTGTGGCGTAATCGGCCTATTGAGTGGAACGTGCTGATGGCGGCGGTACAATTTTGGTACCCCGAAGACCATATATTCCGCTTTGGTTTAGATGAAGTTTGTCCTACCTACGAGGAATTTTCTGCCATGCTGGGTGTAAATTCCAGTGTTGCTATAGCGCTGCCCGAATTTTCCCATTCTCCCAGGAATTTGTTGGTCGGTCTTCTTCATATTTCTCCTTTGGCGGCCAGATCATTGGTTGCTGGAGGAATGATCTCCCTCCCGACGGTGTTGCAGTCTGTACATTTGCGGGAAGTAGGTGATGCTGGCTATGCTGGAGCCGTTGCTCTAGGCCTGGTTTCAAAGTTGCTGCTGGTGACTGGGGAGCTACTGGAGGACCCACAACTTGCAGCCATTACTTCATGGATGTCATACCGTCACAATCCTGCGGCGGTGATATTGACAGAGACCCTAAATGGTTTGGATGCTTGGCGAGAAGGTCTTTCTGACTTTTTGAGGGTAGCCCCGTAATGCTGTTCATGTGGTTGTCTGAGAGATTTTGCTTGGAGAATCCTCCAGAGTATCCTTTGTCGGCTGTACCCAACTTCTTTTCGCGCCACTTCATCAGCATTGTCCTGTATGTTGAGAATTGGTAGAACTGGCTTATGGAATATGGGGCCCGTGGTCTGTATTGGTCAGTGCCTTGGTGGGGGCAATTGCAGCCTGTTCTAGAGCTAGGAGAATACTCATATGTGCGCCTGGTTGGTCTCTGGCAGACCTCCTTTTATTTCCCTTGGCGACTTCTGCACCAATTTGGCTGGGCACAGGTCGTGCCACCTCGGACACCTAATTTCTTTCCGGTAGAAGATTTGACTTAGCGTCTGTGCATGCGTCTTGGCTCCCTGTGGGAGAGTCGGCGTTCGTCGACCCGTCCCTCTCAGTCTGTCGGGAAGGTTTGGCATGTCCCCAAAGATTATGTGAAGTGGTTGTGGAGGAAAACAGTCAGCAAAATGTTGGTGGTGGAGACTGGACAAAGGTGGTTTGTTTTATCCGACACCATGGAAGGGGGTGTTGTGGTCTTTTCAAAGCTGGTTCGGGCTCATCGGTCCATGGAGTGTTTGAGGCACTCCATTCAGGCAGGAGAAACTTGGGGACCCCAGGATGTAGATGATAAAGATGGATCAGGCTCCTCTGGTAGCTGTGGGTAGGACTCGTGGAGAGTTGATTATGTAATTGGGGAATAAATGTGGGGATTTTATTTGGCTTTTTAGGAGTATAAGGGGGAAGGGAGTTATCCGTTCCTTTTCTTATGTAATCGTACCGTTATTTCTTATTAAGGAAATAAATAAGTTTCTGATCATCCAGTTGTGCCTTTCGATGAATTTTGTATTTTGAATTATCTATACCGATCACTAAGGCATACATAATCCTTTTGTTCAAGTAGATGTTTAGAATGAACTGTCATTCTCGGAGATAAGAAAAGAATATATTTTTGTGAAAAAGAAAGGGTCGTGCTCATGTAAGATGTATGAGCTGCCTATGTACCTCTGGGGTTTTTGAAACTTTTGTTTGAAAATGGTTTTTGTAGAGGATCAGGCCCACGTAGTTCTGGGTAGAGGGAAACGAAGAGTTTTTTTTTAGAATAGAACGGAGACGAGAAGAGTCGTAACGCGCCGAGATTTCAGGCTAGGGGTAAAACGTTTGTAGACGATCCAGGTTGACTGGACGAGCCATTTCCTCCCCATCTAGGTCAGTGAGCACGGCGGCACCGCCAGACAAGATTTTCTTCACAATGTAGGGGCCGCTCCAATTGGGCTTGAATTTTCCTCTGGGGTCCCAGAGGGGTTCTATTATCTCCTTGAGGGCTAAATCCCCTTCTCGGACATCGTGGTCCTTGACTCTCTTATTTAATGAACGCGTTATTCGACGATGGTACCCTTGTATGTGGTATAAAGCCTTCAATCTCCTTTCATCTAGGAGGGTTAGCTAGTCAAGACGGCTTTGGCACCAGTCTTCTTCGTTGATTTTGCCATCAAGCATGATGCGTAGCGAGGGTATCTCTAGCTCCACGGGTAGGACAGCTTCCATGCCGTAGACTAGAGAGTAAAGGGTAGCCCCAGTAGATGTTCGGATTAAGGTCCGGTAGCCCCAGAGGGCGTATGGGATTCTGTTGGCCCAATCCCGACAACTTTCGGCCATCTTGCTGATGATGGCCTTGAGGTTCTTATTGGCGTCTTCAACGGAACCATTGGTCTGAGGTCGATAGGGAGAAGATTTGTGTCTCTAAATCCAATACTCTTTGACTACTTCTGTTACTTCTGCCTCGAAGTGCAAACCGTTATCTGACACTAGCGTGTGCGGGACCCCATATCGGCAGATAATGTTCTTCTTGATGAATTTGGCCACCTTCTTATCATTCAATACTGTGTATGACTCAGCTTCGACCCATTTGGTGAAGTAATCAATGGCAACTAGGATTAACTCATGCCCATTTGAAGCCTTTGGTGTAACCTTCCCTATGATGTCGATACCCCAGGTGGAGAACGGCCAGGGAGAAGTCATGTTGTATAATTCCCGCGGAGGTAGATGTTGGAGATTGGAGAACTGTTGGCATTTGGGGCATCTTCGAACATAGGCGGTGCAATCCTGGGCCATGGTGGTCCAGTAGTAGCCTTGTCGGATGATTTTCTTGGCAATCATATGATCGTTCATGTGGGTTCCGCATTCCCCGTTGTGGATCTTCTGCATTATTTGTTCAATCTCAGCCCCCGCGATATAGTGTAGATGAGTTCCATCGAGATTTCTTTTGAGCAGTGCTTTATGACAGATGATGTACTGGGCGGCCAATCTTCGGAGGGTTGCTCGGTCATTCTTGTTGGAACCCTCGGGATACCTACCGTATTTGAGGAGGCACCAAATATCATAGTACCAGTAGTTGACTAGCTCAGGATCTTCTGTGGTGACGAGCTCAATGTGGTAGCAATGGGTTGGTTTGTCTTGCTTTTGAACTAGGAAAAGGGTCATTGTTATTCCCTCGGGCATGTCGACTATAGAGGCCAAGGTAGCGAGGGCATCGACTAGATTATTCTTTACTCGGGGCAAGTAATGGAAAGTGATGTCTTGGAATTGGGAGGCCAGTTCTTCTAGGTGGGCATGGAAGGGTTGGAGTTTTTCGTCCTTGACTTTCCACTATCTGAGCACTTGACCTATGATGAGGGCAGAATCTCCATAGACATCTAGGCATTGAATACCTTTCTGGAGAGAAACTTTGAGGCCTATCGTGCATGCCTTGTATTCAGTCATGTTATTGGTGCAGGGGAAATTCAACTTGATGGCGATGGGAGTATGAGAGTCATTTGGGGAAATCAGGAGTATCCCATTGTCGTACCCCTTTTTATTAGCAGCACCGTCAAAGAACATTTTCCAATGGAAGTTGTCTTGGGAAGTGCAAAGGATATTCTCATCTGGGAATTCAGAGATCCATACATTAGCTTCTTCTACGGGGTAATCCGTAAGGTAGTCAGAAATGGCTCTTCCTTTCATGGCTTTCTGTGTGACGTACACAATGTCGAACTCGGCTAGGAGCATCAACCATCGGGCCATTCGGCTGGATAAGGCGGGTTTCTCTAGCAGGTATTTGATGGGATCCATTCGGGATATGAGCTTGATGGGGAAGGCGAGCATGTAGTGTCGTAACTTTTGGGTGACCCAGACGAGCGCGACACATGCCTTTTCCAAAGCAGTGTATTTGACCTCGTACCCAACCAATTTGTGAGTGGAATAATAGATATCTCTTTCTTTGCAGGAATCCTCAAGGTATTGGGCTAGCAAAGCTCCAGCTGCAGTGTCGGTTATGGTTAGGTATAGGAGTATGGGGAGACCAGTCTGTGGTGGCATGAGTACCGGGGGTTGGGATAGATATTATTTGATTCGGTCAAAAGCTTCTTGGCAGGCCTCGTTCAAAACCTTGGTTGAATCCTTTTATAGGAGCTTGAAGATAGGTTCGCAGGTGGAGGTTAGCTGGCTGATGAACCGGCTGATGTATTGTCATTTCCCAAAGAAACCTCGGACTTCCTTCTCCGTTCGGGGAGGTGGCATCTCAAGTATGGCTTTTAGCTTGGCAGTATCTATTTTTATCCCCTTCTTACTGACCATGAATCCTAAGAGTTTTCCCTTTGTAATGCCGAAGATGCATTTATGTGGATTAAGTCTCATCTGATACTGCTGCAGTCGTTCGAAGAACTTTCGGATAGTAGGAGCATGATCTTCTCTAGTTTTGGATTTGATAATCATATCATCCACATAAACTTCAACCTCTTTGTGAATCAGATCGTGTAGGATGGTTGTAGCGGCCCTCTGGTAGGTAGCCCCAGCATTCTTGAGACCGAATGGCATAACAGTGTAGCAAAAGGTTCCCCATGGGGTGATGAATGCGGTTTTTTCTTGATGATCCGGGTGCATCTTGATTTGGTTTTATCCGGCAAACCCGTCGACGAATGATTTGAGAGCATGATTGGTTGTGTTGTCCACGATCATATCGATATTGGGTAGCGAATAATCATCCTTTGGAGAGGCTTTGTTCAAATCTCGATAGTCTACACACATCCGAACCTTTCCTCCTGACTTCGGCACAGGTATTATGTTGGCTAGCCATGTGGGATATTCGATCACACGAATGAAGCCCACATTCAACTGTTTGACCACCTCTTCTTTGACCTTGAGCGACCATTCGGTGCGGAGCTTTCTCAATCTTTGTTAGACCAGCTTGTAATCTGGGAGAGTGGGGATTTCATGAGGAGCTATTTCAGGATCGATTCCGGGCATATCGTCGTAGGACCATGCGAAGACATCCACGAACTCCTTTAGCAATTCTTCGAGTTGTGCGCGCTCGTGCTCGTCGAGGGTGGCACCTATCCTAATCTCACGAAATTGGCTACTAGAACCGAGGTTAATAACAATAGTCTCATCTTCATTAACTTGAACGTGGTTATGTTATTTGTTAATAAACTTATTTAAATCAGTTAAGAATTGTTCATTTGCAAAATCATCATCATCAAAAGTTTGATTAGAATCTAAACAGTTAATGTAAGGAACGGGAAGATACTTAAAATCTTCGTTTATTTCATTGATAGGGAAAACAACATTGAGAACCTCATAAAAAGAGGTATCGATTACATTTGAGCAAGGATAGACAACAGAAGAAGAAATAGGGTAAACATTGGGGTTAGGTGGGATTTCAACAAGTACAGTTGGCGTAGCATGCCAGTTGAGGAGTGGTGTATGAGTATCTTTAATCAGACGGGATGGATCCAGTGATGTAGTGCCCGAATGAACAATGCAAAGTGCCAGCCCCAGTGTCTGTAAGTTGAAGGAGTCTTCGGAGTCACTTTCCTCAGTTTCTTAGGTATCTTTGATGACTGGTGGCACTTGGTGTTGGTAACTCTCGGCCCATGAGTAGTTGTCTTGGAAGAAGATGTCCATTCCAGGCTTCATCTTCCTATCTGTATGGTCGTACCATGGTTCTGGCAAGCCGTAAAAGGGGAAGTTTTCGCCCTCTTTGATGAATCGTCCATTCAAGGAGTCTCCTGGGATAGTCTAGGTGCAGCCTAGTCTTCTCTTTGGTCGAGATTGGTGGATCATTCCGAGCTCTAGTTCTGATGGTTGATACCCAAGCCACAAGGAGGGAAAGCTTTCTTCAGTTCAATGGGCTCAAGTATCCCTTGCTATCTTTGCCCTAGCCCTAGTCCGGGCATGAAGTGCATGCTTCTGAACATCTGAATCACATTGACGTTTCCATGAGGGTCGTATTCTGGACAAACCCTTTCTTTGAAACCGTCCCCTGCCGGGAGTAGAGGTGGCTCAACTCGAAATCCTGATAGGAGCATATCATTTGACCCGTGCTGTATCTCGAGGACTGGACTGCTGGTGCTTGTGCCCTCGGTATTGTCGTCGTCACCCAAAATGGTGATGACTCGTCCATCGGCGAAGAACTTCAATTTCTGATGGAGTGAGGAAGACACACCCTTTATACTGTGGAGCCAGGGTCGTCCGAGCAATAGGTTGAAACAGGATGGGATGTCTATGACTTGGAATTCGACGACAGGGTTTATAGGGCCAGCCCCTATTACAAGTTTTATGGATCCCATCACCTCCCGACGGGTATTATCATAGGCACGCACGACAGCGGAGGTAGGAGCGAGGTCACTTTCTTTGAGCCCCAAGCATCTGAAGGTTCTGAGTGGGAAGACATTCAAGGTGGACCCATTACCAACGAGAGAGAGTGGTACAACCTTCCTCATAACTTCGACGGAGATGTTGAGTGCATGATTCCGGTTTGGCCCAATTCTGGGGATTTTTTCTTCGGAAAAGGATAGCATTCGGGTAGAGGTTAAGGATCCGACCAAATTTACCGCTTCTTCTGGTGTGGTAGAAGGAGGGACTGTGGGTCCGGTGAGCAGCTTGATTAAAGAATTTCTGTACAACTGGGAAGACATGAAAAGCCCCCATATAGTGATGTTATCTTGAGTTTTCTTCAGTTGATCGAGGATCCTGCTCTCCTCGAGGGTCATTTCTAGCATAGGAATGTTTTCAACGCCCTTCCCCTTGTCACTTGCTGGTAGTGAGCTTGAGATCTGGTACTGCCTCCCTGATCTGGTCATGTGATTTACTGAAGAAGAGAAAAACATGAATTCCGTTTCTTCATCGATCTCAGGTGGTTCTTCCACCTTGTTTATCTCTCTGAGGAGTTCTTCAAATGATATCATCCCACATATGTCGGATATCGGGCCAGTTTTTTCTGAATCTTGCTCTTCCTTTGAATCTTCGAATTCTTCCCCCATCCGGTGGCAACAATTCTGTTTTCCCCTGTGAAGTCAATGCATTCCACAACTTCAACGACTTCCTCATACAGGTCTTCCCATTCTGTGGGGATGTGTAGGGCTAAAGGGACCAGGTGCCCTTGAAGCTTCAAAGTGTCAAGTAATTAGGTGATACTGCAAATGTTGTTGGTTTACCTTAATGATTCGGCCATGATCTGGACAACATTATCTAAGCTGACTTCATTGGTTGGTACTATCCAACTGTCTGATTCTCGGGCCCATTTCCGCGATTCCAAGAACAGCGTACTGAACCTCTGACAATCGATACTCATTTGTGAGGGAAATTTCAACCCGAACTCCAGGAGTTGATTTAACACTTCTGACAGTTCCATACTTCCCTTTCCAGAACGGGTACGGACAGCGATGCATGCTTTAGTAATGAGTGACAGTTCCTGATCAGCGAGGCTAGTGGGGTGTAGGAGGAAGTATGGGCAAATTTGAAGAGGTTTAGGAGAGTGTATTGGTGTGATTTGAGTTGAGGGGTCAAATTATGGGTTCTCTTCCAAGAAGATGTCTTTGGCATGATTCGGGAGGGGGTTGTGAGTAATGTTTGGCTTAGGATTGGCTGGTGGGGCGATGGTACCCCGGTCGATGAGATCTTGGATTATGTTTCGGAGGTGGAAGCATTTGGTCGGTGGTATGGCCAGCTGTTTGGTGAAAGGCACAATGAGCATCGGTCTTGAAGTTTCTTGGAAGTGGATTTGGTAATGGACGGGGATCCAGGGGTTTGATAAGGTTTCAGCTTAACAGGGCATGGTAGACTTTGGAGAGGGGAGCATGGAGCTCGGTGTATTCTCTTCGAACTGGGACGGGGTGGCTTTCTTGTGCCCATGAGGTGGTTGGTTGAGAGATGTTATTGATGGTTGAGACTGCGGCACTGACAGGCTTGTCATATTTTCTGGGGGTGAACTATCCAGACACCTTCTTCGGTTCAACTTCTGTTTTGTCAAGACCTTCCTCGATTTCTACTCCTGCTTCTCCGAGGGCTCGAAAGTGGAGGTAGTACTATCCTCCCATGGTCGCTCGGACATGGGGAAAGAAATTCTTCTTCACTATGTTGACTTGTTCGTCCTCAGATGGCCGATTGGTCATGGTAGCTTCTTTTTCCCTCCATCGGGCTATGAAGTTACTGACTGATTCTACAGAGTTTTGTTTCAGTAGCTATAAATCACAGCGGGTGACCTCGAGCTCTTCAGTGTATTTGTACTGCGACATGATTTCTCGAGCTACGTCCTCCCAGCTACGAATTCTGGACTCTTCAAGAGACAAAAACCATCGGAGGGCGCTATCTTTCAAAGTTTGCTGAAACAATTGGGCCATTACTTCTTCGAAAGCCCCTAGGGAAGTCATGGAACGATGATAACTGCGAAGATGAACAATCGGGGGTCCACTTTCTCCGAATTTCTCGATATTTTGCATCTTGAACTTCTCGGGTAACCTTGCTTTAGGATAAGGGGACATGTGGGTGTATTCCATGTAATTCCCAGAGATTCGGACTTGGTCGAACTTCTTAGTAAGCATCTTGAGATCTTCTTTGACTTTGTTCAGCTCATCCTCTTTTGGGTCAATGACCATAGGCAGGTTAGCCACAGGCTGGGTAATGTTTGGCATCGAAAGCTGGGCAGGCGGCGACCCATTAGCAGGAGGGCCACGTGGAGCGTGCTGATATTCTTCAGGCATCTAAATAGGGTCGGGTGGACCCATAGCACGAGGGAATAGGGCCTCGGGCTCTTGAGTAATAGGAACCTGGTTTCGTTGCATATCTCGGACCTCAGTCTGGAGGTTGTCAATCTTGGACACGAGCTGAGCTAGGACTGCCGTCAGATCCGGCTGCACAACTGGTACTTGGTTTGTGTTCTCCATGGAAGGCAGATGGATGCCGGACTCGGAAGAAGTAACAGGGGAATGGATTGAATTTCGGGGTGACTGGACTGAAGACCGAAGCCAATAAGAAGCCAGGCCAAGAGTGTGAGATCGACCTGAGAAGGCATAGAATGGGATTTATTTTTGAGAAAAATGAATGGAGAGTCAAAGTATTTTTGAATTTCTTGATAAGGAAGGAAGAATCTTTTTGGATTTTTTTTTTGAATATAGAGGAGAGAAATGTTTTTGGGAGACGATCTCAGCATGATTATTATGATTATTATGTTCTCACTTGTATTAAATTCTCCTAAATGCAAAAATGAAATGTCGGACGGGACCCAAGCCTGAAAAAGTGGGGTTTGTAATATATGCAAAACTATGGTTGGAATTATGACCAGGCTCACGGACAGGGTCCCGTTTTAAAAATGCACGAAAATTCGGGCGGTAGGCCGACCCGGAATTTCGGTAGAGTTTCGGGTCAAAACCAGCAATCTAACATGCGTGTCCTAGGTTTGACGCCTATATGCGGGTATGCAATTGGTTGGGTGAATTGGAATGGGTTCCCCCCTTTGGCGTGACTTCCACGATATACGTCTCGCTCTTGCGGGAAATCGGTACGTGTGGACAAGCCATTTGATATACCTGAGTGTACGTGAATTGCCTCACTATATACCTCGTGGGGACGGTACGTGTGAGAGCGAGTTCGATATACTCGGCGTACGTGAACGAGTTCCCTGCGATATACCTCTCATCATGACTTCGGTCAAGCGATACGATGCGGGGGAACCGTTCGATATGCATCGAAGGTACTTGTCCAATGGAAGGTGAGAGTCATATCACTTAGGCTAACTGCGCCCTGCCGGATCAGCGCCCATCACGAAGTGACCCTCCAGTTACTGGGTAAAATTTGGTCAATAACCATGCTCTTTTGTGATGGCATGTGAATCATGCATGATTCTCTTATTAGTATCTTATGATGAGAATGCCTTTCTTGATTATGCCAAACAGGGAGCAAAGTACAAGTACCAATGGTTCACCAAGTATGGATGGGTGATGCGTGCAACACACGGATATATGTGATCCTAGGTGCACGTGGTGGGAAGTGTACATGGAGAATTTTCTACAAGTGTGTGAATAGAAGCATGAACATGGGATACACATGGGAAAGGGGAACATGTAAAAATAGGGGAGAATATGAACAAATATAACATCCATGTAAATTGAATCTAGCCCTCAAAATAGAAATCAGTCCCCAGTAGAGTCGCCACTGTGGCCATCCCCGATCCTCGCGGCGGCGCGGTGAGAGATTTGTGGGAGGATCCTAGGTCCCGCGCGTCCCTCTCGGGAGCACTTTGGCTGGCGTCAATTTGTGAGGTGTGAAAATGTAGAGAGATTTAGATTCTCCAGTCTATTTTACTCAAAACAGACAAAAGAAAAGGGGAATCCATCCCGAAGGACAGCATCCAAAGACATACTGGTACATGAGAAACCAAAATGATTCATGAAGGGTCCGGAGGCTAAGTTATGAAATGGGAAGGTGTTAGGCACCCATTCCGCCCTTACGGTCTCTCATGGATTTTGTTATATTCCTTTATTTTCCCCGTGATATGTGTGCATGTGTATATATGGTGGAGATGGGAATCCTCGACTTGTATCATGGAAGAGATAAAGCGAGTCATCCGTAGGAATGTAAGAATAATGTAGAAAATAGGGTTTGAGCGATTATCCTTGCATTGATCGTTATAAGGGAACGATAACATATGTGGAATAATATGCTATTAAGAACAAGTATATAGAATATAAAAAGATTGGGTTTAGAAAAAAATAGAAAATGAGATAAAAAAGTAAAAATAAAGGACTCGAGTCTCGGGTTTTACCCCGAGACGCCAACGTAGCCTATAAAGGCATCAAAGTCCACGTAGTTCGCAGGCAAAATGAGGGGTGGGGTTTATCCCATAAATCCAAACGGGGACTTCTCTTATTTATGTGTGTGTGTGTGTGTGCGGAAAAAGTGTTTTAGTTGTGAGAAAAGTGTGACAATGGTATGAGAATCCCATTTGGAATTTATGAGCAAACCCTCTTTTTCTTGTTTTTGGGGTTTTCACTTATATGAAAATAAGATATGTGCAATAATACTAGATAAAAAGTATATTAAAGTATGTGAGATGAGAGAATAAAAGTGCTAAGTAATAAAACAAGTTATTGTGAATTTATGAGAATTTAAAGAGAGAGTTGAGAAAATTGGACCTTCTTGGAGATCTTAAGCTTGTTCTTGAAGGTTGAAGAGTAGCCCTTGCACTTGGATGATGATGGAGGATGGTTAATTCACCAAACTTTATGAAAAAGGTGATGAGAAGTGAAGGTGGGAGGGGATTTGGATGTGGAAATCACGCTGACTTCGAGAGAGGTTTTCGGGATTTACTGAGGGTGATATGCTTCTGATCTGAGCTCCTTTTGCAAATGAGGCCAAGGCCTCATTTTATAGGCCCAGGGCACTACCGATCGGCGTAACCGTGGTACTTCCTATCGGCACCTTCCGACAGGCAGGGTTGGCAACCTGCCATTTGGCGGTGTTTTTCAGGCCTTTTCGGAAAATCGGTTGCCGAACGCAAACCGTTGATCCGAATCATGCACTGGTCAAACCGTTGGAAAGTTAATTCAGAGACCTTTGAAAGTCTTTTGGACTGCTCCCAGGTTCGGGAGTTGACTTTGGGTCAAATGTGGTTCGGAAGCGTTTGTCAGTCCATTGGACGGGGAATTGTTCGGACGCAAACGGATCGTTCGTCTGCATGGTAAGTCCGAAACGCACACGAGGTGGACCGTTAGAAAGGTTAGGAGATGTACTTTGACATTCCAAAGAGTTTGACCCGGTTTGGGGAGTTGACTTTGGTCAACTAGGCCCTTGAAGTATTCGGTGACCTTTCGGAGAAAAATGGATCGTTCGTCCGTATCGTAAGTCAGAATCGTGTACGGGATGGACCGTTGGAAAGGGGTTTCAGTGCCCTTTGAATATTCATTCAGCCTTGGTCGAGCTGAAGAGTGGATTGTGGTCCAATGGATCTCGGGAGCGTCCGGTGACCTCCGGGTCAAGTTCCGGGGGGAAACGGGTCGTTCGTCTGCATGGTAAGTCAGAATCGCGCACAAGATGGACCGTTGGGAAGGGTTTTCAGTGCCCTTCGAAGATTCATTCAGCCTTGGTCCAACTGAAGAGTTTGGGTTTTGGTCAAACGGAGCTCGGGAGCGCCCGGTGGCCTCTAGGTCAGTACTCGGGGTATGGCCTGGGTAGGTAGTGATGAAGAGGGGTGCCTGAGACCCAAGGAGAGTTTAGGGGGTAACAGAATGGGGTGTGTACAGTAAGGTTATATGAACTTAGGTTATTTCGTAGAATACACACACACAACCCTATTAAAAATTTGCCAAGTAGAGATATATTCCAATTTTAAATTCCTTTTGAAAATTTACAAGTTAGCATAAATAATTTCCAGTTAATGAGATGGGATTGATAACTTGATTGTGTGAAATAAAATTATCCAATTTTATCCATTTTATCATAGGCATGCATCTAGGTGATTTAATAAAGTAAGGTGCGAAAAACACAACCACAATGCGCCAATGTACGAGGAAAACCCAAATGGGAAAAACATCGGACGGATGGGCCTAGACAAAATCCACTAAAAAAATAGATTTTACAAGAGACTCAAAAGACTTACAGACATTGACTCACTCAAGACATGCTTATGCCATCCTCTACCTCCGAATTTGTAGTACGCGAAGCTCCAACGCGTTGCTCGACACTACTCGTGTAGCGGTATCCACCGAATTCCAAAAACACCATCTCCAATAAGATTGAGTGCAGAGATCCATCGTAAACGTAAGTGTTGAATATCAAGTTGATTGCATGGGGTCAAGTTGATTGCATGGGGTTTTGATTAAAAGGTTAAAGAAGTGTTGGAGATTGATTTTTACCAAAAGAGGGAAGTTGTGAAAAATTTCTCTCAAGAGAATATGAAACTTCCTTCTGAAAAATAACTAATTTTTTTCCATATATTGAAACTGAAAAAGTAGTGGACGAAAACAGTTTTGAGAAATAATTGCCCGAAAATAAGTTGAAAATTTTCAAATCTGGCAGATCTCGTTCGAACGAGTTATCTAACGATATTGAAGTGAAGAATTAGATAGGTCGTTAGAAATCTCATTCGAACGAGATCGTTTGAATGACATTTCTAACGAGCTTCTAACGAGTTTCCAGTGAGGTCTAGGGAATGTTGCTAGATCCAGGTTGTTCGAACGACCTGGAGAAAACTTCGAACGAGATGATAGTTTTTTCATAGAAAAGGTTCAAATTAATTTCAAAAATGATTCTTAATGAAAATTGAATTTTTTTATGAACATTACTCTATACTAAAGTTTCTTGTTATGAAAAATACTCCAACACTTCAAAAGATTTTGGTCATATACCTTTTAGAAGAGCGATCATGAAGAGCATATTGATGTCACGTGAACTTAGGATGCGATGCTCGAATCTTTACTGTTGTATGATGCTTGCTGAGGAATAACCCAAAAATGTTTTGTCCAACGGAATGTAGCCAATATTACAAATGACTCGATTGGAAATTTGTCCTTACAGTCCCCTCGATTTAGGATGGCTGAGGGGTCCCTAGTGGTGGACTTCCTCATCTTTAGTCATTCTCTTTTCTGCATTGCTTTTGGGCAGAGAGGCCACTCGAGGTGAATCCCCTCGCCCTAACTCATTTTACCTTGTTTCTAGTTTATGCAGTGAGGGGGGAGCCATTGGGGGTAGACCCTCTCGTTTCTATGTTTGTATTTGGCAGATGGGTCACTTATATTGGGCTCCCTCACCCTGGGTTTTCTTCTTTGTATTTACCTTTGGCAAAGGGGTCACTCGAAGTGAACTCCCTTGCCATAAATCGTTGTGTCTTTGATTGTAGCTGGGTCCACTCATGGGGGACCACCTCACCACCAGCGTTTTTGTAGCATTGTTCTTGGTCAAGGGGCCACTCGTGGGGGACTCCCTCGGCACAAACTATTACTTGTTTTAATCTTGGCTGAGGGGCCATTTGTGGTGGACTCCCTCATCCTCAAACTGTTACTTGTGTTGGTCTTAGCAGAGGGGCCACTCAAAGTGGACCCCCTCTCCATAAGTTATTTCTTGTACTGATCTTGGCAGTGGGTATTACTCGTAGTGGAACCCTCACCCTGAGTCATTTTCCGTAGCATCACGTTTGGTAAGAGGGGCCACTCAAGGTGGATCCCCTCGCCCTAGACTATTTTCTATCAAACTTTCAATCTAGGGCATGTGGAGCCACTCTAAGTGGATCCCCATGCTCCAAGATATTTCACTCTTTGTTCACTGGCTTGAGTACTTCTCAATATTATTCCCCTCGTTCAGATGTGTCTTGTAGTGTCGAGAGACTTATGCACGAAATATCATAATCAAGATTTCACTCGTTGTTCACTGGCTTGAGGACTTCTCAACATTATCCCCCTCGTGCAGAAGTGTCTTGTAGTGTCGAGAGACTTGTGCACGAAATATCATAATCAAAATTTCACTATTTGTTTACTGGCTTGAGGACTTCTCAACATTAGCCCCCTCGTGCAGAAGTGTCTTGTAGTGTCGAGAGACTCGTGCACAAAATATCATAATCAATATTTCACTCTTTGTCTACTCGCTTGATGACTTCTCAACATTAGCCCCCTCTCGAGCAGAATACAGGTTAATAGTATGAGTGTTCCAATGCCAATGGAGCCCCAGGTACTAAATTGTCGTACCTTTTATTTATACTTGACAATTGCTCAATATTATGAGAGCTCCTATTCTCTTGGAGCCTAAGGTACTAAAATGTCATACCTTGTATTTATACTTGGCACTTGCTCAAGACTGTGAGCGCTCTGGTTCCCTTGGAGCCTTAGGTACTAAATTTTCGTACCTTATATTTATACTTGGCACTTTCTCAAGACAGTGAGTGCCCCGGTGCCCTTAGAGCCGTAGGTACTAAACTGTCGTACCTTATATTTATACTTGGCACTTGATCAAGACTGTGAGCGCTTAGGTGCCCTTGTAGTCTTAGGTACTAAACTGTCATACCTTATATTTATACTTGTCACTTTCTCAATACTGTGAGCGCTTCGGTGCCCTTGGATCCTTAGGTACTAAACTATCGCACCTTATATTTATACTTGGCACTTTCTCAAGACTGTGAGCACTTTGGTTCCCTTGGAGTCTGAGGTACTAAACTGTTGTACCTTATATTTATGCTTGGCACTTGCTCAAGACTATGAGCGCTTCATTGCCCTTGGATCCTTAGGTACTAAACAATTGTTCCTTATATTTATACTTAGAACTTTCTCAAGACTGTGAGCGCTCTGTTGCCCATGGAGCCTAAGGTACTAAATTTTCGTACCTTATAATTATACTCGGCACTTGTTCAAGAGTGTGAGCCCTCCGGTGCCCTTGAGCCTGAGGTACTAAACTGTCGTACCTTTTATTTATGCTTGCACTTGCTCAATACTGTGAGTTGCTCTATTTTCTGTGAGAACTTCAAGATTGAATTGGCCCGTAGTCTGTGGGATACTTTCCTATGATCTGAGAAAGTTAGCATTTTAGAGATGCCCCCTCGAACTATGGGGTACTTTCATATGAGATGAGCAAGTTATCATTTCAGAGTTGTTCCCCTCTAATTGTGGGGTATTTACATATTAGTTGGGAAAGTTAAAATTTGGAAGTTTCCCCTCTAGCTGTGGGGTATTTACATACAGCTGAGCAGGTTAAAATTTTGAAGCTACCCCTCTAATTGCAGGGTACTTGCATATAATTGAGCAATTCATATTTCTGAAGTTGCCCATCTAACTGCGGGGTACTTGCATATAACTGAGAAAGTTAAAATTTTGAAGCTTCCCCTCTAATAGTGGGGTATTTCCATATAACTTAGCAAGTTAAAATTTGGAAGTTGCCCCTCTAACTACGAGGTACTTGCATATAACTGAGAAAGTTAAAATTTGGAAGCTGCCCCTCTAACTGTGGGGTACTTTGATATAATTGAGAAAGTTAAAATTTTTAAACTTCCCCTCTAACTACGGGGTACTTGCATATAACTGAACAAGTACTCAATATTTTTTGAAGCTACCCCTCTAACCGTGGGGTACTTGCATATGAGCTGAGCAAGTTATTATTTATGAAGCTGCCCCTTTAACTATGGGGTACTTGCATATAACAGAGCAAGTTAAAATTTTAAAGCTCCCCCTCTAACTGTGGGGTAATTGCATATAACTGAGCAAGTTAAAATTTTGGAAGCTACCCCTATAACTGCGGAGTACTTGCATATGAGCTGAGCAAGTTATTATTTCTGAAGCTTCCCCTCTAACTGCGGGGTACTTGTCCTATTCCTATTCTTTGAGGACTTTCTTTAAAATCATAACTTAAAGGGGGGAGTGCGTCCCCTTAACATTGTTTTAATGTTTATTCAAGAAATAGCTTAGAGGGAGGGGTGAGCCCCCCTCGACATTTGTTTCTCAACATTTAAACAAAAACATAACTTAGAGGGGGGGTGAGCCCCCTCGACATTTTTTTTTACATTTAAACCAAAACATAACTTCGAGAGGGGGTGAGCCCCCCCCTTAACATTTTTTTCATTTTTTGATTCAAGTATAACTTAGAGGGAGGGGTTAGCCCCCTCAACATTTTTTTTTCTTTCGAGCATCTTAGATATACTACTGAAGTTGAGTATTCTATAAATTTCCACGAGCATGATCTATAATGCTCAAAGATACAATAATATTGTTTTGGATGAACAATGTCTCCTGGACTATTTTATTTAAGAATATTTGTTTTTAACTCTTGAGCGAGGGCTTCTACACTCTATATTGTTCCTAACCTTTTTTTTTAACTTTTGAATGAGTGGAGCCACCTGTTGTATTCCTCGAAGGGACGAGAGACCTCCCCCTTATGCTCACATTGTTATGCCATGCGTGTGGTTGAAAACGCTCATTTAGACTCACTCTTGTCTATTACCCATTTCGCGAGGAGTTGGATGTGCCATTTATCACATCTCCTTAAAAGACATCCTTCATCCAAATTTCAACCACCAGAGAGAGCCAGAAAGAGGAATAATATGGGAGGAATGTTCTCATAGTCTTGAGACAAGAAAGAGGTAACTCAAGAGATCCGCTCACCCTGCCCTTGGAGACTAAAAATTATTCATATGTTACCGCCCACGGCTACTTTTACTATGTGTTTGGCGTTGAGGAGGATTACGGGGTTGTTCATACTGGGTCGAGGGTTTTTTGGGTGTATATATCCGGGTTTCTACATTTGAACTCAAATGGTTGAGACGAGTTGCTGTCTTTATTTGGCTGAACCACAATCTAAAATGGGTTTCTCCGTCCTTTTTATTTTGTTCTCCAACTGTCTATTAAAATGTTCAGAGATTTGAGCAAGGTATAAACTTCTTTGTTCGATCAGCGCTTTTTTTGCGAGCAGCGCTTTTTAATCTCGAAACGAGGAACCTGCCTGGTATTAGTGTACTTCTGGGTTTTGGGTCGAGTATCTTGTGAACTTCACTGTTCGAGACAATAATCTTGTGCATATATTTTATAGGAGAGTTATTTTGTGTTTGGTATCTGGGCGAGAAGTATTTTGAGCGTATTCTGCTAATTTACTCTCAATTTTTTCCTTTGTACTTTTTTAGGGGGTATATGGGCGAGGAGTTGTAAGAAATCAACTGGATTTTCTTTATTTGCAAGTTCCGGGTAATCAAACCGGAAGGGGTGTTTTCTTGTAAAATTTATTCTCTTTATTGGTCGAGCAATAAAAACAGAGTTGCTCTTTTCCAGTTGTTTTTTAATATATATATTGTTTTGAACATCTTGGCTGCAGGAAGTTCTTTTTTGCATAAATAATTTTGGGAGGTGCCCACTTTGATAGTATATCATGTGGGACCATATTGCAAGCCTTTGCAGACACATGATGGGAAGTTTGTTGAAGAGTCTCTAAAGATGTTCTACTCCTTTAGAGTGCAACACTTTAGTAGTTATTAGGCCTAGTAACACTAGTTGTAGCTATTTACAAACAACATGACTTCTCCTTGCAACTTTTGATATAATAATAACTAAAATCAACGAGCAAGTATAATTTTTCATCTTTTATCACTTGCCATTTTGAGAAATTATGTGTGATTTTCTTTATCAACTAAATCACTTAGCATATATATGAAATTCTAGTAAAATGTATACAAAGACTTGGGAAATGAACATATTCGACAAGTAATAAAGCAAGGAAGTTTACTTAGCTGATCATGAATAAGATGTGTTTAAACGTGGTTTCTGAATACTCTATTTTTCTTCTTCAGCATCTATATTCTATAAGTGATTAAGTCTCCTCTAAGGTGTCTTTGGGAGTAAATCCTCCACCTCCACTTTCTTTTCTAGAGGGTTACTCGGCCACCATTTTTTTTATCCGAGTGGCTGCTCTCTCATGAGAATTGTCACTCGTACAACTATTTTCTCCGGCACTGCCTTCTGCAGCGGAGCCAGCTTTACTATTGTTGGTGTTGCAATGGCTGCCCCTCCAGAGGAGGCTGCTACTATCAATGGAGCAAATGCTATTGCACTAGTCTGTCCTCCTTGAGAAGCAGGTTCTCTAACTCAGGACATTACCACCTCCTATTAGGTTGTCTGGTCACTCTGAACTCCATTTCCAGTCAGAGTGTCTTCAAATACCAGTTGCTTAGAAACATTATAACCTACTTTGCCCATGAAAGTGAGGATACCACCCCAGTAGAGTCTCCAAATGTAAGGGTGAGGTGTGACCCACTCCAATGGACACTGCCTTCAAGGTTCTCAAGAACTTTGGGTGCAGCTTCTGATGAAACCTTCTCCTTTTGGTAATAATGTAGCTCAAACTGTAACTCACTCACTGCAAGAAGATGAACCTCCACAACAAGAATAGTAATGTTTCTCAAGAGAAACTCTTGAGAATGATGGTTGTCAGGTGAGGAGTGAAAGAACAATGCACTTAGCCCTAAGAGAATGAGCAGGGATAGAATACTAGAAAGTTCAGGTGTGATTTTGGATGAGTAACAGTTCAATTTTTGAGTTTTTTCTATCTGTGTTATTGAGTTTTTCTATATCTTATCTTGACCTTGCCGAGGGGTCCTATTTACACTTGGGCACTAGGGCTTAGTTAGCACTTTTTGGCGCCAAAAACTTAGAGGGTTGGTGAGGGACAAGGTATGCAGTGTACCATTTTCCCCTACCTGTGTGCAGCATCATGTCCCCTCAAACAGGTGCCACCTGGTGCAAACCAAAGTGAAAAAAGCAAATATGTCTCCTAATGGAGACAAAATATCTGATTTGGTAAATATCTTTTGAAATGGTAACTTGTGGTACAAACTTTGTAAACTTGAGAGAGGGGGCCTCGAGAACCTCCTCTTCTACAACTGCCAATCTTGAGGGGGAGGAGGCCTTGAGGACCCTCTCTTCTAAGAAAATCGTTTTGTAAATTTCATTTCTTGTGTCACTTGTGAATAAGTATGAGATGTGTGTGGTCTTGAGTGACTCCTGGGGTCTTCCTACTAGTATAATCTCAATCCTATGGTGCTAAGTGGTTGAGCTTGCTCAACAAACCTTGTACCTGAGCCGCCAATCCAAAACTCCTAAGAGATCCCAACTGGCCTATTTGAGCCATGCCTGCTCAACTAGGCAACCTGTATAAGAAAGTAAGTGTTAACACTTTTTTTTCTTTTAAAGAATGATTTTTCATGATGAGGGGTTGCTCATGGAAGCCACTCCCTCATCCTGAATTATTTTCTAGAAGCTGGGGGGGAGGATCTTGAGGGTCCCTGGCCCCAGGTTTTAGTTGAGGATCCAGAGGGGTCCTCACCCAAATGTGTTCTTGCAATTGAGGGAGGGGAACATGGAGGGATCAATGACCAAATGTTTTCTGAAGGTTGATGGACCCTAGGGTTCCTCAACCAATATTGATTTTCTACCGTTGAGGGACCCTGGGGGTTCCTTTACCAATATGGATTTTTTTTATTGAGGGACCCTGGGGGTTCCTTAACCAATATTCCTCAATAGGGATTTTTTGCCATTGAGGGACCCTGGGGTTCCTTCACCAATATGGATTTTTGCCGTCGAGGGACCCTGGGGGTTCCTTCACCAATATGAGTTCTCTGCGATTGAGGGACCCTGGGGGTTCCTTCACCAATATGAATTTTCTGTAGTTGAGGGACCCTGGGGGTTCCTTCACCAATATGAATTTTCTACAATTGAGGGACCCTGGGGGTTCCTTCACCAATATGGATTTTCTACCATCGAGGGACCCTGGGGATTCCTTCACCAATATGAATTCTCTGCGGTTGAGGTACCCTGGGGTCCTTCACCAATATGAATTTTCTACCGTCGAGGGATCCTGGAAGTTCCTTCACTAATATGAATTCTCTGTGGTTGAGGGACCCTGGGGGTTCCTTCACCAATATGAATATTCTGTAGTTAAGGGACCCTGGGGGTTCCTTCACCAATATGGATTTTCTACGGTTGAGGGACCCTGGGGGTTCCTTCATTAATATGGATTTTCTGCCATCGATGGACCCTGGGGGTTCCTTCACCAATATGAATTCTCTGCGGTTGACCCTGGGGGTTCCTTCACTAATATGAATTTTCTGCAGTTGAGGGACCCTGGGGGTTCCTTCACCAATATGGATTTTCTGCGGTTGAGCGACCCTAGGGGTTCCTTCGCTAATATGATTTTTTTGCAGTTGAGGGACCCTAGGGGTTCCTTCACCAATATGAATTTTCTGCCGTCAAGGGGCCCTGGGAGTTCCTTCACCAATATCATTTTTTTATCGTTGAGGGACCCTGGGGGTTCCTCAACCTCATATTTTCTGTAAGCTGAAGGGGGGGGTCTTTGAGGGACCCTCTCCCCAAATTATAGTGGTTAAGCTTGAAACACCCTTCTACAGACTTTGTGCAGCCATGCACGCATTATATTTAGCACGAAATAGTTCCTTTCTCTTGGACAGATTCTTTCATAGTCAACTAAAGGTACCACTGAGTTGATTTTTTATTCCTTTCGTGTACGTTTCTTGTCTTGAGAATACATTTATTACTCTTATTGATCATCTGATTCAAAATGTACAGAATAATCTATTTCATGGACAGAGTTTTGTATAACTCACAATAGCTCAGCTCTTTATTTTTTTTAAGTATTTCACCCATACCTAGAATATGTGCCACCACTAACCATTATTTCACAGAGTTTTATTTTTGGAGGAATGTTCCCATTATCTCATGTTTCTCAGACAACCATTCATGGAAAAGAGCTCAGTCCATTGTAAGACCCCGTATTTGTGAGCATTACATATTTAATTAATTCGGCTAATTTTAATTAGAAGTGTGTCGTAATTAAATTGAATTAATTATTTTGTGTTTATTTAAATATTATTCTAGAGAGTTAATTGTTAATATTTATAGAATAAAATTACAAAGCGAATACTAATAATTAATTTACGTCATAGCGAGTGATAGTTACGTGCCATTATTTTCTCTCAACATGGAGTCGGGTATAGATTATATTGAGGTCGAGCTAGGGATTTTACTAAGTGACTCGGATGATGATTCTGAGTGCATGATTGATTCCGAATAGGTCCAGATAGTCGGAAAAGAGTATCTGGGTATAGTAATTGGGTCTTGAGACATTTTTAGGCATAATCGGGCCCACACAGGGGTGTTCGGGTCATTTGGGCTTGGCCCATTAGACTAATTTCGGGATTAACAATATCAAAACTAAGTTATGGAGCTGGTGGTAGCCATAACTCAATTATAAAACCCTAGATATGAAGAGAAGAAAAGAAAAAGAAGGTAAGGAGATTTTTGGGAGCCAAATCAAGAAGAATTGAGTGTGTTATTCGTCAAATCATCGTCTACCTCAATGGAAATCAGACCCTACGAATCAATACAGGAAAGTGGTTAACTTTCTTTCAATTTACATTGTGAAATCCAATTCATATCATAGTGGGTGTGATTGAAATTCGTTTTGGGTGGGGATTACATGAAAAAGGTGTTTTGGATGATTTAAGCATGTTGTGTAGACTAAAATAAAATTGATGATGCTATATGATTCTAGGTTGTAGTAATCTGAACCCTATGATAAACCCAGTAGAGATTGATGTCTAATTTTGGATTATAGAATCAAATTTATAACAGATTGAATGGAACCCGGATAAAAACGCAATTCGGAATTTGATGGATTGTGATTGAAATTAATTGTGTTTAAAGGTTTGGATGATGTTTAGAATCTGACTTACAGGTGAATTTATGTTGAGAATGATCGTATTAAGGTTTGGGGTAGAACCAAAAAGCTTAAAGATTTGTTAATGGAGGAAAAATGAGTTGGGGAAGAAGAAGGTTCGATGTCCAAGTGGCAAACCAGTTCGGGTAGCTGAGCGAACCGGTTCGGGGTACTTGACAGTCCTTATTTCCAATTTAATTTGGGGGTTGAAATGGAGGGGTTTCCGATAGAAATGTTAAATGTAAGGATGAGAAAACTTGCTGGAAAAATTGTGTAGAATTATTTTATCTCGACTTGAGTGGGGAATTTAGGAGAGGAATTATTACAAAGTGAGAATTAATTAGTGATTGATTTTATTAATGAGTTAAGTGAAATAAAATCCATATGACTTAAATTAAGGGCCGAGTGAATCGGTTCGGGTATTGTAGTTGAGTGACACTACTTTTAATAAATTAATTAATGTGAAACTAATTAAATTATGAGTCTGGGTTTTGGCTCGGATATTTACAGGCTGGTGCTACGGGAGTTAGGCACGGGTTAACCGACTTTAATTTAATATATATATATGCAGATAGTGTGATAGTATATGTATATATATATATATATATATATATATATATATATATATGTGTGTGTGTGTGTGCTTTTTAAATATCGGTGTTAGATATTTTTGTAAATACATACCCCTCTAGTGCTATCATAGGAGGTTGCGCGATGTGGGTGAATCCCCTAACTAGTGAACGCAGAAGAGTACAATCCCCAGGTCATAGCGTCCATTATTTTATGTTGTGATTATTTTTTAGGCGAGACGCTTTTGGGTATTATTCGATCTCACACTCGGGGAACTATGACCGCCTCCACTACGCTTATTATTGTATTGCCTGATTCAGTGTGAGTAAACTATCTCGTGGTATCCGAGTTGGATTGAGTATACCTGGGGTGATAGCATTTTAGAGAAAGCATCCTATGAGTTATTACTATAGAGGATGCATATTATATACGACATGTGTTTGAATGTTGTAGTATAGTTATATGTATATAATGTTATAGGTAACTAGATACGGGTGAAATACATGAAGTGTAATTGTATTATTTATATAACTAGTGAGACTGTTATATAATTATTTCAAAATGATAAAATAAGTTAATAAGAGAAATAACTTATAAATCTTTAGTAAGATTACTCGGGATAGAGTAAGGTATCAAGAAGCATTATAACATGGCTAGTTAGACGGGGTAGTATAGCTAGAGGGTTATAAAAGGAAGCGGTAGGCATGCACAATAGTTGAGGGGTGAGTATTATCTTAAGGGAGTACTACATTAGCTTAAATATGAAAAGCATTCATGCATTTTAATTACTGCAATATTAATCACTTGCAAATGTTTGGGGTTCTAACCCTTGCCAAAAATATTTTCAAAACCTTTTAGGTGTCGATCCATAGTATCGCCGGACTTGATTATCTATTCCAGGTATACGCAGCTGCAGCACATATGGATGCAGGAGTTGGATTAGATGCATCATTTCTTTATTCCTTGATTAGGAATCCTATCTCAATTGCAGTTTCATTTAGGGCGTGTTCCCATTTATTTTCTGACTTAGTATTTGGATTATTTATTCATCTGCTGGATTATTATTTGGATTTGGAATTATAGCCGATGGTTTATTCGGCAAGTCATTTATTTATCCAGTCTTGGTTTAGAATCAGTGATTGTGTGTATGCATTAGTTTATTTTTATTCCTCATATATTTATATGTTTAATGAAAGATAAAAATTTGACATAGGCTTAATTAACTAATAGGTGATTAGTAATTAATATGGTATTCGATAGTGATGCTAAGAATGAACGAGATGAGAAACCTTCTTTAATTTAATAAAGGACTGATCACCCGATATTTAATTGGGCGGGGTGTCACAGATGGTATCAGAGCATCAAGTTCTAGTGTCCATAGGATGTGTACGTCTTACTGCGATTTCAGCGTAGCGTTCTTTGTTATAGAGCCCTATTATTAGGATTGTTGCTTTAACCTTCACGTATTTGAGATATCGTGCTTCTGCTATTAAATTTTTATTGACTTTGAACTCATACGGCTCGTTTTAAATTTCAAATGTCGCCTGGGAGAGGTAGACCGGCTAAAGCAGTAGTGAGAGATGATTGAGATAGGCTCATCAGGAGCTAAAAGTACCACAACCTCAGGCACCACTAGGGTTAGTGATGACTGCACAGGTGGTCAAGATAGTGGCCTAGACAGTTAACACATCCATGATTGTCATGGCCATCCACTTTCCACAGACTTAGCCTCAGCTGCCAGTGGCACCAGTGATTCAGGCCCAACCGTGGCCATTGTCATGGTAGAAAGTGAGGGAGGCTTTTCAGAAAGGCCACCCACCGAAGTTTTTAGGGGGATCGGATGTGATAGTAGCATGCCAGTGGAAAAAGGATATACAACATCACCTACATATGATAGAGTAAAGCGACACTCATAAGAAGATGCTTGACACATTCATATTGGTGAGGTCCATATGGAGTGGTGGGAGTCTGTTACCACCTCAGCGGAGAGAGATATTATGCCAATAGCGGAGTTCTGGGAGCGGTTCAACCGTAAGTATTTTTCGTCAGCTATTCAGAGGAAGATGGGGAGGAAATTTAATGATGTTACATAGGGTGACCATTCGGTAGCTGAATACGAGGAGGAGTTCACCCATTTGGCAAACTTGTATGCCAGAAGAGGTGAACAGCGAAGAAAAGAAGCTCAGGTTTATGAATGGGTTAGCTAGAGGATCAGGAAACATTTAATTGGCAACCCATCATTACAGACGTATACAGAGGTCGTTAATATTTCACTTTTGCACTATCAAGACCACCGCTTGCACCTAAAGGGAAGTAAGAGAGCGATTGAGCCGAGCCAGCCAGAAAGGTAAGGAGGGGGTAGTGCCAGTGGGACACCACAACAGTAGGTGGCGAGATGATAGGTGTAGGATTCCAAGAAGGGGCATCGGGTTAATAGGTTTAATCCAGGAGGATACCGACCAGAGGGTTAGGGATTTAGACAGGGCTAGCAGGGTACTAATCAGCAGCAACAGGTTCCCCGAGGCCGTTAGGGACAAAGGAACAATGGGGGAGGCCAGCAAGGCCAAGGCCATCAGGGGTAACCTCGTCAGGTCCAGCAGGGCCAGAGATAGGGAGACTTCTAGGGGTGTCGCTTCATTTTTGGACAGGTAGAGCATATGAAGAGAGAGTACCCAGAGAGAAGTAGGGGTCAGCAGCAGGGTACTCAGCAAGTACAGTAGGTGCAGATGCCTCCAGAAGCACCAGCTCCACCATCCCCAAAGCAGTAGGGGCAGATGCAATACGGGCGTGTGTATAACGTCTGGGATGTAGCCATGCCACCAGCACCTCAGGCACTGCCAGTAGTTTAGGGTACGTTTCCTATTCATGGGCATGAGGGTAGGATTCTTTTTTATACGGGCACGTCGCACTCTTTTATTGCCACTAGATTTGCATGAGCAGATGGTCTTTTAGAGACAGTCGACACTCGCTTTATGTGTGTAGAGTCACCATTGGGTAGTGGGTCACTTATACACTCAATGTGTAGGGGAGTAGACATAATTATTGGGATATTGAGCTTAGCAGCAAACCTTTTTGTGTTAGATATGGAGGGATATGATGTTATTCTGGGCATGGATTGGATGGTAGGTTACAGGGAGATGGTAGACTATTACGAAAGGACCATAGTGTTCTCCATTCCGGGATAGGAGATGTTATTAGTGGCGATGCCTCTTCCTGAGGGAGGGTCATGCACGTACTTATACTACATTAAGGAGGAGACCTCACGGGAGGTAGTTATCTCATTAGACTCGATTCCAATTATGAGAGATTTTGAGGATGTATTTTAGGAGATACCCGGGTTGCCACCTAGCCTAGAGATCAAGTTTGTTATTGATTAAGCACCGAGTTTGAGACCGATTGCTTGAGAGATATGGGAGCTGAGGGAGAAGATTCAACAACTCTTAGGGCATGGTTTTATTGAGTGGAGCACATCCTTGTGGGTTGCACTGGTGTTATTTGTGAAGAAAATTAATGGTTCGCTTCACTTATGGGTAGACTATAGGGAGCTGAACAAGGTCACGATATGGAATAAGTATCCGTTGCCGAGAATCGATGACCTATTTGACCAGTTGAGAGGAGTCGCTAACGTTTCCAAGATTGATCTGGGATCAGGATATCACAGTTGCGCATTCGAGAGGAGGATGTTCCTAAGACCTTTTTTCTGTTGAGGTACGGGCCGTACGAGTTCAAGGTGATGCCGTTTCGGCTCACCAATGCACTAACAGCGTTCATGGACCTCATGAACAGGGTATTCAGGGAGTTTATCGACCAGTTTATGATCGTATTCATAGGTGACATTTTGGTCTAGTCTCGTACTGAGGATTATCACACATAGCTTCATTTTATGGTTCTGTAGACACTATGGGACCACCAGTTGCATGAAAAATTTGGGAAGTATGGATTTTGGCTACAGGAGGTGCAGTTTCTAGGCCACATTATGTCAGATCGGGGTATTGCTGTTGATCCAAGTAAGGTATCGGCGGTGAGGGAGTGGGGATAACCCACGACACCGATAGAGGTTCGCAGCTTTCTAGGGTTGGCCAGTTATTATGATTATTTCATTAAGGGATTTTTGAAGATTGCAGGTTTGTTGACGAACCTGACTCATAAGGGGTATCGTTTGTGTGGAGTGGCCATTATCAGTTAGCGTTCGATGAGCTAAAGGACAAATTGACATCAACACTCGTACTTGCTTTGCCTAGGGGACGATTGGACTATCGGGTCTATACGGATTCATCCTTGCACGGACTTGGGGGTATATTACAGCAGGAGGAGAGAGCTATAGATTATGCATCTCGAAAGCTTAAGCCCCATGAGAAGAATTACCCCACACATGACCTTGATTTGGCAGCGATTGTGTTTTCTTTGAGAATATCGATACACTATCTTCTGGGAGAGCAGTTTACGCTATTCGTGGACCATAAGCCACTTCAGTATTTCTTCACACAGAAGGATCTGAATATGAGACAAAGACGATGGCTTGAATTTGTGAAAGACTACCAGTTTGACATCCAGTATCATACTGGTAAGGCTAACATGGTGGCAAACACATTAAGCCAATGATCTACGGGGGAGCTAGCGAAGGTCATGAAAGTGAAGTAGAGTGAGCTTCTACACAACGATGATATCGCCAGGGCGTGCATGTTAGTTCTATCTATCACTCCCGAGATTATCATGCGGGTAGTGATAGCACATGCGAGGGATCAGTTCTGTCAGGACAAGGCACGTCAGTTATTAGCTGAGGGTGCATAATCTTACTCGATCAGCTCAGAGGGAGGCCTATATTTTAATAGTAGACTAGTTATGCCAGAGGATGAGGATTTGAGGCATGAAATTCTGACTGAGTCTCACGGTTCGAGGTTTATGGTACATTTCGACGGGGATAAGGTGTACCAGGACATGAGGAGATAATATTGGTGGTTAGGGATGAAGCGAGACATAGCAGAGTTTGTCTCGAAATGTGTTATATGTCAGTTGGTTAAGGTAGACCGCCAGAGGCCTTCAGGGATGCTACAGACACTGAAAATTCCCATGTGGAAGTAGGAGAGCATTTTGATGGATTTCATTATTGGGTTACCGACGTCATAGAGGGGTCCTGATTCCATTTGGACGATACTGGATTGGGTGACCAATGTGGCACTTTTCTTGGCAGTTCGCAGTAATTTTGAGACGATGCAGTACGCGCAGCTATTCATTGCGGAGATAGTTAAGCTTCATGGGGTACCGATTAACATCGTGTTTGATAGAGACAAGATTTTTGTGTCTCACTTCTGGTAGAGCTTTCAGGAGTCCATGAGCCCAGACTTGTGATTGAGTATCGCATACCATCCACAAACAGACATACAGACTGAGAGGGTTAATCAGATGCTATAGGATATGTTGATGATCTGCATTCTGGATTTTGGGGGAGGATGGGAGCAATATCTTCCATTGGTAGAGTTTGCGTATAACAACTCTTACCAATTTACCATCAGCATGGCACCTTTTGAGGCACTTTATGGGAGGCCTTTTCTTTCGATCGCTTGCTGGTTAGAGGTGGGGAACAATAAGTTATTGGGACAGAGATGATGCAGGAGATGACTACCAAGATCGAGCTGATTCGGAACGTATTCGAATAGCTCAGGACATGCATAAGAGTTATGCCGATGTAAACTGAAGACATGTTGATTTAGAAGTTGGCGATCAGGTATTGGTTTAGGTGTCTCCCATGAAGGGGGTCATGAGGTTTAGCAAGAAGGTAAAGCTAGCACTGAGGTATGTGGTACCCTTCCCTCATATTGAAAGAGTGGGAGCGGTAGCATATACACTGGGCTTACCAGAGCATCTACAACGGATACACGATGTGTTCCACGTGACATCGCTGAAGAAGTACCGAAGGAGCAAGGGAGCTTTTTGGCACGTTCCACTCGAGGAGATCAATTTACAGCTAGACATCCATATGAGGAGAGACTCGTGGCTATTTTGGATCATAGTGAGCGTAAGCTATGGTCTAAGGTGGTGCCATTAGTCACAGTTCAATGGGGATACCACAGTGTTGACGAGTCTACATGGGAGTGGGAGGATGACATGTGAGAGCAGTATCCAGAGTTATTTGCCTCATGTATGACCTAATTAATTCAGCTAATTTAAATTAAAAGTGTGTCGTAATTAAATTGAATTAATTATTATGAGTTTATTTAAATATTAATCAGGAGAGGTAATGGTAATTATTAATATTTATGGAATAAAATTACTAAGTGAATAGTAATTATTAATTTACGTCATAGCGAGTGATAGTAACCTGGAATTATTTTTTATCTCAACCTGGAGTTGGGTATAGACTCTATTGAGGTCGAGATAGGAATTTTAGTAAAGTGACTCGGATGACGTATCTGAGTGCACGATTGATTCCGGATAGGTTAAGATAGTATGAAAAGAGTACCTGGGGGTAGTAATTGGGTTTATGTACATTTTTAGGCATAACCGGGCCCACATGGAGGTGTTCGGGTACATTTTTAGGCATAACATCCATAACCCAATTAGAAAACCCTAGATCTGCAAAGAAGAAAAGAAGGATAAGGTAAGGAGATTTTTGGGAGCCAAATCAAGAAGAATTAAGTGTGTTATTCGTCAAATCATCATCTACCTCAACGGAAATCAGACCCTACGAATCAATACAGGAAAGTGGTTAACTTTCTTTCAATTTACATTGTGAAATCTGATTCATATCATAGTGGGTGTGATTGAAATTCATTTTGGGTGGGGATTACATGAAAAAGGGGTTTTCATGATTAAATCATGTTGTGTAGATTAAAATAAAATTGATGATGCTATATGAATCTAGGTTGTAGTAATCTGAACCCTATGATAAACCCAGTAGAGATTGATGTCTAATTTTGGATTATAGAATCAAATTTATAACCGATTGAATAGAACCCGGATAAAAACGCAATTCAGAATTTGATGGATTGTGATTGAAATCAATTGTGTTTAAAGGTTTTGATGATGTTTAGAACCTGACTTAGAGGTATATTTATGTTAAGAATGATCGTATTAAGGTTTGGGGTAAAACCAGAAAGCTTAGAGGTTTGTTAATGGAGGAAAAATGAGTTGGGGAAGAAGAAGGTTCATTATCCAAGTGTAGCGAACCGGTTCGGATTTGGGGGTGAACCGGTTCTGGTGGTTGGGTGAACCGGTTGCGACACCCTGACTAATTAAATACCGGGTAGATACTCCTTTATTTAAATTAAGACAAAATGTCAAGTTGGTTCAGTCTTAGCATCACTGTTGAAAATCATTTAATTAATTACTAACCACCTAATATTTAAAATAGTGAGGTGCCAAATTTTATTAATTCAATTAAACATCAACCAAGTAATTTAAATCATCATTCAACAATCGTAGAAATAATCTCATAAGGATAAACAACATAATGAAATAAATGATGTCTGGAGAAAACACTCCAATAGATAGTATCAATGTTAAATAAACCCAATACAAAAGTCTGAACAAAATAAATAAGTCTAACAACTGAAATGAAATAGATGACTGAACTACTGTCTCTAGATAGAAATGGCCGATATTCCCTAACAGATGCAGATAACTCTTAATAGAATCAAGTGGGATGTGGAGGCATCTAATACAGAGAGCCTGTAACTTCCACAGCAGCTACAGCACGTCAACAGATCGGAACTCCTATGCATGGCGTCCCAGTGGTCGGGCACCTAAAAGGTTTTTACAAAAAAAAAATAGATTTGGAAGCAAACGGGTCAAAGCCCGAGGTGAAAATATTTTTTTAAAGAAGCAAGTGTTTGAATTACAATATTAAATAATAAATGTATTAAACATGTTAGTCACGTGCCCTCACTTGAGATTATCACCCCTCAACTATTTGTGCACGCTTAACGCATATCCATAATTCAATCTAGTTATACCACTGCCTGACTAAACTGTTCTAACCCTACCAAGACAGTCTTATTTTAGATGCCCACTTGTATTACTCAAATAAATTATGCTCATATTTCACACGTTTATTAATTAAATTACTTATCCCATGTATTAGTTAAGTTCACCGCATTTCTAACTCATTTGGATCTCTTAGTTATTCGCATCTACCATGCAACAGTGAACCAGTCACAAGTACATATATAAATCACTCGGTACATATATACATATATGGCACCCCTAGGCTAAGTTGCGGTGCACACATACTCTGCTATCAAATACAGGTACATCACGTACATAAGGATCACGCATTCCGAATCGCTCAGGAACCGTTTCAATACAAATCACACATATTGGAGGCGAACATAGTTCACATACCCATGGGTCACGCACATACCTACGCTCCCATGGTCAGCTGACTTATCAACTCACAAATAAGTCTTCACAGTCCTATGTTCTTTAGGTACCAATCTAAATCCTCCCAAAGGCACACAAATATAAGATGGTCCTTTCTCAAAAATCAACCTCCCGTGATAGCAAGTATGGTAGGTATGTCATACACATAACAATCCATATACTAAGTAGTCACACAACTTAGGTAAATATCATATTAATATAGGTATATTCCATCCCTATACAATAACTCTCATACGTATCATTGTATCATCTCGATTATTCCACGTAATATGTTTAGCACGATAACTCTCGTCGTATAATTCCGAGTACTTAAACCTAACCCAAAAGGTTAGTAAGTCTCCCGTTAGTCCCTAAGGTTATTTCAGTGATTAAGGTCCCCCTCTTACAGTCTCTAACCTTAAGTTATTGTTTGTGCAACATAAATTCAAGTTCTCACAACTTCCAGTCGTATTTCACTCGTCAGTTATTCGTAAGTTTACCATTTAATTCCAAACTAACCTAATATTTTTCGGGCTTTAAATGCACCCTACTGGCCTTCCCTAAGTACCAATATGTTCAATTAATCATCACTAAAGAGTTTACAAGGTTGGGAGTCAATCAATTATTTAAAGGGAAAATATTTTACTTTTTCGGAGGGGTCAATCGATCGAAGAAATATGTCGATTGATCCACTGTTCGATCGATCGACATTCTTGAGTCGATTTATCGATCGAGTTGTTATCTGCCCAGAATTCCTTAACAGTTACGTGTTTCCCATTTTTACAACTCCAATTCTACATTACAACGTCCCATACTCCCAAATAAGTATACTAATCATTAAACCAACATATCTACACAAGTTTGAACGTTCAAGATTCATCAAACTATCAGGGAACATCAATTTCTTGGATCAAAAGTCATGAGTATTACTACAACCCTAGTTCTTCAATATTTCTTCAATAATCATGGTAAATCTCAATTCAATTTCGTGATTTCCAACCCTTAATTTATAAATTTGTTCATTCAATGTTTCCAGAAGATCCACTATATGCAAACCTACCCAAGTTCAATAATTAAGTCTCCAATTTCAGATTACTAAATAAATCGTCTTCTAGTCTAAAATATCATGTAAAATATATGCTTTAAATCCTTGCAAGATAAATCACTTTCCTTGAATTAGAGGTTCTGATCCTTTGATGAAGATGTTGGTTGATTCTCCCTCTCTTCCGGTCACAAATCCGGCGGTGGTGGTTGTTTACGGTGGTTGTTTGGCCTTGGAAACCCTTGGGACTTCTCCTTTCCTATCACGTTGCTCTCTCTTGATTTTGACAATTAATGGCCCTAATAACCCTAAGTGTTGGCCGATATATACAACCTAATTTTTGTAGGTTACTATTCATCAAGTATTAAAATGACTAAAATACCCTCCCGGGTCGCCAGTTTGGCCTAAAACTACCCTAGGACTAGGGTTGTGTTTCTTGCCGGATCGGATCGAAAAATGCCTATTTGGAAAAAATTCTGATTTTTTCGGAAATAAAATAATCATTCCAATTTCGGATCCGATTTTTTCGAAAAATTAAAAAAAAATCGAATTCAGAAAAATCGGAAAAAATCGAAAATTTCCAAAATGTATTAAAAATCCAAAATTTTCAAAATTTTCCAAAATTTCAAAAAAATAAATTATGGATTTTCGATTACCCGAAATTCTCAATAAAAAGAAATAAAGAAAAAGGCTTAATCCAATGTGTAAATACATGAGGATTTGGCCCATTTTTCCATTTGTGTAGAAGTTAGGAGGATACTCGCCTTTTATAGAGCACATTTTGGAGCTCTCTCCCTCTTCCAACCGATGTGGGATATGGGAAACTTTCAAAAAATTGGAAAAAAAACATCAAAAAATTCGGAAATCGGAAATTAATTCCGAAAAAATTGGGAAAAAAATCGAAAAAATCGAATCGGCATAGTTTTGGAAAATCGGATCGGAAAAATCGAAAAATTGGAAATTCAAAATTATTTCCGATTTTCGATCCGATTTTTTACAGAAAAATCGGAAATCGACAAACTAAAATTTCATTCCAAATTCGAAAAAAATCGGATCGAAAATAGGAAGTTCGGAAAAAAAACACAGCCCTACCCGGGACCCAAACTAAACCCCCGGCTAGTGTTTTCTGACTATCTCGGCCCTTCCAGACACGTTGGCACACTCGAAATGATCATACGAATGACATACAAATAAATTACTTTAAAATCCATTAAATTGGGTCCTGACACGCGCCTCCCAGCTTAATTACCGAAACTGCCGTATTTTCAACTCGCGATAATTTTAATATATATTAATATACTCGCTCAGTAATATTCAACATAATTATCATAATAAAATACTAACTCTCGTCTCGCTAATATTTAAATCTACATTAATTTCCAATTAATTTTCCAATTTTAATTTAATTAATCCCATAATTTAAAATTAGTAAAAATACGGGGTATTACATACTTCCCCCCTAATAAAGGAATTTCATCCTGAAATTTCGAAATAAAGGTATACCTGGCAAGAATAACTCTGGATAACGCTCGCGCATCTCATCATAGCGCTCCCAGGTAGAGTCCTCGGTATTATGATGCTGTCACTGAACACGTACTAGCGGTTCTATCTTCGACATCAATTTCCTCTCGCTACGCTCTAGGATAGCAACCGGCCCCTGCTCGTAGGAACTATCAGGATGTAGATCAATCTCCTCTAAAGAAATGTGAGTATGGGCCAACTCATCTCGAAGATATCTCCTCGGTGAAGAAATATGGAACACGTCACAGATCCTATGCAAGTGTTCCGGTAACCCAAGTCTATAAGCAATTGGACCAATCCACTCCATGATAGGGAATGGCCCGACATACCTAGGTGCCAACTTCTCCTTCTTCCCAAAATGCATAATCCCTTTCATAGGAGATACTCATAGCAACAGTTGGTCTCCCACATTGAACTCTCATAAGAATCTCTTTGCGTCGGCGTAACTCTTCTGTCGATCCTAAGTAACCCAAATGCGGCTCCGTATCATATTTATCCTCGCTGAATTATCCTGGATCACCTCTGGCCCAAGTAGCTTGTTGTCCCCCACCTCTAGCCAACATGCTGGGGAATGACAAGGTCTACCGTATAATGCCTCAAATGGAGCCATACCAATAGTAAACTAGTTGGAATTATTATAGGCAAAATCCACCAGTGTAAGATACTTCTACCAGCCTCCATCAAAGTCGAGGATGCACATACGTAACATGTCCTCTAACATCTGATTCGTTCGCTCGGTCTTCCCATTAGTCTGTGGGTGATAGGCTGTACTCAACCGCAACTTCGTACCCATATCTTCTTGGAAACTCTCCTAAAACCGAGACACAAATATCTTATCTCTGTCAGACACGATATTAAGAGGCACCCCATGAAGTATCACTATCTCGGCTATAAAAATATGGGTGTACTGTCCCGTAGTGTAGTATGTCTGGGTTGGCAGAAAGGCCCTGGTCAACCGATCTACAATCACCCATATAGAATCGTGACCCCTCTGCAATGTAGGCAACCCCGTGATGAAGTCCATGGAAATTCTCTCCCATTTCCACATAGGAACCTCTAATGGTTATAGGAGTCCTGCCGATCTCTGATGGTCCACCTTTACCAGCTGACAAGTGGCACATTTCGAGACAAACTCGATAATATCCTTCTTCATCCCGCTCCACCAGTACTGTCACCTCATATCCTGGTACATCTTATCCCCACTAGGATGTACAACAAATCGTGAACTGTGCGACTCTGTCATCACCTCGTGTCGCAAGTCTTCCCCCTCAGGGACAACTAATCTCCCACTGAAGCGTAAGCCCCCGTCCGAACCAACAGTATAAGACTTGGCCCCCTCTGCTAGAAGTTGTACTATCTACTTCTGACAGAACGGATCCGTTGCTTGAGCCTGTACTACTCTCGTAATGATCTAGGGCGTAACTGTCATCACAGACATTAATGATCGGGCCACTGCATCCTGGTGTCCCAACTCCTTCCATTTCACTTTCCACACCTCGGCCACCTCACCTACTGGCCTACAGGTCAACGCATCTGCTACCACATTATCCTTCCCTGGGTGGTATTGGATATCTAACTAATAATCCTTCACAAATTCAAGCCACCGACGCTGACGCATATATAGCTCCTTCTGCGTGAAGAGGTACTGCAGTAACTTATGGTCTGTGAATAAGAGGAATTTCTCCCCCGGGAGATAATGTCTCCAAATCCGAAGTGCAAACACGACTACCGCTAACTCCAAGTCATGAGTGGGGTAATTCCTCTCATGAGGCTTAAGCTTACGAGAAGCATAAGCTATAGCCTTATTCTCCTGCTGAAGCACACCCCCAAGCCCTAGTAAGGATGCATCAGTGTATAGTAGATATTCCACTCCCGGCCTGGGCAGTGCTAACACCGGTGCTGAAGTCAGCTTTTCCCTCAACTCATCAAAAGCCAACTGGCAGGCATCCTCCCAGATAAATGGCACCCCTTTGCGATTCAAATGTGTCAATGGACCCACTATCTTCGAAACCCCCGGATAAACCTCCTGTAGTATCCTGCTAGGCCCAAGAAACTACGTATCTCTGTCGGTGTCGTGGGCTGTCCCCACTCCCTCACCGCTGAAACCTTCCCCGAATCTATGGATATCCCTCTGTCAGAAATAATACGCCCCAAAAACTGAACCTCCTTTAGCCAAAACCCGCATTTCTCATATTTTGCATACAACTCGTGTTGCTGCAGTGTCTACAAAACCTCCTCAAGTGCTCGGCATGCTCCTCCTCAGTCTGGGAGCAAATAAGAATGTCATCTATGAAGACGATGACAAACTTATCCAGATCCTCTCTGAACACACTGTTCATCAAATCCATAAACACGGTTGGGGCGTTGGTTAACCCAAAAGTCATAACCCTGAACTTGTAGGAACCATATCTCATCAAGAATACAGTCTTCGACACATCTTTCTCCCTGATATGCAACTGATGGTATCCCGATCTCAAGTCAACCTTTGAGAAGAAGGCAGCTCCTCTCAACTGATCGAATAAGTCATCGATTCGGGGAAACGGATACTTATTCTTTATCGTGACTTTATTCAACTCCCGGTAATCAACACAAAGCCATAAAGATACATCCCTCTTCTTAACGAACAAGACGGGAGAACCCCATAGTGAAGTACTCCTACAGATAAACCCCTGACCTAACAGCTGCTCTATCTGATCCCGTAACTCCCTCATCTCCACTGGAGCCATACGGTAAAGTGCGCAGGCTATCGGCCGAGTGCCCGATTCCAAATCTATAATAAAGTCTATCTCTCTACTAGGTGGTAATCCCAGAATATCCTGGAACACATTAGCGAACTCCCGAACAACAGGAATCGAATCAAGTGGTGTCACCACCTCCCTAGAGGTCTCCTCCTCTATGTAGTATAAATGAGTGGATGATCCTCCCTCAGGACGAGGCATCACCACCAGGAACATCTCCTGACCGGGTATGGAAAAAATAATACTCTTACTAAAACAATCTTTCATAGCCCTATACGCAACAATCCAATCCATACCGATAATCGCATCGTACTCGGACATATTAAATACAAGCATGTCGGCAGGTAAAGTAAATCTCCCAATATCTATACCCACGCCTCTAGATATAAAGGAAATCAAGGAGACACTACTCAACGGTGAATCTACACAAGTAACAATACTCTCCGCCGAATCTAATAATCCCATAGCACGTGCAAATCTCATGGCAATAAAATAGTGTGTGTCCCCTGTGTCAAATAAAATATGCCCCATAGTCCCCTGAATAGAAAACATACCCTCAATCATGGGTGGAGCCTGTGGGTCTGCGGCCTGATACACATTGTAAACTCGCCTATATTGAAGTTTCCCCTACTGAACTGGGACTGCTAGAATAGGTGGCAGCGCTGGCATCTGTGGTGGTGCTGGGAGGGCGGTGGGAAATATCGGTCTCTGGGGCTCCTGTCGAGCACCCTGCTGCTGCGGCTGCGAGGCCCTGCCCCTCTCAGGACACTCATGGCGTTTGTGGCTAGTCTTTCCACATATGAAACACTTCCCAGCAAAGTTTCCTCCTCTCTGACCCTGCTGTCCTCGGCTTTGATGGCCGTTACCACCTCTCCCCTGGCCATGCTGGCCATGCTAAAACTATTATTGGCCCTAATGGTCGTGATGACCCTGCTGACCATGCCAAAAGCTCCCTGCCCATGTGGAAAACCTCCCGATCTGAATCTCTTAGGATCCCCCTGCTGGGAATTCTGATCACCTTGCCTATGTTAGCCCTGAGCTGGTTATGCCCCACTGGCACCATTACCTCCTATCCTGCCCTGTTGGATGGACTCCCCTTCTCGCTTTCCCTCTGACAGATGAAAGAGGTGGTCCTGGCAGTGAAGTAGTGCTGCGTTAACCACATCAGAATAGGTGGCTAATGAAAGATTCCCTAACAGATGCTAGCGAATCCTCCAAGTCAATCAATCCATAAACTTCTGGATTTTCTTTTCTTCTGTGGGTATCTCATACGGTACTATATTCAGAATGTTTGTGAACTTTACCTCATACTCTTCCACTGTCTTCCCTTTCTGCTTCAGATTCATCAATTTTCGCCTCATCTCTGTCTGAACGGCAGAAGGGAAATATATGCGGTCGAATCGCACCCAAAAGTCCTGAATAGAAAGAACATCTCTCTCCTCAATAGTGGTAATATACTCCCACCACTACAATGTTGCTCCAACTAGCTTAAATGTAGCTAGTATCTACCTCTATACATCTGTGCATTCATACATACTCAAGTGCCTTTGGATATCCTTCTTCCATTGGATCGCAAGGACGAGCTCCCTATAAACTCCGGAGGATGTGCCTTCTGAAAGGCATATCTAACACGTTCCCAAGCAGACGGGAATGCATGATCCTGGACTGGGGCCACCACCAGTGCCTGAAGTGGTGCTTGCTGCACATCTGCTAACACTGCATTTACTGCCTGGGCTACAATGGCAGCAACTTCAGCGGTGTTCATAGTACCCTGAACTAGTGCAGGCTGAGGCTCGGGCTGGGCACCCCTGGGAACTCGCTGTGCACATCGAGGAGGCATCTGAAATGAGAGAGAACCTTTATAAGTCTACAGTTAATATCTCAAAATAGTTGAAGAACGTAAAGATGCACAAAATAATACGATAATCTTACAATCTAGGGCTCTATATCAGAGGACGCTCTGCAGAAAGCATAACAAGCCGTATAGATCCTAAGGACTCTAGAACTTGATGCTCTGATACCACCTGTGACACCCCAACTAATTAAATACCACGTAGCTACTCCTTTATTTAAATTAATACAAAATGTCAAGTTTGTTCAGTCTTAGCATCACTATCGAAAATCATTTAATTAATTACTAACCACGTAATATTTAAAATAGTGAGGTGACTAATTTTATTAATTCAGTTAACCATCAACCAAGTAATTTAAATCATCATTCAACAATCGTAGAAACAATCTCATAAGGATTACCAACATAATGAAATAAATGATGCCTGGACAAAACACTCCAATAGATATTAGCAATTTTAAATAAACCCAATACAAAAGTTTGAACAAAATAAATAAGTCTAACAACTGAAATGAAACAGATGACTGAACTACTGTCTCTAGATAGAAATGGGCGACATGCCCTAACAGATGCAGATAACTCTCAATAGAATCAAGTGGGATGTGGAGGCGTCTAATACCGAGATCCTGTAACTTCCACAGCACCTACAACACGTCAACATATCGGAACTCCTATGCTTGGCATCCCTGTGGCTGGGCACCTAAAAGGTTTTTACAAAAAAATAGATTTGGAAGCAAACAGGTCAGAGCCCGAGGTGAAAATATTTTTTTAAAGCAGCAAGTGTTTAAATTACAATATTAAACAACACATATATTAAACATGTTAGTAACGTGCCCTCACTTGAGATTCTCACCCCTCAACTATTTGTGCACGCCTAACGCATATCCTTAATTCAATCTAGTTATACCACTGCCTGACTAAACTATTCTAACCCTACCAAGACGGTCTTATTTTAGATGCCCACTTGTATTACTCAAATAAATTATGCTCATATTTCACACGTTTATTAATTAAATTACTTATCCCATGTATTATTTAAGTTCACCACATTCTTAACTCATTTCAATCTCTTAGTTATTCGCATCTACCAAGAAACAGTGAACCAGTCACAAGTACATATATAAATCACTCGGTACATATATACGTATATGGCACCCCTAGGCTAAGCTGCGGTGAATACATACTCTGCTATCAAATACAGGTACATCACGTACATAAGGATCACGCATTCCGAATCGCTCAGGAACCATTTCAATACAAATCACACATATTGGAGGCGAACATAGTTCACATACCCATGGGTCACGCACATACCTACGCTCCCATGGTCAGCTGACTTATCAACTCACAAATAAGTCTTCACAGTCCTATGTTCTTGAAGTACCAACCCAAATCCCCCCGAAGGCACACAAAGATAAGATGGTCCTTTCTCGAAAATCAACCTCATGTGATAGCAAGTATGGTAGGTATGTCATACACATAACAATCCATATACTAAATAGTCACACATCTTAGGTAAATATCATATTAATATAGGTATATTCCATCCCTCTACCACAAGTCTCATACATATCATAGTATCATCTCGATTATTCCACATAATATGTTTAGCGCGATAACTCTCGTCGTATAATTCCGAGTACTTAAACCTAACCCAAAAGGTTAGTAAGTCTCCCGCTAGTCCCTAAGGTTATTTCAGTGATTAAGGTCCCCCTCTTACAGTCTCTAACCTTAATTTATTGTTTGTGCAACATAAATTCAAGTTCTCACAACTTCCAATCATATTTCACTCGTCGGTTATTCGTAAGTCTACCATTTAATTCCAAACTAACCTAATATTTTTCGGGCTTCAAATGCACCCTACTTTCCTTCCCTAAGTAACAATATGTTCAATCAATCATCACTAAAGAGTTTAAAAGGTTGGGAGTCAATCAATTATTTAAAGGGAAAATATTTCACTTTTCTAGAGGGGTCGATCGATCGAAGAAATGGGTAGATCGATCGATCGAGCAGTTATCTGCACAGAATTCCTTAACAGTTACGGGTTTCCCATTTTTACAACTCCAATTATCCATTACAATGTCCCATACTCCCAAATAAGTATACTAATCATTAAACGAGCATATCTACACAAGTTTTAACGTTCAAGATTCATCAAACTATCATGGAACATCAATTTCTTGGATCAAAAGTCATGAGTATTACGACAACCCTAGTTCTTCAATATTTCTTCAATAATCATCATAAATATCAATTAAATTTCTTGACTTATAAATTCGTTTATTCAATGTTTCCGGAAGATCCACTACATGCAAACCTACCCAAGTTTAATAATTAAGTCTCCAATTTCAGATTACTACAATCATTCATAAATTATCTTCTAGTGTAAAATATCATGTAAAATATATGCTTTAAATCCTTGCAAGATAAATCACTTGCATTGAATTAGAGGTTTTGATCCTTTAATGAAGATGTTGGTTGATTCTCCCTCTCTTCCGGTCACAAATTCGGTGGTGGTGGTTGTTTACGGTGGTTGTTTGGCCTTGGAACCCTTGGGACTTCTCCTTTCCTCTCACGTTGCTCTCTCTTGATTTTGAGAGTTAATGGCCCTAATAACCCTAAGTGTTGGCTGATATATACAACCTAAGTTTCATAGGTTACTATTCATTAAGTATTAAAATGACTAAAATACCCTCCCGGGTCGCCGATTTGGCCTAAAACTACCCTGGGACCCAAACTAAACCCCCGGCTAGTGTTTTCTGACTATCTGGATCCTTACGGACACGTTGGCGCACTCGAAATGATCATACAAATGACATAAAATAAATTAGTTTTAAATCCATTAAATTTGGTCCTGACACGACTGACACGCGCGTATCAACTTAATTACCGAAACTTCCATATTTTCAACTCGCGATAATTTTAATAAATTTAAAATCATATATTACTATACTCGTTGAGTAATATTCAACATAATTATCATAATCAAATACTAACTCTCGTCTCGCTAGTATTTAAATCCGGATTATTTTCCAATTAATTTCCCAATTTTAATTTAATTAATCCCATAATTTAAAATCAGTAAAAATACGGGGTATTACACCGGTTCGGGGTACCTGACAGTCATAGTTTCCAATTTAATTTGGGATTGAAAAGGAGGAGTTTCCGATAGAAATTTTAAACGTAAGGATGAAAAAGCTTGTTGGAAAATTGTGTAGAATTATTTTACCTCGAATTGAGTGGGGAATTTAGGAGAGGAATTATTACAAAGTGAGAATTAATTAGTGATTTATTTTATTAACGAATTAAGTGAAATAAAATCCGTATGCCTTAAATTACGGGTTGAGTGAATGTGTTCGGGAATTGTAGTTGAGTGACACTACTTTAATAAATTAATTAATGTGAAATTAATTAAATTAAAAGTCGGGGTTTTGGCTCGGATATTTTCAGGCTAGTGCCACGAGTTAGGTGGGTTTAATTTATTATATATATGCGGGTAGTGTGATAGAGTGTGTGTGTGTGTGTGTGTGTGTGTGTACGGTAAGGCTCTCCGACGGTCTTATTTAACGGGCTTAAATGACGGGTTAATGTCAACCACACAATTTTGGGACCGCTTTTGTCTTTTTAGGACCACCTTTGGGGGACTGCTTTGTCTTTTTATGCTTTTGTCTTTTTCTAATGTTATAGGAATAGAAATTTCTATCCCAATGATTTTTATGGTCTTTTAAACTTATTTTAAAGCCTAATTAATCTGGAAGTCTAAGTGTAGAAGTTCCAGGGCTACTGCTACTTCTCAAGCTTCTTCCGTCACTATCGTACTGGAATTCTGAATAGCGAGGATTGTCTATATAAATAGTTTCTTCAAGGAGTCTAGAAATTATAAGTGGTTTTGAAGGGAAATATTCTAGTCTTAAATACATTATATGGTATTGAGGTTTTATTAATCTAGTTTCTCTATATATTTGATTAATAATATCAATGATGTCGTCTTCTATAAATTTGTCTAAATCGTTTTCTCCGTAAGATAACAAAAATCTTCGATATGTTCTAGGGGCAGTTGTCTCTACGTTTTTAAGGAGAGGGCGGATTCCTCAGGCTCTAATTAAAATAGCTTTTGTTTCAGCTAACCTTTTACGTCTAATATATTTTAATACATCTATACTATCTTCAAGTTCTTCTGCGAATTCTACAGTCCTTATCTTTTGTTTAAAGAGATCTTGGATCCCTATTCTAATTATTTCTATTCTAGGTACTTTACGTACTAACCACTTAATAACCTGGTCTATATATTTGAAAGTACCACCTGCGTATGTTAAAGCAGTTTCTATAAGTTCTTTATCTTTAGGGTGTGTAAGAGTCCAATCTTGGATTTCTCTAGTAAAGTCTAAATTTGTTTGATTAACAAATGCTAAAAAGTTTGTAGTGATCTGTAGGCTCATTTTAAAACAATAATATGTAAAATAGTTAAGGGTTTGGTTCGAGTTATACCTTCCTTCTAGTCTACAATATCTTTATCTTCCTTCCTTTTTCTCTTCAGCTTTGCTACTATTCTTCTCCGATCTTGGACTCCTACAACTCTCTCTTTATGTGTCGTACCTCAATCCACTATTTTGCAATTGAACCCGTTTCCTGCATGTACGCCTTCATGCCTAACACCCACCTGGCTAACGGCTCACGGCAAATCGGTACTTGACGGTAGTTCACCAGTATAACACCTTGTGTGCTATACCAGAGGTTCCACACAATAGTCCTCTATGAACAGAAAGATGGAGACAATTTGGAAAATAATAACAACTTAACATAAGAGATTTCTGGAAAATAAAATACTTTTATTGCATTGCATTAGAAATTACAACTCCCACCATTCCCCTAACTATATGGGAATTACTCACTCACATACATATTACTCTCTACAATCTTACACACTCTTTCTCACTTCTAAACTTCGCTCTCTATAATCAAACGGGATGCTCCCTTTTATAGCATAAGGGCACTACATTTGACTGGCTATCGGAAGCTAAAAGCTAATCGGTTAAAGAGATACAAATTATTAAAGTCTATACTATTTGCTTTACATAAAGTAAATACGTCATCTAGCAATAATTCTAACTTATCGTCTTTATGAGGGTCTCTTTCTTCTTTATGAAAAGAAGCTTTCTGGGGGCCTGTATGGGGCATGTCTCTGCCTTCTTTGTCTTCGTAATGCAAGGGAATCAACAGTCTAGATAATTGAGTCTTCGGTCTTTAATAACTCATTGAGTAAGGTAGGGCCCTTCTCTGTTCTATCTTCATCTTCTTCTGCTTCTTCTTTGTCTTTGTTAGGTAGAGCATTACTGTTGAAAAATTCATCAATGAGGCCTACCACTCTAAGGCTGGCTGGTAGGGCAATCTCCACCATTTCTTTAGATTCTTTCTTAAGTATTACATTAAATAGCTCATCAGCCTGGATAATGAGGTCTTTTTTATGGTATGCAGTGTACCATCTGTCTTCACATGTTAACAGTTCCATGATTTCTATCGTCTCCATAGCTTGGGCAATCTGGAGTTTGGACTTATTAACAATTAAATCTTTAGTCTCGTCTTCAGATAGAATCTCAACGTCTTCAAATATATAATTGGAAAATCTAACAAGTCTAAATCCTTTAACTCTCATTCCTCTACAGGAACTTGGAGGAATCTGATAGATTTTAACAAATAGAGGAAGGAAGTCTTCTACTTTCTTAACATACCCATGGACTATTTTTCCAAGAGCAATAAAGTCTTCTATAGTCTCAATTTGGATGAGTCCAATGAACCCATAGTCTGCTAAGGTTATCTGGGCTATCTCTGCTTTTCCAGAAAGATAAATTTTTGGAACGTCTTTGAAGAAGCCTCTCATCACTAAGGCATATCCATTACTCTAAGATAATAACATATTGAAATGTTCAATAATGCTATTAACGTCTTTCTGATAGTCTTCTGATATTGGAAGATTATTATGACCAAAAGTTATAACAATCTTAGTCTTAAAAGTCTTTTTCTGATAACAAAAATTATCAACAGGTCTAGTTTTGGAGGATTCTCCAAGAGTTTGAGCATAAGTCTGAGGCTGCGGTCTAGGAGTACCACTAAGCTGGGTAACTCCAAGTCTTTGAGTTCTCATGAATCTGCCAATAGCTACCAAATTCTATTTGAATTCTATCCATAGTTTATTCTTCACGTTCCACCGTATAGCATCTATAAGAGTATTTTCATCATCTGAAAATTCTCGTCTAAATTTTATCGAGTCCGGATATCTTTGATCGGATCTATATTGGTGGAAATACATCTTCCCAATGAGTCTATTTTGAGAAACAATCTCATGTCTAGATTTTCCAGAAGGAACTAAGATATCATCAAAGTTCTCTAGGATTGGTCTTTCTTGAGAGTCTTGAATATGAGTTTGTCTTTATGTTGCACCAGCATTTGGTCTTACGCATCTAAGATAGTCTGCAACATCTTATTTGTTCAGTCTATTCGTTCCAGAGGAACTCATGTTGTCTAAGTCTTCTGTTTGCAATATAAAACATGAAATCACATTAGTGTTAGCAAACATTGGCTCTCTTGATATAATATCTGGAATGGTATTTTTACTTCCCTTAATATGTATAACAGAGAAGTCATAACCATTAAGCAATTTTTGCCATCTAATAAGTCTATTAGTTCATGATTTGGACAAGTTTAAATCTATAAATTTTACTGCATAAGAGGAGTCAGTATACACAGTAAAATGTTTAGGTCTAAAAAAAGCATATATTTTTCTATTGCCCTTACTATTGCTAAAACTTCTTTTTCATGGGCAGTGTATCTTGTTTCTGGATCAGTAAAGATTCCAGAACTATCTCTACAAAGTTTCTTCTTTTTAGTCTGATGATCAATGGCAAAGTATACTTCTCCCCATTGTTTATCAGATGTGTCTGTTTCTACTATGAATTGGTCTTCAGTGTTGGGCAGTTCAAGTAAAGGAATATTTTTGACTGCTTCTTTGATTTGTCTTATTACTTCAAAATCATCTTTAGTCCAATAAAAAGGATTAGTCTTGTCTGTTACTTTTAATTTGGCAGTTAAACTTTGTCTCTTTGAAGCAAGGTCTTTAATAAAGTCTGCAGCATAATTAAGCAATCCTAAAAATGATTGTAATTGTTTTCTATCTTTGAGTTGGTCTGGAAACTCAAGAATCTTTTTGGTTATGTGTTCTGCTAAGGATAATTTTCCTTTATTAATATGCATTCCCACAAAGTCTATCTCAGTCTGAAATAGTTGCATTTTCCTTTTGGAAATAACAATACCATGTTTATCTAATTCTAATATAATCTTTTTAAGATGGTCTACATACTCTATCTCAGTCTTATTGGCTACAAGAATGTAATCTATGTAAATAAGACAAAATTCTGAATAAGGTCTAAATATAGTATCCATTCTTCTTTGGAATACTTGAGGAGCATTCAAGTATCCAAATGGCATTACTAGCCATTCGTATTTTCCTTGGGGCACACTAAAGGTTGTCCAAGTAATACTGTCTGGATGCATCTTAATTTTCCAGAAGCCTGATTTGAAATCAAACTTACTAAATATAATTCTATCTTCAATCAAATTGATTAAATTATTCTTGTCTGGTATCTTATAAGAATCAAATTCACAATTCTTATTAAGTTGTCTATAATCTATAACCATACGTCTTTTTCCTCTTTTACGTTCAAATTCATTTTGAACATAGAAGGCGAGGCTATTATGTCTAATTTTACTTTCTCTAATAATGCCTAACTTAAGAATTTCATCTATATCTTTTTTGAATTCTTCCCTGCCTTCTTGTGAATATCCTTTCTTATAGGTTCCACCATTAATAGTGGCATCTGGGTTAATAGGGATAATTTCACAGTAACTTTGGTCTTTATCCCACTTAGCGATGGGATTTTCTCTTAAAGTAGGTCTGCTAATTGCCTAATTTTTTTTCTACTTCTATATCCATTTTCCTTTGTTTGGATATAGCTTGAACTTGTAATAAGGTGTGCTGGGCTTGATCTAGAATGTCTTGTTGTATAAGCACTATTTGCTTATAACACTTTTGGTCTGGACACTTACATTCTTTTTGTAAGGGTTTAGTAATGTCTAGGGCTTCTTGTTGGGTTATAGGCCTAGGTCCACCATGCTCACTTGAAGAACTCTGATGTTGTATGGGTCTATAATTGGGTTTGACCTGCATAAGGTCAAAGGCAGTCTTGTGATCTATTAGAGGGGCTTTAATAATAAATTCCTCTTTATCACTAATTAATATCTTATCGTTATACTGAGGATATGGATGATATTTACTAATAAAGTCTTGTCCTAAAATAATGTTTCCAGTGAAACTAGGACGAGGATCCATTATCCAAAACTGATGATTAACAATTTTGTTGGTCTGATTTCCTAATTTAAAACAAATAGGAATAGTCTGGAAATATAAGGTAAATGGTTCTCCATTATCCACTTTACCATAGATTTCTTGATTACTTTATAAAAAATAGTCTTCATGGAAGGCATTATCCTTGCGACTACTTTGAGAGCATCCTGTATCTATAAAAGCTTAATGTCTTTTAGGATAGTCTTTGTGTTGAACGAATAACTCTACAAAACAAGCATGTGGTATAGTAGAAATTCCTAAATTATTCTTTTCTAAAATAGATATTCCTTTCAGAGGTTTATCTATAAAATCTAAGGGTATTAGTTCTTCTGAACTACTGTCATAGAGGTATCCTTTTAAATCGTAGGAAATTCCCTTTCCTTTTAAGTCTTCATTTTCTTGCAATATTTTAGCTATATTTCTATCAATATCTTGATAATATGTTTCAATATCTATGTCTATTTGAGCGTCATGCTGTGTGGTAGTTTATGCTATAGCTTGTTAGCTGTTTTGTATGTTTGTTGTAAAGTCTTAGCCTTTGCTTGTTTGCTCATATTGGATCTCCTTACTTTATTAATTTGACTCTTCTTTAATAAAAATCTGCTTTATCAAAAAAAATCTAGTTCTCCAACAATTTTCATGGTAGTGTAATTGAAAAATAACACAAACCATAAATAATTTCATTTGTATAATCTCAAAGCATTCTACGCATCTAAAGTCTTTCTTTCTACATTTTATTTCAAATGTGCAATAATGTCTTTCATCAAAGTAACATCTAGGTATATAGGTTAGTAACTCAGGATTACTAATTGTCCATCTTTTCTTTAAAAAGGGGCTTAATATATACTTATACCAAGCTTCTTCAAAGTCTATATATTCATTATCTAAATCATCTTGATTAGTTTGCATCATATGCAAGACTAGAGTATCCTGAGAGTCTTCATATTCATCAGTATCACTATTATAGTCTTCTAAATCACTTCTCTGTATATGCACTATAGATACTAGTATTATCATCATCTTCTATGTCTGATATTTCTATAGCATATAAGATATCTAATTCTTCTTGATCTTCATAGTCTAATATTGTATTAATAATCTTAATACCTTCTTTATCTTTTTTATTAGGGCAGTCTTTAGCAAAGTGTCCTTCTTTGCCGCAAGTCCAACATTCTTTGATGGCAGTCTTAGATTGAGCTACTTCTTTTTCTTTCCTATAATTAGGAACCTTCTTATACTTATTAGTGTTCTTCTTAAAATATATTCTTTGGTTAAATATATTTTTTTTAGTCTTAGAGTTCTTTTCCCTAACGGTAGTAGACGGTCTAAATCTATATTTCTTTGGAAATCCTAAAGGTCTAGTCTTAAACTTCCTATGTTTCCATTCTAATTTCTTTTTGAATTTCTTATATTCACTTCCACATCCCCATTGGATTGGAGTGATGTCTCTCTCGTCTTTGATTGGAGGGATATGTTTGAAAGTCTCTTCTATCAACTTTCCTTGAGTTATATCACGACTCTTAGATATGATATAGTCTTTGGCAAAATTGATTATTTCACCAAGGGAGTTATTCTTAACTCCAGCTACTCCTGGCCAATTCCTATATTCATTAATTAGGATTTGTCCTATGGATGGTATGTTCCTAAAGTATTCATCTTTTAAGGTCTCTCCAAATTCTTTAATTTGGTAATATAGTTGTTCGTAATTGTTGTTATATTCATTGATATTATCTAATTTGCAAATGCTAAGGAGGGTTAACTTAGTTTTTGCTAGGTCTTGTTCATTGAATTGAGCTAAATGTCCAGCTCCAATGAATTCTGACGTGAACAATTTAATATATTCTTCAATTGATCTTTCTTCTATGTTTTCTTTCATTTTATCAATATTAGCTAAGGAGTCTTCATCTGTGGCCTTTCTTAAACTATCTAAGTAATCTCTAGTAATACCTCTAATGGATTGCTCAGTGTATTGCTTACATGAACTTGCATCCCATTGTTCATTAGATGCAAAACACATGTTCATCTGATTACGCCATTCATCTAAGTCTTTCTTCCTATCTTGGACATTGTCCAAGTTAAGGTATATCCTAACTGGATTTATGGATTGACTTGCCATGATCTTAACAGGAGTAAGACTCTTATCACTACTTGGAAAGTCTTTTATATAATCAGGTTTGGTCTTTACTACACTGCTTGAGTATATAGGAATATTTATTCCTATTGGTTTACTAAAAAGTCTAGGATCATCTTCTAGCCTACTACTACTTCCTATCTCTTATTTATTAGGACCTACTTGAGTAGTTGGCATTAGTCTTTCTTCCCCATCTTCTATTAGTCTTAAGTTTCTAAGAAGTTCCTTAGTATTCTTAGATTCTTTTAATTTTAATATATGGCCTTGAGCTATCATATGAAATCTTTATCTTTCTTGAAATCTAACAGATTGACTTTTCTAATGGTGATCTTTAAATGTCATCATGTCCAATTCTAAGGGTTCATTTCCAAAGTTTTGGATCCTAGATTTTTCTCTAACTAAGTCTTTGTTTTAAATGATCTTCTAGGTCTAATTAACGGGGTTTGTCTTAGTAAACTAGAACTAATCTTACTACTACATTCTCCTTCTGAAGGATCATTAATTATGGCTTCTCCCATATTCCTAAATCTAACTTCTTCAGTCCGGATATTCTTATTGATAATCTTAGGAGGGTCAAACTGGATAGTAACATTTCCAGTGACATCGTCGTCATTAATAAACAAAGGTTTATTCTGTATAGTCTTAGTTTCTTGAAATTCTAGCAATTGCCAAAGGGTCTTAGCTTTTTCTTTCATAGGTCCAGTATTCCTAATATTGTAAGTATGATTGTAGTCTGAAACATTGGTTCTAACTAATATTTCTTCATTGAGTCTATCGTTAGGAATTCCCGATTGAATTCCTTCATAAGGAAATTGGGAGAATTTCACATAGCTTTGGAATTCTATATTTATATTAGCGTCTGGGATAATATAGTCTTCATAGCCACTAGCATATAAGATTAACTTAAAATGTTTGGTTGTGTCTACAGTTACTGTAAATGCTAGAATGACATTAAAGTATCCTATGTTGTCTGAAATTTCTAATTGGGCTATCCCAATAAGGCTTTTCTCAAAATCTTTCCATATTTTATCTATTAAATAACATAATATATTGATATTATTTTGAGGTCTATGTAATCCTTAGATATTTGCTTGAAAGATTCCAAAGGTTAGGAATTGGAACTTCCTATCAGTTCCTCTAGATCTAAGCCATTATGAGTCAAAAACTTGAAGCTCAGTGTAGGATTTGTCTAGCACATGATTTCTACAATGATAAGTCATGTTATAATTAGGAGTCTTAGGAGTGGCACCTTCTTTAAACAAGTCTATGTATCTAATGGCTGGATGTTGTCCATTATGAATGGAATCTTCAACAATCTTCCAGTCAACTTCACCCCATTCTTTCCATTGGAGAGGATTGGTGAAATTTCTTTCCTTCCACCATGTTCTAACATTGGAGGATGAATACTTAAGTCTTTGGAGCATACAATTACTCTGTCAAATATTTGGGATAGAGATAACTATCTTACTAGTCTTATCTAATCCATCATTTATGACTCTTCTAGTTATGGTCTTTGCTTCCTTAGTTCCTACATAAGGAGATTCTCTAAATTTACAGGTGGTTACCTGTTTTTATTCAAGTCTTTTTTCAATCCTTTCTAAATAGTCTGAATAATCCTTTTGTCTTTTTATCTGCCTAAGTATTTCTTTATTAAATGTCTTATTCTCTTGTCTTGCATTATTGTTTATATCTTCATTATTTTTAACAAGAGTATTGACAAGAGAATTAGCGATCTTATTAATATAGTCTTTTAACTCATCTTCTTTTTCTTGTTTATGCACAGATTCGTGTGCCATCCTAGCTTCTATGGTTTCTACAATTTTTTCTATTCTATCTAAACGAGTTAAAATAAACGGATAGTCTAATTCGGCTTGGGAAGGTTTATTATATATAAAATTAATTCCCTTCATAATTTCTTCATATTTTTCTTCTACTTGGGCCATGTCTAGTCTAAGTTCATTAATAATACTATCCATTTTGGATAGGTTATGGCTTTCCATATTATTAAGACAATTTGCTAAATTTTGTTGGAATTTAACAAAGTCTGTGTAGATGGTGGTTAATCCTTCTGTCTTAGCTTTTAAATCGAAATGCAAGTCTTTAACAAAACTACTATTATAGTCTTAGCTAGCTACTATGGATGTAGAAATTAAATTTAATCTTTCTAATATGAGTCTAGTTGCTTTAGCAGCGTTGGCAATCTCAGTTTCATTTATCTTATAATAAAATCTATCATCATTTATCTTTTCTAAAATTCTTTGGTAAAAGTCTGCTAGGGTCTGAATGGAGAGGTCTCTAGGTACCTCATATTAGTCTGATCTAACTCTCTCCATTAGGTAGATAATTGTCTAATCTAGTAATAAGCTTAGTTTGTTCTTTGGTAAGTTTAATTAACTCACTGTCTTGATTTTTGGTTAAAGTTTTAATTTCTAAAATGTCTTTGTTAAGGACTTATATATGATTAGTCTTAATATTTATTTCTTGTAGAACTTCTACTAAGTCTATTGGGATTTGGTTATCTATTTCTAGTAGTCTTTTAGAGATATTTTTTATCTCTATTTCTAGGGTTTGAGTGTCTTTATTAATTGTCTTAATATAAGGAGTATACACTTATTTTGGTCTATTATACTATTGATAGCGCTGGAAGTAACTTGCCTACTATCTGCGTGTTTGGCTAGTATGTGTTCAGTATGTGAACAACCGTCTATGTGAGAGGTTAAACAACCTTCTGAGTCTAAATCAGTTATGGGTATAGGTTGGTAGTCTAGGTTGATTCCAATAATATCTTTGTAAATGCGAGGGATAAATCCCAAGGGTATTAAAGTCTTTTTATTATAAGTCTAAAAGTAGCGTCTTATGGCTCTGATACCAAAATTAGGGTTTTGGTCAGAATTTGGTGAGTTTCTAAAGTTCTTAAGGTCTTGATACCAATTTGGGTCTAAACTACAAATCTTTTAAATATATAGTCTTAAAATAGGGTTTTAGTATAAGACAAGAGGGGGACCATCTAAAGAAAATAACAAAATGTCTTAGAGACCACAGTCGGATAAGGACAAAAGTCCATTAATCCGTTCTTTAAGGAAGTCCGTTTAAGAGAATATATATATATTTATTTGTGCTTTTTAAATATCGATGTTAGATATTTTTGTAAATACATACCCCTCTAGTGCTATTATAGGAGGTTGCGCGCGATGTGGGTGAATTCCCTAGATAGTGAATGTAGGAGAGTATAATCCCCAGGTTATAGAGTCCATTATTTTATATTGTGATTCTTTTCAAGGTGGGATGCTTTTGGGTATAATTCAGTCTCACACTCAGGGAAATATGACCGCCTCCACTACACTTAGTATTTTATTGCCTTTGGTGTGAGTAAACCGTCTCGTGGTAGTCGGGTTGGATTGAGTATACCTGGGGTGATGGCATTTTAGAGAAATCATCCGGTGAGTTATTACTCGGGGGGATGGATATTATATGTGGCGTGTGTGTGAATGTTGTGGTATAGTTATACGTATATAATGTTGTAGATAATTATATACGGGTGAAATACATTAAGTGAAATTGTATTATTTAGATAACTAGTGAGATTGTTATATAATTATTTCAAAATGATAAAATAATTTAATGCTAGAAATAACTTATAAATCATTGGTAAGATTACTCGGGCTAGAGTAGAGTGTCAAGAAGAGTTATAACAAGGCTAGTTAGACGGGGTATTATAGCTAGAGGGTTATAAAAAGAAATGGTTGGTGTGCACAATAGTTGAGGGGTGAGTATTATCTCAAGGGAGTGCGACACTAGCTTAAATATGAAAAGCATTCATGCATTTTAATTACTGCAGTATTAATCACTTGCAAATGTTTTTCAAATGTTTTGGGTTCTAACCCTTGCCAAAAATATATTCAAAACCTTTTAGGTGTCCAACCACAGGGATTCCAAACTTGATTATCTATTCCAGGGATACGCATCTGCAGCACATGTGGATGCATGAAGGAATTGGATTAGACGCATCATTTCTTTATTCCTAGGTTAGGAATCCAATCTCAGTTGCAGTTTCATTTTGGGCATGTTGCCCATTTATTTTCAGACTCATTATTTGGATTATTTATTCATATGTTGGATTATTATTTGGATTTAAAATTATAGCCGATGGTTTATTCGGCAAGTCATTTATTTATTTATCCAGTCTTTGTTTAGACTCAGTGATTGTGTTTATGGATTAGTTTATTTTTATTCCGCATATATTTATTTATTTAATGAAAGACAGAATTTTGGCACCGGCTTAATTAACTAATAGGTGATTAATAATTAATATGATTTTTGATACTGATGCTAAGAATGAACCAAATAAGAAACCTATTTTAATTTAATATAAAACTGATCACCCGATATTTAATTGGGCGGGGTGTCACATCCATAAAATTCTTCAACGATCATTATTTTTTAAGACTACAAATATAAGACCAGAATTCACTTAAAGGACATGACACATGATCTGATATTTACAAAGACATCTTCAAGCTGAACAAGAACAATCTCGTATACAAATCTATAAGAGAAAAGTGCAAGTCATTCTACAAATCTGCAAGATAAAAGAGCAAGTCATCTCCTGATTTTGAGAAGAACACTCAAGATCCATATTTGTATTTTACAAGAGTGTAAACAAATCAACAAATTCATCTCTTTTGTTGTATATTTTGAAGCTCGCTTCTAGCTTCAAGAGTTGTGATGTGTAACTTGGTTCCAGCTAATGAAGTGTCCGCGGTGGTTTGATCCTACACAGGGATAGTAAAGCACGGAGACCAGAGCTCTAGGCGCGTGGACATAGGCTGAAATTCGATCGAATCACGTTAAAATTTCGTGTCAATTATTTTCTGCCTTGCATAGTTATTGGTGGCAATTTGAAATCACTTTAAAGAACTCAAAACAACTCACAAATCAATAAGTCAGAAATTGAGAAAACTATCTTAAACATCAAAATATTTTTAAAAAGTATTTAGAAAATTTCAGAACTATTTGCAAGTATAAATTACTATTTTGATTGTTCATTAATTAGAAAATAAAAATGAAATTAAACTTAACTTAATTTTTTACACCGCTTTCATTTGGCACCTCCTAATCACTTTGTCATATTGTCGTTATCTAATATCTGGTCAAGTTTTATTTAAATTAAATATTTTATTAAATATTAATTTAGTCCAAAAAGTTTGCAATATTACAATTCACCCCCTCTTAGGAATATCTCTGGCCAACAAAAACATTGCCATGTGTATTTGCTAAGAAGTAAAGATGAGGCTATAGATGTATTTAAACAATATAGAAATAAAGTTGAGAATCAAATTAGCAAGAAGAGAAAGTCAATAAGAAGCAACAGAGGTGAGGGTGTATGAATCACCTTTTGAAGAAGTTGTCCAGAGAATGGTATTATTTACCAAACTAGCGCTCCTTACTCGCCTCAATCTAGCGGTGTTTCAAAACACAAGAACCGTACATTGCAACAAATTATGAATGTGATGTTAACAAGTTTTCGAGCACTACCGAATTTATGGGGGCAAACCTTACTCTCCTCCAATTATGTTCTCAACAAATTACCTCACAAGAAAACTCACAAAACTTCATACGAATTATGGAAGGGTCGAAGACCCTGCTATAAATATTTAAAAGTGTGGAGTTATTTAACAAAGGTGATGGTTCATAGACCTAAAAATGTTAAAATAGGACCAAAATAGTTGATTGTATGTTCATCATTTATGCAAATAATAGCAGTGCATATTGGTTTCTTTTCTGTAAACATGAGATTCTGGATATTCGTGTTAATACGATTATTGAATCAAGGGATGCTTAATTTTTTGACAATGAATTTTCATATAACGTAACCCGAGAATCGAGTCCTAACAAAAAGAAAAATGATGCTACAACTATCTGTACTCACCAACAGTCACCAACTGATGAGACTAGACATAGCAAAAGGTCAAGAACATCAACTTCCTTCGGTATGTATTTTCTAACATATTTGTTGGAAAACGATCCACAAACGTACAAGGAGGCAATATCTTTGAAAGAAGCTTTAAATTGGAAAGAAGAAATTAACGGTATTTAAAGTTGGTACATTCTGATTTTCTACATACAGATACAATGATTATTGTAATTTTACCAATGAACCACCTGGGTTGTAGATTGCAAATTTGCGATAGACGGGAATGGGAAACTTTATAAGAAGACATCAAAAGAGTAATAATTAAATTGAAGGGGGACTGAAATTCACAGAGGCAACATAACACAGTCGTATAGAATTTTAAGTAACTATGAAATCCAGAAATATCTATGGAGAATTAACCATCAGATCAACTACTCACTCCTTATCTGAGGCACTGCTGGAAGTACAATAATCCACAAATACTGACTAACAATTATAGTTTCACTTGTGCCATAAAACAGCAGATCAACTACTCAGGACACTGCTAAAACTACAATAATACTGAAATAGTAACTAACAATTATAGTTTAACTTGTCATCAACAAAAAGGTGTTGCCACTTTCCATAGAACAGCAGACCATACCATCAACTCCTACTGAGAATTTGCACCAGCGCTCAACATCCACCAAGTCCATAGCTAGTCCCAACCTGAAAAGAATAGCAACAGTACCAACATTTTAGAGTAGAATATCGGAGTTGATTTAAGATGGAATATCACAAAATAAGCAGAAAAATAAGATAAGATAGTTCAAATTTGTCACAATAGTCGATCCTTTTTTATCAATAGTTAAATACATTAAAAAAACTCTCGATCGAGAATTGGGCATCTCACGAGATTTGCGGAACAGAGACCAACAGAGCCACTATGTACGCTAAACAACAATGGCAAACAGCACCAGCAAACATCAAATAACAAACATCATCATTGAGGAACAGAGACCAACAAAGCAATCGATCATTTATGAGCGACACTAGCAACAGCAGAGATTTGCGAAGCAAATCAATGAGAATTGGGCATTTGACGAGAAAGACAATTGTCATGACAGAAAAATTTCGGGGAATGGATTTCAAATAGACATTTTGGGAGTCCATTTCATCACCTGGGGAGATGCAGAGTTCATAGGAATCAAGATGTAGAAAATTCTAAATTCAAAATAAAAGGTTAAATTTGAATTTTAAATGTAAACCAACTTAATTTTAGATAATGATTGTTCCACTCAGAAGAAATTTCTCTTCCCTCGTGAATTGGAGAAATTATTATATTTACATGTGGATTGAAGAATCAGAGATGAAGACTATTTTCTTCCTTCTTTAACCCACGTACAGAATTCTTGGAAAAACGCCAAGACTGACACTTGTTTAACCTTCTATCTGTATTTCATGAAAATTAACCCTGGTGGGAAATAACATTCCATCAAGTTCAACTTAAGGCCTGCTTCTATAGAGAATTCACTTCCTTAGAGTTTCACTCTTGACATTACAAACTTTCACAAGCTTAAATTCTCAAGACTGATTGACTCTAGGTACTTTTCATGTTTCAGTGACTTTGATTCAAATGCTTGGATATCATATAAACTACCTTACTGTTGGCTTGCATCAGATATGTTGTTATTGTATTGGTATAATTATTTGGTTTCATGTTTGTTTGATCAATATGCTTACATATTATACTAGTATAGAATCCCTTTAGCATGCAGGTGCACACATAGGCGGAGACATGTATACGTAAGGAGGGGATTTCCTCCCTTACAGTTTTGGAAATTTTTTTATATCAGTACTAAGATTAACCAAACCTCTTGGTCCAGTGGTATAAGGCTTCCTTTGGGATAGACTTGGGATCGACTGGGTTTGCTCCCCAATTCGATTCCCGGCGCTGTGAAAATAATGCTTGGCCAGCGGAAGCCACGAACCACGAACGGGGATTAGTCGAGGTGCGCGTAAGCTGGTCCGGACACCTCGTGGTAAAAAAAAAGTACTAAGATTGACCCTCAAAGTTGATAAAAATGCATATATTAGTTAAGTTTTCTCTTCTTTAGTTGAAAAAAATAATAATAGTAGTACAAAAATTTACCCCCCAAATTATAAATTGCGTATATTATACAAGTTTTACCTTTATATTTCCAAGAAACAATTATGTTGGTAACGGAATCATGTCTCAGAATTTTAGAAATCCATCTATTTGTTGAGTCAGTTCTCATTAATTTAGAAAACTCTGTGCTACAAATTCTCTCATTTGCAAAAACTCTAGGTTTCTCCTCGCGTGTCATATATGAAAGTCATGGCTATACAAATGTAATGGTATCTACTGTGACTACTTGCCCCCATGAGAACGAGCAGAATAAAATGGAAAATATGTTGGGTGATTAGCTTGTGAGAAATTGTGTGCACGATGAGCACTACACAAGCCTTTTTAACAATGGCATGTTTATCTCTTACAGATGACTATGAAAAACGTTACATAGTTGATATATATGTCTCTAAGGGAGTGTCACATGTTTTAAATGGAAAAATCATGGTAGTATATTTCTTTCTCAAGTAAATGTGTATGAGGAATCCCATCCTTATATTTTTCTAGTCATAGCAGGTATATGATGATTCTTTGTAATGATGTTCAGAAGAACCATCTGGAATGTCCGACTTTATATCTAGAGCAAAGCCTATTTTTACTGGTACAATTGGCTCTTTTTACTCCAAATGACTCCTGTAGGAGATTATGTTTGTAATATTTACTATTCAATCTCTTTGTCAGTTCCGAGTTAATTTTATGTTCTGTAAACAGCTACACCATAGGAGAGTTTTAAATGAGAATTTCAAAATAAAAGGTCAAAATAAAAGTTCTACATTTTTTGTTTGAATTTTAAATGTAAACCGCCAAATTTAAAATAAAATGCATAGGAGAGTTTATGGGCAAACCCTCAAGATACCATGTGAGAATCTAGTCAAGAGGTAATCCCGTTAAGGGGAATCCCCATAAGGAAAATCACTCTCACAAGGAAGATGCAAGCAAAGCTTTGCTCCAGCGCACTAAGGTAGTCCACTTTGACAGGACCAACCCAAGTCTACCAGGACTTGTGTGACTTCAGGAGGCATGTAAATTGGTAGGCAAAGACGTAGGGCTCCATCCAGGAAAGCTACCTGGCCGCAATAGAATAACTCAGAGATAAGGAATCAGTATCAAACCCCTTCCATTTTGTCAGCCGGACACTGAAGGGAATAAAACCTTGGGGCCAAAATCGTACAAACATGTACCAGCCCACAAACTCCCTTTTTATGGGATTTGTTCCCCACTACCTTAGTACTATCTTTGCAAAAGGGAACTTGAGCCAGTGGTCCCCTATTTTGTCTTATGTATTGACACGCTTCGGCCATCCTATTGGTCCATTTAGAGCTTGGAGGCCAAGCTACATACCCACAATATAAGCAACCCTTGGACACAACTCCCAACAACAACAATGGGAGAGAAACACTTCACAAACAAAAAATTGATTCCTAGTAATTACCTCTGAATTCTAGGGATCATAACTCTAATGGTGTTTTACATACTTGCTCTCTCTTAGTATTTATAGTGTGCCTTCGTTCTCGTCTCTCTTTCTACAAGATTTCTTGTCCTTTTCCCTTTGTCAAAAATCATTGATAAACTTCTCCTTGGAAGCGGGTTGGGCGTCATACCTTCAAAAGGATCCCAAATTCTATCTCTATAAATCACCATCAACTCACTACCCTCCTACACCCTCAAAATCAAAAATCGAACCTAGAACAGATTGTCATGACCCTTAGTATAGTGGAATTAATTTTTTCAGATTCTCCCATACTTTTCTTTTCCTTCCTACGATGTTTTTTTCACCACCTTTGATGTCCTTCAAGAAGTGAAGAACATTACATTCTCAAAAAACATAGAGCAGACACTGGAGAGTATGTGATGTGAATAAGTGGAAGATGAGATAGGTTAGATTGTTCCTAAACTATAATTATAAGACTAGATCCTATCAGAACTGCTTGTGCTAGAGGTTTACTTAGTGATTGATACTTTGTTTGAAGATATAAGAAGATTTTGTTCGTATTCAATTTGGTGATGCATTAGATAGTGACTAAGATAAGATTAGTATAGGTAGGCTCAGTGGTAATCTTTGATTTTTAACAGATATTTGATGTGATATTTAGGATGTAATTATATGAATTACTCATTTGGTGGAATTCTAAGAATTACAACGATAAGGTTTTAGACATTATTTTGGAAATATGATCAATGGATAGAATTCTGAAATTGAAAATGATTTTTTTTGTCGGTACTATTATTAGTGTATACTAATGGAATTGTATTATCATAATACCTACGAAGTATAAATAGTATTAGTTGTCTTAAGGATTCCATTTAAGTTATATCATATTGTTTAATTCATTTATATCATTTCCTTCCCGTAAAGACTTCTAGTCCTTTAGACAATCGAACGAAATAGTATATTCGTAGGATTATTTGACTTCACAAAACTTCAAGATCAATTACTTATAATTGTGATGGTGTTTGTCTAGATTCTAAGAAAAGTTTTCTACAACCCATGGAATAAAGTTGAAAATTAAATTCTAAACGGATAACTATTTTATAAAAATCATGTAACACAGATTAATGTATTTTTCACAGATTAGATGAAAGAAAGATGTTAGTGAAAATTTAAAAATTAGGTTAGGTCAAGTTTTGGGACCAAACTTCTTTTAAGGAGGGTAGGGTGTAATGACCCAACTTTTATATGCTCATATAGTTTGTTTTTACAATTTTGTGTTACTTATTATCTTATAACTGTTATATTATTACATATGTGGTATTTTGGGTTCTTAATATAACAAATCCCATTTTTAAATATGAAGAATCAACTGTAAATTGGATCAAATTGAAGTCTTATGACACATCTTAAGGTAAATAATAAGTTTTGGGGTAGAAAATATAATTTTATGAAACTTTAGGGACTAAAATAAAAATATAAAAAGGGCCATTTTGTAAATAAAATATTTTCAAGGACCTCTAAGAAATATTGAAAATATATAGTGTGAAATTACTAAAATACCCTTTATGTGTGAAATGACCCTTATGCCCTTATCACCTTTCCACCACGTGTTGGTCACCTCCACCTTACACGTGTCGTCTTTAGAGAGAAGGCTAAAACACTTGTCATTATTTGGTCATGTTAAGACTGCAAGACCAGCCCGAAACGCGACACCCAAACGATGACTTGCCACCATAAATGCTTGATCACCTAGACACATGTCAACACCGTAATACTTTTGGAAACCTATAAATAGGGCCTTTGGTATCATTGAAACTCACACCAATTCCTTGAGAATTATAGTAAGAAAGAGTGATAGAAAGCTTGGGAAATATTTTAAGAAGGAGTTCTATAATTTCGAAGAAATAATTCGTTTCGTAGGTATGATTTTATTTAAATGTTATAATGCATTTTTATAGTTTTAATTTCGTATTTTATAGCTTTACTTAGTAGTTATGCTAGTAGAATACACTAAAGACTCCACTAATCAAAACTTAATATTTGGAAACAATCTAAATTGATTTTATTTTCAAAATATGTCAACTTGTTTGAAAATATATATACGCTTTTTAAAATGATTTTTGTAAGCAATTGCTCATTATTATGGAATCTCATTTAAGTAATTCCAAAGTCAGTCCCGGTGAAATTTTGTCTAGTTGAAATGGTATTTAAGTGGTTCCCCTGTGACCCTCCATCTCTACTGGGAATAAATCCGGAAATGTTCTGTCTAGATGAGATGGTATTTAAGTGGTGCCCCTGTGACCCTCCATCTCTACTGGGAACCGAATGATTAGGAAGAACTATGAATTGAATTCTTTAAATACGATGAATGAATATTAAAAATTGAGAAAATGGTTTTAGTAACCTTTTACAATAAGTTATTTTAGGATTAAAACATAATATTTAGAATTGGGCTTTATTTAGAATACATAATTAAACCTTTGTTGTATTTATTAGATTAACGCGTGATTCAAGACTCAATATCTGTATTTTCGAGCCACTATTTTAGGTGAGTACTCTGACATTCCTTGTGTATTTTGATTATATGATATTATGCAAACTATATATATTTTGTGAACTTCATTTATTCTCAAAATTCATGTGATACTGATGATGGATTCATTTGTGATATGTTTATATTTGTTCATATAAACATACCGATTAAAATGATATTGAATATTGAAAATATGATTCGGCCTAAGGGACCTCTTTACTGACTGACCTTCCCAGCTGGGTTATCGCTGGTGTCGGTACCCAGATTTGGTATAACGGGCCCGGACGAGTAACCCGAGTGATACGGCCCAAAGTCCAGGCCCGAAGCACCCTAACTTAATTCGATTATGACTTAGTCCTCTCCTATTATCTCGGACAGATATATTCAAGGAGGGAAAGATGGACGTGGGGGAACCCAACGCCCCCACTCCCCGAAAAGAAACATGTATATAACAAACCCTAGGCCTAGGGAAAGAGGCACGCACTGTATTCTCTGTAAAACTACTCCCCGGAGTAAATAGAAATAATACTGACTGCACCCCCGTGGACGTAGGCATTCTTGCTGAACCACGTACATCTTTTGTTTGTGTGATTGGCATTTTTATGTTCTTCATTTCACTTGGTGATTGCATTTATTTTTATCTATTTGTGCTGAATTAATTGTCACCACAATTGGCGCCGTCTGTGGAAACGTTCGTTTTCCTTAAAGAAAGCCCTCACCAACTAAGAATCTAAGAATGTCTGGTCACAGCAGTAACGCACCACAGGCAGGAGATATTCAAGAACCACCTGCCCCTCGTAAAGTCAGATCTGAAATCCATCGATCAGGTCAAGGAGCTCACCAGGAGAAACCAGCCTCAGAGGAGAGCCAAGGACCAGAAAAGTCCACACAAATCTCTAGGTTGATCGACGCTTATGAAGCAAGGCTCCAAGAGCAAGGAGAGTCTGCTCGCAAGCAGAAGGACGAGAACGCCCGACTCAAAAGAAGGCTTGAACGAATGGAGAGAGAGCTCTATCGTAGCACCAAGAGCCACCCATACCGCACTCCTAGCCCTCAGGCGAGCAAGTCTCACAGCCGAGGAAGGAACCCCAGACGCGGACCCCAGCAGAATGAGGAACATGAGTCGGACGATGACTCGCACGAGTAACAGCAGCCAGCTCGCCGCTGCAGAAGCCCAGATCGAGGAAACGACTTACGAAACCTAATCCGGAGGGAAATGGACCAACACCTAGCACATCGAGGTACTAGATCGACCAGGGAGCTAGCTAGGTGGGGTCTCCAGACCCAAATGAAATCCCCTTTCTCAAGGGAGATAGAAGAAGAGGAAGCCCCCAAGAAATTTGCGATTCCACGGTTCAATATATACGATGGAAAGACTGACCCTATCGATCATCTTAGGCAATACAGGCAGGCCATGACCCTCTGGAACCACAAAGATGGCTTAATGTGCCGAATCTTCCCATCAAGTTTACACGATGTGGCCCAGAAGTGATTCGAAAGGCTCCCCCACAGGTCGATCCGAAGCTTTGAATCCCTGGCAGAGCTTTTCACGGCTCGCTTCATCATCAGCAACTCCCATCCAAAGAGGATGGATGCCTTGCTAACGATGAATAAGACTCCTCAAGAGAGCCTCCGGGACCATGCGAAAAGATACTGGGAACTGTTTAACGAGATCGAAGACTGCTCGGAGCAGGTAGCAGTGGCCTCTTTTAAGATTGGCTTATCCAGCTCCTGTCTCCTGCACCAATCCCTGACAAAGAAGGAGGCCACCACCATCGACGACATGATGGCCCGCATCAAGAAATACGCTAAAGTCGAAGATGTGACCCGCCTCAGCACAGGAGAGAATGGTCGAGCTAAGTTCGCTACTAAGGGCACCGAAAAGACTGAAAACCGGAAAAAAGGAGGGGAAAACGGGGGCAAAGTTGGCTCCAAGAACGGAGGAAAAAACGACGCCCCAAAATCATTCCAAGCAGTGAATACCATTTTCAGAGAACCGATCTACAAGATCTTGGCGAAGATCAAAGACGAGCCATTTGTTAAATGGCCCAAAAAGATGGGGGGAGACCCCTCGAAGAGAAACAACGCGCTGAGATGCGCTTTTCATAAAGAAGGAGGACATAAGACCGAGCATTGCAAAGCTCTCAAGTCTCACCTCGAAGAACTGGCCCAATCTGGGCACCTGAATGAGTTCGTGAAAAGGAAGGCAGAGAGAGTCGCCGCTAATGGAACAGCGAGACCTGACAATGTGCTCGAAGACGATGCTGTCCATGAATTCGCGGTAATCCATGGGGCATCTGATGCGAAACAGATTCAAGGAAATTCAACCCGAATGGAAGTGAAAAAGCTTACAGCAGTAATGCAAGATTTCCAGATCGATCCGGCGAAAACACAAGCTGGAAAGCGTCGACGAGCAGACGAGGTCGATTATAGCAAACACATTGTGTTCATAGATGAGGATCTAGTGGGGGTGAGAACCCCACATCATGACGCTTTGATCATTACACTCAGGGTAGCTAACTACGACGTCGACAAATTGCTCGTCGACCAAGGAAGCTCATCCGAGGTAATATACCTCGACCTGTTCAGAAAGCTGAAGCTGAGCATTGCCGACCTAAAGGAAGCCACTGTCCCTCTGGTCGGCTTCACGAGAAAGGTAACTATTACAATGGGAAAGATTGTGCTGCCAGTGAAGGCAGGGGGTATTTAAAAAATGATTGAGTTTCTGGTAGTCAGCATGGACTCACCATATCAAGCTATCCTTGGCAGAGGGTGGCTACATGCAATAAAGGAAGTATCATCGACCTACCATCAGAAACTCAAATATGTAACCGAGCGAGGAGTAATGGAGATCCATGGCGATCAAACGATGGCAAGGAGATGCTTCATAGCGGCCATCCGCCCAAAACCAGAAAAGAAGGTCGACGAGCTTAAAGAAAAGATCGAAGAGCAAGAAGGTCAGACACCTTTTAAATAGCAGATAAAGTATGGAAGACCCGGAGTGGAAGAGACCAGGCTCCTCCCCTCTGAACGAGTCGTCGAGGATCTGGAAGAAGTTGCAGCTAGTGATAGCGATAAAGGGAGGACGTTTTTAATTGGAGCCTCTCTTACAAGTCAAGAGAAGAAAGAATTGACGATACTGTTGAGAAGCAACGTAGATGTCTTCGCATGGGAACCCTACGAGCGGCCTGGAATTGATCCCAGCGTAGTTTTCCATCAATTGCATGTCGACCCCACTTTCAAACCGGTCACGCAGAAAGCACGAAGAACCGTGCCCGTGAAAACCAAAGCCGTAGAGAAGGAAGTAGAAAAGCTGTTGGATGCAGGATCCATAAGGGAAGTTTAATTCCCTAAATGGCTGTGCAACCCAGTAGTGGTTCCAAAGAACAATGGGAAGTGGAGAGTCTGCATCGACTTCACCGATCTTAACAGGGCGTGTCCTAAGGACAGTTTCCCTCTCCCTAAGATCGACCAATTGGTGGACGCCACAGCAGCCCACGAAAGAATGAGTTTTCTAGACGCATACTCAGGGTATCATCAAATCCCCTTGTACGCGCCATACCAAGATAAGACAGCGTTCTTCACCACCGTCGGACTATATTGCTACAAGGTCATGCCGTTTGGGCTCAAGAATGCAGGGGCAACCTACCAAAGGCTGGTAACCAGGATGTTCAAGGACCAGATGGGAGACACCATGGAGGTCTACATCGACGATATGCTCGTCAAGAGCAGGAACAAAGAAGACCACCTCTCAGACCGGTCAAGAACCTTCGAAATCCTCAGGAAATATCGAATGAAACTTAACGCGAGCAAGTGTTCTTTCGGAGTCCAGTCAGGAAAGTTTCTTGGGTACTTGGTCAGCAAGAGAGGCATCGAGGCCAATCCAGACCAAATCGATGCCATTAACAGGGTACAGCCCCCTCGCATAATACGAGAAGTATAAAAGCTCACGGGCATGCTCGCGCCCTTAAATCGCTTCATCTCTAAGTCCTCGGAGAAATGCAAACCATTCTTCCAGCTCTTGAGAGGAAACAAGATGGTAGACTGGAATCAAGACTGTTCGCAGGCTTTGAACGAGCTCAAGGCTTACCTTAGCTCCCCGCCTCTGCTGGTTATCCCTCAAGAAGACGATGCCCTGTACTTATACCTCGTCGTCTCCGACCACGCGGTAAGTGCTGCACTGGTGTGCAAAAAAATAGGAATCCAGCACCCAGTTTATTACGCAAGCAAAACTCTATTGGATGCCGAGCAGCGGTACCTACCCCTAGAGAAGCTCGCCTTTGCACTTGTAGTAGCCTTGAGGAAGTTGAAGCACTATTTTAAAGCACACACTATTATCATCCTTACGTCACACCCCCTAAAGGCAATCCTGCGAAGAGCAGATTTGTCAGGTAGACTGTCTAAGTGGTCCGTCGAACTCGGGCGATTTGACATCTTATTTCATCCGAGGAATGCAATCAAGGGCCAGGTCCTAGCTGATTTCGTAGCCGAGTTCACAGGCGAGCAACCCCAAGACAAGCTTCAACCAATGGAATAAGGAGAGAAGCACGCAACAGAATGATCTTTGCAATTATTCATTGATGGAGCCTCCAACTCAAAAGGGGCAGGGATAGGCATTGTACTCGTTACCCCATAAGGCACAATCCTCGAGCAAGGAGTCAGGCTTGGATTTGAAGCCTCCAATAACGAAGCAGAATACGAGGCTTTGATAGCCGGCCTCCAGAAAGCGCAGACATTGGGGGCAAAGCATTTGCAAGTTTTCGGCGACTCACAATTAGTTTCCAACCAAATAAGTGGAGACTTCACCACAAGAGACGAGAGAACGGCAGCTTACCTCGCCCTGGCAAAGAAACTAATGACCAATTTTGAGGAAGTCAATGTATAGCAGTTCCCCAGAGGAGAAAACAGCCATGCAGACGCCCTAGCAGCCCAAAGTTCAGCCATCGATTCCGACTTAAGAAGGACAATCCCCATCGATTTCCTTGCCCATCCGAGCATTAACCAGAACGGTGAGATACCAAGCGTGGAACATATGCTGTAGATTGAGTCAGCGCCCAGTTGGATGGACCCCATCAGCGACTATTTAAGAAGTGGCACACTTCCACACGATAAGAAGACTGCTCACCAGATAAGAGTCAAAGCTACTCGCTTTCACTTATCTCCTGAAGGCAAATTATACAAACGATCTTTCACTGGTCCTTACCTCCAATGCGTTCACCCTAAAGACGTCAAGAAAGTCCTACACGAGCTGCATGAAGGAGTTTGTGGAAGCCATATCAGAGGAAGATCGCTCGCTTTCCGAGCAATGAAAGAGGGCTACTGGTGGCCTTATATGCAAAAAGACTCGGCAATGTATGCTCAAAAGTGTGAAAAGTGCCAACTACACGCTCCTATGGTCCAACAACCTGCTAGCATGCTGAGATCACGTACCAGCCCATGGACTTTTGCCCAATGGGGAATGGACATCGTAGGACCTCTTCTTACTGCCACTGGCAATCGCAAATATCTGTTAGTCGCGACTGACTATGTGACGACCCGGATATGATTATGATAAACCATGTTTAAATCATGATTATCGTATGCGATGGGTATAATGTGTTATTAGAATATATAATGTTAAGTTATTGTGTTTAGTCTAATTCTACTTTCATAACTTATGAAATATTAAATTAGTCACAAACACAAATTTGTGAAGTTTTTGATAAAAATATTCGGGTTGGAGGCTAGTTTTGACCCTTATAATGTAACAATTGACTTACGGTCAAAACTATATAATTGTATACATGTGAGTTATGGTTGTAACACAACAAACGGTGTGTTTAACGGAGGTCCGCGCGAGAAGTTATGCTGGAATTACGAAGCAGGGGCAAATTTGTCCATTCGTGAAATGATATTTCGTCTTATTAGGCTAAGAAAGGGTGGATTTTGATTGGTTGAGGAATGAGGTGGGCTTTTGACGACTTTGAAGGCTTGAAATAAGCCCCTCCTTCAGCATAGTTCAGCCATAAATTATTTTGGCTTGAGAGGAAGAGAGAATTGGAAGGTTAGGAAGAAAAAGTGAGGAGAAAAATGGGAGAAAAATCCGTAGAAATTACGTAAAAGACTCGAAGGTAATCCTAACTGCAAATCTTGTTATTTTTATTATATTACTGTTATAGATGATAGAAATCATCATTTGTATACTAAACTTTCATCCCTTAATATATATGTGTGGTTAGATGAAAGTTTAAGTTAAGTTGAATGTGTAAACCCTTGAAATTATTTTGTTTAGAAACCTTGTTTATTCAAACTTCCATATATTTTTGTATACTTACTGGAATTGATTGATTCTAATTGGATATTAACAAGGACTCATATTTGTGTGACATATCCGAAAATCATGTGAAAATACCAAGAAATGAGTCTTTGGTTAGAGTTTGAAGTTCGGGTATGAAATCTGCCCCAAGAGTGAAAGTATGCCCGCCATGTGTTCGATGTTTTGCTTGACATAGCAAATGAACCTTAAAAATTATAAAACTTTGACTCTTTATTGCTCAATATGTTTACTGATGTTGGGTTAAATATCATAGAAATTTATGAAGTTTAAAAATTATTAAAATTCCTGGAAGTTGACTGAACGATAAAAGAGCCTATAGGGCAGATTTGCTTTGTAATAAAGAAATGGACACATCTTGCTCTAGGAAACTTGAAATGATGTGTTGTATTTTATATTGGGAACCTAATATGATAAGAATTGGATTACCAAGAAGAAATTAAAGTATGTTTGGGCTATGGATTGGATATGTTAAATATTTTAATATGAAATTGGATGAGACTTCACTTATGATAAATGATTTGAATGGGACCATATGATGCTTATGAATTGGATTAAGTTTAAGTAATTCTTTGGATTGTTAATATCCTTATGATGACACTAATGTTGTAAGAAATTATATTTGAAAGGAAAGAAGAACCGGTTGAACAAGTGCCATACAAAGTCAAGGGAAAAACACATGAAGTGGTCAAGGTGAGTGTACTCACTGGAAAAAGATGTATTATACATGGGTATGAAGATGATTTAAATATCAATCACGGGTAAGATGTATTACACATGGTTATGGATATCATATGAATATCACTTACTGGTAAGATGTATTATACATGGTTATGGATATGATATGAATATCACTCACTGGTAAGATGTATTATACATGGTTATGGATATGATCAGAATAATATTGATTATGAATTTGTTCATTTCGGTTTACCGAAATGAGGGGTTACTCCTCGACCAGGAATGGGGGAGATTTATCTATTAAAGACAAGGGGTTACTCCTCAACCAGGAATGGGGGAGAATTGTCTATTGCAGACAGGATATGTGAATCATGATTCGGATAAGTTGGTCATTCTATATGAATGAGCCGAATAAGTGTATAATTGATAATTCTTTATGAATGAGATGGATAAGTATATAATTGGTAATTCTTTCTGCATGGACCGGATACGTGATACATAATTGTTAATGAGCTGGATAAGTATATATGTATCAACACATGTATATGATTTATTGCATTTAATTTTATGCAATAGTTTAGTAGTGATGCATTCACTGGGCTCTTTTGCTCACGGTTACTATGGTTATGTGTTTCAGGTTAGCATGATGTCACTGCCAAATATAGGAGGTCGGGTTGGCTTAGCAAAGGATGCATAAAACCATAATTTTGGTCAAATGAAAATGGGGTAATTTAATTTTACTTATCCTTGAAGCAAGTTTGAATAAGCATAATCACTTTAAAATATGTGAAAAGTTTTGTCTTTATGGCTTCATGCTGTTAACAAAAAAGAATACTCGTGAAGATGGTTTGGTTAAGGTAATTATGATTTGACTCACTTTGACTTTCAAACTTAATTATAAGTAACTGGGTTGGGGTGTGTCAGACTACTTCACCAAATGGATCGAAGCAGAGCCACTGGCAAACATCCGAGACGCAGACATGATAAGATTTGTGTGGAGAAATATCATTACCCGCTTTGGGATTCCTAGAACTATCATCACTGACAATGGAACGCAGTTCGAGAGCGGTGCCTTTCAGAATTTCTGCGATGAACATGGAATGAGGCACCATTTCAACTCGGTGGCCTATCCCCAGAGCAACGGTCAAGCCGAGGCTTCCAATAAAATAGTGATTGACGGATTGAAAAAGAGATTGGAACGAGCAAAGGGCGCATGGGTAAGCGAGCTGCCACATATCCTCTGGGCGTACCGCACTACCCCACAGCGTTCAATGGGAGAAACCCCATTCTCATTAACATATGGAATGGAGGAAATCATCCCCTTGGAAGCCGGCCAACAAACCATGAGGTCCACCCTTGTTGACAAAGGCCAGAATGATGCAGCATTACTCGCTGAACTTGACCTAACTGACGAATGCAGAGAACTTGCCTTAGTGAAACTAGCGAGCTATCAACAACAGCTCGCGAAGCACTATAACAAGAAGGTCAGTCCAAGGACGTTCCAGGTTGGGGACTATGTCCTAAGGAAAGTTCTTGGAAGCGCAGTAAAACCATCAGACGGCAAGCTGGGACCAAACTGGGAAGGGCCATTCAAAGTAACGAGAGATGACTTACAAGGAGCTTATCACTTAGAAATGCTGGAGGGCAGAGAGATACCCCGATCATGGAATGCAACCAACCTTAAGAAATTTTATTTCTAATTTTTTCATCTTTTATCGGATTTATTGCGATATATTTTGCATCTTCGCATAATTAATAAAAGTGTTTGGCAGTTGCATCCTATAAAGTGTTAACTCTGTATTGTAAACTGTGTGACTTACATACCCTTTCCAAGTGACAAGCACAACGAATAGCAGCAGGGGAATTACCCTCCTCAGGTTCTCGTTATGAAACACGAGCAACCTCTTAGCATTGACCCTGGCAATATACATAAAGCCCTACAGGGGATCCTTAGGGAGTTTGGCCAAAACTAATTGGCCGCCGAACATGCTTCGGCTCACAAAACCTGATTGGATAGAGCATCTGATACCAGGTATGTCCTTGCCATTATCACACTTAGGCCTAAGGGAGTGTGATGACACAACCTAAAAGGTAAAGTGGGATAGAACGGTATCTCACAAGCATACTGGACTGGGAGGACATTCACTTAGAGAAACAACCACACTTGTTTAAATCGGCTGCAAAGGGCCCAATATAATTAGAAGAGAAATAGATGAAGTAAAAATAACAACGCATGTTTAGTCGGCAGAAACACCCAAAACTTAAATATTTCACTACTTCATCAAAAAATCATGATTACATTGATCCCCTAATGAGGAAGAGGTCTCTGAGCAAGATAGTCAGCTACTCGCGCTCTTCGACCATCATCCGGGTGGGGAACCAACTTCTTTTCAACCTCATTCACATTTGGCTCTAGTAATGGCCTGGGAATGGCATCTATTGGGACCCACTGGTCGTCCCTCATAAATGTTTTAGGCATTAAGGTTGACGGGGAGATCTCATGGCGATACCAGAGAATGGAGTTCCTAGGGACTCTCAATTCCTTGAGGGCATTCAACCAATCGCTGATAAAGGATAACTCCTCAACTTCTGCTAATCTCGTAGGAGCATCTGCCCAGCCTTGGTCATAACCATCAGCCCACACTTGCCGAGGTACCTTCTTGAATAATTGCCTCAACAATGTGACGTCCCTTTGGAGTCCAGCGGCTATCACATAAGCTCGGCGAACATCTTCTCGTAGCTCGTCAGTTTCCCTAGTTGCACCTTCATCACTTGCGCCAGCTCGCGGACCAACCGAGGACGAAGAGCCTCTTAAAACCTGGGGCGCGGCACTCGGCGCATGCTCTCTCAGCCGAGATACTTCCCTTATCAAAACCTCATTTTCTTGCTAAAGAATCTCTCCGACCTGGTTGATTTCCGAGGCATCAAGAAGTCTAGCTCTTAGAGTGTTGACTTCCTCCTGAACTGAGGCACCAACCTCTTCCATCTCCTGAAGTCTGTCCTTCAATTTAGCAACGAGCTCCGACTGGTCTTTGTAACTCTTAGTCCTAGATCTTAGAGATTTGCAGAGCCCCACAAAGGCCTGACGAACTTGGGTGCTCGCGGAAGAACCCAAGATCCTATTCAGTTGAGAGGTGGCAGGTATATATTCATCTACATCAATCAACTACAGAGCATAAAAAGGGCAGTAAAGATCAGGAAAATCAGTATGTTGAGGAAAAGAGCTTTCCATTCCATTCATATAAAAGAGTTCAAATACATTGATGCATTAAAGTAAATAAAACAACAAAATCAACAATAAAGGAAGCCCTAAGAGCAGACTAGCCAACAACCTCAGTCTGGTCAGAGGTGATCGGTTGTTTTCCCTTATCAGCAGCATTGGCAGCACCCTCAAGAGGAGCAGATGCTACCCCTTGAACAGAAGAAGCATCAACATAAACAGTTTGAGAAGAAGACACCCCTCCAGCAGCTGGGGCAGGCGATTCAGCTACAATAGGCTTAGGACCTGGATCATGCTCGTCGTACAGAGGAGAGTCAATATCAACCTCTGTAGTCAAAAGGGCCTGTTTCCAGCCTTTCTTAAAGTTAAGACGGCTAATGTAGCCTATCTGGAACTCAGCATCCTCATATGCAGCCGCCCATCCAGCATTGTATGAGCTCTCCTCCGCTGTCGCCAATTTCCCCTTCAGCACCTTGTTCTCCTCCAACACAGCCAACTTGCTCGAACAAACGAAGTCATAAGCTTGTCGAAGCTCGTTTAGATCTTTGGTCCCCGCTTCTCTTGCCTTGTTGGCTTTAATAAGGGCAAGATCGGAGGATCTCTGGTCGGCTTGGGCAACCTTCAAGCTTTCCTCTAGCTCAGCAGTCTTATTCCCCAACTCGGCATTTTTATTTATCAGCTCGTCGCGAGCACGACAGAGCGCGAAAAAGTCTGTCACAAACTACACGGAAGAAGAACTATATCAGAGCAAGACATCAAACAGAATAGTGCAAGTACGAAGAAATAATAACAAGATTACCAAGGCCAGTTTCTGATTAGCTTGCAGAGCTAGCTGGTCCGACCTCGTTGCCTTCTGACGATCAACAAGCAGTATGGCCCTGTCAAGCAACGCGGGGGCAAGCTGGGGAGAAATAGCAATTGACGCCCCCTCGGGCAATGCAGGCACAGGCACCAGAACCTACCCAGCCTTCGTCATTGCCTCCACTCTCCTCATATCTTCCTCTCTCTCCTGTTTCTCTCTATCAGCCCTCGCCCGGGCCTCAACCTTCTTCTTTTCTTCTCTCTTCCTCTCTTTCTCCTTCCTTCCTCTTCCTCTCCTGCTCAGCAGCAGTGGACCCATGGTCAAGCCTCTGCTTCTTCCGCGGGGAAAGGAGCACTTCATCCTCATCTGCATCATCACATATGAGGTTTCTCCTGGGGGAGCGATTCCTTCACTAGAACTGTTGTACGTCCTAGAAGATTCTTGGTCCTCAGAAACCTCTTCCGAATTGGAAGACCCCTCACTACTGGAGCTCGACTCACTAGCAGCACCCCTGATATCCCCTTCACCAGAGCTGCTCTCCTCCTCATCCAAATCAATTGGATCCGCAACAGTCTCCTCAGAAAAATCAAGCTCAGGGATACTATCCACAGGTCGCGCGATGAAGCTGGAACCAGTGTTCTTGTACTCCAAAAGAAAAGAGGCTGAACGAGGATGATCACCGTCAGCCAAAGTGATTCTGAGGATGATCACCGTCAGCCAAAGAGGCTTTTAGCTGACGTTGTATAAATAACCATTTTTCAGGTTATAGTTAGAGATGAGTATGGATATGTGAAGATTGAATTGAAGATTATATTTTGAGATTTGTTGTGTAGCTAGATGCTAGTGTAGAATAAGATATTTGAGGATTTATTTCTCTTTAAGTGGTTCTGGCTTGACTTGTAATAGAATTTATTTATCTATGAGAAGAAGAAGTTATATTTTAGAAGCTCTGATGATGTGTTACCTTTTCAGCTAGTTACAACTCATAACGATGTGAATGTATTCCGTTGCACTAATTTTAAGAGAAAATTTTAAGGCCAGAATATTGAATGCCCTGGTGGCTTGTCAAGACACTCGTTCCCTACTACTATTAGGTCGGGGTCGTGACAAAGAGTGCCTCTGGAAATAAGATATTGAGAAAATTTTGTGGACATGTATTCTCCTCCAGAGTTAGATCATCAAATTCTTTTGAATTGGAAATTATGTTTGGCTTGTCGGTTGTGTGCCGTTCACTCCAACATGGTGAAAATTATTTAAATTGGAGTCAAGAGGTAGAGTGTTATGGGCAAGTAATGACAAATTTTTTGTTCTTCGCTCTTATGCAGGTGGATTCGGGTACTCAATAATTGTTATTGCACAGTATAATCAGCACCAGAAGATAAGCCTTGCCCGAGGGCTTGGATGTGGTGATTGGGGGTAAATTGGCTGCTGCTCTGCGATGTATGGTATCATTCCACCACACCTTGGTAAGGCCTTAAAGTTTAGTGGCGGTTAGTCGAACACGTTAGATGTCGGAGGTTCTTTTCAGACCAAATGTTTTCTCCATTGTGTCGAGCCAATCAATAACAAAATTTGGGTTCAATTTTCCATCAAAAGTGTGCAGGTTAATGCGCATGTTTCCTTGAAGGGTTTGGGCTAATAGTTGGATAACGTAGTTGAATTGGTCACCCTTGGAAAGATGAACATAGGGGATTTCAATAGTAAGTGGTTGAATGGTATGGGTGGTGATGCATGAGTTGAGGGAATCTTTTAAACTAACCTACGAGTGGGGCCCATGTCCATGATGTGGCCATGGCCACCACAAACAAAGGAAGGTTGTTTATCAAGGGGAACATAAGGCGTAAATTTTAAGTTTACCTCAACAATGGATTCATCATCGGGATTTTTCGGACATCCATTCGAACTCCTTCTACGGGCGCCATGCTCCACCTTCATAACGAGCTTTTGGGGGAAGTTGGAACCGAACACGATGGGGGCTGAATCGGGGACCATTCATGTCGGCTGTGGAAGAAGCAACGGAGGATCGGTGGGTGGAAGCATAGGGTTCTCCAAAGGAAGCAATGAAAGTGACATATTGTTCTTGCATCCAACGCTATTGTTCTTCGAATAGGCTTTCAAGAGAGACGAGGGTATCCTCAATCCATTCTCCTCCATCGCTTGATTAAATTTCTTCTAGGCTATTATTACTTTAATTATTGCTTTAGTTAAATACATAGGAATAAGAATAAGAGAAAGTTCCTCTAAGGTCCTTAAATGCAGACCTCCATATTTGAGGGGGAAAATGAATTGAGTTTTTTTACGAAACTTAGTGGAGATGATCTTCATGATGAGGGATCATCTACGCCGAGTTTTGTCAAAAACAAACTCAATGGGGAAGTGTATTTGATGTTTATCAAAAGTATCACGGTTAACATTTTTGAAAAGTCAACCTTATCACGGTCAAAGACCGTGAGATAAACGAGGGTGATAACATATTTATCAAGGACATATCACGGTCATAGTCCATAACACGTTGTCACGATAAAAAACTTGACAAGTCCGTGATAAGGGGAACCTGTCACGAACTTTGACTGTGGAATGTCTTTAATAGTTATTAACTTGTCATGAGCATGTCACTGTCAAATACCTTGACAAGATCTCCTTGTCACGGACAAAGTTCGTGACAAATCTGAGCAGCAGTATAAAAAAAACTATTGGGCAATATGGCCACTGCCACTAGGGTTGGACAAAAATAGACCGACCCGAATGGACCGATTGCACCGAACTGAATCGAACCGAAAATTAAGGCTATTTGGAAATCGGTCCACGCAAACTAAAAACCTATTAATTCGGTCCGATCCGCGGTCCACTATATTAAAAGATCGGTTTGGACCGGACCGAACCGATTCTCGTATATATATAATAAAAATAGTATTATTATTTTTCTTATATATAGTTTTTGAATTAATGTATATAACTTATGAATTTAATTTGGAACATTTAATATATGTAGAGACATTTTTTTATTTGGGTTAAGAAAACCCATGTAAATATCACTTGGGGTGTCGAGTATTATTATTTTTAAAAAGTTTGTATAAATTTTTGTGAGAACAATAAATAAAAACATTCATAAAAAAAAATATATATATAAAATAGGGCTGGACCGAATTTTAACCCGGATCGAACCAAAAAAAGCCAGGACCGAATTAATAGGTTAACCGAATTAATCGGTCCAGTCTCGATCAAAAAAAAATTAGGACTGAATATTCGGTCCGGTCCAAAAAATAGGCAAAAAACGGACTGGACCGGACCGTGCCCACCCCTAACTGCCACTGCCCATGAGTATATTATCACCTGTAGCAGCAAATATATGACATATTTTCTAAATAATTAACAACAACAAACATTAAATATTCATAATAATCAAACACTAAACGACATCTCGTTGCGAATTTCACAAATTCTTTAGCACATCTACAAAACTCGTCTCCTAGTTTATTTGTCTCACCCATCCACTCTTTGTATAGAGGATATCCCATCACAGCTACTACAAGCAATCACCTATTATTGGAAAGAACCATATATTCATGGATTAGTATAAACAAAAGTTTAAAAAATTCAAGAACCCAATTATGGGTAACAAATATAACATGTTTATCCTTCAAGTACATGTATAGTACATCGATTTGAGGTTTGGGGATGGCAAGGAACAAATCGATCTGGTCGCCTGAATCGATAGGGTTATATTTCAGAAAGAGAACAAATCAATATGGTCGCCTAAATCGAAAGGGTTATATTTCAGAGAGAGAACAAATTGATCTGGTTGCCTGAATCGATAGGGTTATATTTGAGAGAGAGAGAGAGAGAACAAATCGATTCGGTCGCCTGAATCGATAGGGTTATATTTTATTTAGGTTGTCGCGATCGTGTTAGGATTATATTCTAGACTAATGGTTCATGTAGTTCATGTACTTGGGTTGAGGTGGACGTACAATTTATTTCATAAAATTAAATTTTCACTAAATGTTTTACTTCCAGAATGACACAAGGAAACACGTTTCATTTTTCAGTCTAGGTTTATTTTGTGCTAGCACATTTATTAAATGTGAAATAATGTTAGTATATATATAGGGGCATATACCAAATAGTCCCTCGAATTTTTTTCAATACACGTTTAGTCCAAGCCTTTTTATTTTGCACCAAAAAGTCCTTCACCATGCCAAAAAAGCTTTACCATGCCTCTGGCGCGGACCTTGAAAGATAAGAGAATAAGGGAATTTTTGGTACAAAATAAAAAGGCTTGGACTAAGTGTGTATTAAAAAATGTTTGAGGTACATTTTAGTATTTGATCCATATATATATATATATATATATAGACACACACACACACACACACACACACACAAGGCATATAATATAATATTTTCATCATCAACAATCACTTGCTTGCTTTTTCGTGTTTCAATGGTCATATTCTACTAATTTAATTATTCAAGCAAAGACTCAATCTGTATGGAGTATATGCAAGATCTGTTCAAATTGTTGCTAAAATGAATATGTCTAACCTATATGCAAGATATATTCATAAAGCATAAATTAATTTTCAAATTGTGGTTAAAATGAATATGTCTAACCTGAAAATTTAGAATAAAAATGAGTTGAAATTGCATAAACAATCAATAGTTTATTAAGATCCAATTAATTCCTAGTAAGAATGAAAAGTGGTAGATCAAGTTAAGGTGTTTTTTTAATTTTTCAACAGATCAATCTAAAAGAAAGCAATTGAGATGTTACCTGAATTTGATGGAATGAAGTGTGTGGTCGACCAATTCGGTTCAAGTGTTGAAGAGAAAGAATGAAAACCCTATAAATAACAAACCAAATTTAATAGCTATTCAAGTAATGTTTTTGGTATGGAATGTAATCTATGACTTTACTGGAAAATATGGGTATGAAATATGATTGAATTTGAAAGGAAAAAAAACAGCTTGAGGTACCTGATTGCAGAAGTTTCGATAAACAATGATTGGGGTTGATATCGATTAGAAATCTAGCCTTGAAATCAATTGGAACTCTAACCTTGAATTGAATTGAAGGGTTTCAAAAAGGGGAACGATTGTTGTTCTAGATAGATAGATAGATAGATAGATAAATAGATAGATAGTTAGAGAGAGAGAGAGAGAGAGAGAGAGAGAGAGAGAGGTGGGGGAGAGAAGGTATGAATTATTGTTGTTCTATTTGTATTCGGTTTTTAATTTCATTTTGTTATCACGATCATATCACGGTCAAAGACCTTGACAATGGCTCCGTGTTCTTTTGTCAAGATTTTTGACCGTGATAACCGTTTTCGAGTAAAAAGTGACAAAAACACTTTCTCGATGTAGTGATATATGGGTTCACCTAGGGGAACGAGTTGGGGATCCCCGCTGGTGGGGGATCTTATCCCCCGTCCCTAATTTAGGTATTAATTTTAACCCTACATCCTCGTTTTTACACCCCATACGGGACCCGATCAGGGCGGGGACTCACTGGGACACGCACTGGAGGGGAAATTTATAATCCATACTTTGTACTTTATCTAACCATTTATATGCATATATTTAATTTATTATATTTTTTTCTCTTCCTGAAATCTAATTATATCATATTATCTTTGACTTCAATTCCATTTGATCTTGTATTAATGTCAAACAATAATGATCTCATTGAAGTACTTCACATTTGTTCATTTTTATAGTTTATTCTTGCAGATTTTGAATTTATGGTAGGTCTCCACCGATAAGCGGTAGAATAGGTATTCATTTAAAAATTATAGATTATAGTTCGGGTTGGACTCATAAAATAGAAGGATTTTTCAGGGTGAGCAAGGTTAGTTGTGTAATTATAGCCTCGAAAGTCATATGCCTCTTAAGGACATGAGTAAATGGCCATATACATTTTTGGTTGATGGTTATGTATGTTGCATGCACTCCAATTGATATAGTCCTGCTATGTTGAGTATAATCATGTCCGCAACTATATATTTGTTATGATTGTTATTGATCAAGTTTTTCTTTTTCTTTCATTCCTTTTTGCATTCACTAATTTTACATAAAATACCTTGATAAATTTCACCTAACTTCAGGTTTTAAATGATGTACCTTGATCATTTGATGCTAAAACCTTGACCATTTGTTCCCAAAATATATGTTTAGATTATATATATTTCTAGTTATTATGGTTTCATTTTTCTAATAGATCACCTGATGAGGCATGCTTTGACATATCAAGAGTTGTGTTACTACGTCATCTCACATTAAATAAATTTAGGTATAAATTTGTATCATCGGTTTGTAAATAGTTTTGGTTGGGTATAATCTTTATTCTTTTATCCCAACATTTTACGATAGCCACTTTGTGCATTACAAAAATTGTAAAATCTAGGCGTGCTCTTGGCACGGGTAAGGCGTTAGTGAAAACACAAAGGCAACATTTTGTGCATTAAAAAACTTGTAAAATCCAAGGTGTTATTGGCACGGGGAAGCCACTAGTGAAAACACAAAGGTAAAATAAGTTTAACATATGTATGTCTTTCATGAGATAGATTGAACTAACTTCCCTTTACTAAAAAAATGTTGTGATCCAAATTGAATGATTCCAATTTGCAGGAAAAGGAACATCATTTATATGGATGTTGTCAATTGTTGGAATATGTAAATTTTTAGTTGGATTTTATCCAAGTGTAATTTCATAAGCATTTACTTGGATTATGTTTGAGTGTAATTTTAGATTGTATATAAGCCTCATTTAACACATCATGTAATTGGATGTTAAATATTGTGTTAGTATGAGATGAGTACTAACTTCGTTTGTTGTTAGGTTTCGAATATTGTTGAACATAGGTAAATTTGTATTTGGAGTCAACTAATATTTTTATATGAAAACTAATCTGGCACGGTTTCTAACATGGTAAATTTATGACAAAATATAATTTTTTTTTAAAATTGGCATGCCAAACCCAAGTCAAAGATACGAAAAGGTGGCATCACATGATTCTACTACGCTGTCGCACATTTGACTGACAAATGGAATTTTTTTTGCAGATATTGTTCAACATGTTTGCCAATAGTAATTTGACACGTGCCATTTGTTCTAGGTCATCTAGAAGGGGTTCCAAAATCTCTCTAAATGTAAACGAGTTGGTACCCTTAAACCAAATTTGAAAACGGTTATAAAGCGTGCCAAAATATTGGGGTCACCTTATTTTGGCACATTTGTAAATCATGCCAAAATCGGTTAGGCACGGTTGTAAATAGTTCCAAATCGACCTTTTTAGTGTTGGGTAAATACTACCTTTCAAATGCATTATGATGGATTTGTGATTAAGGAGAAGTTTTTATCCATGGGAAACATTTATTGTGTTTAAATATAGAGCCCTATTCACCTATACTCTATAATTAAGGTGTGGCTTGATATCTATAATTAAGGGGGTGATTAATAATGCTCTTTGGATGCCTAATTGATGGATTCAATAAATTAGTGTTATGTTGTCCAATTTAAGACTATAGTATTATTACTATATATAATATATAAAATGTCATTATGGGTTGGAGATCTTTATATATCTTGACTTAAAATTTTGATATGAATAACTTTCATGTTGAGATTTACCAAAAAAAGACTCTAAGTGTATGAAATTGATGATTTATGCTCACTAGTATCGTCGAATAATTTTGAGTTAATGCCTTGGGAATATTTTTCATGTTTGGAACCTTTTGATTTGAGATTTTTAATAGTAGTAGCTTAGAAAATAATATTTTCGAACATGCTCAATGCTGGAAAGTGGGTCATACTAGCTATTTTTACACAAATTAGACCTCCCTAATGTACGGTAACTCATATCTCGTTATTGTTGATGTCATTTAAGTTTATAGATGAAGAAACTATTATGTCATGTGGATGGGTGAAACTGATTGTCTTCTCCATAGACTAGTTGTTAAGGTATTATAACTGTTTAGAATAGTAAAGATTATAAACTAAGGTAAAGTAGTTGAATGTTTTATCAAATAAATCCGTTGTTGTTAAGGCTCATGGAGGAAAAACCCACCCTATCACCGAAACGTGTGAAACTAATTATCATCACCACCGGCATGATGCTGAAATTAACGTTGCTTTAGAATAATTAATGTTTTCTAAACTTAAGAAAAAAATAATTGAACATTTTGAATTTTCAATTATTTTTTTCTAAAATGTTGAGAGGATGTTTTCATAATATATGTTATTGATGATATGCTCACGCCAGGTTTATCCTGACTCGAGTTGTGTCCTTACTTCTCAAATGTATTTCTTTTTATAATACATCAAGAGAATATGTGGATGATCTTTTAGTGGTGTTGTATAGCGAGAATTTTTCCCGAAGCAGCTTAATGGCTTCTTCCTTGGTGGTTCATCTCTGTATTTAGAATTTGTCTCCTTATTGTAATCAGAATTTTCTTTTATTGATTAATACATGGGAATATTCTATATGCTCTGTATTTATAATTTTTGTGCATCATTCAAATCATATAGTTGTAAAAGATCAATGGTATGGTTCTGAAAGAAATAAATTGTTCCATTATTCATTCGTTTATTTATTCTATTGAAGTTATTTATTTAAAAATCAAAAGAGTTTTTATATAAATGTAATGTAATCAAAAGTTTAATTTATTCAAAAAAATTGGAAAAGATTTTTATGATATTGACACTTGTGTCTTGGGTGATCGGGTATATTGGTTGCCCAACGGGACGTGACCGAACCTCAAACCTTCCAAGATTCCTGGAGGGAAGTTTTCTCCTAATTGGGGAATCAATAAGGAAGGTGCAACCATGCTAGATGATTTCGATGGCATTGAACTTTTCCAATCTTGCAACCTCGATCGCCTCAAGAAGTTATACTATTATTCTAACCCCGAGGGAAGTAAAAGAAAATAGAGATAAAAAATAGATAAGGGAGAGTCAAAAGAATAAGGGTAGAATGACCACAGTGAAAACCTAGCTAATGGGCAGACTCAGGTGAAATGACTGCCCACCACCTACACAAAAAAATCTCCTTGGGCTAAAAAATTTGGGGCAATTTACCCCTTTTTACACTTTTTGAGTAAGCCTTTTATTCTAAAGTTAAAAAAAAATACTTTGAGTCCCGTCTTTCAATTCAAATTAACTATGAAGACTCGATTAGCCTACAAATTCTAAAAAACATATAAATTTTCTGGCCACTCATTAATGGACCATATAATTGAGGTATGTAGGCAATCCGAGAAGATACAATGAGCCTCATCAAAATCAAACTATATCAACCCATCCAAAATTCAGAAGGCTTTCATCCTCACACGAATTCACATAAAATACAAAAAAATAATGCACATAACTTCGGGCATAACCAAGAATTTTCTGCAATGATCTAAGATTAATCGGGAACTTGCCAAAATGATCTGGGATTGGTCGAAATCTGTCAAAATTATCCATATTGAATTGATAATTATCAAAGTTATTTGAGCTTGATCGGGCTTACCGTAGTGAATTGGGCTTAATCGATAATCTTTAGGAAAGATCTAGGCTCTATCAGGATTGTGCCAGACTTATCTGGCCTTAATCGAGAATTGTGGGAGTGATCCGATCTTAATCAGGAATATATCAGAGAGATCTGTTCTCAATTACGAATTTCCCAAAAGGACTCGGGCTTTATCTAAACGGATTTTGGGTATTTAGTCCTATTTTTAAAGATTTATTTGTATTCACTCCTATGCTTTTACTTTTTTACTCATTGGTCTTATTGTAACAACTGTAGGACACATGCCATTCTCTGCAGAGTGAAAAGAGAGGCGGTTACAAAATGGTTGAGGGAAGTTTTGAGTAGTTATAGGACTAAATACAATTTAAAAAATAGAGGGGTGGGGAGCCTAAATAAACTTTCGGCATGGGACTAAATACAAAAACACTATTATCTAAATTGTCAAAATGATTGAAGTATGTTGTAGTGATCCGGGCTTAATCAAGAATTTGGTTGAATGGTCTGGGCTTAATTGGTAATTTTGCGGAGTGATCCAGGCCTAATATAAAATTGGGCGAAATGATTTCAACTTGATCAAGAATTTGTCAACATGATTCAAGATTAATCGGGAATTTATTGGAATGATCAAGCTTATCCAATAATTCTCGGAGTGAATCAAGATTATTCATAAATTTGTTTACCTAACCAAAGCTTGTCGGTCTAATCTGGGCTTAATTGAGAATTTGCCAAAATAATATGGTCTTAATAAAGAATTTTTTGAAATGATTCGGTCTTAGTAATGAATTACCAGAGTGATCCAAGCATTATCGAGGATTGGCGGAGTGATCAAAGATTAATCGAGAATTTTTTGAATAATTAGGCCTTAATTAATAATATACCAAAATGATTCGGTATTAATTGGGAATTGTCATAGTGATCCGATCTTAATCTGGATATTATCGAGTAACATAGACTTAGTCTAGAATTTTTCAGAATTGTTTGGGCTTTATTAAAAATTAACAGGACTGATCCAAGCTTATTTAGTAATTGTCAAGAGATATGGGATTAATTAGGAATTTACCAAAATGATTTAGTCTTGATCAAAATTTTCCATAGGAATTCGAGCTTGATTGTGGCTTGACTGAGTGATAGGGGCTAAATGAAGAATTTGACGTAGTGATTTAGGATTAATCGGGAATTTGGCACAATGATCCGATTTTAATACGGATTTTTCAGAGTGATCTAGGCTTAATCAGGAATTTGTCAAATCGATTTGGGCATGATCTTGTCGAAATGATCTGGATTAATTGGGAATTTGTAGGAGTTATTGGGGCTTGTCAGAGTGATCCGAGTTCAATCAATAATTTGTTAGAATAATCCGAGCCTTATCGGGTCTTGCTCAAGTGATTAGGTCTTAATCGGTAATTTGTTGGAGTGATCCGATTTTAATCAGGGCTTGTTGGAGTAATCTGAGCACAATTAGGAATTTGCCAAAATGATCTAGGCTTAATTGAGAATTTTCAGAGTAATCCAAGATTAATCAGGGGCTTGACAGAGTGATCTGGGCATAGTTCAAAATTTACCATAATGATTTGGGTTTAATTAGGAAATAAACGAAGTGATCCAGGCTTAATCTAGAATTTTTGGACTGATCCAGGATTAATCAGCATTTTATCGTAGTGATCTAGGCTTAATTTATCAGAATGATTAGGGCTTTTAACAAGGCTTGTAAATTATTTATTCAATTGTTTTTTATTCGAACTATCATGAAACGTATTGATTCGAAACGATTTTGGGATATTTGGAGTAACAACCCGCGTGATTTTTGGGATATTTTCAAAATATAGAGGAAAAATAAAGTTTTTGATAAAATTATTTTTCTTGCTCAAAAATGCTGGATTTTATTTTTAAAGACGAGAATTTCAAACGGTTTCGAAATCGGAGTTAAAACGGATTTTATATGAATTTTTAAATATTTATCCCTTGTAAAAATTTTTGGCCGAACTGCCAGATTTCCTGGGCAATCGATCGATCGACGCCAGGGGGTCGATCGATCGACCCCAGCAGAAATCGTGCGCAACAAGGTTTTTGGAAGAGTTTGAGTTGGATTTAACTTCTTTTGTTTTTGCCTTATAAAATAAGGTCATGGGTGACCCTTTGAGGTACAAATTTATGGCAGCAAACATATTTTATTTTCCTCTCTTTTTATATACATAAAAACCCCTTTATATTATGCATTCAACCCTAGTTTTTGGAGGTGTTCTTGGGGTTATTTTGGTGTTGGATCTTGGAAGAGTTTTGATGATCTTTGTGGGATGATTTTGATGGTGTAATCTGAGATTTCTGGGAAGATTTATGATGGTTTCTTTTGGTGGTTTATGGTATGGGGTTTTACACAATATGCTCCTTAATCTCGCTAGTGTTATTCCCTTTGATTTCATGCACATGTGATTATTAACTCATATTTGAATTGCTAAATTCATTTGGAAATTTGGAAATTTATTGTTGGAATCTGATTTTGATTATTGTGGTATTATTTTTGTGTTGGACATATTGTCATGAGATTTTAATATGGCACTGATGTTGGGCACCCACCAAGACTCCAATTTCTGACTACTTGATAAAGTATGGGTGCGGTATGGTGAGGCCTGGTGACTCGGTTAATGTGTTGTTGAGAAATTATATTGATAAAAATGCTTAGGAGATTCGCATTTGATTTGAATATTCGTAATCGTATTGTTACGTTTTATTCACCGCTAATATTTGTTGAGCATATTTCATGTCGTATTGTGTACTTCCCCATATTTTCTTTTAGTTGGCAGGTTAGCGTGGATTTGAGCGCTATGGACCAATTGGGATGATTTTAGCTTGGATTATTTTGGGAAGAATACAAGATTAGAAGATTTGTACTTTATTTTTTATGTATAGAGCATTGGAGATTTATTTTATTTCGAGAAAATTTTTGTATTTATTTGAAGAAATTGAGATTAGTGGATTTTTGTATATTGTGGGTTTTTAGATGCTCTATACCTTGTGTATTGTGGAATTTGGTTAGTTTTATCGACAGTAGCGTGCCGCTCGCTCTCCCCGGGCGGGCGGTGTATTGTCATACTATATTTCCAAGAGATGTCCCTATATGCGGATAAGGGATTATCATTAGGGGTGTCCACATCAGTTCGAAAGGCCCTTTTGTAAAATACTCTCAAATACAAGTCCCTCGCCTAATTTTTTTAGTTACAAAATTAATAGGATAAAATTTCTCCTATATGGTATTAAATATTAACTGGTTTTAATTTAATTAATAGCCCCATGCAAATTAGGTAGGTTTTATCACTTATTGTTATGAGGTGTGGGGAGATTATATTTTTCATAACCTATTACATTGATTGATGGAATATGAAATTCTTCCATTATTGTCTTTTTTAAAGATTAGAACCTAAAGTTACCTAAATATCATTCAAAGTTGGTCCAGAAGACCCTGAATTTATATAAGATATGGACCTGAACCTCAATAAAATATTCATTATTTAATTATGAATTAAAATATATAATTGGGACTTGAAGTTCCTTTTATACCATTCAAATTTGGTACTTGAAACTCCATAATTTATTTAAGATTTGGACTTGAAGATCCAATGGAATATTCATTATGTAATCATAACTTACTATATATAGTTGGTAGCTAGAGTTCCCTAAATACCATTCAAATTTGGAACATGAAGCTCCTAAATTTACTTAAATTTGGACTTACTGCTCCAATAGGAATATACACAAAAATAAAAATAAAAATAATTGAGGCAGAATAGGGATCATAAGTCCCTTGAACGTAAATAAAAATATTCATCTTATTTTAATTATGGTGACACTGTCTATCTTTTTAAAGCACTAAACAAGTTTTTGGTCCTAGAAAAATAGAAAATTTTCTACGAAGTCTCCCTGCACTTTTTCATTATGAAACTATGAAATCACTAACATGTGAAGCTCAATGGGAATGATAAATCTTATTGAAGGATGTGCTTCCCTCATAGTAGAGCTAGAGCAAGAAGTAAGTAATTTAAATGTGCAAATAAAACTTTTAGAATCACATTTGAACTACGTTCAAAATAATCCACATTTTTAGCCACATGTGATATCAATGTCATCTGTTGCACCAACGTTCTTTATAAATGAAAATTTATTTCTAGACGACTTTTTAGTTGATCATATATCTTCTTTAGCTAATCTACGACATAATGAGCTTGAAGTAAAAATGAACTCATCTTTGATTAGCTTCTTCTAATTAGTAAAGTAAGGAGACTGAGTCATTTATCAACATGCTTATGGGCTTTATCCCTAATGAATAAATGGGTGAGTATAATTTATATAAAGATTGCTCGTAACTGCCTAGTATTTTATGTACCTTACAAACTACTCATTCGTAACTTCTTATAGATAATAATTTTTCATAGATGACTACTTGTTTAATGCTAGGATTTTCTCCTACTAATGATCCTGGAGTACACATGAAACTGTATGTGTCTTATTCATCTTGTAAATAACTTATAAACATTAAATCCTTGGTATTATTACTCAGGAATTCTATGTTTTAACAAATAGTTACAGAGCATACTTTACACTTAGATTTACATATGATCAATTCACATTTTGTTATGTACATAATACTTTATTAATTTATTTCATATACTTAATAGATTTATTTCATTTATACATATACGGTACATTTTATAGTGCATTACGTGCACCATAAATGCGAATCATTGTACGTAATTTTAGCATCACCTCAAGCGTGCATAATTATTGGATGTTCTAATAGAGAATCCTAGATATCGTTATTAAAAGTAGATTCAAGCAAACCACTAGTTAAATAAGTTTCCATAACCATGAGACAATATTCCCGCCATTAGGGGAGATGAGAACGTTCTCGTTGTACCCATTCATGAAGAACAACGAGTATTATCATGAAATTTTTTTTCAGTTTCATATGAACTCCCCTAATAACTAATATGAAAATAAGGTACGAAAGATATTTCATCTTCAAGAGATTGCATATAAAATGGCAAATTCATTTAATGGTGAAGCCAACATGACCAAGTCCCGTGTGGAATAATGGTTCAACCAAAGTGACCAAATATATAAATTGCAAATTCACGTGGAGTAATGTATGCCAGAAGCATGGACTTAGCTCCTCGAAAGAGGAAAAAATAATAATCAGGCCCTAAGAGCACTCTTAAAGAGCTTCGGAAGTTCACTCAAGAAGAGGTTATTATCTTAAAAAAGATTCAAGTCCCTGAAAAGACTATCAAAACACTTGAGCATGTAATTGTACAGAATAATGAAGATTTCTTTATAATTTACATTTATTCTAGAGATATGTGGAACAGTAAAGAAAGAGTCCTGGATAACATATTTTAATGTAAAGTAACTACTGGAAATTTCAAAAGTGATATGATAATGGTGAAACACACAACATCAACAACCGTAGAAAATGAAGTAAAAATATGATATTTTAAGTATATATGACATCTTTTGAACAACATTGTGTGTTTGGATTTATAGTACAAACACCTGGAAGAAGTAGAAAAATCTTAGATATACATGTGGGATACAGCTAGGCAGGTGGTATATGTAGATATTTCTAATGAAACTATCTAAGAATAATCTCATATTCAAGACATATCCTCGAAGAGATCTTGTAACCACATGATTTGCCATCACGAAAAATAAACAATCCAAGCGAAATTAGATATAATTACAAGACATGAAATGAAGTCTTTAGATGTGTAGTTCGACACCCAAGGAGATTAACCTTGAAGTTTATAAAAGGGTGTTAGTAAGTGAGATTATTCATTATATAGCTTGAATATGAAAACGGGGGTCTAATGAAACCGCGAATTGATTTTGATACAAATTTATTAAATAGCGGATGGAATTACTTTAAGGCATTTTATCAATTTGGTAGTGTTTGGAAGAAGTGGACATATTATAAACATGGGTGTAATAAACATATAGGAAATACTATGTATCGATGTGAAGGTACCTGAAGGACTCACTCTTCCTGAACCAAAAATAAGTATCTCAATGATTAATTTTGCCTAAAGAAAAACCAAAGTCCTTGAAGGACTCACCTTACATAAATCAAAATCAAAGGTCCCTGAAGGACCTAAGTTGTTAAACCATGGAAAGTTCTTGAAGGATATAATCTGACCAAAGAAAAAAATAAAAAATTTGTATTCAATCAAATTAAATGGATCACTATAGATATTAAAATCTGGGTGAATATGGTATAATCGCTTTAGAGAATGTGTGATCAAATAAGGATGCGCAAATAACCCTATAGTTTTATCGCAAAGTCAGAGAATTTTTTTATATAAATTGGAACTCGTGAAGAGTTCACGAGAACATCTTATTCTTTAAAGATATTTGAGATTAAAATATCTCAACAAATTACGTATTGTGTAGGACTGCAGTTAGAGAATTGAGAAAGCGAAATACTCATCAATTACACAATTATAAATGAGGAAATATTGAAGTGCTTCAACGTGAATATATCTTATCTGCTTAGTTCTCCAATGGTCTAAAAGTACATATTTTGTCACAAGGACCATATTATGTCCAAAGGAAAAGGATGAAGCACTAAATGGTTAAAAATACCATATTATTTCCCAAGGAATAGGATGAAACACTAGTTGGTCCAAAAGTACCATATTATAGTGCAATATTATATTTTATAAACGTTTATTAAAACTGGTACTAATTTCTCATTAAATTGTTAGCCTAATATGTACAAAAAGGCATTGGGCAGGTCTTAAACAGAGTTTTTACTATTTCAGTAGAAGAACATACATGAGATTAGTTTATTCAAGAGACTAGTCCATGGCTCACAAATAAAAGTGATTCATAGATGCATGATATATCTATAATCCCCACAAAGCTCATTAACAAATTGGATGTATTGACAGACAACTATAAAGATAATACAACTTTCATAATATAAATCAAAGAAAGTTATGTAAGGGTATTTCACTACACAATTTTATGAACTCTAGAAAAGTTATATCCAACGAATACAACCATGCAAAAACTATGTTGACCTATTTAACAATTCATTACAAGCTAAAACATTCACAAAATTGGTATATGGAATATAAATGAAACTATTCTATCAGTAGTGAGTTGATTTCAAGGGGAATACTCAATTAGGGGAGAATAGTATCAAATAATGGATATCTTCAATAAAAAATTTGTGATACAAAAGTTTTGATGAAATCCTTTCATAAGATGATATATGAATTTAGCATATACCTATTCAATCACCCAACAAATTGATACTTGGCAGTATCAGGGGGAGCACTTCATAAAATGGGTAACTAATCAAAGGGAACATCCAAAAGAATATGTTAGTATGGACATATGTGCGTGGTACTATTTTTTATTTTCTTTGGTTTTCCCTAATGAATTTTATTGGTAAGGGTTTTAAAGATGCCCATTAAATGCGTCCAACACCAGATCATTAATCATGTAGGTATTGTACTCTTTTTTCCTTCCATTTAGTTTTTTCCCAATGAGGCAACTATAATTGAACTAGTGGCCATCCATCGGATAATCATTAATTTGAAAGTGTTTAGGGCCATAATGATTTGAAGTTATACAAGCACTACACTCTATTTCCGTAGCAAGATTTTAAGGATGCAGCACTCACTGAATGATGAATATCCAATGGAGAGTGTTATAAAATCTTGTGTGGATATCCATAAATTTATCCATTACCCCATAGTAAACCTATCATTCACTATTTATTTATCCCTCCATTTATTAAGTAATCACTTCTTTGTTTTTATCCGACTTTGTTAGCCTATAAAAGGGATGTTGTTAAAATATAAGAGGATAGGAGTTAATAAGAAAGATATAATAAAAGATAGATGATTCTTGTTTCATTGTGTATCATAATGAATGGGTGGAGTATATTTATAAGGAATGGTAACCTTCTCACTTCTCATATAAAAACGATGTGGGATATGGTTACATATAAGATACCACACATATGGAAATCCACATATAATCAATTACAACACTCCCCCTTGGATGTCCATTATGCTACCATTCAATGTCTAGTGGGAAAAAACCAAAGAGGATGAAAAAGATTACAACACTCTTTTGGATTATTGAACTGATATTGAATGCACATAATGTTGCCTCATTAAAAACTTTCCTAGAAAACTCAATGGTACAAAACCTGGTTAAAGGAAAAAGAGTACGACATGCATAAATTTGGGTAGCATGCTTTAGGATCCTCCCCTTGATTAATTACTCCTCGTATGGCAACCTTTTACCAGTTTGATGATGAACTCTACGCAGGCCAATACCATAAACAAGCTTTTGAAATGTTGCCTTTGGCAGTAAATTCGTGAAAAGATCGACTAAGTTGTCATTAAAATGAATTTTCTTGACTTCAATCTCTTTACTCTTCTTAATCTCGTGAGTGTCGAATTTTTTGGGCGATATATGCTTAGTTTTATCGCCTTTAATTAAAACTTCTTGAATCGAAACTATACATGGTGCAGTGTCTATATAAATAGCATTGAGGACATACGTAAGAGAAGGTAATTGACAAGAACTACAAATATGATGAATTAAGATCTCAACCACACACATTCCCGACTAGATACAGGAGGAGCTCGAATTTCAGAGTGGTTAGAAGAAGTAGCTACCAAAGTTTGTTTAGTAAACCTCCATGATATAGCAGTGTCACCGCTAAGAAATACATAACCTGCCTGAGATCAGGCCTTATGAGGATCAAAAAGATATCCTGAATCAACATAACATAACTTGGAACCATTAGTGTTATAATAATAGAATAAACCTAAATCAGTGGTTCCGCTTAAGTATATTAAGATATGCTTAATAACAGTTCAATGTTGTTTAGTTGGAGCTTAACTAAATCTAGCAAGCAAGGTTACCGAGAAGGAAATATTCAGTCTAGTTCATTGTGATAAGTACAATAAAGCACCAATAGCACTCAAATAAGGTACTTAAGGACCCAATACTTCTTCATCTTCCTCGTTAGGATGGTATGGATCTTTTTATTTGTCTAAAGACCGAACAACTATGGGAGTAATTAGTGGATGGAATATGTCCATAGTAAGAGTTTTAGTACGTTCTCAGTATAAGTAGACCGATGGACTAATATACCACTAAAATTTGCTTACCTAAGGTCTTTCATTTCAAATTCTTTAAATAAAAAATAAAAAAAAAGTTATTAGTTTTCTCGAGCTCTTCTTGAGTCCTAATTAAATTTTTGAAAAATTACATCTAGCCCCTCAACTATCACGAATTTGTGGGTTACCCCCTCAGAATATACCCGATAAACTCACCCCATCAACTATCAATTCGTTGCAATTAAACTCAAAAGTTGGGTTCCCGCCATTTTTAATTGTAAATGGACTAAAATACCTCTGACTCAATTTAAAAAAACCCAAAACTGGAAAAAAAACAAATAAATAAAAAACATATAAAAAATGTTGTACCCATATAAAAATCATACCCATATACATATCTAAAACCATATACAAATCTATCACCATCACCACTCGAACCACTAATCGGTACCCCACTCCCCACCACCCTCCACCCAACACCATCGCCACCTTCTGAAAACCCCACCACCCCTCCCCTCCAACCTCACCCCCAAAATGGGAACAACACCCCCAAAAAAACCATCGAAAAACTGTCGAAAAAACCCACCAACCCACGATTTACCCTGCTTCCTTCTCCACCAACCCCTAAACGAAACCCTAAACCTCCCCAAATCGTAAAATGGAATCTAAGTCAAAATCAATTTCAGATTTAAGTAGAAATCGATTTCAAAATCAATTTCAAATTAAGCCAAAATTATAAAAGGGTCGGTTTCAATATATACATATATATCTCTGTGTGTGTGTGTGTGTGTGTGTGTGTGTGTGTGTGTGTGTGATTTATTCTAAAGTGGTGTTGGGGTGGTGGAGATGGAGGTTTCATGAAAAAAATCTTGTCCAAAGGTTCCGTGAAAAAACGTCAGACTGAAATAACAAATATTCTAACCTTATATAGGAATAGTTAAGGTTTAGTTTAAGGTTTACAAAATATTCAACTAACATATATCTTCTCTTCATTTGTGAAAATAAAGGGTAATGTGGAAGTTTTAGAGGGGGCGGGGTGACCTCAGTCGAGTAAAGTTGGGAATATTTTATATATACTAGATATATTATTGTGCGGGATTGGGGCAGTGGAGATGAAAGTGGGGTTGGGGGGGGGGGGGGGGGGTTGGTGATCTGGGTGGGGGTGACAGATTTGTATATGGTGATGGATATGTATATGTGTATAGAATTGTATATAGGTACAACTTTTTTTTGTTTTTTTTTATTCTTTTTTGTCTATTTTGGGTTTTAAAAATTGGTTCAGTGGTATTTTAGTGCATTTACACCTAAAAATGGAGGAAACCCAACTTTTGGATCTAATTGCAACGAATTCATAGTTAAATGGGTATGTTTGTCAGATATTTTTTAGGGGGTGACCTGTAAATCCGTGATAGTTGAGGGGGGCTAGATGTAACTTTTCCTTAAATTTATTTCATCCACGTAACTGCTAATATTGAAAATCCCCTTAAGGATTTCATTATAAAGACGTATGGGTAAATAAGATTGTTTTCATATCCTTCCATAAATAGGTATGTACTAAAAATGATTGTACCCCATTCTTCGGAATTATTTTAAACCATGCAATGAACGTCTTAATTTGATCAAATACGTATTCTCTAACTTTACTACAGGTGAAATAAGTCCTTCTAGGAATTTCATATAAACATGTGTTTATGTACCTATATAAAAAGCATTTACAACATCGACGAGTCTCATATCTAAATTTTGGTAACTGTTAAACTTATGACATATATGAAAGTTAGTGTATTCATCACGGGGGAGTATGTTTGCTCATAATGAATCCAAGGCTTTTGCAAGAAACCTTGTACCACAAGTCGCGCCTTATATCTTGTAACTTCATTTTTATCATTTCATTTTCTCATAAATGTCCATTTGTAACCTATACGGTTAACGCCTTTTAGCGTTTGTATTATAGGTCCAAATAAACCAAATCTATATGGAGACTAATTGTGCCTTGATGTCAATTTCTCATTTTGGCCAATCGGTTATTTGTCAACATCCATTTATCGTACGGGGTTCGATATCATGATCATCATTCCCCATTTTTATAGATATTTCATAGGCAAATAAATCATCGATGACTTTTTCTTTTTTAAGACCACATCTCTCTTGAATAGGTGTAATTATAGAGATATCTTCCTTGTTCGGTGCAGTTGCCTCTTCAGGGTCTTATACAGGCTCTTCGAGGACTTGCACCTTATCCAAAACAAGAACCTCTTATGGGGTCTTAGAGATAATGGATTTTCCCATGACATCTTCTAGAGAGAAATGGGGAATATCTTCGTGGGTGTTATTAGGCATGCTTGATCGTTTATCATTTTCCTAGGAGCAGAGTCTTTGGAACCTATAGGTATGCCACACTTCCGGTAAGATGAAGATTCATTTGACGTCATATTTTAATTTTTTCCAGCACGGACATTAATTATGGCAAGGGAATTCATAGCTAGAACATGTGACTTTGTCACTTTTGATGCATCATTGTATCCATCTGAAAACTTATTTGAAATTTCTTACAAGCGCACTATTCTTCGTACCTAATTATCACATTACGAAGTGTGTGGATATAAATGAGATATGGTGTAAGTGTTCCACAATAATTCTCATCGTTCAACTGGAATGGAACGTTCGATAGGAACTTACTTACCTTCCCCTAACGACGAGAATGTTATGTCATCAATGTGACAATATGCAAAGGGTGGAGTGCACACATGTCCCATCATGGGTCGTAGATACCTAATGTGAGTCAAAGCCTACATAAATCCCCAATCTCCATTGGGGTCCCATCTTAGTTCGTTGGGGAGGTGAAATAAGGACTTCGTCAGCACAACCAAATTTACATAAATGAGATATGTTTGGTTGATGACATCTCATTAGTTGTAAAGGAGATAATGTATAGTAAGTTATGGGTCTAAGCATTATTAGCTTTGATGCATGCAATATAGAATACCCCCACATTCTAACAGGTAATCTAGAGTGCATGATTAAGGGACTTGCCATAAGTTAAAAGCACTTGATCAAGCATTCGGCTAAACTGTTTTGTGTTTGGATATGTGGGACATGTGTTCAACGCCAATCCCTATAAACAAACAATAGTCATAGGATACTTGGGAGGTGAAATCGGATGCATTATTTAGTCTTATAGACTTAATAGGTTGATCAGATAATTATTCCCTAAGTTTAATAATGTGAGCCAATAGCCATGAAAAAGTATTGTTTATAGTAGAAAGTAGTTTGGCATCAAAGAAATGAGAGGAAGCATCGGTTATGGCCATGAAAATGTTCAATAAGGGGGTCTACGGGTCCCCTCATGTCACTTTGTATCCTTTGGAGGAAAGATGGTGATTTGAAAGAAATTCTAAGGTAAGATGGTTTGGTGATATTATTACCTTGTGAATATAAGGTACAAATATACCCACTAGTTATGTTCAACTGATGGTTTGCTAAAGGGTTCCCATAAGAGTTGTCTATTATTTTCTTCAACATATTGGATTGGGGTAACCTAACATGTCATGCCAAATAGTTAACGTCTTAGGATCACTAAGTTTTTGTTTTAATTTAAGCTTCCATCTTCAATTGAGCTTTTGGCTCATAACAGAGTGTGACTCAACATTAGAAATAATTGTGTAGTGGCTCCCAACACTAGTAGTGATGCATAAGTATTCATTGTTACACTCATTTAAATTTTTAATATGGTACCCATTTAATCTGGTGTCTTTAAAACTAAGCAAGTTTCTTCGAGAACTGCTTGAAAATAAAGCATCTTTAATGAATATATGTGTACCATTTTGCAACATCATATAGGCTCAACTCGAGCCTTCATTATTTGTGCAGTTCCAGCTACGATGGATACCTTACATGGATTGAACACCAACTCAAAGAAAACCATATGGTTTTTTAGTATAGTATTATGGCATTGTCTACTGACAAAAATTATCCTCAATTTTATGCATTCCATTATCCTTGCCTTTAAACAAAGTAAGAGAAATGGACTAATTTGACGACTTGAACTCATAGAAAAAACAAAATTGAATATAACAACCAAGTTATACAATCAAATGAAAATATTCAAATATAAAGTTCTAAGCGATAAGATAATATATCCACCAAAACATGTCACATTACACCATAAGGGATATGCCAAAACTAAAATTAGTAATTGTATATGCATAATAGTATAAAGTCATCTATATAGATATATAGATATTAATGTTTAGGTTTTTTAGGACTTGGCATGGTGGTGCTCCCAACTTCTCATCAAATGCCTCTTGGGTTTCCATCAGTATCTTCATAAAAATCATTATATTTAATGGCATGACATCACTTGTAGATATACTTCCATCAAACTCTCCCCTATCCAATATGTTTGTCTCCACATAATTGATAGAGGCTTTATATTGATCCACCACATGTTTTGGTGCATAAAAAGCACATGACTAATTCCCTTCTTACCCAAATCTGTGGCAAGCATTGGCTAATTCTGATTGTGATTCTTCTTAATAGGTAGCTTTTGTCAGCATTTGAACTTTATTGTATTGTGTGGGAGCTTATAACCACCTCTGTTAGGGTAGTTATTATGTCCACATCCATCGGTTGAATTCTTGTATCCAACTCTTTTGGGGGGGATTAACTTGCCCATGTCCTTTAGTCTTGCCTTAGTTTCGAGCAAAGTTAGAATTTGCTTCAGGAATTGCCATTAATCTAGTTGGCCTTGAATATTGATTTTTCATTAAAATGTTTTTATTTTTTTCGCCAACTAGGAGAGAGCTTATAAATGATAAAACTTTGAAAGGCGATTCTACCGGTACTATTACTGCATGAGCATATTCAAAGCGTGGAAAGTATATAGGGTATTTTCAATCATTTGCTCAACAGTAAGTTTTTAACCACACAACTTCAGACTAGATACAATATTGAAAAGAGGATTTATATTATGACACCATTTTATAATATTGGAATCATAGATTCAACCAATCACTTTGGGCATCAGGTAGTAACACCAACTTTCAGTGATCATACCTATCCTTCAAGGATTGCCAAAGACCAAATGGGTCTTCCTCGAATAAGTATTCATTCTTTGGGTCTCATTAATATTAAGTGTCATTGGAAAGATGAAATTTGAGGCTTGGTGTTGAGAGGACATATTATTTCCTTTAATAATAACAGCTCCAAGGTTTTTGGATTAAAAATATAGCTTATCATCATATTGACAAGTTAGATAGTTTTCTCCATTAAGTGCAAGTGCCTTAAATTCAAGCTTACTAATGTTTGACATCTTCCAATAACTTTAAAAATTATATATAACAACGGGAATTAATAGATGATCAATAAAGATACATATAATGAACTATTAGCCAACTAAAATAAGAATAGCATGTTCTTAATCAAATTATAGAGATTTCTGGCTTATAAGAAACTTTAGGTTTGTAATAGATTATTTAATTTTGTTATTCAAAATATATCAATAATTCGGGTTGAAAATTTTGGCCTTATATTGATCCCTATTTGCAGTCATTGATGTAATACAAATATAATAAAAATAATGAGTTGAAAAAAGAATATACAATCTATTTACACGAGTAAACAAATATACTAACATCACGTTTTAAAGTAAGTAATTTGTCTATTGATTTAATAAGATCATAACAATATAGAAATTTTGGGCTTGAGATGTTTAATGGAGTATAATAACTGGTTTTCTCTTAAGTCCATATCATAGATAAGCAAAACTTTGGGTTTTGATTTGTGGTAATATGTATTTGGAACTTCGGGTCCAAATTTTAATTAGTTGGGAAACATCAGGTTCTAACTTTAGGTAATTAAGGATTTTCAGGCCTCAAACTAAAATTAATATATAATGAGAGCTTCAGGTCTCAATTTAATATGATTTGGGAACTTCAGGTCCCACACTAAATTAGATATATTATGAGAGCTTCGGGTCTAAATTTAATATTATTTTTGGAACTTCATGCACCAAATTAAAATAGATAAATTATGAGAGATTTAGGTCTCAATTTAATATGATTTGGGAACCTTATGTCTCAATTTAATATTTATCACGGAACTTTAGGTCCGGATTATTTAATTGGTATGGAGATTTTATATTTTATAATGACAAAAAATGATTACATTGAACATAATGTAATCATGAGTTAAATATGATAAAATTTTAAAGAGAAGTAAAGGGAAACAATTTGAGAGATAATACAAATAAAAGAAAAACGAAAGAAATATTAGAGTTGTTGTTTTGATTTTGATGAAGACATCATGTTAAGCAATATATGTTTATGAGCAATATCAATAAATAAACCAATGAGTATGCATGATCACTAAACATATATATTATTATATGCATATATTTATATAGTAACAAGAAGAGATGTCGGCGACATGGAAAAAGAAGAGGGAAGGGTGACTCATGTTAATAACTTGTTAAAAAAAATAAGAAATGGCCAGGGAGATTCATGTTGATAATTTGTTAAAATAAAATAGGATGGGAGAGAATAAGAGAGACTATAATAAGATAGATAGAGTTCTCATTTCATTGTGCATTATACTGTGGTGGAGTCTATTTGTAAGTTGTGGTAAGCTCCTAACTTCTCACAGAAAACCGACATGGGATAGAGTTACACATAAAATACCACACATATGGACACCAACATATAATTATTTACAACAGATACATCATAATATAGAAATGTAGAAAGAATGGATGGATATAGAAAATGAGTAGAGAAAGAAAGAAAAGAATAAAAGAAATATTGATCTCCACATTAGATTGTGTTATTTGTAATAGCCTAAAGGCTCTCCTATAATACAATTGAAATAACCTTATGTGGAAGTATGCATACAAACATGACCACATATATTTGTGTGTAATCGTGTGGGTACTTTTATATCACATCTAATAATGTTGGTTAATTACTTATCGACTAATATGGTTTTTTATGGAATAAGGAATTCTAATTTGACTTGTTATGAGATACTAACTGACAATAAGTATAAGATAAACTTAAAAAGGATTTACACACAACAACAACAACTATTATTCCTGGTAATACACGGGTCGGGTTTTAGATACCCGGGCACGTTATTTTCCCAAATGGATGATGGATCCTTATCCATATTGAGTTATTAATATTTATGGAACAATATTATTCATTACTTTCATAAATAAACTAATAAATTAAGAGATATGCATACCTAACTAGTTTGGGTTACCTAATGGTATTAGAAGTGAGTTAAGGGAGAATTATTTTTCACTTAGCCTTTTTTCCATCCAAAAATATCCCACGGTTCTCTCTCTCTCTCTCTCTCCCCTTTCTCTCTTTAGGGTAATTGCCACGCACCCTTGATTTTGTGAGCGTGGAAAAATAGAGTAACTCTATTAGACAATGTGACCACTCATGAAGATTCAAGGCTTTACGAAAGTGTTCGGCTCGTGATGACAAACTTTCACCAAATCCATTAATTATTTAGCAATTTGTTAAGTCAAAACCCTTATATGTTCTACGTGTCATGGGTTTACAATTCTAAAAAAATATTATAGTCATGTTAAAAAAGAAATTTGTATGTCAATGACCGCACATAAAATGATATTTTTTACTAACCCACCTATTTCGTCTAGCCACCCCACCAATGATCTTTTTTAATTTATTACTTATATAGGTACATAAAGACAACAATACTTTAATTAAGACACATAGACTTAGATTCTCTCTGTACACTTTTCTCCAATTTAACATGATACACACTTGGATTTGTGACATGCGAAACACTAGATTTTATTGAATGACAAGATTTTTCTCAATTCCGCATATCATACATCTAAGTGTGTATTGTGTGAAGTTGAATGAAAGTGTAATGGAGAGGATCCTTCGTCAAGCCACCTCATCTATTATTTAAATACTATAATTTAAAATAATCGAATAATAATTCCAAGTCGAAGTCGAGCTACAAATCAATCTATTCAACTTTCATTGTACATCATCAAATCCTTTCATATTAATCAGTCATGACATCAATCCCACAAATAGGAAAGAATAACAAGTAAATGCATCGATAAATTCCCACTTGCTCTCCATCCCCAGCAACTCCTCACCTTCACGAGTGTGGACACTCCAAAATCAGGACATTGTAACCCTAATTGTAACCTTAACTGTAACCGTAACCTCCATCAATCCATTCCCAAAAGGATGCACTAATACTTCACCCACCTAGTAACTACTCATGAACAAATCAATTGATATGACCACGCAGGATCCATTCCCAAAATCAATCAATGAGTCTCCTCACAGGACTGTCGATCGACAATACTACGCGTCGATCGACAGTGTAATGACGATTTTAAAATATATTTTCGCCTTCAACAAGTTTCCAAAAAATTAATATTAAAAAATATTTGGTTGGAAGTTTTGACCCGCAGCTCCACCGCCTCAGCCACGTCATTTGGTATTACAGTGATGATCGGCACAAAAAGGACCATCGACTAGCACCCTGTTGAGGTCATTTTGGTCAGTGGCCCACCATCCATTTTTTTACTATAAATAGAGGCCTCATTTCTCGATAAAAAAGATTCAAAACTCAAAGAAGATACACCAAACCTTTGAGAAATCTCGAGAACTTACTTTTAGGTGTCACCTCACTTTCAAACCCGAACCCAAAACCTACATTAAACCATTTCCAAAAGGACGCACTAATCCCTCACCCACCTAGTAACTTCCCATGAACAAATGAATTGATATGACCATGCGGGACCCATTCCCAGAAGCAGTCAAGAAGTCTACTCAAAGGACAGTCGATCGAAAATCCTATGCGTCGGTCGACAGTGTAATGACGACTTTAAAATATATTTTCTCCTTCAACACATTTCCAAAAAAATAATATTAAAAAAATTGATTGGAAGTTTTGATCTGCTGCTCCACCACCTCAGCCACGTCATCTGGCCGTACAGTGATGATCGGCACAAAAAGGACCAGTGACTAGCACCCTATTCAGGGCACTTTGGTCAGTGGCCCACCGTTCATTTTTTTACTATAAATAAGGACCTCAAGTCTCGATAAAAAAGATTCAAAACTCGCAGAAGATACACCAAAGCTTCGGGAAATATCGGGAAATTACTTTTCAGGTATCGCCCCACTTTCAAACCTAAACCCAAACCCAAACTCGAGCACCGGCCAAATACTCTCCAAACATTGCCTTACACCACCAAAGTAATGTCCGACCATCTATATGCCTTTACCAACCTTTAACTGACTCCCGAAGTTTCATTTTTTCACGTTTCCAAACTTCGTAAAAGATAACGTAGTGCTTCCCAATTCAAAATTACTCATACCAAGCACTTCCAAATGATAAGGTATAATCTTGTTACACATTCCTTGTCTACACCTTTGTTTATCTTAAAAAGGCCCCGGGATGTGATTTTTCACTGCTCGTTACCCGAATATAAGTTCCCGATGATCTAAAGTAAGCTTTCAGCAGATGTATTAGGCTATAAATAACTTTAAAAAACTCGTCTCAACCATTTTTTACAATTCACCGCCCCTGTGAGAACTATCTCCATAAAGTCCTGTCGATCGGTAATGATCAGTGCCAACTGGCACTAGACTCTTTTTGTGTTTGCTTGTTATGGGCTCTACCCTCCCCTTCTTAGTTGGGGTTCACCTCTGTGAAGTACCTTTACGTTTCATCACTAGTAAAGTCAAGGTTGTTAATATTTCCAAAGACTTATTTTATTTCTAGTTCAGCCTAGCATGTAACATAATTATATTGATATATACCTGTGTTATAGTCAAGGTTGTTGATTTATTCCAAGGACTTGCTTTACTCCTAGTCCGGCCTATCATTCATTTATACACACACACACACAAACTTAAAATCGAAAGGATAAAATGGAGACATCTAAATCACCCCTTACGGGAATTACACATGGGTGATTTGATGATAGTGAATGCTTGTTCACTATTCTCTATTTTACTTTCTCATTTTAACTTAAAAATTAATAATGTGACTACATCTGTAAGCAAGCCTACTTATGCAATTATATTAATAACATTTTCGATTCCCGAGCGATCGGATTATGTTGGCTTTGTCTTCCATTCACATGAATATGTAGGCGTAATAGGGGCACACTCTTCGTACTTAAGCCCAATCTTTGTATATATTTTTATATCTTTTATCACATTTATTCTGATAAATAGCATATCAAAGTCAATTTAACTTAAAAAAAAGGAGCGCATGCATAAGCAATTATAAATAAAGCATCACATAGAGACTGAAAGGGTGGAGTGGGTGACTAATACCTTCCCTCTCCGGAACATAGTCCTCGTACTCAGAAACTTTAGTTAGCAACAAACTAGTTACCTTAACATCAAGGCCCCTTTGAGGGATAAGCCATACTTTTTTTGTTATAAGGAAAACACGTTGGCAACTCTATTTGTTATCAGACACTATTCAAAGGAGGAGGGACTCGTTATAATGATTCTCACTAACTTATGAGCACACATATTCACACCATTTTTAAGAGCCCTGTCACACGACGCCTGCACGATGCCAGATGCTGAGGGAAGCAGGTTAAGTAAGCAGCTTGGGTTTTCACAATGAGCTCCATTCATAATCCATCAATACTTAAATGGACACACACACATAGTCACGTGTGTATACGTGCACATGCGCACTTATACAACATTTTAAAAAAATTCCAACTCCATATGGACAATATTATTACAATTTAGTGAACAATTAATTTTATGATATTTGTGCCACAAATGCACATATTTAATACAAACCGTAAGTGCTTTGTGTGTGTGTATACATTAAGGATCTATTTATGATATTCTTCATCTTAGGATATTTCATCTCAGTCCCTTGAAGAGCCTTACTATTAAAGTACACTGGTTTCTATATCCCCTCATCATCTCGGACAATAGCAACACTAATGGCTGACTCTGATATTGCTAAGTACAAATATAGTTTTTCTCCTGGGATGGGCCGAGGTAAGAGCATTGGAGAACCCAGGTAAGACTTAATCGCTTAAAAGTCTCTATCACATTAATCATCCCATTCAAACGCTTTTCTCAAAATTTCGAAGAAGGTCATACACTTGTCTATTGCCTTTGAGACAAACACATTGAGTGCATCGACTCTTCCTATAAGCCTCTATACATCTTTGATGTTCTTTGGGGTCTTCATTTCAATCAGAGCTTTTATTTTTTTTGGGTTTGCCTCAATTCCCCTTTGGTTGACTATGAATTCGAGAAACTTTCCTCCACCCATGCCGAATACACATTTAGCCGGATTAAGCTTCATCTGGTAAAGATCCAACGTGTCAAATATCCTCTCAAGGTCGGCCACATGGTTCTCGGCCTTGAGGATTTTCGTCAGCATGTCATCCACGTAGATCTCCATAGTCTCATCGATTTGATCCTTGAATATCATATTGATCAAACTCTGGTAGGTTACCCCTGTATTTTTAAGGCCAAAAAGCATGACCTTGTAATAGTAGGTTCCTCTATCAGTGATAAAGGAACTCTTCTGTACATCGGCCTCATCCATGAATATCAGATTGTATCCGGAGTACATGTCCATAAAACTCATTAACCCATGCCCAGCTGTGGCATCCACCATCTCATCGATGTGAGGGAGAGGGAAGCTTTCTTTAGGACACCATCAGTAAAATCGACGCACATTCTCCACTTTCCATTAGCCTTTGGGACTATCTTAACGTTGGACAACCACTTGGGATATTGCACCTCTCTGATGAACTCGGCTGACTAGAGTTTCTTAACTTCCTCTTGGATGACACCATACTTCTCTCTTATACAGGTCCTTTTTCTCTATTTCACAGGCATTGCCTCCTCATCAATATTCAACTTATGACATATAACCTTGGGTCTATCCCCGACATGTCTTTATGGCTCCAAGCAAAGATGCTTTGCCTCTTCCTCAATCGTTCAACCAACTTTTCGTTAATATATATCTTTCGAGATGATCCGATTTGGACATTTTTCCAACTCTTCCTCATTGAGGATGATGGATTCTACCTCTTCAGCGGCCTTTCCCTTCTTCATCTTCTTCTCGTCCCTAGGGTCGATAGTATCGATGTTATACATGGTAGTTAGATTCTTCTGAGCCTCTCTCTCCTCAGTTGAGCTAATGTAGAACTCTCTTGCCTCTACTTGATCACCTTGAATTTCCTCTACTCCATAGGAAATCGAGAATTTTATCATCTGGTGTACAGTAAAGAGTACTGCCTCAAATTCCTTGAAGGCTACCCACCCCATAATAATATTGAAAGTCGAGTAGACATTTTCTTCCATTACAAAAAAGTTTATCTTTCTGGTTAGACATCTTGTCCATATTCCCATACAGACGTCCATTGAAATACCCCCAAGGGGTAGACCTTCTCACCACTGAAGTCGATCAAAGGTTGGTGGTAGGGAATATGTCTCTTCTTGCTAAGATTTAGGCATTTGAATCACTCCCTGAACATAATGTTGACTGAACTTCCCCCATCGACGAGTATACTGGGGATATCATACCCATAAACCCTTGTACTAATAACCAAAGGGTCATCATGAGGGGCCAAAATCCCTTTAAAGCCAGCTCTTGAAAATCCGAGCACCAGCGTGTTCATCTCTACTTTTATTCTTTTGCTCGGCTTGGGTTTAACCTCGATCGAGTTCACCTGTATTCTTTTTGGAGTCGCCTTAGCCTCTGCAACGTGGGCCTTCCTACTGGTGGGCTCTTTATCGCCTCCTACCAATCCCCTGCAGATCGTCTTTACTCCCAAGGATATCATCCCCATCCGACCTTTAGGTTCAGGTATCTTGGGCGGAAGGTCAGGGTCGGCTTGATCATCTCCATCAGAATCATCATCATTTATGTTAGACTAGACCTATTGTCTAGGCCTATCGTCCCGTGTTTTCTTGGAGTAGTCTATGTCATTCCCGGCACCACCCTTATCCACGTACTTCCGAAGTTTCCCCTATTTCAGCATTTTATCGATATGATCTTTAAGTGTGAAGCATTTATCTGTCGAGTGGCCGTGGTCCTGATGGAACTCACACCACTTTCTCTTTTCCCTCTTGTTATGAGGGGCCTTAATCTTCTCGGGCCATCTCAGAGAACTTTTGTCTTTGATTTCATTCAATATCATATATGGGCTTACTATCAGCGGAGTATAGTCAGTGAACTTATCGTACGCCGGCCTCTTCTTTCCATCCTTTAATTTAGATTTTTGGGATTTACTCCCACTGACTTCCATGTCGTCCTATCCCTTGGCCTCCTCCTCGGTGTTCATGACTCTTCCGGTCGTAGCCAGAAGTTATGTTATGTATTTTGGAGGATCCTTAGCCAACTTTCAAAGGATTTTTCCTTTTGTAGTCCATCCATGAGGGCAGTCATGGGAATGTTTTCCTCATAATCTTCCACCTCGATATTCTCTTTGTTAAATTTGGCAATATAGTCTCTCAGAGACTCATTTTTCCTTGCTTAACGTACATTAGACGAGTGAACTTTTGAGGCTTCACACCGAAGCAGAAGTCGTGGATAAACCTCTCGGTTAGTTGTTTGAAATTTTCTATAGAGTTTTTTAGGGGAGAAGTGTACCAAATATGAGCATCTCCCGTGAGTGTGTTTGAGAAAGCCTGACATTTCATCTCACCTGAGACTGAGCAGATGTCGACCGCAGACTGATACAATTCTATGTGGTGTATAGAGCGTGTACTACCGTCATATTTAGGTGTTACCGTCGAAGGCTTGAATTTTGTATGGGTAAGAAAACTTAAAATCCTAGCAAAGAATAGAGACCCTTTAATGTATCCTCTCTGGACTAGGTTTCGGGCGTTCAGGAGGTCACATATCTTATCCTCCAACCTTTGTATCGAACCGTTCCATGGCCTCTCGACTACAATAACATTATCTTTAGCCCTTTATCTATCAGTTGGACGAGGTTGTGGTTCTCGGCCGACCATCCTCTGACGACTATTCACTTCTCTCTGTTCCTCATCTCGGTACTGTTGTGGCCAACGGTTGGCACATCCCCCATTTGCCCTAGAGGCTGCGTTATTGTGAGACTGGTAGAGTCAGTCTCGTAAGTCTCCAATCAGGACGAGCTGGTCAAATAATGACCCTCTTCTTAGCCTATCCAATGCTGAAGCACGGGGTCGGCCATCTCGTCTCGACCGACCACAGTTTTCTTTACTGGCTAGTACGGGGCATATTGTGTTTCCAAAAAATTCATAAGGCTCCCAGTAGTCATCCTCGTCACAACAAAGGTCGTCCGGGTTATCCTTCAACTAACTTTATCATCCCAGGCGCAATTGCCTAAGGTTGGCCACGTCTTTGCGTCTTTGTTGTTGAGGCACTTCCTTGTGTGGGTCCTGGGGTAATCCCCTATTGCCTGAGACATCTCCCAGGAGGTCGGAGTTATCATTTCCTCCATAAATTCGAAGGGTCTAGTTATCATATTTTGACTAAGAGACATAAACTGCTCTTGTGTCTTTAACTGGCTGGCCACTGGTGAGCATAGGGCCATCAACTATTTTTGAAGAGAGAACCTGGCTAGAGCTGGGGCCAAAGCCTAGAGAAAACTGAAAGCCATTTCTCACCGAAAAAGAGTTGGCAAACTTGATGAATTGGGAAAAGCTTGAACAACTCAACAAGAGCTCCTTCAATGGTGATATAGATCTAAAAGGGGTGGAACTAGATCACCATCAGAGAATCTAGAGATAGGCAAGCTGAAAAAGAAGAGGAAGAAGAATAAACTTTGTTCCCACAGACAATGCCAAAATGATGATACTCTAAATAGTACCAACATTCAAATTTGTAGAGCTCAGCCGAGTGAAGCTGTAAAGGTGTAGAAATGGATATGATTAGTTATATGTGTGGGGAAGATGGAGGTGAGGATAAAAGGAATAAGACAACATACAAGTGGTTCAGCTATGTTAGCCTACTCCACTGTGCAAATTAGTGTAGTTTTCATTATATAAAGGGGGCTCTAATGGCTTGATTATACAACTCTTAATCCTTATCCCTCTACTGTAAATAAGATAGAGTTGAGGCTAGGGTTGAAATTTTTGGATCTTTTTCACTGGGGAAGAAGATGAGTATATATAGTGCTTGGACTGCACAATGTACCCCCAAAGCATGCAAGTTGCATGTCCTTGATGAAGCCTCCAATAGGGTATTAACACCTGTCCTCTGGCACAAGTAGGTAATGATGATGTAATATTCCCTCATGTGCTCCTAAGATCTTGTTATAACTACCTGCCCACTTGAATTGGTCATGCTTGAAACCTTTGTCACACGTGGATATGAGTCATCCTAGGAGGTGTCGGTCAGGTTGAGTGCGATACCTCCAATGTCTTATTTGACCAGCTGATGGGAAATACTGAAGTTTGGTCTCGGTTGTCTGGGTGTCAAGCTGAGACGTGCTTGAGTGGGGCCAATGGGCCAGTTGATGGGTCTCGACTGTCTGGAGTGCAAGGCGAGATGAGACTTGCGAGTTAAAGGGTCTCGGCCTAAGAGAGTGGACAAGATTGAGACTGCTAACGTTGGATCTCTGTAGAAGGCGTGTTTTATAAGGTCATCCTTAACCGAGTGAGTCCTAGGCTAGGATGAGGTAACACTTGGGTTTATCATATACAACGAAGGGTTTGAGGTAGTGATCCAAGATATTGCCTCGTAGCTGGACTATTATAATTTCATTGCATTTAAAAAGGGTTTGATAGCCAGTCTGAAGAGAGAAAAAGTTCACGAGGGTGACTGAGTCTATGCTAAACACCTGCCCTTGACAAATCCCTTGGGGGTGACCCTGTGGTAGATCCCCCAGTTTTCTATCCTCCAGCAACTTAGGTCGCTACTGATCAATTTTCCTTACATGTTGTTGTTCTTGGAAGGACCACCCCTTATCCTCCAATAACTCAGGTTGTTGAGATCAGTGCTTATCAATATACCCTACCTACTGCAGCCGATCTTGGGAAGACCACCCTCTACCCTTAGTTTTTTCTCTCTTTTCTTTAATGTAATTTTTTTGCCCTTTGAGTTCATTTCCTTGTAGACCCATGGTCATTTTTTGTTTATTAATGAAGACCATATTTCTATTTCACTTGATATTTTGCTATGCATTCATTTAATTTTTATGACATAACTATAATGTTTATTTTTTCAATTGTGGATTTATAATTTGTGCTTTGAGATCACGCTAGGCCCTTGCCAAGTGTTATATGCCTTCTTGGGATTTCTTTTCCCTTAACAAAAAAGCAAATAGTTCATTTATAATTAATTGAACTTGTCCGGCCTATCCCACTTGAGTTTGATCCATCTTTGACATTTTTAGGTCGGGTTATTGAGTTTGACCTGTATTAAGTGGAACATTATTATGAGGTCCAGTGTTAGTTATGGGCGATGTATGCAATTATATGCTTATTTTAGGCTTACGATAAGTATCTAGTGATATGCTTATTTGTAGGTCGATCACACATGGTCAATATGCCTAATTTTAGACCGACAATTATTTCTTAGGGTCGTACCAAGATTTCCAGGTGGGTTTAGTGTCAAACGTAGGTTATCAGCTCACGTCTAAATTGTACCATGCATCTCTTAAATGGATTTTTGCCTATTCTAAGCCGATCTACTTTAGATTATACCACTTCTCAAGTGGGTTTTAGTACTAAACGTGGACGACCAACTCACATCTGAGTTGTTCCACACAGTTCTTACATGAGTTTTTACTTTGTCAAGGCCAATATACTTTAGATCATACCACTTTTCAAGTGGGTTTCGGTGCCAAGCGTAGGTGATCAACTCATGTCTGAGTTGTACCATGCAGTCCTTACGTGGTTTTTCCTTTTCTAGGCTTATTTACTTCATATAATACAATTTCTCAAGTGGGTATCGGTACCAAATGTAGGCGACTCATATCTGAGTTATACCACATAAGTCTTATGTGGGGTTTTGCCTCTTATAGGAAGATGTACTTTAGATCTTAGTAATTCTCAAATGAGTTTCGATGCCAAACATAGGCAACCAACTCAAGTCTGAGTTATACCACGCAATTTGTATATGGATGTTTGCCAAATTCCTAGGCGCACGACCTTTCTTATTAGTCGCACCATTGTTTGAGTGGGTTTAATAAAAATGATTTGAGACAACAAGTCTGAATAATTTTAATGACTAAATGACAATCATTTTATTGTGCATAAAGAAATAAACAATGTCTTTAACTTCCTATATAATTATAACACTTCTTAAGGTTCAAGGTATTCCACGACCTTGGGACTACTCTTCCATATATTTTTCCTAAATGATATGATCTTGCACCCCCTTCGAGACTACTCGATAGTGTTCATGGTAGTTCGATGTAAGCTTTCCATCTGATGGATTCTTATTTGTGGGTAGCATCATTTTAAGCACCAAGTCACCGACCTGGAATTCTATGACTTTTACCTTCTTGTCATGTTGTCTTGCGAGGGCTAAATATATCAGAGCTTGTTCCCTTCTTTCTTCAGCTAAACCTAATTCGTGAGATATTTGGTCATTATTATGGCCATCTTTAAAGAATTTCGATTTGAGCATTGGAAGACCGATCTCTAAATTGATTACGACTTCCATACCATAGGCAAGGGAGTATGGAGTCTACTTTGTTGGGTTTCTTAGTGTTGTTATATATACCTAAAGAACATAAGAAGTCCATACACCCATCATCCTTTGGAATTATCCAATCGATGCTTGATTCAAGATATAAGAGCTTAGTTGATTATCTCTTCCTGATCATTCCACCGAGGGAAGACTACCGATGCATAGTGGATTCTGACTCCTCGTGTACAAATCTATAAGAAAAAAGTGCAAGTCATTCTACAAATATGCAAGACAAAAGAGCAAGTAATCTCCTGATTTTCAGAAGAACACTCAAGATCTATATTTGTATTCTACAAGAGTGTAAACAAATCAACAAATTTCATCTCTTCTTTTGTATATTCTGAAGCTCGCTTCTAGCTTCAAGAGTTGTGTTGTGTAGCTTGGTTCCACCTACTTAAGTGTACATGGTGGTTTGATCATACCCATCAAGTGGATCACGGATAGTAAAGCATGGAGACCGAAGGTCTATGCGCATGGACGTAGGCTGGGATTTAGCCGAACCACATTAAAATTTCGGGTTCATTATTTTCTGCCTTTACTTGCATATTTATTGGTGATTGTTTGAAATCACTTCAAAGCACTCAAAACAACTCACAAATCAATAAGTCTGAAATTGAGAAAACTATCTTAAACATCAAAATATTTTTAAAAAGTGTTTAGAAAATTTTAGAATTATTTGCAAGTATAAATTACTAATTTTGATTGTTCATTAATTAGAAAAGAAAAACAAAATTAAACTTAACTTAATTTTTGGCACCATTTTCATTTGTCACCTCTTGATCACTTTGTCATATTGTGATTATCTAATATATGGTCAAGTTTTATTTAAATTAAATATTTTATTAAATATTTTATTAAATATTAATTTAGTCCAAAAAGTTTGCAATATTCCAATTCACCCCCCCCCCCCCCCCCTAACAAAAACATTGCCATGTATATTTGCTAAGAAGTAAAGATGAGTCTATAGATGTGTTTAAACAATATAAAAATAAAGTTGAGAATCAAATTAGTATGAAGATAAAGTCAATAAGAAGCGATAGGGGTGGGGAGTATGAATCACCTTTCGAAGAAGTTGTTTGGAGAATGGAATTATTTACCAAACTAACGCTCGAGAATGGAATTATTTACCAAACTAACGCTCCTTACTCGCCTCAATCTAGCAGTGCTTCAAAACACAAGAACCATACATTGAAAGAAATGATGAATGTTATGTTAACAAGTTTTCGAGGAATACAAAATTTATGGGGGGAAGCCTTACTCTCCTCCAATTATGTTCTCAACAAATTACCTCACAAGAAAACTCACAAAACTTCCATAAATTATGGAAGGGTCGAAGACCTTGCTATAAATATTTAAAAGTGTGGAGTTGTTTAACAAAAAGGTGATGGTTCCTAAACCTAGAAATGTTAAAATAGGACCAAAACAGTTGATTCTATGTTCATCATTTATGCAAATAATAGCAGTGCATATTGGTTTCTTGTTTTTAAACCTGAGATTCCAGATATTCATGTTTATACAATTATTGAATCAAGGGATGCTTAATTTTTTAAAAATGAATTTCCATATAACATAACCCGAGTATCGAGTCCAAACAAAAGGAAAGTGATGCTACAACTATCCATACTCACCAACAGTCATCAATTGATGAGACTAGACATAGCAAAACGTCAAGAATATCAACTTCCTTCAGTATGTATTTTCTAACATATTTGTTGGAAAACAATCCACAAGCGTACAAGGAGGCAATATCTTTGCGAGAGGCTTAAAATTGGAAAGAAGAAATTAACAGTGAAATTGAATCAATAATGAAAAATCACATGTAGGAACTAGTGGATCTTCCACCGGGTTCTAACCCTTGGGTAATTATCAAAACGAAGATGAAAACTAGTGGATTAATTGATAAATATAAGGCAAGACTTGTTGCTAAAGTCTACAAACAAAGAGAAGGGTTGGATTACATCAACACTTACCCACTGGTCACTGGAATTAACGAAATTAAAATTTTAAAGAAAAGTAAATTACATTAGTGGCCTCCATCCTTTGCAGGTTGTAACGTTTTAGCCCTTATCCTTTTTTATAACACTTTAGCCCTTGGACTATCATTTCATTTCACCAGTAACCTCTCTCTCCATTTTTTACGAATTATTTTTTTTTGAAAGTAGGAAAAAAAATTAGTTTGAGTTAATTTTTTTTTCTTGTAATATATACACATTTAGGGGAACCACTCAAAATTATGGTTTTTGCTATTTGGAAAAAAAAAACAGCCATTATAAGTCAATTTTTATATTGGCAGTTTTTTTTTAAATAACAAAACAATTCATTTTGCTTTAAGTTAGTTTGATTGTTTAACAAAAATGGTACTTTTTTAATGTTTTTAGAGGGATTATTTATGTTAAAGTTGTAAAAAAAACTTATTTTGACTTGAGTTTTTAGCTATGATAAAAATAGGGTATTAATGGGTCAACCCAATAAGAACTTGCTTTAAGTTAGTGGGTGAGTTGGGTTGAAATATTAATTGACAGACGGATAGGGTTCAAATTTGTCACCCCTACCTGAAGCTACAAGCTAGATATCACGCACGTAGCCACAACAATGTGTTTGGTTTGGTGAAAAGAAAACAAGGTACAGAAAGAAACAGACTAGGTTTTACATCTGGAATCCAAGTGATTAAGACCCTGTAGTTTAATGATTGATTCAATCAGAAAAGTAGATTGGTGAGAGACTTGTTTAGTATTAAAAGTTGGTACATTCTGATTTTCTACATATAGATACAATGATTATTGTAATTTTACCAATGAACCACCTGGGCAGTAGATTGCGAATTTGCAATAGACGGGAATGGGAAACTTTATAAGAAGACATCAAAAGAGTAATAATTAAATTGAAGGGGGACTGAAATTCACAGAGGCAACATAAAACAGTCGTATAGAATTGTAAGTAAATATGAAATCCATAAATATGTATGGAGAATTAACCATCAGATCAACTACTCACTCCTTGTCTGAGGCACTGCTGGAAGTACAATAATCCACAAATACTAACTAACAATTATAGTTTCACTTGTGCCATAAAACAGCAGATCAACTACTCAAGGCACTGCTGGAACTACAATAATCCTCAAATAGTAACTAACAATTATAGTTTCACTTGTCATCCACAAAAAGGTGTTGCCACTTTCCATAGAACAGCAGACCATACCATCAACTCCTGTTGAGCATTTGCACCAGCGCTCAACATCCACCAAGTCCATAGCTAGTCCCAACCTGAAAAGAATAGTAACAGTACCAACAATTTAGAGTAGAATATCGGAGTTGATTTAAGATGGAATATCACAAAATAAGCAGAAAAATAAGATAAGACAGTTCAAATTTGTCACAATAGTCGAACCTTTTTATCAATAGTTAAAGACATTGAAAAAACTCTCGGTCGAGGGCATCTCACGAGATTTGCGGAACGGAGACCAACAGAGCCACTATGTACGCTAAACAACAATGGCAAACAGCACCAGCAAACATCAAATAACAAACATCGTCGTTGAGGAACAGAGACCAACAAAGCAATCGATCATTTATGAGCGACACTAGCAACAACAGAGATTTGCGAAGCAAATAAATGAGAATTGGGCATTTGACGAGAAAGACAATTGTCGTGACAGAAAAATTTCGGGGAATGGATTTCAAAGAGACATTTGGGGAATCCATTTCATCACTTGGGGAGACGGAGAGTTTATAGGAATCAAGATGTAGAAAATTCGAAATTCAAAATAAAAGGTTAAATTTGAATTTTAAATGTAAACCAACTTAATTTTAGATAACGACTGTTCCACTCAGAAGAACTCTCTCTTCCCTCGTGGATTGGATAAATTATTATATTTACATGTGGATTGAAGAATCAGAGACGAAGACTATTTTCTTCCTTCTTTAACCCACGTACAGAATTCTCGGAGAAACGCCAAAACTGACACTTGTTTAACCTTCTATCTGTATTTCATGAAAATTTACCCCTGGTAGGAAATAACATTCCATCAAGTTCAACTTAAGGCCTGCTTCTATAGATAATTCACTTCCTTAGAGTTGCACTCTTGACATTACAAACTTTCACAAGCTTAAATTCTCAAGACTGATTGACTCTAGGTACTTTTCATGTTTCAGTGACTTTGATTCAAATGCTTGGATATCATATCAACTACCTTACTGTTGGCTTGCATCAGATATGTTTTTATTGTATTGGTATAATTGTTTAGTTTCATGTTTGTTTGATCAATATGCTTACATATTATACTGGTATAGAATCCCTTTAGCATGCAAGTGCACACATAGGCGGAGACATGTACACGTAAGGAGAGAATTTCCTCCCTTATAGTTTTGGAAATTTTTTTATATCAGTACTAAGATTAACCAAGACTGTTGGCCCAGTGGTATAAGGCTTCCTTTGGGACAGACTTGGGATCGACTGGGTTTGCTCCCCAATTCGATTCCCGGAGCTGTCAATATAATGCTTGGCCAGCGGAAGCCACGAACCGCGAACGGGGATTAATCGAGGTGCGCGTAAGCCGGTCCGGACACCTAGTGGTAAAAAAAAATTACTAAGATTGACCCTCAAAGTTGATAAAAATGCATCTATTAGTTAAGTTTGCTCTTCTTTAGTTGAAAAAAATAATAATAGTAGTACTAAAATTTACCCCCCAAATTATAAATTGCATATATTATACAAGTTTTACCTCTAATTTCCAGGAAACAATTATTTTGGTAACGGAATCATGTCTCAGAATTTTAGAAATCCATCTATTAGTTGAGTCAGTTCTCATTAATTTAGAAAACTCCGTGCTACAACTTCTCTCATTTGCAAAAACTCCAAGTTCCTCCTTGCGTGTCATATATGAAAGTCATTCCTATACAAATGTAATGGTATCTACTGTGACTACTAGCCCCCATGAGAACGAGCGGAATAAAATGGAAAATATGTTGGGTGATTAGCTTGTGCTTAATTGGGTGCACGATGAGCACTGTACAAGCCTTTTTAACAATGGTCCGTTTATCTCTTACAGATGACTATGAGAAACGTTGCATAGTTGATGTATATGTCTCTAAGGGAGTGTCAGATGTTTTAAATGGAAAAATCATGGTAATATATTTTTTTCTCAAGTAAATGTGTATGAGGAAGCCCATCCTTATATTTTGCTAGTCATAGTAGGTATATGATGATTCTTTGTAATGATGTTCAGAAGAACCATCTAGAAAGTCTGACTCTATATCTAGAGCAAAGCCTATTTTTACGGGTACAATTGGCTCTTTTTACTCCAAATGACTCCTGTAGGAGATTCAGTTTTTAATATTTACTCTTCAATCTGTTTGTCAGTTCCGAGTTAATTTTATGTTATGTAAACAGCTACACCATAGGAGAGTTTTAAATGCGAAATTCAAAATAAAAGGTTAAAATAAAAGCTTTACATTTTTTGTTTGAATTTTAAATGTAAATCGCCAAATTTAAAATAAAATACATAGGAGAGTTTATGGGCAAACCCTCAAGATACCATGTGAGAATCTAGCCAAGAGGTAATCCCGTTAAGGTGAATCCCCACAAGGCAAAGCACTCTCACAAGGAAGATGCAAGAAATGCATTGCTCCAGCGCACTAAGGTAGTCCACTTTGACAGGACCAACCCAAGGCTAGTAGGACTTGGGTGACTTCAGGAGGCATGTAAATTGGTAGGCAATAGAATAACACGGAGATAAGGAACCACTATCAAACCCCTTCCATTTCGTCAGCCGAACACTAAAGGGAATAAACCCTTGGGGCCAAAATCGTACAAACATGTACCAGCCCACAAACTCCCTTTTTGTGGGATTTGTTCCCCACTACCTTAGTACTATCATTGAAAAAGGGCACTTGTGCCAGTGGTCCCCCATTTTGTCTTATGCATTGACACGCTTTGGCCATCCTATTGGTCCATTAAGATCTTGGAGGCCAAGCTACATACCCACAATATAAGCAACCCTTGGACACAACTCCCAACAACAACAATGGGAGAGAAACACTTCACAAAAAAAAACTGATTCCTAGTAATTACCTCTGAATTCTAGGGATCATAACTCTACTGGTGTTTTACATACCTGCTCTCTCTTAGTATATTATAGTGTGCCTTCGTTCTCGTCTCTCTTTCTACAAGATTTCTTGTCCTTTTCCCTTTGACAAAAATCATTGATAAACTTCTCCTTGGAAGCGGGTTGGGCCTCATCCCTTCAAAAGGATCCCAGATTCTATCTCTATAAATCACCATCAACTCACTACCCTCCTACACCCTCAAAATCAAAAATCGAACCTAGAATAGATTGTCATGACCCTTAGTATAGTGGAATTAATTTTTTCATCTTCTCCCATACTTTTCTTTTCCTTCCTACGATGTTTCCTTCACCACCTTTGATGTCCTTCAAGAAGTGAAGAACATTACATTCTCAAAAAACATGGAGCAGACACTGGAGAGTATGTGATGTGAATAAGTGAAAGAATACGCACATCGACGCACTATATTTTTCGCTTCAACACATTACTATGTATATTTTCAGCACTCTATTCCTCAATAAACACAACTCCTTGTGCATATACATGCATTTTCCGTGCCTATCTCAACCTCCCAATGTCATTAAACCCACCATTCATTACTTACATAGCATTACCAATAAAGCAACACAATAAGCAGTAACAAACACTTCCATTAATCTAGTATTTCAAGCTAGGAAAACAGAAAAAAAACATATAGCATCTCATCTAATTACCCACTTATGTAGAGTGGATTTGAGATAAAAGAGTAAAGAGTTACGAAAAAATAGAGACCAAAATTGAAATAAAGGCACTCAAAGAAACAAAACTTTCCAAAATAAAAATAAAAAATCTATAATAGCATATTGTGCATTTGCATTTTTTAAATTCTCAAATCTCCACTAAATTGCAAACTAGGTTTATAGAGTATTAATAATATTTAAATTGATTGGTGTCCAGAACCATTAAAAATAATGGAAGCACAAAATAAGTGACGTTGAAGCAAGAGTATATATATGTACCAGCCCACAAACATGTACCAGCCCACAAACTCCCTTTTTGTGGGATTTGTTCCCCACTACCTTAGTACTATCTTTGCAAAAGGGCACTTGTGCCAGTGGTCCCCCATTTTGTCTTATGCATTGACACGCTTCGGCCATCCTATTGGTCCATTAAGATCTTGGAGGCCAAGCTACATACCCACAATATAAGCAACCCTTGGACACAACTCCCAACAACAACAATGGGAGAGAAACACTTCACAAAAAAAAACTGATTCCTAGTAATTACCTCTGAATTCTAGGGATCATAACTCTACTGGTGTTTTACATACCTGCTCTCTCTTAGTATATTATAGTGTGCCTTCGTTCTCGTCTCTCTTTCTACAAGATTTCTTGTCCTTTTCCCTTTGACAAAAATCATTGATAAACTTCTCCTTGGAAGCGGGTTGGGCCTCATCCCTTCAAAAGGATCCCAGATTCTATCTCTATAAATCACCATCAACTCACTACCCTCCTACACCCTCAAAATCAAAAATCGAACCTAGAATAGATTGTCATGACCCTTAGTATAGTGGAATTAATTTTTTCATCTTCTCCCATACTTTTCTTTTCCTTCCTACGATGTTTCCTTCACCACCTTTGATGTCCTTCAAGAAGTGAAGAACATTACATTCTCAAAAAACATGGAGCAGACACTGGAGAGTATGTGATGTGAATAAGTGAAAGAATACGCACATCGACGCACTATATTTTTCGCTTCAACACATTACTATGTATATTTTCAGCACTCTATTCCTCAATAAACACAACTCCTTGTGCATATACATGCATTTTCCGTGCCTATCTCAACCTCCCAATGTCATTAAACCCACCATTCATTACTTACATAGCATTACCAATAAAGCAACACAATAAGCAGTAACAAACACTTCCATTAATCTAGTATTTCAAGCTAGGAAAACAGAAAAAAAACATATAGCATCTCATCTAATTACCCACTTATGTAGAGTGGATTTGAGATAAAAGAGTAAAGAGTTACGAAAAAATAGAGACCAAAATTGAAATAAAGGCACTCAAAGAAACAAAACTTTCCAAAATAAAAATAAAAAATCTATAATAGCATATTGTGCATTTGCATTTTTTAAATTCTCAAATCTCCACTAAATTGCAAACTAGGTTTATAGAGTATTAATAATATTTAAATTGATTGGTGTCCAGAACCATTAAAAATAATGGAAGCACAAAATAAGTGACGTTGAAGCAAGAGTATATATATGTACCAGCCCACAAACATGTACCAGCCCACAAACTCCCTTTTTGTGGGATTTGTTCCCCACTACCTTAGTACTATCTTTGCAAAAGGGCACTTGTGCCAGTGGTCCCCCATTTTGTCTTATGCATTGACACGCTTCGGCCATCCTATTGGTCCATTAAGATCTTGGAGGCCAAGCTACATACCCACAATATAAGCAACCCTTGGACATAACTCCCAACAACAACAATGGGAGAGAAACACTTCACAAAAAAAAATTGATTCCTAGTAATTACCTCTGAATTCTAGGGATCATAACTCTACTGGTGTTTTACATACCTGCTCTCTCTTAGTATATTATAGTATGCCTTCGTTCTCGTCTCTCTTTCTACAAGCTTTCTTGTCCTTTTCCCTTTGACAAAAATCATTGATAAACTTCTCCTTGGAAGCGGGTTGGGCCTCATCCCTTCAAAAGGATCCCAGATTCTATCTCTATAAATCACCATCAACTCACTACCCTCCTACACCCTCAAAATCAAAAATCGAACCTAGAACAGATTGTCATGACCCTTAGTATAGTGGAATTAGTTTTTTCATCTTCTCCCATACTTTTCTTTTCCTTCCTACGATGTTTCCTTCACCACCTTTGATGTCCTTCAAGAAGTGAAGAACATTACATTCTCAAAAAACATGGAGCAGACACTGGAGAGTATGTGATGTGAATAAGTGGAAGAATACGCACATCGACGCACTATATTTTGCGCTTCAACACTTTACTATGTATATTTTCAGCACTCTATTCCTCAATAAACACAACTCCTTGTGCATATACATGCATTTTCCGTGCCTATCTCAACCTTCCAATGTCATTAAACCCACCATTCATTACTTACATAGCATTACTAATAAAGCAACACAATAAGCAGTAACAAACACTTCCATTAATCTAGTATTTCAAGCTAGGAAAACAGAAAAAAAACATATAGCATCTCATCTAATTACCCACTTATGTAGAGTGGATTTGAGATAAAAGAGTAAAAAGGTACGAAAAAATAGAGACCAAAATTGAAATAAAGGCACTCAAAGAAACAAAACTTTCCAAAATAAAAATAAAAAATCTATAATAGCATATTGTGCATTTGCATTTTTTTAAATTCTCAAATCTCCACTAATTTGCAAACTAGGTTTATAGAGTATTAATAATATTTAAATTGATTGGTGTCCAGAACCATTAAAAATAATGGAAGCACAAAATAAGTGACGTTGAAGCAAGAGTATATATATGTACCAGCCCACAAACATGTACCAGCCCACAAACTCCCTTTTTGTGGGATTTGTTCCCCACTACCTTAGTACTATCTTTGCAAAAGGGCACTTGTGCCAGTGGTCCCCCATTTTGTCTTATGCATTGACACGCTTCGGCCATCCTATTGGTCCATTAAGATCTTGGAGGCCAAGCTACATACCCACAATATAAGCAACCCTTGGACACAACTCCCAACAACAACAATGGGAGAGAAACACTTCACAAAAAAAAACTGATTCCTAGTAATTACCTCTGAATTCTAGGGATCATAACTCTATTGGTGTTTTACATACCTGCTCTCTCTTAGTATATTATAGTATGCCTTCGTTCTCGTCTCTCTTTCTACAAGCTTTCTTGTCCTTTTCCCTTTGACAAAAATCATTGATAAACTTCTCCTTGGAAGCGGGTTGGGCCTCATCCCTTCAAAAGGATCCCAGATTCTATCTCTATAAATCACCATCAACTCACTACCCTCCTACACCCTCAAAATCAAAAATCGAACCTAGAACAGATTGTCATGACCCTTAGTATAGTGGAATTAATTTTTTCATCTTCTCCCATACTTTTCTTTTCCTTCCTACGATGTTTCCTTCACCACCTTTGATGTCCTTCAAGAAGTGAAGAACATTACATTCTCAAAAAACATGGAGCAGACACTGGAGAGTATGTGATGTGAATAAGTGGAAGAATACGCACATCGACGCACTATATTTTGCGCTTCAACACTTTACTATGTATATTTTCAGCACTCTATTCCTCAATAAACACAACTCCTTGTGCATATACATGCATTTTTCGTGCCTATCTCAACCTCCCAATGTCATTAAACCCACCATTCATTACTTACATAGCATTACCAATAAAGCAACACAATAAGCAGTAACAAACACTTCCATTAATCTAGTATTTCAAGCTAGGAAAACAGAAAAAAAACATATAGCATCTCATCTAATTACCCACTTATGTAGAGTGGATTTGAGATAAAAGAGTAAAAAGGTACGAAAAAATAGAGACCAAAATTGAAATAAAGGCACTCAAAGAAACAAAACTTTCCAAAATAAAAATAAAAAATCTATAATAGCATATTGTGCATTTGCATTTTTTAAATTCTCAAATCTCCACTAAATTGCAAACTAGGTTTATAGAGTATTAATAATATTTAAATTGATTGGTGTGCAGAACCATTAAAAATAATGGAAGCACAAAATAAGTGACGTTGAAGCAAGAGTATATATATGTGTGTGTGTGAACAGGTGAACTATAACAAATTGGAGAGAAATATGAGTGGTTTATCCACATAAAAATGTTGAACAGAAGCAACATAACAAATTGAACAATTAAAATGCGTGAATAATAAATTGTCGGTTATATCAACCATGCTTGTTCAAATATACTAATCCTGCGAGCATGCATTATGACATGATGTGGGCCCCATGGGAGGGCAGCTGTATATAAAGAGAAGCAAGGGGGGAATTCAGCTTTTGATTTATGAATTTTATCTACCTCTCCCGGAAGCGGGAGCCTTGTGCACTGGATACGACCTTTATCTTATTTTTGGTAGTTATCTAATAGCTTAATTTTAGGAAGGTAATTTGAATTGATTCGGTTGATTGATTTCTTTTTCAAATCAAATTCCTTTAGGTAAATAGTTTCTTATTATGCTTTATGGCCAAGGCTTGCAAGCCTATAAATAAGGCCCTAATTCTATTGTTCTAATTCCTAAGAAATTAAGAGAGAAATAAAAGATCTTCTTTATTATTATCAGAAGGAAAACTCGGTGGCATACTCAACGGCTTTATCAAAAGTAGGAATCTCTCGGAGACTAAGGTCTTAACGAATACGAATTACGCATAAGACCTCTGATGAAGAGTGCCTCTGGAAATAAGATATTGAGAAAATTTTGTGGACATGTATTCTCCGCCAGAATCAGATCATCAAATTCTTTTGCATTGGAAATTATGTTTGGCTTGTCGATTGTGTGCCGTTCACTCCAACATGGCGAAAATTATTTAAATTGGAGTGAAGATGTGAAGTGCTATGGGCAGGTAATCACAAATTCGTTGTTATTCGCTCTTATGCAGGTGGACTCGGGTACTCAATAATTGTTATTGCGCGGTATAATCAGAAACAGAAGATAAGCCTTGCCCGAGGACTTGGATGTGGTGATTGGGGGTAAATTGGCTGCTGCTCTACGATGTATGGTATCATTCCACCACACCTTGTTAAGGCCTTAAATTTTAGTGGCAGTTAGTCGGACACGTTAGATGTCGGAGGTTCTCTTCAGACCAAATGTTTTCTCCATTGTGTCGAGCCAATCAATAACAAAATTTTGATTCAATTTTCCATCAAAAGTGTGCAGGTCAATGCGCATGTTTCCTTGAAGGGTTTGGGCTAATAGTTGGACAACATAGTTGAATTGGTCACCCCTGGCGAGATGAACATAGGGGCTTTCAAGAGTAAGTGGTGGAATGGTATGGGTGGTGATGCATGCGTTGAGGGAATCTTTTAAACTAACCTACGAATGGGGCCCATGTCCATGACGTGGCCACGGCCACCACAAACAAAGGAAGGTTATTTATCAAGGGGGACATAAGGCGTAAATTTTGAGTTTAGCTCAACAATGGGTTCATCATCGGGATTTTTCGGACAGCCATTCGAACTCCTTCTACGGGCGCCATGCTCCACCTTCATAACGAGCTTTTGGGGGAAGTTGGAAGCTAACGCGATGGGGGGTGAATCAGGCAATTGGTGAAGCCACTTACAGGTGTGACGATCGTAATATCGTTCGATGCTTTGGAGGTTTGGCGGGAGTTTGATGGTGGAGTAGTTATCAATCGAGATCCATGGTAACATGAGTGGGGCATGCCCCTCAATGAGAACGACATCAGTGAGGCCTCCTTGGGTGGATTTGAGGAGGCAAGGGGCATGGGGGGGTTAGACGAAGGTGGGTTAAACAATGTGGGGGTTGTAGGAGTTGTGAGGATGGGTGGGGGTTATTTGGAGTTGGTGCGAACCACGGTGAGGTGTTGTTTGGCCTCCTGTTGGGGTGGGGTGGGTTCCAAAAGGGTTGTGAGGGAGCAGAGGGGCCAGCAGTGGAGGGGTGGTGTTGCATTGTCAGCAAGTGGCCTAAAGGCCTACGCCGCTGCCAGGGGACCATTCGTGTCGGCTATGGAAGAAGCAGCGGAGGATCGGTGGGTGGCAGCATAGGGTTGTCCAAAGGCAGCAGTGAAAGTGACATATTGTTCTTGCATCCAACGCTATCCTCAATCCATTCTCCTCCATCACTTGATTAAATTTCTTCTAGGCTATTATTGCTTCAGTTATGATTTCTACACAATAGCAACTAACGTAATCTCTCTGATACCCACTTGACGTAACACAATCAAGGGCACAAAATTAACTAAATAAAGTTCTCTTAAACAAAATTCTGAAAATATTAGTTGATGACAATGAGGGCCAAAGACCATTATTTATAGAATACGGGAAACTTGGAGGGGAAGGATTCAAGTCAAATAAGGAAACAGTTTGATTTAGCTCAATCCCCAGTTTTTAGGAAGAGATAAAGCCAAATAAAATCAGCTCCTTATTTGACAACTAATAACTACTAAACAATAATAGAATAACTAACTAAATAAAACACGGAAGCCGTGTGGGCCCACTTCCAAGGCCACGCATTCAAATCACCAAATTATCATACCTCTTCAAATTATGTATCGCTTTTGAAGGGTGACCATATTATTTGACCTGCAAATAAATTTTTGGAACTATCAAAATTTAATAGAAGCTATAATGCAACAAAATAAATTTTAACATAGATAATGGAAAAGGATATTATAAATTAATAACATTAAACAATTATTACATTTGGCTTTGCATTGCAAGAATCCGTCTCTGTAACCGTGTTTTATTGAGTTGTCTTGTCGTTTGCAAATGTTGTTCTTGCAACTCTGTATAAGAGTGACATATGTATGACAACTCGTAGAAAAACCCAGGGTACATGACTCCAAAATCATCTACTATTTGTTTATTGGTTTTAAACTGGATGAATGTATTTGCAAGTTAGAAAATCATATGTATATAATAAAAATGTCATATAATCATCTTGAATATACCTGATCAAAAGGTGTAGCATTACACGCTTTATAGGGGATACCATAGCTTTTTCCAAGAGGAACATTATAGTGGATTATATTATCCTTAAAGAATGTCAAAATGTCTTCATCATAAGTATAAGGTTTGATTTGTTTGTAGCTACCCATATTCTGTTGAGGTAGATCCTTCAACAAATCATATTTCCCCTTAATTTGGACCATAAGCCAATCATGTAATGTACTTTGATGAAAAGCAAGACGAAGATAACTTCGATCAAAATAAGAAGTTTGCATCACCAATGCATACATCTGCATGGCAAAATCCAACTTCTCCTGGTCATCCCAAAACAACGGAAGATACACGTACCAATAAGCATTTGATGCTCTGTTACAAAAAGAAAACCAAAAAAAATAATAAATATTAAAATGTTATCAATTACCACAAAATACATGTGGTCTTTAGATGAACAACAAAGAAAAAGTTGTTACACTTACATTTTTAGAGACAAGTTTTTATGTTCAAGTTGTTTGAGACATCGATCAACCCAAATTGGAATTACCAAACCTAATTGGTTAATAACATGTCGGATCATTTGTACCAGGTGTTTAACAGCATGATCAAGGGCTTTGTCAAAATCTAAGACAAAATTAAAAAATAAGTGATCAATTTTAGATTCTAAATACTAATATGTAATATAAGGAAGATATAAAAGGATATATGTGTGTATATATATATGTACCGATTGGATTGTCCACAAATCTTGAAAATTTCCCGAACCCATCTTTTGTAATGTAGATTCCTTGTTGAACGTCAACCAAATACGATTTATCCGTGTGAGCCCGTAAAAGACCCTTTATGAGGGTACTGAATGCTTGGCAGATTGTATCTCCCAATTTTTCCCACGACTTGTCCTTGTTTTTTTTCATATGTTTGATCCAGCAATCATAGGAAAACTTAATTTCCCTCACAAATACAGGAACTTTGCTATTTTCTTTGGGGAGGTCATCCACAAATTTGAACTCCACAAAGTCTTCAGGAGCATACCTCTTCAGATCGTCTGTGTGACGTAGAGCCTCTTTAGAGCTTTCGTAATAAATAATACTACACTGTGTAGGCTCTAGTGTAGTATCGGGAGTGAAGTGAACTTTTGCCGACTAAACATGAGGATCCACAGTATGTTCTACTTGATACCATATCACAGCTTGTTTTTCCATTTACCCTCCAACAAATGCAAGATAAAAGAGAAAGAGTGGACGGTTAGGTGGGTATCTGATGATGCAAGATAAAAGAGAAAGAGTGGACGGTTAGGTGGGTATCTGATGATCAATGGCGACAAACTAGAATTGGCAGATTAACAAGGTTTGGGTATCTGAATCGGTAGATTACCAAGGTTTGGGTATCTGATGATCAAGTGGTGAATTTTCTTTTACAATCCCTACAACTAATTAAAAGTTAATTACAACTAAGTCCCTTGAACTTTGGCCTTTATAACATTTGGCCCTAATACTTTTTGTTGTAACACTTTATCTCCTCAACTAGGCCTGTAAACGGATCGTATTCGGACCGGATCAGGCAAATCCAAATTGATATCCGTTTATGTTAAACGGATTCGGATCCGATCCGTTTATTAATCGAATCGGATCAGGCAAATCCAAATCCATATCCGTTTATGTTAAACGGATTCGGATCGGATCCGATTATCCGATTATCCATTTATGTTAAACTTGATTTGCAACATTTTTATTTTCAACTCTTATTTCATAAATTTATTTTGTAAATGTTCCAAAAAAACACATAATGAAATAAAGAACTATTATAATATATAGTTAAAATATTATTAAATACAACATATATCGATTAAAAATATATTATATATAATTTATATATATATATATATTAAAAATATTAATCGGATCGGATTATTAACGGATCGGAGTATATGAATCCAAATCCGCTTCATTTAATAAACGGGTAATCGGGTAATCGGATAATAGGATTATAGGCATGATCAATATCCGCTTATACGGATCGGATTCGGATTCGGATAAAATCCGATCCATTGACAGGCCTATCCTCAACTATTGTTTCTTTTCACGAATGGTCGAGGTCCAGGGTAACCGAAAGCAAAACGTGAATTTTTTTTTGCTGAGGGTATAAAAACTATCCAATTTTTAGAAATATCAAATAATTCATTTTGAGATGAAATGTTTTTTGGAAGATCCTCTAAATATGTATATATCCTAGAAAAAATCAATTCAAAATATTTTTTTTCTTATTTTTAAAAAATAAAAATCAATAAATAAATTGAGGGAAGGGCCACTCGTGAAAAGAAAAATGATAGTTTAAGGGCTAAACTGTTACAAAAAAAAGTATTAGACCAAAACGTTACAAACGCAAAAGTTTAGGGGACATAAATATAATTTACTTAGCAACTAAATACACAGGAATAATAATAAGAGAAAGTTCCTTTGAGGTCCTTAAATGCGGACCACCATATTTGAGGGGGCAAATGAATTGAGTTTTTTTACGAAACATAGTGGAGATGATCTTCATGATGAGGGATCATCTCCGTCGAGTTTTGTAAAAAAAAAAACTCAATGGGGAAGTGTATTGGATGTTTATCAAAAGTATCACGGTTAACATTTTTGAAAAGTCAATCTCGACACGGTCAAAGGCCGTGAGATAAACGAGGGTGATAACATATTTATCAAGGACATGTCACGGTCAAAGTTCATAACACGTTGTCACGGTAAAAAACTTGACAAGTCCGTGATAAGGGAAAATTGTCACGAACATTGACTGTGTCATGTCTTTAACAGTTATTAACTTGTCACGAGCATGTCACGGTCAAAATCCTTGACAAGATCTCCTTGTCACGGACAAAGTTCGTGAAAAATCTGAGCAACAGTATAAAAAAATTATTGGGCAGTATGGCCACTGCCACTAGGAGTGGACAAAAAATAGACTGACCCGATTGGACTGAACCGAACCGAAAATTAAGGCTATTTGGAAATCGGTCCACGCAAACTAAAAATCGATTAAATCTGTTCGGTCCGTGGTCCACTATATTAAAAGATCGGTTTGGACCGGACCGAACCGATTCCCGTATATATATAATAAAAATAATATTATTATTTTTCTTATATATAGTTTTTGAATTAATGTATATAACTTATGAATTTAATTTGGAACATTTTATATATGTATAGACATTTTTTTTATTTAGGTTAACAAAACCCATGTAAATATCACTTGGGGGTTCGAGTATTATTTTTAAAAATTTGTATAAATTTTTGTGAGAACAATAAATAAAAACATTCATAAAAAAATATATATATAAAATAGTCTTGGATCGAAATTTAACCCGGATTGAACCGAAAAAAGCCAGGACCGAATTAATAGGTTAACCGAATTAATCGGTCCAGTCTCGGTCAAAAAAAAATTAGGACCGAATATTCGGTCTGGTCCAAAAAATCGGTAAAAAATTGATCAGACCGGACCGTGCCCACACCTAACTGCCACTGCCCATGAGTATATTGTCACCTGTAGCAGTAAACATATGACATATTTTCTAAATAATTAACAACAACAAACATTAAATATTCATAATAATCAAACACTAAACGACATCTCGTTACGAATTTCCCAAATTCTTTAGCACATCTACGAAACTCATCTCCTACTTTATTTGTCTCGCCCATCCACTCTTTGTATAGAGGATATCCCATCACAGCTACTACAAGCAATCACCTATTATGGGAAAGAACCATATATTTATGGATTAGTATAAACAAAAGTTTAAAAAATTCAAGAACCGTATTATGGGTAACAAATACAACATGTTTATCCTTCTAGTACATGTATCGCACATCGATTTGAGGTTTGGGGATGGCAAGGAACAAATCGATATGGTCGCCTGAATCGATAGGGTTATATTTCATAGAGAGAACAAATCGATATGGTCGCCTAAATCGATAGGGTTATATTTCAGAGAGAGAACAAATTGATCCGATTGCCTGAATCGATAGGGTTATATTTTAGAGAGAGAGAGAGAGAGATAACAAATCGATCTGATCGCCTGAATCGATAGGGTTATATTTTATTTCGGTTGTCGCGGTCGTGTTAAGATTATATTCTAGACCAATGGTTCATGTAGTTCATGTACTTGGGTTGAGGTGGACGTACAATTTATTTCATAAAATTTATTTTTCACTAAATGTTTTACTTCAAGAACGACACAAGGAAACACGTTTCATTTTTCAGTCTAGGTTTATTTTGTGCTAGCACATTTATTAAATGTGACATTATGTTAGTGTATATATATACACACACACACACACACAAGGCATATAATATAATATTTTCATCATCAACAATCACTTGCTTGCTTTTTCGTGTTTCAGTCGTCATATTCTACTAATTTAATTATTCAAGCAAAGACTCAATCTGTATGGAGTATATGCAAGATCTGTTCAAATTGTTGCTAAAATGAATATGTCTAACCTATATGCAAGATCTATTCATAAAGCATAAATAAATGTTCAAATTGTGGTTAAAATGAATATGTCTAACCTGAAAATTTAGAATAAAAATGAGTTGAAATTGCATAAACAATCAATAGTTTATTAAGATCCAATTAATTCCTAGTAAGAATGAAAAGTGGTAGATCAAGTTAAGGTGTTGTTTAAATTTTTCAAAAGATCAATTCATGAGATAAATATAAAAGAAAGCAATTGAGATGTTACCTGAATTTGATGGAATGAAGTGTGTGGTCGACCAATTTGTTTCTAGTGTTGAAGAGAAAGAATGAAAACCCTATAAATAACAAACCAAATTTAATAGCTATTCATGTAATGTTTTTGGTATGGAATGTAATCTATGAATTTACTGGAAAATATGGGTATGAAATATGATTGAATTTGAAAGGAAAAAAATAGCTTGAGGTACCTGATTGCAGAAGTTTTGATAAATAGTGATTGGGGTTGATATCGATTAGAAATCTAGGCTTGAAATCGATTGGAACTCTAACCTTGAATCGAATTGAAGGGTTTCAAAAAGGGGAACGATTGTGTTTCTAAATCGTTAGACAGATAGATAGATAGATAGAGAGAGAGAGAGGGAGAGAGAGAGAGAGAGAGAGAGGGGGGGGGGGGAGAGAAGGTATGAATTATTGTTGTTATATTTGTGTTTGATTTTTAATTTCATTTTGTTATCACGATCGTATCACGGTCAAAGACCTTTACAATGGCTCCGTGTTCTTTTGTCAAGATTTTTGAACCTGACAACCCTTTCCGGGTAAAAAGTGACAAAAACACTTTCTCAATGTAGTGATATATGGGTTCACGTAGGGGAACGAGTTGGGGATCCCGCTGGTGGGGGATCTTATCCCCCGTCCCTAATTTAGGTATTAATTTTAACCCTACATCCTCGTTTTTACACCCCATACGGGACCCGATTGTGACACCCCACCTAATTAAATACCGGGTGATTAATCCTTTATTAAATTAAAATCAAGGTGAACGGTTGATTCATTCTTAGCATCACTGTCGCAAAATAAAATTTCCAATTTGAACACCCTACATAATCAAGCTAAGTGTCAAAACAATTTGAACCTTATTTCCATTTTATTAAATTCCAATATGAAAACCTTTTTAAATAACCAGCAGTTTAAGAAACGCATAAATATTAAGGACGAAAATTAACACACAAGAATTTAACCATTCAGATAAATCAAATCAAGTTTAAAAACTACAATTGAAATCATCCTAACAAGAGTAAATCCCCAAAGAGTACCAAATACTGAAAATAAATGAACATAAATCTCTGACAAATCCAAACTGAATAGGGAAACGGGAGAAACATGCCCTAACTAAGCAGAACTATGATGAGAGTAGAATCAACGGAAAGGTCATCTAAGCAAGGGCCTGTAACTCCCACATAAGCTGCAGCACGTCCAGTCCAAAGAATCTAAGAAAGACACCCGTGCGGCTGGGCACCTGTAATATATACATATATATACAAGAGAAAGAGAAATAACAGGAAATGGGTCAGAGCCTGAGTGTAAAACAGTTTTAAAATAGTTTAGCAAGTATTTAAAATGCTTACCGGCTAATGTAATAACCATGTTAGTATGCGACACTCTCTTGAGAATTCTCACATCTCATCTAGTGTGCATGCCTACCGTACTACTAAACCTCATAAGTCTATCTCACTTATTCTCCATAAAGTTTTATCTCGAGAATTAACAAGGTTATGATATTTAATTTAGAAAATTAATCTCTTTCAGATTTCTTACGCTATTTAGAACAAATCAATATCGTTATAAAATTCTCGAACACTTATAATAAAGTTGAAACATTTATTCATTACTTAACTACTTATACGCACAGTAGAAAGTTCCCATATAGATATTCGTATATATATTAGCCACACATATAATATATATACTAACGACACCCCACATAAAATCTATGGTGCTGGCATACTATGCTATCAAGTCCCCGTATATCTCGTAGTAGGGGAAATACTAGTCCGGAATCACTCTCGAACTGCATTAACACAAAACACATACAAATGGAGGCGAAGGATAGTTCCTAGTCCTAAGAGGTCACCACATACCCTCACGTCGACCATCTGACTATCACTCAAATAGCCTGTATCAAGGATACTATCTTCTAGGGTATGAGTCAATATCCCCCATAAAGGTCCAATCGAGATAAGACTGTCCCGGCGCGGAAACCTCCGTGATAGCAAGTCGCTCGGGTATGATTTTTACACAAATACATAATGTATGCACAATCACACAGTCATTTATATAAAGATTCGCATTTCTAAATTAGGTGTGCCCACGACCCATAATTATAATTATCCATTCTTAGCACATATTACTCGCTTTATCTCGAATAACGGATTCGTCTCTTTTATTCTCATTTATAATTTATTTCATACTTACTTCTCATCTCTCGAAGTATTCTCTCTCACTAAGTATAATTTCAATAGGTATACCCTCACTTACCTTATGTTCTAACTCTTTCATGAGTCTCAAGCTTTTAGTAAACGTACGCATAATTTCCAATGTATGAATAACTCCCCTTTAATCCTCAATGTCATCCCATATTAAATTTCACTCAACGGAGTCTACTTAGACCCTACTGGTCCTCTTCATGACCCATTATACTCTATAAATAATAATCAAGGGTTCCTACGGATATTAACCGGATTAAACAAAAAGGAGAAAAATATGCATTTATTAGAAAGGATCGATCGATCATCGATCAATCGATGCTCTTGGTCGATCGATCGATCAAGCCGTTCTTGCCCATTTTTCTGCAAATTTCAACCTATGGGTTCAATCATTCTAACCCCTCAAAATCTCTATAATTTTATCCAACTCCCATCAAAGTTATCCAAATGTATAAGCAATATACATAAACTAATTCTAACGTAATAACATCAATAAATCCTCAACGAATCAATCAAAAAGGGGTTTAATCCCAGATCTCTTTATAAAACCAAATTTTGCATGAATAATCACAACCCTCTATTTTAATCCAGATTTTCTTCCCAAATATCATAATAAATTCGTGGGTAATCCTCTACATATGATCAAGATTTTAGACTACATGGATTCTCCCTACAATACATATAAATTTTCTTCCAAAACATATAATTCTTCCATTAAAACATATGATTTTCATTCCTAGACTAACATGGAAGGTATATTAACTTGAAATCAGTAAGATAGATACTTACCTGGGATTAAAGGGTCTGATTTGTTGATGAAAATATATGGTTGCATTCCTCGTCGTGCGATCTACGTTTTGGTAGTGGTGGCGGTGCAATCGGGTGAGTTCTAGGCCTTGGATTGCTTGGAAACTCTTCACCTTCTTCTCTAATCTCTTCACCTTCTTCTCTAATGGTTGGTCTTAGGTTTTGTGTTTGTTAATCCTAAGAGACAACTCCAAATGGCTAATATCTACTAAGAAAATTCGTGGGTTTAATTACCCAAAAATACAAAATGTCTATAATACCCTCCCAGGATGTCAATTAGGCCTAAAAACGCCCCGAGACCCAAACTAAACCCCCAGATACACTTTTCTGACTATCTCGACCTTTTCGTATACTTTGGCGCACTCGAAATGACCATACAGGAGACTTATAATTTATTCACTTTTATAATAATAATTTAGTTCCGACACGACACAGGCGTGTCCCGACTTAAATTTCCATAATTGCCATTTTATTCAACCATGACAATTTTTATAAAATTAATCTCATATATTACTTTACTCATCCAGTAATATTCACCACATTTCCAATAATTACTAACTCACATCACGCTAGTAAATATAATAAAATTCCGGATTAATATTGAATTAATATCTCAATTAAATTTAATAAATCCTCAAATTTAAAAGCAATAAAAATACGGGGTATTACATACTTCCCCTCTAATAACGGAATTTCGTCTCGAAATTCAGAAAATAAGGTATGCCTAGTAAAAATAGATCTCGATATTTTGTCAACTCAAAACGGATGTTTGGGTAAGGCGAATTTCCATAATTGCCATTTTATTCAATCGTGACAATTTTTATAAAATCAATCTCATATATTACTTTACTCATCCAGTAATATTCACCAAATTTCCAATAATTACTAATTTACATCATGCTAGTAAATATAATAAAATTCCGGATTAATATTGAATTAATATCTCAATTAAATTTAATAAATCCTCAAATTTAAAGGCCATAAAAATACGGGGTATTACACCGATCAGGGCGGGGACCCACTGGGAGACGCACTGGAGGGGAAATTTATAATCCATACTTTGTACTTTATCTAACCATTTATGTGCATATATTTAATTTATTATATATACTTCCTTTTTTTCTTCCTGAAATCTAATTATATCATATTATCTTTGACTTCAATTCCATTTGATCTTGTATTAATGTCAAACAATAATGATCTCATTGAAGTACTTCGCATTTGTTCATTTTTATAGTTTATTCTTGCAGATTTTGAAGTTATGGTTTGTCTCCACCGATAAGTGGTTTTCTAGGTATTCAAATAAAAATGATAGATTACAGTTCGGGTTGGACTCATAAAATCGAAGGATTTTTCAGGGTGAGCAAGGTTAGTGGTGTAATTATAGCCTCGAAAGTCATATGCCTCTTAAGAACATGAGTAAATGGCCAAATAGATTTTTGGTTGATGGTTATGTACGTTTCCTGCACTCCAATTGATATAGTCCTGCTATGTTGAGTATAATCATGTCCGCAACTATATATTTGTTATGATTGTTATTGTTCAAGTTTTTCTTAATCTTTTTTTCCTTTTTGCATTCACTAATTTTACATAAAATACCTTGATAAATTTCACCTAACTTCAGGTTTTAAATGATGTACCCTGGTCATTTGATGCTAAAACCTTGACCATTTGTTCCCAAAATATATGTTTAAATTATATATATTGCTAGTTATTGTGGTTTCATTTTTCTAATTTAGATCACCGGATGAGGCATGCTTTGACATATCAAGAGTTGTGTTACTAAGTCTTCTCACATTAAATAAATTTAGGTATAAATTTTTATCATCGGTTTGTAAATAGTTTCGGTTGGGTGTAATCTTTATTCTTTTATCCCAATATTTTACGATAGTCACTTTGTGCATTACAAAAATTGTAAAACCTAGGCGTGCTCTTGGCACGGGTAAGGCGTTAGTGAAAACACAAAGGCAGCATTTTGTGCATTAAAAAACTTGTAAAATCCAAGGTGTTATTGGCACGGGGAAGCCACTAGTGAAAACACAAAGGTAAAATAAGTTTAACATATGTATGTCTTTCATTAGATAGATTGAACTAACTTCCCTTTACTAAAAAATGTTGTGATCCAAATTGAATGATTCCAATTTGCAGGAAAAGGAACATCATTTATATGGATATTGTCAATTGTTGGAATATGTAAATTTTTAGTTGGATTTTATCCAAGTGTAATTTCCTAAGCATTTACTTGGATTATGTTTGAGTGTAATTTTAGATTGCATATCAGCCTCATTTAACACATCATGTAATTGGATGTTAAATATTGTGTTAGTATGAGATGAGTACTAACTTCGTTTGTTGTTAGGTTTCGAATATTGTTGAACATAAGTAAATTTGTATTTGGAGCCAACTAATCTTTTTATATGAAAACTAATTTGGCACGGTTTCTAACATGGTAAATCTATGACAAAATATAATTTTTTTTTTAAATTGGCATGCCAAACCCAAGTCAAAGATACGAAAAGGTGGCGTCACATGATTCTACTACGCTGCCGCACATTTGACTGACAAATGGAATTTTTCTGCACATATTGTTCAACATGTTTGCCAATAGTAATTTGACACATGCCATTCGTTCTAGGTCATCTAGAAGGGGTTCTAAAATATCTCTAAATGTAAACGAGTTGGTACCCTTAGACCAAATTTGAAAACGGTTATAAAGCGTGCCAAAATATTGGGGTCACCTTATTTTGGCACATTTGTAAATCATGCCAAAATCGGTTAGGTACGGTTGTAAATAGTTCCAAATCGACCTTTTTAGTGTAGGGTAAATACTACCTTTCAGATGCATTATGATGGATTTGTGATTAAGGAGAAGTTTTTATCCATGGGAAACATTTACTATGTTTAAATATAGAGCCCTATTCACCTATAGTCTATAATTAAGGTGTGGCTTGATATCTATAATTAAGGGGGTGATTAATAATGCTCTTTGGATGCCTAATTGATGGATTCAATAAATTAGTGTTATGTTGTCCAATTTAAGACAGTAGTATTATTACTATAAATAATATATCAAATGTTATTATGGGTTGGAGATTTTTATATATCTTGACTTAAAATTTTGATATGAATAACTTTCATGTTCAGATTTACCAAAAAAAGACTCTAAGTGTGTGAAATTGATGATTTATGTTCACTAGTACCGTCGGATAATTTTGAGTTAATGCCTTGGGAATATTTTTCATGTTTGGAACCTTTTGATTTGAGATTTGTAATAGTAGTATCTTAGAAAATAATATTTTCGAACATGCTTAATGCTGGAAGGTGGGTCATACTAACTATTTTTACACATATGAGACCTCCCTAATGTACGGTAACTCATATCTCGTTATTGTTGATGTCATTTAAGTTTATAGATGAAGAAACTATTATGTCATGTGGATGGGTGAAACTGATTGTCTTCTCCATAGACTAGTTGTTAAGGTATTATAACTGTTTAGAATAGTAAAGATTATAAACTAAGGTAAAGTAGTTGAATGTTCTATCAAATAAATCCGTTGTTGTTAAGGTTCATGGAGGAAAAACCCACCTTATCACCGAAACGTGTGAAACTAATTGTCATCACCACTGGCATGATGTTGAAATTAACGTTGGTTTAGAATAATTAATGTTTTCTAAACTAAAGAAAAAAATAATTGAACATTTTGAATTTTCAATTATTTTTTTCTAAAATGTTGAGAGGATGTTTTCATAATATATGTTATTGATGATATGCTCACACCAGGTTTATCCTGACTCGAGTTGTGTCCTTACTTCTCAAATGTATTTCTTTTTAGAATACGTCAAGATAATATGTGGATGATCTTTTAGTGGTGTTGTATAGCGAGACTTTTTCCCGAAGCAGCTTAATGGCTTCTTCCTTAGTGGTTCATCTCTGTATTTAGAATTTGTCTCCTTATTGTAATCAGAATTTTCTTTTATCTATTGGGACATGGGAATATTCTATATGCTCTGTATTTATAATTTTTTTACATCATTTAAATCATATAGTTGTAAAAGATCAATGGTATGGTTCTGAAAGAAATAAATTGTTCCATTATTCATTCGTTTATTTATTCTATTGCAATTATTTATTTAAAAATCAAAAGAGTTTTTATATAAATGTAATGTAATCAAAAGTTTAATTTATTCAAAAAAATTGGAAAAGGTTTTTGTGATATTGACACTTGTTTCTTGGGTGATCGGGTATTTCCCTATGGAATATTGGTTGCCCAACGGGACATAACAGAACCTCAAACCTTCAAGATTCCGGGAGGGAAGTTTTCTCCTAATTGTGGAATCAATAAGGAAGGTGCAACCATGCTAGATGATTTCGATGGCATTGAACTTTTCCAATCTTACAACCTCGATCGCCTCAAGAAATTATACTGCTATTCTAACCCCGAGGGAAGTAAAAGAAAATAGAGATAAAAAATAGATAAGGGAGAGTCAAAAGAATAAGGATAGAATGACCACAGTGAAAACCTAGCTAATGGGCAGACTCATGTGAAATGACTGCCCACCAGCTACACAAAAAAATCTCCTTGGGATAAAAAAATTGGGGCAATTTACCCCTTTTTACACTTTTTGAGTAAGCCTTTTATTCTAAAGTTAAAAAATTACTTTGAGACCCGTCTTTCAATTCAAATTAACTATGAAGACTTGATTCACCTAAAAAATCTAAAAAAACACATAAATTTTCTGGCCACTCATTAATGGACCATATAATTGAGGTATGTAGGCAATCCGAGAAGATACATTGAGCCCCATCAAAATCAAACTATATCAACCCATCCAAAATTCAGAAGGCTTTCATCCTCACACGAATTCACACAAAATACAAAAAAATAATGCACATAACTTCGGGCATAATCAAGAATTTTCTGCAATGATCTAAGATTAATCGGGAACTTGTCAAAATGATCTGGGATTGGTCAAAATCTGTCAAAATTATCGAGGTTGAATCGATAATTATCAAAGTTATTCGAGCTTGATCGGGCTTACCGTAGTTAATTGGGCTTAATCGATAATCTTTAGGAAAGATCTAGGCTCAATCAGGATTATGCCAGAATGATCTGGCCTTAATCGAGAATTGTGGGAGTGATCCGATCTTAATCAGGAATATATCGGAGAGATTTGTTCTCAATTAGGAATTTCCCAAATTGATTTGGGCTTTATCTAAAGGGATTTTGGGTATTTAGTCCTATTTTTAAAGTTTTTTTTGTATTCACTCCTACGTTATTACTTTTTTATTCATTGGTCCTATTCTAACAACTGTAGGACACATGTCATTCTCTGCAGAGTGAAAAGAGAGGTGGTTACAAAATGGTTGAGGGAAGTTTTGAGTAGTTATAGGACTAAATACAATTTAAAAATACAGGGGAGGGGAGCCTAATTAAACTTTTGGCATGGGACTAAATACAAAAACACTATTATCTAAATTGTCAAAATGATTGGGGTATGTTGTAGTGATCCGGGATTAATCAAGAATTTGGCTGAATGATCTGGGCTTAATTGGTAATTTTGCGGAGTGATCCAGGCCTAATATAAAATTGGATGAAATGATTTCAACTTGATCAAGAATTTATCAACATGATTCAAGATTAATCGGGAATTTATTGGAATGATCGAGCTTATCCAATAATTCTCGAAGTGATTCAAGATTATTCAGAAATTTGTTTACCTAACCAAAGCTTATCGGTCTAATCCGGGCTTAATTGAGAATTTGCCAAAATTATATAGGCTTAATAAAGAATTTTTTGAAATGATTCGGTCTTAGTAATGAATTACCAGAGTGATCCAAGCATTATCGAGGATTGGCGGAGTGATCAAAGATTAATCCAGAATTTTTTGAATAATTAGGCCTTAATTAATAATATACCAAAATGATTCAGTCTTAACTGGGGATTATCATAGTGATCCTGTCTTAACCTGGATATTATCGAGTAACATAGATTTAGTCTAGAATTTTTTAGAATTGTTCGGGCTTTATTGTGAATTAATAGGAGTGATCCGGGCTTATTCGGTAATTGTCAAGAGATATGGGATTAATTAGGAATTTACCAAAATGATTTAGTCTTGATCAAAATTTTCCATAGGAATTCGAGCTTGATTGGGGCTTAACTGAGTGATAAGGGATAACGTAGTGATTTAGGATTAATTGGGAATTTGGCAGAATGATCCGAGTTTAATACGAATTTTTCAGAGTGATCTAGGCTTAATCAGGAATTTGTCAAATCGATTTGGGCATGATCTTGTCGAAATGATCTGGATTAATTGGGAATTTGTAGGAGTTATTGGGGCTTATCGGAGTGATCCGAGCTCAATCAATAATTTGTTAGAATAATCCGAGCCTTATCGGGTCTTGCTCAAGTGATTAGGTCTTAATCGGTAATTTGTTAGAGTGATTCGATTTTAATCAGGGCTTGTTGGAGTAATTCGAGCACAATTAGGAATTTGACAAAATGATCTAGGATTAATTGAGAATTTTTGGAGTAATCCAAGATTGACCGGGGGCTTGACAGAGTGATCTGGGCATAATTCAAAATTTACCATAATGATTTGGGTTTAATTAGGAAAGAAACGAAGTTATCCAGGCTTAATCTAGAATTTTTGGAGTGATCCGGGATTAATTAGTATTTTATCGTAGTGATCTAGGCTTAATTTATCTGAATGATTAGGGCTTTTGACAAGGCTTGTAAATGGTTTATTCAATTGTTTTTTGTTCGAACTATCATGAAACGTATTGATTCCAAACGGTTTGTTCGAATTGCCAAGTTTGCGGTCAGTTCAAACCAAAATGCATTTGTCATACTATATTTCCAAGAGGTGTCCCTATGTGAGGATAAGGGATTATCATGAGGGGTGTCCACATCAGTTCGAAAGGCTCTTTTGTAAAATACTCTCAAATACAAGTCCCTCGACTAATTTTTTTTCGTTACAAAATTAAGAGGATAAACTTTCTCCAATATGGTATTAAATATTAACTGGTCTTAATTTAATTAATAGCCCCATGCAAATTAGGTAGGTTTGATCACTTATTGTTATGAGGTATGTGGAGATTATAGTTTTCATAACCTATTACATTGATTGATGGAATATGAAATTCTTCCATTATTGTCTTTTTTAAAGATTAGAACCTAAAGTTACCTAAATATCATTCAAAGTTGGTCCAGAAGACCCTGAATTTATATAAGATATGGACATGAACCTCAATAAAATATTCATTATTTAATTATGAATTAAAATCTATAATTGGGACTTGAAGTTCCTTTTATACCATTCAAATTTGGTACTTGAAACTCCATAATTTATTTAAGATTTGGACTTGAATATGCAATGGAATATTCATTATGTAATCATAACTTACTATATATAGTTGGTATCTAGAGTTCCCTAAATACCATTCAAATTTGGAACACGAAGCTCCTAAATTTATTTAAATTTGGACTTGCTGCTCTAATAGGAATATACACAAAAATAAAAATAAAAACAATTGAGGCAGAATAGGGATCATAAGTCCCTTGAACGTAAATTAAATTATTCATCTTATTTTAATTATGGTGACACTGTCTATCTTTGTAAAGCACTCAACAAGTTTTTGGTCCTAGAAAAATAGAAAATTTGCTACGAAGTCTCCCTTCACTTTTTCATTATGAAACTATGAAATCACTAACATGTGAAGCTCAATGGGAATGATAAATCTTATTGAAGGATGTGCTTCTCTCATAGTAGAGCTCGAGCAAAAAGTAAGTAATTTAAATGTGCAAATAAAACTTTTAGAATCACATTTGAACTACGTTCAAAATAATCCACATTTTTAGCCACCTGTGATATCAATGTCATCTGTTGCACCAACGTTCTCTATAGATGAAAATTTATTTCTAGACGACTTTTTGGTTGATCATATATCTTCTTTAGCTAATCTACGACATAATGAACCGGAAGCAAAAAGGAATTCATATTTGATTAGCTTCTTCTAATTAGTAAAGTAAGGAGACTGAGCCATTTATCAACATGCTTATGGGCTTTATCCCTAATGAATAAATGGGTGAGTATAATTTATATAAAGATTGCTCGTAACTGCCTAGTATTTTATGTACTTTACAAACTACTCATTCGTAACTTCTTATAGATAATAATTTTTCATAGATGACTACTTGTTTGATGCCAGTATTTTCTCCTACTATTGATCCTGGAGTACACATGAAACCGTATGTGGCTTCTTCATCTTGTAAATAACTTATAAAGATTAAATCCTTGGTATTATTGCTCAGGAATTTTATGCTTTAACAAATAGTTACAGAGCATACTTTATACTTAGATTTACATATGATTAATTCACATTTTGTTACGTACATAATACTTTATTAAGTTATTTCATATACTTAATGGATTTATTTCATTTATACATATACGGTACATTTTATAGTGCATTACGTGCACCATAAGTGCGACTCATTGTACGTAATTTTAGCATCACCTCAAGTGTGCATAATTATTGGATGTTCTAATAGAGAATCCTAGATATCATTATTAAAAGTAGATTCAAGCAAACCACTAGTTAAATAAGTTTCCATAACCATGAGACAATATTCCCACCATTAGGGGAGATGAGAACGTTCTCGTTGTACCCATTCATGAAGAACAACGAGTATTATTATGAAATTTTTTTACTCAGTTTCATATGAACTCCCCTAATAACTGATATGAAAATAAGGTACGAAGGATATTTCATCTTCAAGATATTTCATATAAAATGTCAAATTCATTTAATGGTGAAGCCAACATGACCAAGTCCCGTGTGGAATAATGGTTCAACCAAAGTGACCAAATTTATAAATTACAAATTCTCGTGGAGTAATGTATGCCAGAAGCATGGACTTGGCTCCTCGAAAGAGGAAAAAATAATAATCATTCCCTAAGAGAACTCTTAAAGAGCTTCAGAAGTTCACTCAAGAAGAGGTTATTATCTTAAAAAAGATTCAAGTCCCTGAAAAGACTATGAAAACACTTGAACATGTAATTGTACAGAATAATGAAGATTTCTTTATAATTTACATTTTTTCTAGAGATATGTTGAACAGTAAAGAAAGAGTCCTGGATAACATTTTTTAATGTAAAGTAACTACTGGAAATTTCAAAAGTGAGATGATAATGATGAAACACACAACATCAACAACCGTAGAAAATGATGTAAAAATATGATATTTTAAGTATATATGACATCTTTTGAACACCATTGTGTGTTTGGATTTATAGTACAAACACCTGGAAGAAGTATAAAAATCTTAGATATACATGTGGGATAAAAGTTACAGCTAGGCAGGTGGTATATGTAGATATTTCTCCTGAAACTATCTAAGAATAATCTCATATTCAAGACATATCCTCGAAGAGATCTTGTAAGCACATGATTCGCCATCACGAAAAAAAACAATCCAAGCGAAATTAGATATAATTACAAGACATGAAATTAGATATCTCAACAAATTACGTATTGCGTTGGACTGCAGTTAGAGAATTGAGAAAGCGAAATACTCATCAGTTACACAATTATAAATGAGGAAATATTGAAGTGCTTCAACGTGAATATATCTTATCTGCTTAGTTCTCCAGTGGTCTAAAAATACATATTTTGTCACAAGGAAGAGGACGAGGCACTAGATGATCCGAAAATACCATATTCTGTCCAAAGGAAAAGGATGAAGCACTAAATGGTTAAAAATACCATATTATTTCCCAAGGAATAAGATGAAACACTAGTTGGTCCAAAAGTACCATATTATAGTGCAATATTATATTTTATAAACATTTATTAAAACCGGTATTAATTTCTCATTAAATTGTTAGCCTAATATGTACAAAAAGGCATTGGGCAAGTCTTAAACAGAGTTTTTGCTATTTCAGTAAAAGAACATACATGAGATTAGTTTATTCAAGAGACTAGTTCATGGCTCACAAACAAAAGTGATTCATAGATGCATGATATATCTCTGATCCCCACAAAGCTCATTAACAAATTGGATGTATTGACAGACATCTAAAAAGATAATACAACTTGCATAATATAAATCAAAGAAAGTTCTGTAAGGGTATTTCACTACACATTTTTATGAACTCTAGAAAAGTTATATCCAACGGATACAACCATGAAAAACTATGTTGACCTATTTAACAATTCATTACAAGCTACAACATTCACAAAATTGGTATATGGAATATAAATGAAACTATTCTATCAGTAGTGAGTTGATTTCAAGGGGAATACTCAATTAGGGGGAGAATAGTATCAAATAATGGATATCTTCAGTAAAACTTTTGTGATACAAAAGTTTTGATGAAATCCTTTCACAAGATGATATATGAATTTAGCATATGCCGATTCAATCACCCAAAAAATTGATACTTGGCAGGATCGGGGGGAGCGCTTCATAAAAATGGGTAACTAATCAAAGGGAACATCCAAAAGAATATGTTAGTAGGGACATATGTGCGTGGTACTATTTTTTATTTTCTTCGGTTTTCCCCACTGAATTTTATTGGTAAGAGTTTTAAAGATGCACATTAAGTGCGTCCAACACTAGATCATTAATCATTTAGGTATTATACTCCGTTTTCCTTCGCTTGAGTTTTTTCCCAATGAGGCAACTATAATTGAACTAGTGGTCGTCCATCGGATAATCATTAATTTGAAAGTGTTTGGGGCCATAATGATTTGAAGATATACAAGCACTACACTCTATTTTTGTAGCAAGATTTTAAAGATGCAGCACTCATTGAATGATGAATATCCAATGGGGAGTGTTATAAAATCTTGTGTGGATATCCATAAATTTATCCATTACCCCATAGTAAACCTATCATTCACTTTTTATTTATCCCTCCATTTAATAAGTAATCACTTCTTGGTTTGTATCCGACTTTGTTAGCCTATAAAAGGGATGTTGTTAAAATATAAGAGGATAGGAGTTAATAAGAGAGATATAATAAAAGATAAATGATTCTTGTTTCATTGTGTATCATAATGAATGGGTGGAGTATATTTGTAAGGAATGGTAACCTTCCCAATTCTCATATAAAAACGATGTGGGATATGGTTACACACAAGATATCACACATATGGACATCCACATATAATCAATTACAACACTCCCCCTTGGATGTCCATTATGCTACCATTCAATGTCTAGTGGGAAAAAACCAAAGAAACTGAAAAAGATTACAACACTCTTTTGGATTATTGAACTGATGTTGAATGCACATAACGTTGCTTCATTAAAAACTTTCCTAGAAAACTCAATGGTACGAAACCTGGTTAAAGGAAAAAGAGTACGACGTGCATAGATTTGGGTAGCATGCTTTAGGATCCTCCTCTTGATTAATTACTCCTCGTATGGCAACCTTTTACCAGTTTGATGATGAACTCTACGCATGCCAATACCATAAACAAGTTTTTGAAATGTTGTCTTTGGCTTCAATCTCTTTACTCTTCTTAATCTCATGAGTGTTGAATTTTTTGGGCGAGATATGCTTCGTTTTATTGGATTTGATGAAAACTTCTTGAATCGAAGCTATACATGGTGCAATGTCTATATAAATAGCATTGAGGACATACGTAAGAGAAGGTAATTGACAAGAACTACGAATATGATGAATTAATATCTCAACCACACACATTCCCGACTAGATACAGGAGGAGCTCGAATTTCAGAGTGGTTAGAAGAAGTAGCTACCAAAGTTTGTTTAGTAAACCTCCATGATATAGAACTATCACCGCTAAGAAATACATAACCAGCCTAAGATCGGGCCTTATGAGGATAAAAAAGATATCCTGAATCAACATAACATAACTTGGAATCATTAGTGTTATAATAATATCATAAACCTAAATCAGTGGTTCCGCTTAAGTATCTTAAGATATGCTTGATAACAGTCCAATGTTGTTTAGTTGGAGCATAACTAAATCAAGCAAGCAAGTTTACCGAGAAGGAAATATTCAATCTAATTCATTGTGATAAGTACAATAAAGCACCAATAGCACTCAAATAAGGTACTTCAGGACCCAATACTTCTTCATCTTCCTCATTAGGATGGTATGAATCTTTTTTTTTTGTCTAAAGACAGAACAACTATGGGAGTAATTGGTGGATGGAAAATACCATAGTAAGAGTTTTAGTATGTTCTCGGTATAAGTAGACCGATGGACTAATATTCCACTAAAATTTATTTACCTAAGGTCATTCATTTCAAATCCTTTAAATAAAAAAATAAAAAAAAGTTATTAGTTTTCTTGAGCTCTTCTTGAGTCCTAATTAAATATTTGAAAAATTACTTCTAGCCCCTCAACTATCACGAATTTGCGGGTTACCCCTTAAAATATACCCGACAAACTCACCCCATCAACTATCAATTCATTGCAATTAAACTCAAAAGTTGGGTTCCCGCCTTTTTTAATTGTAAATGGACTAAAATACCTCTGACTCAATTTAAAAAACCCAAAACTGCAAAAAAAAAACAAATAAATAAAAAAATATAAAAAATGTTGTACCCACATACAAATCATACCCATATACATATCTAACACCATATACAAATATATCACCATCACCACTCGAACATCTAATCGGTACCCCACTCCCCACCACCCTCCACCCAACACCATCGCCACCTTCTGAAAACCCCACTGCCCCTCCCCTCCAACCTCACCCCCAAAATGGGAACAACCCCCCCAAAAAAACCATTGAAAAACTGTCGAAAAAACCCACCAACCCACGATTTACCCTGCTTCCTTCTCCACTAACCCCTAAACGAAACCCTAAACCCTCCCCAAATCGTAAAATATAATCCAAGTCAAAATCAATTTCAGATTTAAGTAGAAATCGATTTCAAATTAAGCCAAAATTATAAAATGGTTGATTTCAATATATATATATATATATATATATGTGTGTGTGTGTGTGTGTGTGTGTGTGTGGTGTATGTAAGATTTATTCTAAAGTGGCGTTGGGGTGGTGGAGATGGAGGTTCCATGAAAAAAAATCTTGTCCCAAGGTTCCGTGAAGAAATGTCACACTCAAATAACAAATATTCTAACCTTGAATAGAAATAGTTAAGGTTTAGTTTAAGGTTTACAAAATACTCAACTAACATATATCTTCTCTTCATTTGTGAAAACAAAGGGTAATCTAGAAGTTTTAGAGGGGGCGAGGTGACCTCAGCCGAGCGAAGTTGGGAATATTTTATATATACTAGATATATTCTTATGCGGGATTGGGGCGGTGGAGATGCAAGTGGGGTTGGGGCGGGGGTTGGTGATCTGGGTGGTGGTGATTGATTTGTATATGGTGATTGATATGTATATGTGTATAGAATTGTATATAGGTACAAATTTTTTTTGTTTGATTTTTATTCTTTTTTTCGATTTTGGGTTTTAAAAATTTGTTCAGGGGTATTTTAGTGCATTTACACCTAAAAATTGAGGAAACCCAACTTTTGGATTTAATTTCAACGAATTGATAGTTAAATGGGTATGTTTGTCAGGTATATTTTAGGGGGTGACCCGTAAATCCGTAATAGTTGAGGGGGGCTAGATGTAAGTTTTCCTTAAAGTTATTTCATCCACGTAACTGCTAATATTGAAAATTCCCTTAAGGATTTCATTATAAAGACGTATGGGCAAATAAGATTGTTTTCATATCCTTACTTAAATAGGTATGTACTAAAAATGATTGTACCCCATTCTTCCAGATTATTTTAAACCATACAATGAACGTCTTAATTTGATCAAATAAATATTCTCTAACTTTACTACAGGCGAAATAAGTCCTTCTAGGAATTTCATATAAACATATGTGTTTATGTACCTATATAAAAAAGCATTTACAACATCCACGAGTCTCATATCTAAATTTTGGTAACTGTTAAACTTATGAGATATATGAAAGTTAGTGCATTCATCACGGGGGAGTATGTTTGCTCATAATGAATCCAAGGCTTTTGCAAGAAACCTTGTACCACAAGTCGCGCCTTATATCTTGTAACTTCATTTTTATCATTTCTTTTTCTCATAAACATCCATTTGTAACCTATACGGTTAACGCCTTTTAGGGTTTGTATTATAGGTCCAAATAAACGAAATCTATATGGAGACTAATTATGCCTTGATGGCAATTTCTCATTTTGGCCAATTTGTTCTTTGTCAATGTCCATTTATCGTATGTGGTTAGATATCATGATCATCATTCCCTATTTTTATAGATATTGCATATGCAAATAAATCATCAATGACTTCTTCTTTTTTAAGACCACATCTCTCTTGAATAGGTGTAATTATAAAGATCTCTTCATTGTTCGGTGCAGTTGCCTCTTCAGGGTCTTATACAGGCTCTTAGAGGACTTGCACCTTATCCAAAATAAGAACCTCTTATGGGGTCTTAGAGATAGTGGATTTTCCCATGACCTCTTGTTGAGTGAAATGGGGAATATCTTCATGGGTGGTATTAGGCATGCTTGCTCGTTTATCATTTTCCTAGGAGAAGAGTCTTTGGAACCTATAGGTATGCTACACTTCCGGTAAGATGAAGATTCATTTGATGTCATATTTTAATTTTTTAGAGCATAGACATTAATTATGGCAAGGGAATTCATAGCTAGAACATGTGACTTTGTCACTTTTGATGCATCATTGTATCCATCTGAAAACTTATTTGAAATTTCTTACAAGCGTGCTATTCTTCGTACCTAATTATTACATTACGAAGTGTGTGGATATAAATGAGATATGGTGGAAGTGTTCCACAATAATTCTCATCGTTCAACTGGAATGGAACGTTCAGTAGGAACTTCCTTACCTACCCCTAACGATGGGAATGTTATGTCATTAATGTGACAATATGCAAAGGGTGCAGTGCACACATGTCCCATCATGGGTCGTTGATACCTAATGTGAGTCAAAGCCTATATAAATCCCTAATCGCCATTGGGGCCCCTACTTAGTTCGTTGGGGAGGTGAAATAAGGACTTCATTAGCACAATCAAATTTACATAAATGAGATATGTTTGGTTGATGACATATCATTAGTTGTAAAGGAGATAATGTATAGTAAGTTATGGGTCTAAGCATTATTAGCTTTGATGCATGCAATATAGAATGCCCCCACATTCTAACAGGTAATCTGTTAGAACGTGCAATATCTTAAATACCATCTCATCTACGTTGCAATTCATAGTTCTTCCTAATCAGTCGGTTCCCAGTAGAGATGGAGGGCCACAGGGGCACCACTTAAATACCATCTCATCTAGACAGAACATTTCCAGATTTATTTCCAGTAGAGATGGAGGGTCACAGAGGCACCACTTAAATACCATCTCATCTAGACAGAACTTCACCGGGCCTGACTTTGGAATTACTTAAATGAGATTCCATAATAACGAGCAATTACTTATAAAAAGCGTATATATAGTTTCAAACAAGTTGACATATTTTGAAAATAAAATCAATTTAGATTGTTTCCAAATTTTAAGTTTTGATTAGTGAAGTCTTTAGTGTATTTTACCATCATAACTACTAAGTCAAGATATAAAATATGAAATTAAAACTATAGAAATGTATTACAACATTTAAATAAAATCATACCTACGAAACGAATTCTTTCTTCGAAATTATAGAACTCCTTCTTAAGATATTTCCCAAGCTTTCTATCACTCTTTATTACTATAATTCTCAAGGAATTGTTGTGAGTTTCAAATGAACCCTAAGGCCCTATTTACAGTTTTCCAGAAATATCACGGTGTTGACACGTGTCTAGCTGACCAAGCTTTTACAACGGTGAGTCAGCGTTGACATGTTGCGTAATGGAGGAGTCTTGCAGTCTTATTTCACCGAACTGCGACACGTGTTTTAGCTTTCTCTTTAAAGACGACACGTGTAAGGTGGAGGTGACCAGCACGTGGTGGTAAGGTGATAAGGGTATAAGGGTCATTTCACACATGAAGGGTATTTTGGTAATTTCACACTATATATTTTTAATATTCGTTAGAGGTCCTTGAAAATAAATTATTTACAAAATGGCCTTTTTTATATTTTTAGTTTAGTCCCTAAAGTTTCATAAAATTATATTTTCTACCCCTAAACTTATTATTTACCTTAAGATATGTCATAAGACTTCGATTTGATCAAATTTACAGTTGATTCTTCATATTTAAAAACGGGCTTTATCATATTAAGAATCCAGAATATCATATTTATAATATTATAACATTTTATAAGATAATTAGTAACACACAATTGTAAAAACAAACTATATGAGCATATAAAAGTTGGGTCATTACATCCTACCCTCCTTATAAGAAGTTTGGTCCCCAAACTTGACCTATGTTAATTTTTAAATTTTCACTAACATCTTTCTTTCATCTAATCTGTGAAAAATACATTAATCTGTATTACACAATTTTTATAAATAGTTATCCGTATATACTTAGAATTTAACTTTCAACTTTATTTCATGGGTTGTAGCTAACTTTTCTTAGAATCTATAAAAAAATTCAAAGATTGCCTTAGAGTCTACCTCTAATAATCTTATCTTAGTCACTATCTAATGCATCACCAAATTGAATATGATCAACATCCTCTTATATCTTCAAACACTGCATCAATCACTAAGTAGTCATCTACCACATATAGTTCTGACAGGATCTAGTCTTATAATTCTAGGTTAGACACAATCTAACATATCTCATCTTCAGCTAATCTACAAGTTCATAACCTATGCTCTGATACCACCTCTGTCACGACCCCGACCCAAAAATAGTAGGGAACGAGTGTCTTGACATGCCACCAAGGCATTCAATATTCTGGCCTTAAAATTTTCTCTTAAAATATATGCAACGGAATACATTCACATGGTTATGAGTTGTAACTAGATGAAAAGGTAACACATCATCAGAGCTTCTAAAACATAACTTCTTATTCTCATAGATAAATAAATTCTATTACAAGTCGTGCCAGAATCACTTAAAGAGAAATAAATCCTCAAACATCTCATTCTACACAAGCGTCTAGCCACACAACAAATCTCAAAATATAATCTTCAATTCAATCTTCACATATCCATCCTCATCTCTAACTATAAACTGAAAAGGGGTTATTTATACAACGTCAGCTAAAAGTTGAATGAGATTTAATCTCCCGACATTCCAAGGTTTTCAGAAAATAGATACCTATTCAAGTCAAAAGAGAAGGCATATACATATATGGATAGGAACTTGCAGTAAATAGATATATATTTTGAAATGATAGTATATATATCACAATTGGATAGCTCAGAATAAGAAGAATGCAACAAATCAACTGTGATATCTTTTTCTTTCAATCATATCATTTTAATGGCCAAGTACACTCTAATACCCAGATAAACAGATAGTGTTACCAAATGTTTCCACCCGGTAACAACACAGACAAAAAATCATGATCTCTGGAACAATGCCTTATTTAGGGCACACCAGCGATAAACCAGCTGGGAAGGTACCACCCAAATATTTCCACCCTATAGTCAAGGCCAACATTGTAAGAGAGTTTCCATAGGCCGAATCAATAATTTTAGAATTCAAATCAGATGCATATGTCGAGAGATATACACATATAACAAACGACGGAATCATCGGTATCATATGTATTTGAGAATAAAATCATTTCACAAAATATATGTACTTTGCATAATATCATATAATCAAAATACACAAGGAATGTCATAGAGTACTCACATAAAATAGAGGCTCGAAAATACAAATATTGAGTCTTGAATCACACGTTAATCTAATAAATACAATAAAAGTTTAATTACATATTCTAAATAAAGCCCAATTCTAAGTATTGTGTTTTAATCCTAAAATAACTTGCTGTAAAAGGTTACTAAAATCATTTCCTCAATTTTTAATATTCATTCATCGTATTTAAAGAATTCAATTCATAGTTCTTCCTAATCACTCGGTTCATAGTAGAGATGGAGGGTAACAGGGGCACCACTTAAATACCATCTCATCTAGACAAAACATTTCCAGATTTATTCCCAGTAGAGATGGAGGGTCACAGAGGCACCACTTAAATACCATCTCATCTAGACAGAACTTCACCGGGCCTGACTTTGGAATTACTTAAATGGGATTCCATAATAACGAGCAATTACTTATAAAAAGCATATATATAGTTTCAAACAAGTTGACATATTTTGAAAATAAAATCAATTTAGATTGTTTCCAAATTTTAAGTTTTGATTAGTGAAGTCTTTAGTGTATTTTACCATCATAACTACTAAGTAAAGATATAAAATATGAAATTAAAACTATAGAAATGTATTACAACATTTAAATAAAATCATACCTACGAAACTAATTCTTTCTTCGAAATTATAGGACTCCTTCTTAAGATATTTCCCAAGCTTTCTATCACTCTTTATTACTATAATTCTCAAGGAATTGGTGTGAGTTTCAAATGAACCCTAAGGCCCTATTTATAGTTTTCCAGAAATATCACGGTGTTGACACGTGTCTAGGTGACCAAGCTTTTACAATGGTGAGTCAACGTTGACATGTCGCGTAATGGAGGAGTCTTGCAGTCTTATTTCACCGAACTGCGACACGTGTTTTAACTTTCTCTTTAAAGACGACACGTGTAAGGTGGAGGTGACCAGCACGTGGTGGTAAGGTGATAAGGGTATAAGGGTCATTTCACACATGAAGGGTATTTTGGTAATTTCACACCAGCGATAAACCAGTTGGGAAGGTACCACCCAAATATTTCCACCCGGTAGTCAAGTCCAACATAGTAAGAGAGTTTCCATAGGCCGAATCAATAATTTTAGAATTCAAATCAGATGTATATATCGAGAGATATACACATATAACAAACGACGGAATCATCGGTATCATATGTATTTGAGAATAAAATCATTTCATAAAATATATGTACTGTGCATAATATCATATAATCAAAATACACAAGGAATGTCATAGAGTACTCACCTAAAATAGAGGCTCGAAAATATAGATATTGAGTCTTGAATCACACGTTAATCTAATAAATACAATAAAAGTTTAATTACATATTCTAAAGAAATCCCAATTCTAAGTATTGTGTTTTAATCCTAAAATAACTTGCTGTAAAAGGTTACTAAAATCATTTCCTCAATTTTTAATATTCATTCATCGTATTTAAAGAATTTGTAGACACCCCATTCTGTTACCCCCTAAATTCTCATTGGGTCTCTAGCACCTCTCTTCATCACTACCTACAAAGGTCATACCCCGAGTACTGACCTAGAAGCCATCGGGCACCCCCCAGGCTCCGTTTGACCAAAAGTTAAACTCTTCAGTTCAACCAAGGATGAATGAATCTTCAAAGGGAACTAAAAATCCTTTCCAACGGTCCATCCCGTGCTCGATTCTGACTTACCATGCGGACGAACGACCCGTTTCCCCCGAAACTTGACCCATAGGTCACCGGACACTCTCGGGCTCCGCTGGACCACAGTACACTCTTCAGCTCGATTGAGGCTGAATGAATCTTCAAAGGGAACTAAAAACCCTTTCCAACGGTCCGTCCCGTGCGTGATTCTGACTTACCATGCGGACGAACGACCCGTTTCCCCCGAAAGGTCACCAAATGCTTCCAGGGCCCGGTTAACCAAAGTCAACTCCCCGAACCGGGTCAAACTCTTTGGAATGTGGAAGTACATCTCCTAACCTTTCTAACGGTCCACCCCGTGCGTGATTCGGACTTACCATGCGGACGAACAATCCGTTTGCGTCCGAACGACTCCCCATCCAATGGGTTGACAAACGCTTCCGAGCCATATTTGACCCAAAGTCATCTCCCGAATCTGGGAGAAGTCCAAAGGACTTTCGAAGGTCTCTGAATTAACTTTCCAACGGTCTGCCCCGTGCATGATTCGGATCAACGGTTTGCGTTCGGCAGCCGATTTTTAGAAAAGGGCTGAAAACACCTGCCAAACGGTAGGTTGCCAACCCTGCCTGTCGGCAGGTGCCGATAGGCAGTACCGGGGGTACGCCGATCGGTAGTCCCCTGGGCCTATAAAAGGAGGCCTTGGCCTCATTTGCAAGGGGAGCTCAGATTAGAAGCATATCACTCCCAGAAAACCCCGAAAACCTCTCTCGAAGTCAGCGTGATTTCCACACCCAAATCCCCTTTTCACCTTCACTTTTCATCACCTTTTGCATCAAGTTTGGTGAATTCACCATCCTCCATCATCATCCAAGTGAAAGGTCTGCCCTCCAACATTCAAGAACAAGCTCAAGACTGTGACACCCCGCCTATTAAATACCGGGAGATCACTCCTTTATTAAATTAAATCAAGGTAAACAGTTGGTTCATTCTCAGCATCACTGTCGATAAAAATAAATTTTCCAAATTAACACCCTAAATAATTAAGCTAAGTGTCAAAACCATTTTCATACATACTTTCCAAATTTTAATTAAAGAAAAATATTTGTTTATTTAAAAACAACATTTCTACAATTACGAATCACATCACAGTAAACCAAATAATAATATACATTCGTCAATCGAATGTCAACATATGAGAACTAAAGTCACAATTCCAAACTGAATAAATCCATAGAACAATACTGGAAATAACTGAAATATAAATGTCCAACAACAATGGAAATAATGAAAAGGGCGACACGTGCCCAATAAATGAGAATGCTAGAAGTGGAGTCAATAAAGAAGTCGTCTACGCAAGTGACCTGTAACTCCCACCTAAGCTGCAGCGCGTTCCTGACAAGAGATCCTAAGCAAGTCGCCCCTGTGGCTGGGCACCTGTAATACATACATATATATACAAGAGAGAGGAAGAGAAAAAGAAATGGGTCAGAGCCCGAAAGTGTGTTTGATTTAGAATACGTTTAGCAAGTATTTAAATTGATACAGGCCAATGCAATAACATATTAGTGCGACACTCTCTTGAGAAAATCTCACCTCTCTTCTAATGTGCACACCTATCGTACTAACCTTCCCATCGATAGTCTTATCATTTTATCATATTAATCTTCCCAATAATTTATCTTACCTTAACTTACTCGTAAGATTTACAATACAATGATTCCATTTTAAAATGGATGTTCCAATTAGTAACCAAAGTTCTCCATTTTAACTTTATAAAATTAATAAAGTTTTCCCGTGACATATTATACTTTCTCAAAACAAGTATTTATAATTTTAGTCAACAACCATGTCCTACTTACCAAATCCCAGTAGGCAGTTTCAAATTCATAATCTCATATATATATTAACTACTCGTATAATATATATATATATATATATATATATATCAGCACCCCGAATAAAAACTATGGTGCGTGCATACTTCCACTATCCAAACCCCCATACCACTCAAATCAAGGGGAATAAAAATTCGGAATCACTCTCGAATTGTATTAACACATACACAAACAATATCGAGGCGAAGCATAGATTCCAAGTCTCTAAGAGGATGGCACATACTCGCGTCTCTTAGGACCGTCTGAACTATCAATTCGATAGCCTGTACCAAGGATATCTATCTTCTAGGGTACAAGTCAATATCCCCCATAAAGGTCCCATCGAGATAAGACTGTCCCAGTGCGGTAACCTCAAGGATAGCAAGTAGCGCGGTATGTTTTTCACATGTATATAATATATGTACACACAATCATATAAATATACCACTTTATCATATTAATATAGGTTCTTCTCGTCACCCATAACTATACCATTTATCCTTAATTTCACATTTATAGAATTACGTATAAGGTTTCATTCCTAACCTTAACTCGAAGGGTTTTCTCACTTATTACCTAACACTCGTGGACTATATCCTCACAAATCTGAAATTCAGTAAGTGTCTTTATTAGGTTCCAATGTAACTCTCTTACGCACCTCACCCTTTGAATTTATAAATTTACCAACCCTAAAGTAAATGTCCCATAAATACCAATCTAGTTGAAGATTAAAGGTCCCAACATTCATTCATATGCCCTACTGGTCCTCAATGTCTCCCAAATCATTTTATCAAGAATGCCCAAGGATTATTTCACGACAATTTGAATTTAACTCATTTAAAGAGGGAATTAGGAGTCTGCCAGGAGGGGTCGATCGATCGAAGCTTTGGGCTCGATCGATCGAACCTTCGATCGATCGAAGCTCTAGGCTCGATCGATCCATCAAGCAAGTCTGGGAAAAATTCTGCAGAATGCAGTTACGGGTTTCATCACCAAAATTGCACCAAATCCATATTTTCAAGTTCCAATCGTCCCAGAATTCTACTACTAACATTATAACAATCTACTAGATGATTCTAACGTAAGGCATGTACATATTCATCATTTAAACATGGATTTCCAACCTAAAATTATATCCAATTATCAAGAACCCTAGAATTTTCTTAAACAGTTTTCTAACAAATCTTTCCTCAGAATTTCTTTATTATGATCATCAAAATTTCGTGGTTTATATTCCTCTACATGGCAAGGGTTCCATAATTTCCATATAATCAAAACTACATGCATTTTCCTAACACAAATTGGGTTTTCTTCCATAGTTTTCATCTCTAATCAATCCTAAACTAGTATGATGATCGCATTAACGAAAAATAGCAAGTTAAACACTTTCCTGGGATTTTTGGTATTCTGATTCACGGCTGATTTTGGAATGGCTGCGTTCCTTGTCTCGCGATCTACGTGGTGGTAGGTGTATGGATGAAAATCCTAGTGATCGGGACAAATATCAAGACACGCGTTTCTTACAACTCGAAAGTGATGTCATTCTCAGTGATCAAGCCAAAAAAACGAACAATAATGAGATCATACAACAATTTAAAGTGCGGACCCAAACGAAGTAGAATCAACTTGTGACTCGGAGATTGCGTAAAACACTCAAAAAGGGTGAAAGGCACAAATCTCGCGGGCTAAAGTCTCTACTAGTGATCCTTAAGGTTCTCTTTATAATTGTAGTACTCTTCATCTCTAAACGTAATGACGTGATAAGTGCGCAAATTTTGTTGAGTCTAGAAATTCATGGTGCAAAATGCCTTGTTATGTATTACATAAGCTATTAGAAAAAATATTCTCTAGCTTGATTCCTAGACTTAGAAAGATGGATGATTGAAAATTCACATCAATGAGTGAGATGAAAGAAACTGCACAAAATTTTAAAAATCAGGTTTAAAACTCAAAATTTTCCAAAAGAGGTACGATTTTGATAAAATTCCCCACCCCCAAACAAAAAGGAACATCGTCCTCGATGTTAGGTAAAATGATTTTTAAAATTGAGAGCATAAGGTAGGAAAGAGATTACCAGAATGAACTGCTCATGAAGTGGAAAGATGTAGCCAAGAATAAACCTGAATAAAAGATGTACAAGTCTATAAGCATGAGAAAGCATAGGGTGATGTGAAACACCACCCCCAAACAGGATGAGACTAGTACAAGAAATGCGGGCTGCCTCCCGGTAGCGCTAAGTTTGACGTCTTCAGCCAGACCGAACCATTCTCACCCTAAAGATAAGATCAATGATAGTGCGGGGTGGCAGAAAAATTGGGTGATGAGAATCACCCCCAAACAAGACTGAAGCGTCAGTCTTGCTGGATAATTTGGCAAAGGTGAGGGTGAAGAAACACCGATCACGACCTTATTTTTTTATTTTCAAGATTTTCTTTTTTTTTCAAAAGAAAAGAAAATATTTTTGGAGGTTTCTAAAAAGGAAAGAAAGAAAATATTTTTGGATTTTTTTTTTTTTTTATAAAAATGAAAGAAAATATTTTTGGATTTTCTAAAAAACTTAAAGGAAGAAAATATATTTTTTTTTTTGGAAGAAAAGGTGGGGAAAAGATATGGACTCTTAGAATTGGACGGACTAACTAAAAGCGACTACCGAAAAATGGAATTGGACACACACACAAGTCAAGAAAAATTCCTAACTAGCACATAGCCAATTTTTATCTTCAAATTTAGTGAGAGGGTAGTCAAATTTTAATTAAGTCCGCGGGCGATAAAAATTCACGGAAATATCTTAGTGATCGCCTTTGCAAAAATATTCTCCTAGTGGGCTGCCTAGTTGATTGATTTTAAATTTAGTGATGGCTAGGGTAGCACACAATGATAAGCGAGTGAGTCGGGTGATGAAATCCCTTCTCGTGAGTGACCGGGTGTAGGTCTTAGTCAATTAATTCATCACACCATTCGAAAATAAATGCGAGAATAAAATCAAATAAGAGCACACAAGAGCACACAAAAGAATTGACTCGCTAACAGGAGAGGCGCGAGAGTGTAAGAAATGTACCTCCCACGGTTTTTAGGCCGTGGGGTGCCGAAAAAGTTGAGTCGACCGGGGGGAGATCACGCCTATCTCAGTCGTCCCCGGGAGTCCTACCGACCCAAGGTAGAGAGGCTTCTAAATCCTCGCCAATGGACGCCCTCTCTCTACCTTGTCCGGTTTCCCTATCACGCTTGTCTTGAATTATTACAATTTTAAATGAAAAATAAATGGTGTCTCTATGCACCGCAATACAAGCCAATGGTAAAAATCCTAATACAAGCCTTCTAAAGTAATACAAAAAAAATGGCACTAAAAAAATGCGATAAATAAATGAAATACAAAATGAAATCTGCTCCGAGCTTCATGATCCCAAGAATGGCAACGGCGCCATTTGATAAAAAGACTTTTTTACTTCCCCGGCAACGGCGCCATTTGATAACTAGAAAAATTACTTCTCTTGTTGTAGATTTTGTCGTTGTGCAACTTCTCTCTATCAAAATTTCCCTTGAACCTACAAAATTATACCAAAACTAGTGTAGAGGGTAAGTAAGGGAGTCAATCCATATCTAAGGGTGAAACACAAAATTGGAGAGGACATATATATAGATTCATTTGCATTTTATTATATTTTTTTCTATTTTTACTTTTTCTATTTTTTTTTTGAATTTTCCAAGGGAATATTTTAACTAACTAACTATACTAATTTTTATAACTACTAATTAAGATGCAAAAGCTAATAAAAATTATGTAAATAAAATTGAGCTAAAAAGTAAACTAACGAAATTGGACTCATGAGGGCTTCAAAATTTCATCCCATAAATGGGAGATTAGCCCTCAATAATCATCATCCAAAAATATGAGATACATAATTGAAAGCATGTGAGGATTAAACTAAAAGTAAAAGAGAGGAATAGATCAAACCAATTTGAGCCTTGAATTGAAATGGAATCTTCATTTGCATCAACAATCTCTCAATTACACATTAAAAATCACTCAATCATAATCCCTCACTCATGTATTTATTGAATCTAAACTAAAAATTACAAACTAAAAAGTAAAAAGATAATGGATGAATTCATAATGGATAATTAAATAATAAAAGAGATTTGCTAAAAATGCAAATCCTAAAATTATAAAATTATACATTAGAATTCACCCAAAGAAATAAATTCTAGATCATTAATTTATATTGAGATAATTGCTAAAAATGCAAAATCTCAACATAAAGTAATGGGTTAGAATATATCTCCCATAAGGGATAAATTTCACTACATCAATCTATTATGAAATAATTGCTAAAAATGCAAAAATCCATAATAGATGGGTGGGGTGAATTTTATCCTAGAGATAATTTTCAACACACACCTCTATATTGAGGTATTTGCTAAAAATGCAAATACTCAACATAGAGGGGTGGGGAGAATTTTATCACACCAAGATTAAAACTAATTTGAGATCCTCATCAAATGGGTCTTCTCTTTGCTTTTATATGCAATGGAGCAAAGGGGTATAATGGTAAAAAGGTAGGGAGTGCATGTGGAAATGGGTGAGGTCACATGTGCATGGGGGTGTGAGGTAGGATATTTGGAAAAAATCTGTTTTGGGTTGAGGGGTAATTTTGGGATTTGGTTTTGGGTGGTTAGTTAGGGGGTATTATGGGTAAAATTGGGAGAAAGGTTTAAGTAGACACATGTGGGAATTGGTTTGTGTTTGTTAGGTGACTTTGGCAGGAGGTTTACAATCGTGGCTTTTCATTTGGGTTGGGAGGTCAAATGGGTCTTTTTTGTTTGAGTAGGCTGAAATGGGTATGGAAGTTCTTTGGTTCTTAAAATGGATCCATGGCAAAATGGTGGCCGGAGGTGAGGAGGTCGCCGGAGTTGGCAGGGGGTCCGGGTATTAGATAGGAGGAATGGTGGGTCTGCCGGGGTCGCGCCGGGTCAGGCAAGGTTGGGGGTTGCCGCGACGTCGCCGCCGGAGGAGGGCTATGTCGGCAGGCGCTGCCATCGAGGAGAGAGAGAGAGAGGCCGAGGTGGGTTCCGTAGAGGGCAGGGGCGGACAGAAGTACGGCGGGTTGGTAACACTGTTGGTGGTCGCGCTGGTAAGGGGGCTCGCCGGCGGTGGGGGTCGTGGAGAGAAACGTCGGAGTTAAAGGGGTCAGAAGTGGCTGGCCGACGATGGGTTCGTCGGCGGGTTCAGGTCTGGGCCGTGCCAGGTGGCGATCGCGGACAGGGAGAGAGAGGGGGCTGGTTTGGTGTTGGACGCAGAAAGGGAGAAATGGGTAATGGGTTTTGTTTTGTGGCTATGGAGTTTGGAGAGAGGGGAGAGAATGGGATGGTGAGATGACAGAGAAAATGTGGAGGTTGAAGATGACTAAGGTTAGGATTAGGTGGATGAGGGTGTAGGCTAGAAGGGTGTGGGTGAGTGTGTAATAAGGGTTGTGTGTGTTCAATTTGGACCCAACTAAAATAAAAAATTCAACTAAAAATTAATAAAACTAAAACTAAAAATAAAATAAAATCTAATTTAAAAATAAAATAAACTAGAAATAATAAAAATAAAAATATTAAGACTAAAAATAAAATCCTAAGCTATTAAAAAAACTGAAATAATAAAATAAAAGAAATAAAAAAATGAAAAACCTAAATGAAAATTAAAGTCCTAAAAAAATATAATAAACTAAAAACAAACTCCTAAAAACTAAAACTAAAAACTAATAAAAATCAATATAAAATAAAAATATATTAATAAAAAAATAAAATAGAAAAATAGAAAATAAAATCTAAAAATTCTAAAATAAACCTAAAATAAATCCTAAAAATAGAAAAGACTCAAACTAAAAATCTAAAAAATAATAAAATGACACAAACTCAACACACACACGGTTTGGGATAGTTTTAGGCTAGGTTTTAGGCTCGGGAAAGGTTATGGGGTCAGGGACATTGGTAGTTAGCTCCGTAAAATGCACAATTGCCTTGAAATACGCGTTTGAACACCGCAACGTACATTAAACCTGCATATTAAATATTTAAGCGCATAAGACCCATATTGTCGAGAAATAGCAACTAAAGTACGTCTATTTGGGGCATAAATTGTACAGTTTTGGGTGCTTATCAGGCTGCGTTCCTTGTCTCGCGATCTACGCGGTGGTGGTGGCGGCGGTGCAAACCGGTGACTTTTTGGCCTTGAATTGCCTTGGAGCTCTCTCCTCTCTTCTCCAATGGTCGTCACATGATTTCTGGATATTCTAACCCTAAAGGCTAACCTAAACGGCTGATATAGGTTGCTGAATTTCGTGGGTTTAATTACCCAATTATGTAAAATGACTAAAATGCCCTCCCGGGGTACTATTTAGGCCTAAAAATGCCCCGAGACCCAAAATAAACCCCCGGGTACACTTTTCTGACTATCTCGACCCTTCCGGACGCGTTGGCGCACTCAAAACGACCATACGAACAACTTATAAAATATTCACTTTTTATTTAACAAAATTAGTCCCGACGTGACACGGGCACATCCCGACTTAAATTTCCGAAATAGTCATTTAATTCACTCATGACATTCAATATAACCAATATAATATATATTACTTTGCTCAAAAGTAATATTCAACAAATTTCCCATAATTACTAACTCTTGTCACGTTAATAATTATAACATAATTAATTTCCGGATTTTTATTAAATAAATCATTCACATTAAATTTAATAAATCCCCAAATTAATATAACATAAAAATACGGGGTATTACAAAGACCTCCAAGAAGGTCCAATTTTCTCAACTCTCTCTTTAAATTCTCATAAATTCGCAATAACTTGTTTTATTACTTAGCACTTTTATTCTCTCATCTCACATATTTTAATATACTTTCTATCTAGTATTATTGCACATCTCCTATTTTCATATAAATAAAAACCCCAAAAACAAGAAAAAGAGGGTTTACTCATAAACTCCAAGCGGGAATTCTCACACCTTTCTCACACTTTTCTCACAACTAAAACACTTTTTCCACACACACACACACACACAAATAAGAGAAGTCCCCGGTTGGATTTATGGGTTAAACCCCACCCCTCGTTTGCATGCGAACTAAGTGGACTTTTATGCCTTTATAGGCTACGTAGGCGTCTCGGGGTAAAACCCGAGACTCGAGTCCCTTATTTCTATTTTTTATCCTATTTTCTATTTTCTAAACCCAATCTTCTTATAGTCTATATATTTGTTCTTCGTAGCGTATTGTTCCACGTATGTTATCGTTCCCTTATAACGATCAACGCAAGGATAATCGCACAAATCCTATTTTCTACATTATTCTTACATTCCTACGGATGAATGGCTTTATCTCTTCCATGATACAAGTCGAGGATTTCTATCTCCACTATATATACACATGCACACACATCACGGGGAAAATAAAGGAATATAACAAAATCCATGAGAGACCGCAAGGGCGGAATGGGTGCCTAACACCTTCCCATTTCGTAACTTAGCCTCCGGACCCTTCACGAATCATTTTGGTTTCGCATGTATCAGTATGTCTTTGGATGCCGTCCTTCAGGACGGCTTCCCCTTTTCTTTTGTCTGTTTTGAGTAAAATAGACTGGCGACTCTGAATCTCTCTACATTTTCACACCTCACAAATCGACGCCGGCCGAAGCGCTCCCGAGAGGGACGCGCGGGACCTGGGATCCTCGCCGCGAGGATCGGGGATGGCCACAGTGGCGACTCTGCTGGGGACCGATTTTGAGGGCTAGACTCTACTTACATGGATGTTATATTTGTTCATATTCTCCCCCATTTTGCATGTTCCCCTTTCCCATGTGTACCCCATGCTCATACTTCTATTTACACACTTGTAGAAAATTCTCCATGTACACTTCACACCACGTGCACCAAGGGTCACATATATCCATGTGTTGCACGCATCACCTATCCATACTTGGTGAACCATTGGTACTTGTACTTTGCTCCCCGTTTGGCATAATCAAGAAAGGCATTCTCATCATAAGATACTAATAAGAGAATCATGCATGATTCACACGACATCACCAAAGATCATTGTTATTGACCAAATTTTACCCAGTAACTGGAGGGTCACTTCGTGATGGGCGCTGGTCCGGCAGGGCGCAGTTAGTCTAAGAGATATGACTCTCACCTTCCATTGGCCAAGTACCTTCGACGTATATTGAACGGTTTCCCCGCATCGTACCGGTTGACCGAAGTCATAACGGGAGGCATATCGCAGGGAACTCGTTCACGTACGTCGAGTATATCGAATTCGCTCTCACACGTACCGTCCCCACGAGGTATATAGTGAAGCAATTCTCGTACACTCAGGTATATCAAATGGCTTGTCCATACGTACCGATTGCCCGCAAGAGCAGGACGTATATCGTGGAAGTCACGCCAAAGGGGGGAACCCATTCCAATTCACCCAACCAACTGCATACCCGCATATAGGCGTCCAACCTAGGACACACATATTAGATTATCGGTTTTGACCCGAAACTCTGCCGAAATTCCTGGTCGGCTTGCCGCCCAAATTTTTGCGCATTTTTAAAACGGGACCCTGTCCGTGAGCCTGGTCACAAGTCCAACCATAGTTTTGCATATATTAAAAACCCCACTTTTCCAGGCTCGGGTCCCGTCCGGTATTTTATTTTTGCATTTAGGAGAATTTAATACAAGTGAGAACATAATAATCATAATAATCATACTGAGACCGTCTCTCAAAAACATTTCTCCCCTCTATATTCAAAAAAAAAATCCAAAAACATTTCTTCCCTCTTTGTCAAAAATGTAAAAACATTCCTCCCTTCTTTATCAAAAATTCAAAATTACTTTGAATCTCATTTCCTTTTTCCTCAAAAATAAATCCCATTCTACGCCTTCTCAGGTCAATCGCACGCCCTTGGCCTGGTTCCTTATTGGCTTCGGTCTTTAGTCCAGTCCCCCCGGAATTCTGTCCGTTCCCCTGTTACTTCTTCCGAATCCGGCATCCATATGCCTTCCATGGAGAACACATACCAAGTACCAGTTCTGCAGCCAGATCTGACGGCAGTCCTAGCTCAGCTCGTGTCCAAGATTGACAACCTCCAGACTGAGGTCCGAGAGATGCAACGAAACCAGGTTCCTATTCCTTAAGATCCCGAGGCCCTATTCCCTCGTGCTATGGGTCCACCCGACCCTATTTGGATGCCTGAAGAATATCAGCACGCTCCACGTGCCCCTCCTGCTGATGGGCCGCCGCCTGCCCAGCTTTCGATGCCAAACATTGCCCAGCCTGGGGCTAACCTGCCTATGGTCATTGATCCAAAGGAGGAAGAGTTGAACAAAGTCAAAGAAGATCTCAAGATGCTCACTAAGAAGTTCGACCAAGTCCAAATCTCTGGGAATTACATGGACTACACCCACATGTCTGCTTATCCTAAAGCAAGGTTACCTGAGAGGTACAGGATACCAAATATCGAGAAATTCGGAGGGAGTGGACCCCCGATTGTTCATCTTCGCAGTTATCATCGTTCCATGACTCTTCTAGGGGCTTCCGAAGAAGTAATATCCTAACTATTTCAATAAACTTTGAAGAATAGCGCCCTCCGATGGTTTTTATCTCTCGAAGAGTCGAGAATCCGTAGCTGGGAGGATGTAGCCCGAGAATTCATATCGCAGTACAAATACAATAAAGAACTCGAGGTCACCCACGTGATTTGGAGCTGCTCAAACAAAACTCTAGAGAATCAGTCAGTAACTTCATAGCCCGATGGAGGGAAAAAGCATCTACCATGACCAATTGGCCATCTGAGGAAGAACAAGTCAACATGGTGAAGAAGAATTTCTTACCCCATGTCCGAGCAACCATGGGAGGACAGTACTACCCCCACTTCCGAGCTCTCAGGGAGGCAGGAGTAGAAATCGAGGAAGGTCTTGCCAAAACGGAAATTGAACCGAAGAAGGTGTCTGGACAGTTCACCCTCAGAAAATATGACAAGCCTGTCAGTGCCGCAATCTCAACCATCAACAACATCTCTCAACCAACCACCTCATGGGCACCAGAAAGCCGCCCTGTCCCAGTCCGAAGAGAATACACCGAGCTCCATGCTCCCCTCTCCAAAGTCTACCAGGCCCTGTTAAGCCGAAACCTTATCAAACCATTGGACCCCCGTCCATTACCCAATCCACTTCCCAGAAACTTCAAGACCGATGCTCATTGCGCCTTTCACCAAACAACTGTCCATACCACCGACCAATGCTTCCACCTCCAAAACATAATCCAAGATCTCATTAACCAGGATACCATCGCCCCACCAGCCAATCCTAAGCCAAACACTACTCGTAACCCCCTCTCGAATCATGCTAATGCCATCTTCTTAGAAGAGAACCCAGAATTCGACCCCTCAACTCAAATCATACCAATACACTCTCCTAAACCTCTTCAAATTTGCCCATACTTTCTCCTACACCCCACTAGCCTCACTGATCAGGCACTGTCACTCCTTACTAGAGCATGCATCGTTATTCGTACCCGTTCCAGAAATGGAAGTATGGAATTGTCAGAAGTCCTAAATCAACTCCTGGAGTTCGGGCTGAAATTGAACTCACAAGTGAATATCGACTGCCAGGGGTTCAGAACGCTATTTTTGGAAGTGCAAAAATGGGCCCGAGAATCAGATAGTTGGGTGGTACCAACTGATGAAGTCGGTTTAGACGATGTTGTCCAGATCATGGCGGAAGCATTCAAGAAAACCAACAATATTGGCAGTATCACCAAGATACTTGACACTTTGAAGCTACAAGGGCACCTGGTCCCTTCACCCTTACACATCCCAACGGAATGGGAGGACCTGTATGAGGAAGCCATTAAAGTTGTGGAATGCATCGATTTCACATGGAAAGACAACATTATTGCCACCCGATGGGGAGAAGAATTCGAGGATTCGAATGAAGAGCAAGCTTCAGAAAAAGCTGATACGATAACCTACATGTGCGGAATGATGTCATTTGAAGAACTCCTTGGAGAGATAAACAAGGTGGAGGAACATCCTGAGATCGATGAGGAAACGGGATTCATGTTTTTCTCTTCTTCAGTAAATCATATGACCAGATCAGGGAGGCATTACCAGATCCCAAGCTCATTACCAGCAAGTAAAAAGAGGAAGGGCATTGAAAACCTCCCTATGCTAGAAATGACCCTCGAGGAGAGCAAGATCCTCGATTAACTAAAGAAAACTCAAGCTAACATCACCCTATGGGGGATTTTTATGTCCTCCCAGCTGCACATAAATGCTTTAATCAAGTTTCTCACAGGACCCACAGTTCCTCCTTCTACCACACCAGAAGAAGCGGTAAATTTGGTCGGATCTTTGACCTCTACCCGAATGTTGTCCTTCTCCGAAGAAGAAATCCCAAAAATTTGGCCAAACCACAATCACGCACTCAATATCTCCGTCGAAGTTATGAGGAAGGTTGTGCCACTCTCTCTCGTTGATAATGGGTCCGCCTTAAATGTCTGCCCACTCAGAACCTTCAGATGCTTGGGGCTCAAAGAAAGTGACCTCACTCCAACCTCCGCTGCCGTGCGTGCCTACGATAATACTCGTCGGGAGGTGATGGGATCCATAAAACTTGTAATAGGGGCTGGCCCTATAAACCCTGTCGTCGAATTCCAAGTCATAGACATCCCATCCTGTTTCAACCTGTTGCTCGGACGACCCTGGCTCCACAGTATAAAGGGTGTGTCTTCCTCACTCCATCAGAAATCGAAGTTCTTCACCGATGGGCGAGTCATCACCATTCTGGGCGATAATGACAATGTCGAGGGTGCAAGCACTAGCAGTCCAATCCTCGAGATACAGCACGGGTCAAATGATATGCTCCTATTAGGGTTTCGAGATGAGCCACCTCTACTGCCGGCAGGGGACGACTTCAAAGAAAGGGTTTGTCCAGAATACGACCCTCATGGCAACGTCAACGTGATTCAGATGTTCAGAAACATGCACTTCATGCCCGGACTGGGGCTAGGGCAAAGACAGCAAGGGATACTCGAGCCCATTGAACTGAAGAAATCTTTCCCTCCTTGTGGCTTGGGATATCAACCATCAGAACAAGAGCTCAGAACGATCCGCCAGTCTCGACCAAAGAGAAGACTAGGTTGCACCCAGACTATCCCAGGAGACTCCTTGAATGGACGATTCATCAAAGAGGTGGAAGACTTCCCTTTTTGTGGCTTTCCATAACCATAGTACGACCATACAGATAAGAAGATGAAACCTGGAATGGAAATCTTCTTCCAAGACAACTATTCATGGGCCGAGAGCTCCCAACACCAAGTACGGTCGCTCATCAGAGATACCGAAGAGACTAAGGAAAGTGACTCCGAAGACTCCTTCAACTTGCAGACATTGGGGCTGGCACTCTGCATGATTCAGTCGGGCACTACATCAATGGATCCATCCCATCTGATCAAGGCTGCTGGTACACCTCTCCTTAACTGGCATGCTATCCCAACTCTACCTGCTGAAATCCCACCTAACCCCCATGTTTACCCTATTTCTTTTTCTATTGTCTATCCTGGCTCAAATGTAATCGAGACCTCTTTTGATGAGGTTCTTAATGCTGTTTTCCCCTATCAATGAAATAAATGAAGATTTTGAGTATCTTACTGTGCCTTACATTAATTGTTTAGATTCTAATCAAACTTTTGATGATGATGATTTTGAAAATGAACAATTATTAACTGATTTAAATAAGGTTAATAACAAACAACATAACCGCGTTCAAGTTAATGAAGATGAGACTGTCGTTGTTAACCTCGGCTCTAATAGCCAACTGTACGAGATTAGGATAGGGGCCACCCTTGACGAGCACGAGCGCGCACAACTCGAAGAATTGCTAAAGGAGTTCATGGATGTCTTCGCATGGTCCTACGACAATATGCCCGGTATTGATCCCGAAATAGCTCAGCATGAGATCCCCACTCTCCCAGATTACAAGACGGTTAAACAAAAGTTGAGAAAGCTCCGCACCGAATGGTCGCTCAAGGTCAAAGAAGAGGTGGTCAAACAGTTGAACGTGGGCTTCATTCGTGTGATCGAATATCCCACGTGGCTAGCCAACATAGTACCTGTGCCAAAATCAGGAGGAAAGGTTCGGATGTGTGTAGACTACCGAGATTTGAACAAAGCCTCCCCAAAAGATGATTATCCATTACCCAATATTGACATGATCGTAGACAACACTGCCAGTCATGCTCTCAAATCGTTCGTCGACGGGTTTACCGGATACAACCAAATCAATATGCACCCGGATCATCAAGAAAAAACCGCATTCATCACCCCATGGGGAACCTTTTGCTACACGGTTATGCCTTTCAGTCTCAAGAATGTTGGGGCTACCTACCAGAGGGCTGCGACAACCATCCTGCATGATCTGATTCACAAAGAAGTTGAAGTTTATGTGGATGATATGATTATCAAATCCAAAACTAGAGAAGGTCATGCTCATGCTCTCCAAAAGTTCTTCGAACGACTGCGGCAGTATCATATGAGACTCAATCCACAGAAATGTGTCTTCAGTGTTACAAAGGGAAAACTCTTAGGATTCATGGTCAGTGAGAAGGGGATAAAACCAGATCTCGCCAAGCTGAAAGCCATACTTGAGATGCCACCTCCCCAAACAAAAAAGGAAGTCTGAGGTTTCCTTGGGAAATTACAATACATCAGCTGGTTCATCAGCCAGCTAACCTCCACCTATGAACCCATCTTTAAGCTCCTATGAAAGGATTCAACCAAGGTTTGGAACGAGGCCTGCCAAGAAGCTTTTGACCGAATCAAACAATACCTAACCCAACCTCTAGTACTCATGCCACCACAGCCTGGTCTCCCCTTGCTCTTATACCTAACCATAACCGACACTACCGCTGGGGCTTTTCTAGCCCAATACCTTGAGGATTACCGCAAAGAAAAAGCTATCAATTATGCCAGTCGCAAATTGGCTGGGTACGAGGTCAATTACACTGCTTTGGAAAAAGCATGTGTCGCGCTCGTCTGGGTCACCCAAAAGTTGCGACACTACATGCTCGCTTTCCCCATCAAGCTCATATCCCGAATGGATCCCATCAAATACCTGCTTGAGAAACTCGCCTTATCCAGCCGAAGGGCCCGATGGTTGATGCTCCTAGCCGAGTTCGATATTGTGTACGTCACATAGAAAGCCATGAAAGGAAGAGCCATTTCTGACTACCTCGCGGATTACCCCGTAGAAGAAGATAATGTCTGGATCTCTGAATTCCCAGATGAGAATATCCTTTGCACTGCCCAAGACAACTTCCATTGGCAAATGTTCTTTGACGACGCTGCTAACAAAAAGGGGTACGGCATTGGGATACTCTTGATTGCCCCAGATGACTCCCATACTCCCATCACCATCAAGTTGAATTTCCCCTGCACCAATAACATGACTGAATACGAGGCATGCACTATAGGCCTCAAAGTTGCTCTCCAGAAAGGTATTCAATGCCTAGCTGTCTATGGATATTCCGCCCTCATCATAGGTCAAGTTCTCAGAAAGTGGAAAGTCAAGGAAGGAAAACTCCAACCCTTCCATGCCCACCTAGAAGAACTGGCCTCCCAATTCCAAGACATCACCTTCCATTACTTGCCCCGAGTAAAGAATAATCTAGCCGATGCCCTTGCTACCTTGGCCTCCATGGTCGACATGCTCGAAGGAATAACAATGACCCCCTTCCTAGTTCAAAAGCAAGATAAACCAACCCATTGCTACCACGTTGAGCTAGTCACCACAGAAGATCCTGAGCTAGTCAACTACTGGTATTATGATATTTGGTGCGTCCTCAAGAATGGTAGGTATCCCGAGGGTTCCAACAAGAATGACCGAGCAACCCTCCGAAGACTGGCCGCCCAGTACATCATCTGTCATAAAGCACTGCTCAAAAGAAATTTCGATGGAACTCATTTGCACTGTATCGCAGGGGCTGACATTGAAAAGATAATGCAGAAGATCCACAGCGGGGAATGCGGACCCCACATGAATGGTCATATGCTTGCCAAAAAAATCATCCGACAAGGCTACTACTGGACCACCATGACCCAGGATTGCACCGCCTATGTTCAGAGATGCCCTAAATGCCAACAGTTCTCCAATCTCCAACATCTACCTCTGCGGGAATTATACAACATGACTTCTCCCTGGCCGTTCTCCACCTGGGGTATCGACATCATAGGGAAGATTACGCCAAAGGCTTTAAATGGGCAAGAGTTCATCCTAGTTGCCATTGATAACTTCACCAAAGGGGTCGAAGCTGAGTCATACGCAATATTAAATGCCAAGAAGGTGGCCAAATTCATCAAGAAAAACATCATCTGCCGATATGGGGTCCCGCACGAGCTAGTGTCAGATAACGGGTTGCACTTCGAGGCAGAGGTCACAGAAGTAGTCAACGAGTATGGAATTCAGAGACACAAATCCTCTCCCTACCGACCTCAGACCAATGGTGCCGTTAAAGCCGCCAACAAGAACCTCAAAGCCATCATCAGCAAGATGACCGAAAGCTGTCGGGATTGGGCCAACCGAATCCCATACGCCCTCTGGGGCTACCGGACTTCAATCTAACATCTACTAGGGCTACCCCTTACTCTCTAGTCTACGGCATGGAAGCTGTCCTACCCATGGAGCTGGAGATACCCTCGCTGCGCGTCATGCTTGAAAGCAAAATCAGCGAGGAGTACTGGTGCCCAAGCCGTCTTGACCAGTTGACCCTCCTGGACGAAAGGAGATTGAAGGCTCTATACCACATACAAGGGTACCATCGCCAAATAGCGCGTTCATTCAATAAGAGAGTTAAGGACCGCGGTGTCTGAGAAGGGGATTTATCCCTCAAGGAGATAAGAAAACCCATCTGGGACCCAAGAGGAAAGTTCAAGCTCAATTGGAGCGGCCCTTACATTGTGAAGAAAATCTTGTCTGGCGGTGCCGCCATGCTCACTGACCTAGATGGGGAGGAGATGGTTCGTCCAGTCAACCTGGACCGTCTGAAGAAATTCTACCCCTAGCCCGAAGAACTACGTGGGCCTGATCCTCTGCAAAAACCATTTTCGAACAAAACTTTCAAAAAACCCAAGAGGTACGTAGGCAGCTCATACATCTTACTTGAGCACGACCCCTTTCTCTTTTCACAAAAATACATTCTTTTCTTATCTCCGAGAATGACAGTTCATCCTAAACATCTACTTGAACAAAAGGATTATGTATGCCTTAGCAATCGGTATAGATAATTCAAAATACAAAATTCATCGAAAGGCACAGCTGGATGATCAGAAACTTGTTTATTTCATTAATAAGAAATAACGGTACGATTACATAAGAAAAGGAACGGATAACTCCCTCCCCCCTTACACTCCTAAAAAGCTATAAGGACATAATGTTATAAATGTCCATTATCAATGTGTATGTCATAAGCCGTTACTCCGTTGAAGAAAGTCAAGATTGTATCGTCATCAACGGATCCGAATTTTAAAAGAAATCAAGGAATCAATCTAACAGACACCCGGACCGGTCCGCCTGATTTAAAAACGAACCAATCCGACCTCGGACCGATCCGCCCCATGCCGGACCGATCCGCCTTGCAAGTTGTCCAGTAAGCCTCGGACCGAATGCAAACCAATGAAAGAAAAAATTAAAAGAACCGATCCGCCTACCCGGACCGATCCGCCTCAGACCCGGACCGGTCTGCCCTGGAAAATTCCAAATAGATCGTGGGTCAATTTTTTAGTCTGGCAGATTCCTAGTGCAATATAATTGTTTCCACTCAACAATTTTACACCACCTTGAGCACAATCCGGCCATGTTCGCTCAATGTTTTATGAAAGGTGTTTTGTGAGCCCCATTCCCTCCTATATAATGTGCTCTTCCTCTCCCATTTTATGTACACAAGATAGACATATCATACACACATTTTAGAACCTCTCTAGAGGCATTTTTGCACACTTTGAAAGACTTGCAAGAAGTCATCTACACTTTTGGTGTATCTTGTGGAGAAGCCGATTTCTTCTTCATTGCTGACCATCTGGAGTTCCTGCGGGAGATTCCAGCCGACGACATCGGAACCGACACCTACGAGTATTTTCGTATGTCACATTTATTTTCAGTATAATCCGTGTAAACCGTTCTTTACAAATTATAGTGAAAATAATATGGTTTTGCCCTGCGGGGATTTTTCCTGATATGTTGTGTCACATGCTATATTTATTTGAATTGATAAATCACCTAGATGCATGTTTTAGGATTAATTTGATAAAAGGTGTTTAAATTAAATAATTTCTGTATTTGAACAAAACCGAACTCTTCAAATTGGTATCAGAGCCAATTACACAATATACCGTGTAACTTTTCGCAAAATTTTTCTAAAGGTATCAATTTTCTGAAAAATTGATTTTTTGAAAAAGAGCATGTTCAATGGAGAAACTATATAATAAAATGCCTGTTTTTGATGGAACAAACTATGCTTATTGGAAAGCCCGCATGAAATCTGCCTTAAAAGCAATTGATGAACGAGTTTGGATTTTAGTAGAAAATGGGTGGACACCTCCCTCCGTCACTGCTAATAACGTGACCAACTTAAAATCTATCACTGATTGGACCGAAGATGAATTTAAATGGTCGTCTTTTAACTCTAAGGGTTTAAGTGCTATTTTCGGATCCGTCACACCTGACGAGTTTCGACGAATTATGACGTGTTCCACGTCAAAAGAGGCATGGGATGTTTTGCAACTTACCCATGAAGGAACTAATGACGTAAAAGAATCTAAATTACAAAATCTAACAACTCAATTTGAAACAATCACCATGCTAGAAACTGAATGCTTTGATGAATTCTATGCTAGATTATCTGATATTGTTAACACTAGTTTTAATCTTGGTGAACACATTCCTAATGCTAGAGTTGTTAAAAAGATTCTAAGATCACTCCCTAAACGTTGTATCCCCAAAGTCACTGTGCTGAATTCCATAGGTAATTTAAATACACTTAAATTAGAGGAACTTGTAGGAGACTTACAAACTTATGAAATTGACATGTTTCCTAAGTCCTCCAAACCAAAAGATAAAGGTATTGCACTTAATGCACATAGTAGAAAAAGTGAGGGTACGGCAAGAAAGAGAGTCGAGTCATCTAGAAAAAGAGAGATAGAAACATCCGATTCTGAATGTGATTTTGACTTAGATGATTTGGCCCTATTTGCAAAAAACTTCAAGAAAATTATCAAATTCAAGAAAAATGAAAATTTCAAAGATAAAAAGTTTTTTGAGAAAAAGAGAAATGAAAAAGTTTTTAAAAACCCTCCTAAAGACGGGGAGAGATGCTTTGAGTGCGACGGTAAAGGACATAGGGCTTTTGAGTGTGCTACTAGGCTAAATAGACTTGCAAAAGAAAAAGGAAAAGCTGTCTTTAAAGCTACCCTTAGTGACGACAGTGAGGTCGAGTCGGTGGATTCTGGAGATGAGTCACCGCATGAATGCAACTTCACCGCATTCATGGCAAGTCACATGTCTAGTGCTCCTCACGACGATGATGGTGCTACTTCACAGGGACTCCTCGACAGTGAGAACGATGTAAGTGAGGGGGAGGATGATGCAAGTGAGAGCGAGTGTTCTCTTCAACGCGCCTACGCTGAATTATATAATGAATCTTTTAAAACCAAAAAGCGTAACAAAGCGCTAGTTCTTAGGATCACCGCTTTAAAAGAAGAATTAGAAGAAACTAGAGAGAGAGAACCCTCCACCTGCACTACCTTGAGAGAAAGAGAGTCTACCTATAGTGAGAAAGAGAGTTTGTTTAGAGAGAGAGAGAATTTTTGGAGAGAAAGAGAGTGTTTTTAAGAAAGAAACAGGGGACTTGACTAAACAAGTGGCTAGTCTTACGAGTGAGCTCCATTCCTCCATGGAAACTCAAAAGAAACTTGAAGCCCTTGTTGCCCAGCTTACTCATGATCTTGAGAAAGCACGTAAAGTCAAGGTTCAAATCGAGGACAGATCTGTAAAAATGGGACAGATGCTCCTCGGTCCTGCTTTAGGTTTTGGTGATAGGCAGGGAATAGGTTATGATGGTGCCTCCACATCCCAAATTACACCTGGACCAATTCCTGAGTTTACTACAACTCCATATGGCCATCGTCAAAGATCACGAAAGAGAGTTCGTCCAAGAAAGACAAACCAAGGTCCGCCTAAGACTGTGTTCTTTTGTACATATTGCAAAAGAAAAGGCCACGTAAGGGAATTTTGTTATAGTTTGGGTCGAACACGACATACTACTGCTCCACCTCGTCATACAAATAATTTTGTTAGTCTGAGAGAACGTGTTGAGTGTTTAGCTGCCACTTCGCAAAGTTTGATGGAAGAATTTGGACAGATGTCTTTTTCATCTGTGAATACGCCTCTCTTCCCGGCTAAAACCAACAACAACAAAGGTAAACAAAAGGTTACCACACCGTGGGTACCTAAGAAAGATAAAAATGCCTTTGTTGTCCATGTTTCTCTTAAAGCACATAATACCTCACAGTGGTATTTTGATAGTGGATGCTCCAGACATATAACAGGTGATGTCTCATTTTTCACCCACCTAGAGGATTACAAGGATGGGAGAGTCACTTTTAGAGACGGGAGCAAATCTAGCATTGTAGGATGAGGTACAGTAACTTTACCAGGGTTTCCTAAGCTAGAAAATGTTTTGTATGTCAAAGGTTTAAAGGTAAACCTTCTCAGCATTAGCCAACTGTGCGACGCTGACTTTGCCATAAAATTTGATCGGGATATGTGTAATGTCTATGATCAAACCGGTAAACTTTTAGTGCAAGGTGTGAGGACTGAAGATAATTGCTATGGGATTTTGTCCACATCCTCACTTGTCTGCAACAGTGCCACGATCACTCCTATGGATCTATGGCACCAAAGTCTAGGTCACGTGAACATAAGAGACTTGTCACATTAAGCCAAAAATGACCTAGTACGTGGCTTACCATCACTTGGAAAGCCAACTTCCATGGTTTGTGGACCCTGTTAGTTGGGAAAACAAATTCGTAGTCCCCACAGGAAGTTACATTCCATTACCACCTCCCGAGTACTTGAGTTAATTCACATGGATATTATGGGTCATACTCGTACTGAGAGTCTAGGTGGTAAGAGGTATATCCTCGTAATGGTAGACGATTTCTCCAGATATTCAATTGTTGGTTTCCTGAGAGAAAAATTTGATGCTGTTGATTTTTTAACGACCAAGTGCCGTGTCCTGCAAAATTAGCACGGTGTCACTATTAACAGAATACGTAGTGACAACGGCACAGAATTTAAAGAAGCAAAAGTTGATCTTTACTGTGACAGTCTTGGAATCAAACATGAGTTTTCTTCCGTGAAGACTCATCAGCAAAATGGGATTGTTGAGAGAAAAAATAGAATGATTCAAGAAATGGCTAGATCTATGCTTCTAGGTCGTAAGGTTGCTAGGAGATTTTGGGCAGAGGCAGTGTCTACTGCATGCCATACGGTGAATAGGGTCTACTTACGTCCACACACTCTTAAAACGCCTTATGAATTGTGGACTGGCAAGAAACCCAACCTTGCTTATTTCCGTGTTTTTGGGAGTAAATGCTACATCCTACGGGATAGAGAGCAATTAGGAAAATTTGACTCCCGAAGCGACGAGGAAATATTGCTAGGATATTCATCGAATAGTAGAGAATACCGGGTCTTTAACCTGATGAGCTCTAAGGTTATGGAATCGATAAATGTCACCGTGCAAGATGACGAACCTTCGGCATTTATTGATCCCAACCTTAAATATAAGGACGGGGACATTTCTGGAAGTGACTTACTTGTCCCTCATTCTCACTCTGTGGACTCTACTCCTGTGTTAGGGGACACACCTGCTTGGGTTCGAAAGAGTCATGATCCTTCTGCCATTGTTGGCGATCCCACCTTTGGGGTCAAGACTCGTGCTCAGCTAAAGAACGTTGTTAGCCATTTTTGCTACATGTCCACAGTCGAGCCCAAGAATCACAAAGAAGCACTCAATGATGAACACTGGATATCTGCTATGCAAGATGAGTTGCTTCAGTTTAAAAAGAACAATGTCTGGGAACTAGTCCCCCGACCTAGTGATACTAACGTGATAGCTACCAAGTGGATTTTTAAGAATAAAATGGATGAAAATGGTACCATAATCAGAAATAAAGCTAGGTTGGTCGCTCAAGGCTACACACAGATTGAGGGTGTAGACTTTGGAGAGACATTTGCTCCTGTTGCGAGGCTTGAGTCCGTCCGCTTACTACTCGCCATCGCATGTCATCTGCGTTTCAAGTTATATCAGATGGATGTCAAGAGTGCTTTTCTAAATGGCATTCTACAGGAAGAGGTTTATGTGGTTCAACCAAAAGGGTTTGAAGACCCTCAGCACCCAGAGCACGTCTACTATCTAAGGAAAGCCTTGTATGGTTTGAAGGAAGCACCCCGTGCTTGGTACGAGAGGCCTACTTCTTATATCTTAGCCCGTGGCTTCAAGAGAGGGGGAGTTGATATGACGTTGTTCATCAGGAGAGATGACGGTGCTATTTTGGTTGCCCAAGTCTATGTGGACGACATAGTCTTTGGATCCACATGCTCCCAGCATGCTCACCACTTTGAGGAAGAAATGAAAAGTGAGTTTGAGATGAGCATGGTAGGTGAGCTTACGTTCTTCCTTGGTCTCCAGGTTCGTCAGCTAGAGGATGGGATGTTCATCTCTCAATCCAAGTATGCTAGAGACCTAGTGAAGAAATTTGGTTTAGACTCCGCTAAGCATGCCCGTACTCCTATGAGTACTTCTATCAAGCTTAGTAAGGACACTTCAGGTAAAGACGTAGAGCAAACCTTGTATCGAAGTATGATAGGTAGTCTTCTCTACTTGACTGCTAGTCGTCCTGACATTGCCTTTAGTGTTGGAGTTTGTACGCAATATCTGACATCCCTGAAAGAGTCTCACTTACTTGCTCTAAAACGTATTATCAAATACGTGAGTGGGACTCTCTCATATGGTATTTGGTATTCCCTTGATACCAATGACCGTTTGTCAGCCTATTCAGATGCTGATTGGGTCGGGGATGTAGATGGATGTAGGAGCACTTCTGGTGGGTGTTTTTATTTTGGTTATGCTCTCTCATGGTTGAGCAATAAGCAAAACTCCATCTCTTTGTCCACTGCGGAGGCTGAGTACATCACCACCGGGAGTTGTTGCACGCAACTCTTATCGATGAAACAGATGCTGGAGGATTATGGGATTTCATAGGACACCATGACCATTTCCTATGATAACACGAGCGCGATACACATATCCCGCAATCCAGTCCAGCATTCACGCACAAAGCACATCAGGATACGCGAGCACTTTATACGACAGCTTGTTGAGGAGAAAGTCGTATCCCTGAGTTACGTTCCCACCGACCGTCAGTTAGCCGATATCTTCACTAAACCATTAGATGCCCTTAGATTTGAAAGTCTTAGAAAATCTTTAGGGATTTGCACAGTTGACTGAGGGCTTGGTCCGTGTCTAGTATAGGATGCTTTGTTATGTTCATATCATATGATTCCTATTACTAGTGTGTACCATATGTATAAAACTTCGGAAAAACACAAAAAGATTTTCTTTAAATAAAATTTCAAAAACACAAAAAGATTTTCTTGTTATAAAATTCTTTGAAAAGACCAAAAAGATTTTATGGTTATAATTTTTTTTAGAAAAGAACAAAAAGATTGTTTAGTATTTGCACCATTTTTGGATGAGCATTAAAGATACCCAAGTCACAATTTCGTTCCATTTATTCATGTGACTATTTGATAGTGTTTTGAGACAATATATCTTGTCATCTTTGTGCTTTATAATGTTTGGAGTCATTAAGATGTAATTAAGTGTTCTTCCTACATGTTTGACTCATGGTTTCCTTTATTGCACACATGCACGGATTTGAATGGTTATTGTACTTGTCTTATCACATGTTGGTTGGGTGTTTTCACTTCAATCCTGTCCTTAAAATGAATCAAGCGTGATAAAACTCGATAAGATTGGTGTGCATGTAAGAACCGTTTTGGTGAGACTGTGTGTTTTTTAATAACGGGGAGGGGCTGCGAAAGGTAAATACCTATCCTTTGCGCAAAAGCCACCGTTAAAACGGACCTAAAAAATTGAGGAATTTTATTATCCGGGGTCCAATGAGGTTAAAAGAGCCCGAAAAATTTTAAAAGGCAATAAAAAGAAATACATGCCAAATATGGGCCATTAGGTTTCATCATCAATTCTCCAAAATTTGAGAATTTAGTTTATCACCTCTAAAAATATATATATCTGAGGGAGTTTGGTTGGAATATTTTAACGGGTTTGCACGTCCTTGAAAATCTTGAAAAAGCGCTAAATAGTTTTGGACGTTATTGGTATGAAAATCACTTGTACTTTGATTTGTTGATTTGATTAAGATGATGTCATCTAAATTCAATAATTTTTACACCTAAGGATTCTTGTTCATTCGTTAGGAGTACACGTTTGCATCGTGCACACATGATTGATTGAGTTAATTTACCTATTGAATATGTTCACAACCCTACGTTTACGCTATCATCGATGTGGCTGTCTTGTGTTCTTTCATGGTGTTACTACTTTTGTATATTCTTGTACAAATTTTGAAAATGTCAAAAATAGAACATTTTTTGATTCTTTGATTCTTTGGTATATATTTTAAGAAAAAATTCAAAATTCAAAAATAAAGAACATCTTTGTGTGCCATTTTTCATATTTATGCTTCTCATATCTGTCTATTTGGGGACATCATAAAAACGGGGAGAATGGATTATGGAGAATGATTTATGGGGGAGAATGATTTAATGAATTATGGGGGAGAGATAATTTGGTTGATTTATCTATGATGTGCTTAAATTTAATTCATCTTTGGTTTGGTGCATATCAGTATATTTCAAACTGTTGCGTGTCACGGGTATTTGCTTTTATTTCATGTGTGTAGGTACAAAGTTGTTATCTATTGGATTGCACACCCTGATGAGAAAAGTTTTGGATGTTTCTGAAGAGTTGATGAATTGAAGATTCTGAAGTCTGTTTTACATCATGCCATTTGATTTGGGGAGTTTGCATAATTCGGATTTTTTATGTATGTACCAGCATAGACATAGGGGGAGATTTGTAAGGACATAATGTTATAAATGTCCATTATCAATGTGTATGTCATAAGACGTTACTCCGTTGAAGAAAATCAAGATTGTATTGTCATCAACGGATCCGAATTTTAAAAGAAATCAAGGAATCAATCTAACAGACACCCGGACCGGTCCGCCTGATTTAAAAATGAACCGATCCGACCTCGGACCGATCCGCCCCATGCCGGACCGATCCTCCTTGCAAGTTGTCCAGTAAGCCTCGGACCGAATGCAAACCGATGAAAGAAAAAATTAAAAGAACCGATCTGCCTACCCGGACCGATCCGCCTCAGACCCGAACCGGTCCGCCCTGGAAAATTCCAAACAGATCGTGGGTCAATTTTTTAGTCTGGTAGATTCCTAGTGCAATATAATTGTTTCCACTCAACAACTTTACACCACCTTGAGCACAATCCGACCATGTTCTCTCCATGTTTTATGAAAGGTGTTTTGTGATCCCCATTCCCTCCTATATAATGTGCTCTTCCTCTCCCATTTTGTGTACACAAGATAGACATATCATACACACATTTTAGAACCACTCTAGAGGCATTTTTTCACACTTTCAAAGACTTGCAAGAAGTCATCTACACTTTTGGTGTATCTTGTGGAGAAGCCGATTTATTCTTCATTGCTGACCATCTGGAGTTCATGCGGGAGATTCCAGCCGACGACATCGGAACCGACACCTACGGGTATTTTTGTATGTCACATTTATTTTCAGTATAATCCGTGTAAACAGTTCTTTACAAATTATAGTGAAAATAATATGGTTTTGCCCTGCGGGGATTTATCCTGATATGTTGTGTCACATGCTATATTTATTTGAATTGATAAATCACCTAGATGCATGTTTTTAGGATTAAATTGATAAAAGGTGTTTAAATTAAATAATTTCTGTATTTGAACAAAACCGCACTCTTCAAATTGGTATCAGAGCCAATTACACAATATACCGTGTAATTTTCCGCAAAATTTTTCTAAAGGTATCAATTTTCTAGAAAATTGATTTTTTTAAAAAGAGCATGTTCAATGGAGAAACCATATAATAAAATGCCTGTTTTTGATGGAACAAACTATGCTTATTGGAAAGCCCGCATGAAATCTGCCTTAAAAGCAATTGATGAACGAGTTTGGATTTTAGTAGAAAATGGGTGGACACCTCCCTCCGTCACTGCTAATAACGTGACCAACTTAAAATCTATCACTGATTGGACCGAAGATGAATTTAAATGGTCGTCTTTTAACTCTAAGGGTTTAAGTGCTATTTTCGGATCCGTCACACCTGACGAGTTCCGACAAATTATGACGTGTTACACGTCAAAAGAGGCATGGGATGTTTTGCAACTAACCCATGAAGGAACTAATGCCATAAAAGAATATAAATTGCAAAATCTAACAACTCAATTTGAAACAATCACCAAGCTAGAAACTGAATGCTTTGATGAATTCTATGCTAGATTATCTGATATTGTTAACACTAGTTTTAATCTTGGTGAACACATTCCTAATGCTAGAGTTGTTAAAAATATTCTAAGATCACTCCCTAAACGTTTTATCCCCAAAGTCATTGTGCTGAATTCCATAGGTATCACCGCCGCAGGGTTGCGACGGTATGACATCCAGGAAGTAATGCCTGCAAGTTGTGGGTCAACCAGCAGCTCCCCAGTCACTAGCAGCAACTTTGAAACCAGGCCTAGAGCAACGGCTCCAGCATGGCCATCATCACCTACTTCCTGTAAATGCACGGACTGCAACACCGCCGGGAGGGAGATCATTCCTCCAGCAACCAATGATCTGGCCGCCGAAGGCGAAATACGAAGAAGCCCGGCCAACAAATCCCTGGGAGAACGGGAAAATTCGGGCAGAGCTGCAGCAACGCTGGGGTTTGTCCCCAGCATGGTGGAAAATTCCTCGTAGGTAGGACAAACTTCATCTAAACCAAAGAGGAATACACGGTCTTCGGGGTACCAAAATTGTACCGCCGCCATCAGCATGTTCCACTCAATAGGCCGATTACGCCACTGAGAAACTCGACGCATGTTGAAAGCATCATAGTCGACATTATAAGAGCACATTGCTTCCAAGGCTTCGAGGTAGTTGACAAACTCAAAGCTACCAGGGAGAGCCATATGGCCAGACTAAGAAATAGTAGGGAAGTGAACAAGAATGTGAAGGTGTGATGAAAACACTCCACCCTTACCCCTTTTTATACTTGAAAACCCTCACAAGAGACATAGTCCCTGCAAAAATCGGAGGGAATCCTGCCCCACAAAGTACAAAGGATGATGAGGGTACCAATCAAAGCTTTAAAGTTGAGGGGACTGGACTAAACTGCCGATAGGCAGGTCAGGGTGTTTGTCGATCGGCAACCACCTATTTGTGGAAATTTACCTTTTTCCTCTTTTATCAAATCAGAAAATCCAATAAAAAATAAATTGATATTCTCAACAGAATTTCAAAATCCCTTTTCTTCCTTACATAATTTCCCATTTTAATTAAAACTTTCCTTCAAAAAATTCCAAAAATATTCCTTTTTTATGGTCTCAGCCGCAAAGTAAAAAGCGCATATACATCCATTCATTCATCATTAAATAAAAAACTCCATTGCATTGCATATATACTTTTTTCTGTGTTACATCAAATTTTGCAGGAAAAGAAGAAAAAAGCGAAAACAACGGGACTCAACCCGAACCCACATCCTTTCTCTCTCTCACTCACCTACCCTCACTCCTCTCTCTAAGAGCTTCCACCCCTGCGACGTGCCCTCTTTTCTCTATGACGAGACGACGCGCCCCCACTACCCGAGCCAGAGTCTTCCCCAGACGAGGCTGACGGCACCAAGCAAGAAGGAATAGGGACAACATCCCGAATATGGGCGGTCGCCGATGATATCCAGTCTTTGATGTCTCTCAACCAGGTGGTCGATACTCGGACTTGCTGCAAGGAAAAGGCAGAATCAGTATCAAGCGAAAAAGATCAAAAGAAAGCATAAAGAGGAAAAGGACTGAAAGGTTTACCGCAGGACGAAGGACCTCCTCTGTCAAACCCAACTCCTCTGGATCCCTCGCAAGAGGACGATGAAGCATCGGCACTATCCCTCCATCAGCCCTCCGGATATTATACCAAGGACTGTGCAACCGCACGAAAGGAACCTCTGAAGTCGCCGCCGCAGATGTCGACGGACCGCCGCCACTGTGGGAGGACCCCACTGGTCGACTCGAACCCGTAGGAGGGAAGGGCAAGGTATCATATATACTGGGCGCCATCAACCAACTCGTCACAAAATCCATATAGTCATACGGCACAGCCGTATCAGTGTACAACGAGTAGGACTCACCGATCATCGCCGCGACCCTCGCATCCTCCGGCAGCAGCCGCTCCCGCCTCATAGACATAGGAGGCTGCGTAGGTGGCACCACCACCTCTTCCTCAGTAATTTGGTGAACCACCCTCTCCCCGAGATACCCGGAATGGCCGAACTCATGCGCCAGCAAATGCCTCATCTGCGCGTTCACCCCAGTCATCCCCGTATCCTGAATGGCTGTTCCCCAAGGATAAAAGGTCACCTGAAAATCCCCAAGCAGGCATAAGTAAATATAGAATCAGAGCATGTAAAACAAGACTGAGAAAGAAAGGACCTTACCCTATCACTGGTCAGGCCATTCAAGACCTGACGACCACCTCCAAAATGAGAGATCCCTTCGACTGACGATTGGCCTTCCGCCACCGATACAACAGGCAGAAGTCCCCAACACTCTCATCCTTCAGAGCAATCAGTTGGGTTTTTCACCCAATCACCTCATAGAACCATGTCTGCCAAAGGATAAAAAGTCCCAGTCAAGAAGAGATGCATGAAAGGAAAATGCGAACGCATGTAAGGAAAAGCGCAAAGTAAAGAATACCTCAAGGAGATACGTGGCTCCAGTAAAAGTCTACCGGCAGCACCAGCTGAATGCATCCAAAGAAGAGTAAAGGGTCGCCAAATTCAAGATCCCCCAATCATAGAAAGGGATGTTCGAGAACATCCTCAAGTACGGCAAGAACCACAGATGGACGACGTCGCCGCTCAATGCCATTATGAAACCTCCCAGCACCAACAAAATAAATAGCCGGGCCATCTGCCTGACCTGCAGCCCATCCTCCGCATCAATCACCCTGCCCAACAGAACATCCTTCAACACAGACAGACGAATGGAATCTCCAGAGACTATCCTCCCTAAGTCACCAAGCGCCGCGCGCACCGCCTCCGGCCTCACCCGTAAGGAGCGATCCACCTCTATCTGCTCCCCGTCACAATCCATCCCCAGTAGCTGCTGCACATCTATGGGAGTCACCGTCATCTCCCCAAAGCCGAAATGGAAAGTGTGGGTAGTGTTCCACCACCTCTCCCCCAAAGCACATAAGACCGCTATCGAACGAAGCATCTCATCCAGCGCAGACGCCAATCTCCCAAAACCCGTTGATGATACCATCCAATGCACCACGGGTGGAAGATGCTCCCAAGCATCCTTAAGCCCCGTCGTCCCGTGAGCACGCATGTTCCTCAAAGAGACATCAGACTGTCAAAAGAAACAAAACTTGTCAAAATCCAAACCCGAGGCAGTCCAAAAGTCCGTGCCACTGCCGAATGGCGCCCCTCATACTATGCCGACCGGCACCCTCCTTAAAATTTCGTACAAAAATTCATTGAAAGTGCCAGAAAATTCTGAAACATCCCGGAAAAATTCCTAAAAATCCCGGAAAGGATTTAGACCAAGAAAATTTCGCATTCCCTTAGGTAAAACCTCTTTCCCCAGCAGGAACTCTCAAAAGTCAAATGAATCACCTCCTCAGTAGAGTTTACACCATCAAATTGGTTATCTCTCCAGCAATCAGCCGTCAGCTTAGAACAAAGGCACAAAGTCTCCACAGCCATCGTCTACCCAGTGCGAAACAATATCGCAAGGTAATCTTCCCCAGCTCATTCATCGTTCCCCGACGGAAACTCAAATCCAATTCTTATTCCCCAGCGGAACCTCCAATCCAATTCTATTCCCCAGCGTAACCTCCAATCCCATTCCTATTCCCCAGCGGAACCTCCAATCCCATTCCTATTCCCCAGCGGAATCTCCAATCCAATTCTATTCCCCAGCGGAACCTCCAATCCCATTCCTATTCCCCAGTGGAATCTCCAATCCAATTCTATTCCCCAACGAAACCTCCAATCTCATTCCTAATCCTCAGCGGAACCTCAAATCCCATTCCTATTCCCCAGCGGAACCTCAAATCCAATTCTATTCCCCAGCAGAACCTCAAATGTGATTCTATTTCCCCAGCAGAACCCCCATTCTTCCAAAAGGAAGCATTCCCCACTCTTAGGTCAAGATTTTACCTCGGTCTTGGATCGTCACCTGAGTTAGGTCAGAATTGACCTCGGTCTTCGGTCGTCACCATTCTTAGGTCAGAATTGACCTCGGTCTTGGATTGTCACCTGAGTTAGGTCAGAATTGACCTCGATCCTCGGTCATCACCACTCTTAGGTCAGAATTGACCTCGATCTTGGATCGTTACCTGAGTTAGGTTGGAATTGACCTCGGTCCTCGGTCGTCACCACTCTTAGGTCAGAATTGACCTCGGTCTTGGATCATCACCCGAGTTAGGTCAGCATTGACCTCGGTCTTTGGTCGTCACCATTCTTAGGTCAGAATTGACCTCGGTCTTAGATCGTCACCCGAGTTAGGTCAGAATTAACCTCGGTCCTCGTTCGTCACCACTCTTAGGTCAAAATTGACCTCGGTCTTAGATCGTCACCTGAGTTAGGTTAGAATTGACCTCGGTCCTCGATCTTCACCACTCTTAGGTCAGAATTGACCTCGGTCTTGGATCTTCACCTGAGTTAGGTCAGAATTGACCTCGGTCCTCGGTCGTCACCACTCTTAGGTCAAAATTGACCTCGGTCTTGGATCGTCACCTGAGTAGAGCTGGAAATTTTTGACATGATGACCCGTTTATGGTAATAACCCAAAATGACCCGAACTTGACACGATTAGCCATTATAAATTTAGGAGTACACAAAACTTATACTCAAATAAAAATCAACGCGACTCGAAAATGACACGACTAACCCGAATTGCCACCCCTACACCTGAGTTAGGTTAGAATTGATCTCGGTCCTCGGTCGTCACCACTCTTAGGTCTGAATTGACCTCGGTCTTGGATCGTCACCTGAGTTAGGTCAGAATTGACCTCGGTCCTCGGTCGTCACCACTCTTACGTCAGAATTGACCTCGGTCTTGGATCGTCACCTGAGTTAGGTCAGAATTGACCTCGGTCCTCGGTCGTCACCACTCTTAGGTCAAAATTGACCTCGGTCTTGGATCATCACCTGAGTTAGGTTAGAATTGACATCGGTCCTCGGTCGTCACCACTCTTAGGTCAGAATTGACCTCGGTCTTGGATCGTCACCTAAGTTAGGTCACAATTGACCTCGGTTTTCGGTCGTCACCACTCTTAGGTCAGAATTGACCTCGACCCTCTGAACCGGTCCTCCTCACTCCTTAGGTCCTCAGAATCGACCTCGACCCTCTGAATCGGTCCTCCTCACTCCTTAGGTCCTCAGAATTGACCTCGACCTAGACCCTCTAAATCGGTCCTCCTCACTCCTTAGGTCCTCAGAATCGACCTCGACCCTCTGAATCGGTCCTCCTCACTCCTTATGTCCTCAGAATCGACTTCGACCCTCTGAATCGGTCCTCCTCACTCCTTAGGTCCTCAGAATCGACCTCGACCCTCCGAATCGGTCCTCCTCACTCCTTATGTCCTCAGAATCGACCTCGACCCCCTGAGTTGGTCATCATTGCTCCCTTAGGTCCTCAGAATCGGCCCCGACCCTCTGAATTGGTCATACTCTCTCAAAAGCATCATGCAGTGTCTAATCGACGACTATCATTTATTCCAAACTCACCCGTCGAGGGGCTCTGTAGACACCCCATTCTGTTACCCCCTATATTCTCATTGGGTCTCTAGCACCTCTCTTCATCACTACCTACACAGGTCATACCCCGAGTACTGACCTAGAAGCCATCGGGCACCCCCCAGGCTCCATTTGACCAAAAGTCAAACTCTTCAGTTCAACCAAGGCTGAATGAATCTTCAAAGGGCACTGAAAACCCTTTCCAACGGTCCGTCCCGTGCGCGATTCTGACTTACCATGCGGACGAACGACCCGTTTCCCCCGAAACTTGACCCAGAGGTCACCGGACACTCCTGGGCTCCGCTGAACCACAGTTCACTATTCAGCTCAATAGAGGTTGAATGAATATTCGAAGGGAACTGAAAACCCTTTCCAACGGTCCATCCCGTGCGTGATTCTGACTTACCATGCGGACGAACGACCCGTTTCCCCCGAAAGGTCACCAAATGCTTCCAGGGCCCGTTGACCAAAGTCAACTCCCCGAACCGGGTCAAACTCTTTGGAATGTCGAATTACATCTCCTAACCTTTCTAACGGTCCACCCCATGCGCGATTTGGACTTACCATGCGAACGAACGATCCGTTTGCGTCCGAATAACTCCCCGTCCAATGGACTAACAAACGCTTCCGAGCCATATTTGTCCCAAAGTCAACTCTCGAATCTAGGAGCAGTCCAAAGGACTTCCGAAGGTCTCTGAATTACCTTTCCAACGGTCTGCCCCGTGCGCGATTTGGATCAACGGTTTGCATTCGACAGCCAATTTTCCGAAAAGGCCTGAAAACACCTGCCAAACGGCAGGTTGCCAACCCTGCCTGTCGGCAGGTGCCAATAGGCAGTACCGGGGGTATGCCGATCGGAAGTCCCCTGGGCCTATGAAAGGAGGCCTTGGCCTCATTTTCAAGGGGAGCTCAGATCAGAAGCATATCACTCCCTGAAAACCCCGAAAAGCTCTCTCGAAGTCAGCGTGATTTCCACACCCATATCCCCTTTTCACCTTCACTTTTCATCACCTTTTGCATCAAGTTTGGTGAATTCACCATCCTCCATCATCATCCAAGTTCAAGGGCTGCCCTTCAACATTCAAGAACAAGCTCAAGACCTCCAAGAAGGTCCAATTTTCTCAACTCTCTATTTAAATTCTCATAAATTCGCAATAACTTATTTTATTACTTAGCACTTTTATTCTCTCATCTCACATATTTTAATATACTTTCTATATAGTATTATTGCACATCTCCTATTTTCATATAAATAAAAACCCCAAAAATAAGAAAAATAGAGTTTACTCATAAACTCCAAGCGGGAATTCTCACACCTTTCTCACACTTTTCTCACAACTAAAACACTTTTTCCACACACACACACACACACACAAATAAGATAAGTCCCCGGTTGGATTTATGGGTTAAACCCCACCCCTCGTTTGCATGCGAACTACGTGGACTTTGATGCCTTTATAGGCTACGTAGGCGTCTCGGGGTAAAACCAGAGACTCGAGTCCCTTATTTCTATTTTTTATCCTATTTTCTATTTCCTAAACCCAATCTTCTTATAGTCTATATATTTGTTCTTCGTAGCGTATTGTTCCACGTATGTTATCGTTCCCTTATAACGATCAACGCAAGGATAATCGCACAAATCCTGTTTTCTACATTATTCTTACATTCCTACGGATGACTCGCTTTATCTCTTCCATGATACAAGTCGAGGATTTCTATCTCCACTATATATACACATGCACACACATCACGGGGAAAATAAAGGAATATAAAAAAATCCATGAGAGACCGCAAGGGCGGAATGGGTGCCTAACACCTTCCCATTTCGTAACTTAGCCTCCGGACCCTTCACGAATCATTTTGGTTTTACATGTATCAGTATGTCTTTGGATGCCGTCCTTCGGGACGGCTTCCCCTTTTCTTTTGTCTGTTTTGAGTAAAATAGACTGGCGACTCTGAATCTCTCTACATTTTCACACCTCACAAATCGACGCGGGCCGAAGCGCTCCCGAGAGGGACGCACGGGACCTGGGATCCTCGCCGCGAGGATCGAGGATGGCCACAGAATTCAATTCATAGTTCTTCCTAATCAGTCGGTTCCCAGTAGAGATGGAGGGTCACAGGGGCACCACTTAAATACCATCTCATCTAGACAGAACATTTCCAGATTTATTCCCAGTAGAGATGGAGGGTCACAGATGCACCACTTAAATACCATCTCATCTAGACAGAACTTCACCGGGCCTGACTTTGGAATTACTTAAATGGGATTCCATAATAACGAGCAATTACTTATAAAAAGCGTATATATAGTTTCAAACAAGTTGACATATTTTGAAAATAAAATCAATTTAGATTGTTTCCAAATTTTAAGTTTTGATTAGTGAAGTCTTTAGTGTATTTTACCATCATAACTACTAAGTAAAGATATAAAATATGAAATTAAAACTATAGAAATGTATTACAACATTTAAATAAAATCATACCTACGAAACGAATTCTTTCTTCGAAATTATAGAACTCCTTCTTAAGATATTTCCCAAGCTTTCTATCACTCTTTATTACTATAATTCTCAAGGAATTGGTGTGAGTTTCAAATGAACCCTAAGGCCCTATTTATAGTTTTCCAGAAATATCACGGTGTTGACACGTGTCTAGCTGACCAAGCTTTTACAACGGTGAGTCAGCCTTGACATGTCGCATAATGGAGGAGTCTTGCAGTCTTATTTCACCGAACTGCGACACGTGTTTTAGCTTTCTCTTTAAAGACGACACGTGTAAGGTGGAGGTGACCAGCACGTGGTGGTAAGGTGATAAGGGTATAAGGGTCATTTCACACATGAAGGGTATTTTGGTAATTTCACACTATATATTTTCAATATTCCTTAGAGGTCCTTGAAAATATTTTATTTACAAAATGGCCCTTTTTATATTTTTAGTTTAGTCCCTAATGTTTCATAAAATTATATTTTCTACCCCAAAACTTATTATTTACCTTAAGATATGTCATAAGACTTCGATTTGATCAAATTTACAGTTGATTCTTTATATTTAAAAACGGGCTTTGTCATATTTAAGAATCCAGAATATCACATTTGTAATATTATAACATTTTATAAGATAATAAGTAACACACAATTGTAAAAACAAACTATATGAGCATATAAAAGTTGGGTCATTACATTCGCTGCCAAACATAGGCGACCAACTCACGTCTGAGTTATACCACACAATTTTTATATGGATTTTTGCCAAATTCCTAGGCGCACGACCTTTCTTATTAGTTGCACCATTATTTGAGTGGGTTTAATAAAAACGGTTTGAGACAACAAGTCTGAATAATTTTAATGACTAATTAACAATCCTTTTATTGTGCATAAAGAAATAAATAATGTCTTTAACTTCCTATATAGTTATAAAACTCATCCATTCACCACAGACCCTAGATCATACTCCAATTACTAATCTAGAGGCTTTTGAAATCTCTCAGACCTCGTTTGACTCTGATCAACTATACAGCTTGAGCGAAGCTGAATGTATCTTCTAAGGGCTTTGAATCCCCTTTCTAACGATAAATCTCATGCATGAATCAGACTTACCATTCGGATGAACGATATGTTTCACTCCAAATACTGATCTAGAGGATGTCGGGCCCTTTCGAGCCTCTTTTGACTTCTATTAACTATCTAGCTTGAACGTAGCTCAACGAATATTTGAAGGGCTTTGAATCCCTTTTGCAATGGTCTCTCCTATGCATGGATCAGCCTTACAGTTCAAACGAACGGTTCATGTTACTCCGAAGGGTCATGGGGTGCTATTGGCCCTATTTGACCTTGATCAACCCTCAGAACTGAGAGAAGCTCAATGAAATATTAAAGGGTACTGAATTCCTTTTCCAATGGTTTGTCTCATGTGTGAATCGGCCTTACTATTAGACGAATGATTTGGTTGCCTCCAAAAACTTCTCGTTTAAAGACATTTGGGCACTTTTGAGCCTCATTTGACTTTGGTCAACTCCCGAACCCAAGGGTGGCTCAATGGATTCCTAATGGGATATTAATTCCCTTCTTAATGGTCTACCCCGTGCACTATTCGGACTTATGATTTGCATTTTATGCCTTTTTAAAAAAAAAACATTTTGTATTGCCTATAGGCACCTCAGGAACCCTGCCTATCGACATGGTGTCCTTTTACTTCCTCAAAAAGGCAAGCACCCTGCTAATAGGCAGATTAAGCCATATACCGATCGACACCCCCTTGACCCTATAAAAAGGGGCCTTGACCTCACCTTGAAAGGCAGACCCTTGAGACCCCTCTAAGAAACTCAGAGAACATTCTCCTCGAATTCATAGCCTTTCCCTTGCCAGATAGCCCATTTCCCCACATTCTCTCACCTCAGTTGGTAATTGACACCCACTCCCTCATACCACTTTTATACCACTTCAAGATCAACATATTTTCATCTCAAAGTAAATAATAAACATTCATAAGAAGGTCTATTTATCCATCCCTTTCTCTAGTTTATCCATTTTAGTGTTATTAATTTCATTTTAATTTTTGTTCTTTTTTTTCATTATATCACATCCATTAATCTCTACTATTTATTAGTAGTATTGCACACAATCTATTTCCATAAAAACTCTCAAAAAGAAGAAAAAGAGGGTTTATTGGTAAATTCCAAAAATGGGATTTCTATCTCACACTTTCACTGTTAAAACACACTTTCTTCATATACACATGAGAGAAGCCCCACATTTAGATTTATGGGTTAAAACTCGCCCCTATGTTACCTTCAAAATACGTGGACTTTGACCCTTTGGGCAACGTAGGCATCTAGGGCCAATCTTGAGATTCGAGTCCTGCCTCCCCTTTTTCATGTTTATATGTTTCCTTTATATCTATATATCATAAATTTTACACTCCTACATATTTGTGCCTCACTCGACATATACATTCGCTCTTTCATAGCAATTTGTGATTCGATGAGCAAAAACATCTTATTTCTATCATTATTTTTGGGAACACTCCTATTGACGATTTCACTCCATCCCTTCCATGAAGAAAGATGAGTGATTCACACGTCATGGATTCTAAAAGGAGAATATTAAAATTAGCCATGAGAGATTGAAAGGGCGCAATGGTTGCCTAACACATTCCCATTTCGTAACTTAGTTCTCGAACCTTCGAATCATCTGGTGTCATAAGCATCCGTTGACCTTGATGACGTTCTCTCAAGGCGGTAATATTCTTTTGCCTTTTTTGAGTAAAATAGGCTAGCGACTCTATCTCTTCACATCATCCACCGCTCGACGATGATCGATGCTTGAAAGAGCATTCCGTGCACCCTGGAAGGAATTCGACCCTAGGATGGCCACAGTGAAGTCTACCCATACTATCCACTTGTCACCCTTCTTTATAACAACAACAGCATTAGATATCCATTCAAAGAACTAGAATTCTCTAATGGAGTTGGTCTAGAGTCGGTTATCAACTTCTATCTCTACAGCTTTTGCCTTCTCCGGGGCTAACTTCCTCGAATTTTGCTTGATTGTCTTGAAAGTTGGATCTATATGTAGCAAATGAAAATTAATCTTTGAATATATCCCTACAAAGTCAAATGGTTGCCATGCAAAGAGATTTGCATTGGATCTTAGGAAATGAACGATTTAGTCCTCTTCATCCTTAGGTAATCTGATCCGATGAGGAATGTTTTCTTCGGATGTTATTAATATAGAGGAATGAAAATTAGTTCTTCCATCACGCATTCAATGGGAGCTAACTGATATTCTTCTATCCTTGATCGAATTCCGTCTTATTGTTACTTAGTTTGATAATCCTCTGAATCATCATCATCCCGACTTTTCTTGGACTTATTCCATGCTTTAATGAATGAAACGGAGTAATTATGAGGTGTTGTTTGATCTCCCCTAATCTTTGCCACCGCTTATTCTCTTAATAACTTGAGTTTCTGGTGAAAGGAAGGAGGGGAAACTTTTAATATCATGAAGACATCCTCTTCCCATTGTATCTCTATTGGGTGACTCCAATTGGATGACATGGAGCTCGACCTCATTGTTTGTCGGATCGACCTTGATTAGTAGTTTGATCTTCCCTAGAGTTGTTTGTATCTCCATTAAAACCAGTCAATGGACTTATGATGGTATCATGGTCATGATGCTAAAGCCGATCTTCTAGATCACTATCAAATACTTTATCTCTGCTAATCTTCTTTGATCCATCAGTATTCTTCTAACATCAAAAATTGCAACTCATAGCATGAGGACTAGGGCTTTCGTGTGTGGTAGGTTCATGCAGACTAGATTGTCATTGGTGAACATAATTGACGGATCAACATCAAAGTTTCTTCTCTACCTCTTAGAAAGGACTGTTTTGGAGAAGTCTATATGGAAATATTGTCTAATGTTGGAAAAAATACTCACCTTTTCCCTCAAATTTTACCGATGCACTGAGATGGATTGGTATATCCATGAATGTTTATGACCAGTCCTACTAGAGGAAGATCCTCGTCTGCTTTCTGAACTGCATTGATCTTTTCCAAAAGGTTTAGCTTTAATATGTTCATATACTCTTTGAGATTCCTGTCTTGAACAAGATCCTCTAAATATTTCTTGAACATCTTGAAGTTTTTGGTGAGGTGACCGTGATCTTGGTGATTAGTGCACGTGAGGCTAGTATCCCAGTCATTAGTATCGCTGTCCATCTTAGAAGGCCTCTTAAATTAGTCCTTGTGTTTGATCTACGGGATAAACTTATAGATGGGCTCTTGGAATATTGTCTCTAATGCATCATAGTTGTTCTCATTAGCTTGTGACCTATGGTGACCTTTGGTGGATTCGTTCCTAAATCCTTTCTTGGCCAAAAAGGGTCAATTTACCGCTTTAAGGGTCTTTTTAGGTCACTCTTTTTCTAGTCGGTTGGGGCCTCAGAATTGATGAGATCATCCTCCACCTTGGCATACTTCTCGATGGATCTTCCATTATAGAGGCCAGTTTCTTCGTCAGGGATTGGTAGATACCATTCGATCGCTCTATGCCAAACTTTAATGAAGAGATTTCTAGCTTATTGTCAATCTCGCTATATAGATCCTAGTATATCTATGTGTACTTCCTGACGGACTCTACCTTATTTTTCTTAAGTGAAATTAGCGAACCAACCTCTTTGATTCCCTTGTTGTTAGTGATAAATTGGGTCATGAACTGCTCAGCCAGATCATTGAAAGAAGAGATCAATCTGAGGTGTAATTTTTTAAACCACTTTAGACCGATCTCCCCCATTGTGGATGGGAACCCCCTACACATTAGAGTGTCTTGATGATTCTTAAGAGATATGATATGTTAGTAGTGCCTGATATGATGGGTGGGATCCACCTTCCCATCATACATTATAACCTTTGGCATGGACAACTTTTTGGGTGGTTCAAAGGACTCTATCTCACAATAAAGGGGTATTAGGAACCATGCCCAATGTCTTCCTAGCCAAGTCCTTAGGAGTCTGAGATAGATTTGGGTTCAATATTCCTTCCAATTCCTTTTGGATTATCCCCATAAGAACATCACTCCTTACTTTGTTCGGTGGAGCCTATAAATAGGTAGGCTTGCTACCTTGCGCTGATTCAGTGGGATGAAACTGATGGTGATTGGGATTGATGGAATTTATCCTAGTGGAATGGTTTCCATGATGTTGGTTATGACGTGTCATGTGAGGGATTTTTAAATGAGAGGACATCCCAGTTTAATAGGAGTCGTTATTACTTAGAGAGTGAGATCTTCTCCCATTAAGTTCCTAGGTTCAGGAATCAAACCTGTGATATTCTTACTACAGGGTTAATTATCTCCTAAAAGGGGAGATTTCCTGATCATGACCATCTAGTCTTTCTTTATAAATACTGGCTAGATGAGAAGTACCTCACTCTTCTAGTTGCTCAACTAGCAGTGTGGTATCGACAATCGATTCTGATCGCCTAGGGGGTGACCCATGCACATAAAATGTCATGGAAATTAAGGGAGCCTAATAGAAGTGTAATCCCTCATAATGATGTATATCTCAGACTTAAAGCGGATCCTCACGTGCGCGAGGTGATACTGATTTTCATTCATGATGATCATTGGGTTAAATGACTTTGATAATGGCGAGAACTTGAGTTTACCATAAAGGATGACAAATTATAGGGGATATTGACCTAAAATAAAAGCGATAATTAGATATTGGCCCCTAAATAATTATGAATGCAAGAAAGGAATAAAGAACACACGACGTACATGGTTCGTGAGATAGGTTTGCCTACGTTCACAGGGAAGGGAGGGATATTAGTGTATTATTTAGGAAGAACAATTGATATTTGAGTTCTAGGGTTTCTAGCTGAGAGTCCAAGTCACTACGTGCAGGTTACACTATTTATAATCTTAAGGATCCTTTATGGTGGTTGCCATATTAGAAGGGGTTTTTACTCCCTTTCACCCATTGCTGGTGAGAGTACTTCGCTATTATGGAATACTCCCAGCCTAAGCATATGGTATCTTATAACGAATTATGATGGGTACAGTCGTTACCAACTAGGTTGGGATAAATCTTAGTCTGGAAGAGATTAGGTATTGCTATGACTTGAGGTCTTCCCCAAGCTCAAGACTATACCATTTCCCGGATAGGGAAAATCCCGCAACTTGGTTACTTTTTTTCCCCGATCACAAAAAGATACCGAAAGAAATATCCGTATGTTCCCTAGGGAACTATATGGAAAAAACTACGACATTATCACGGTTTATGCCACAAATTGTGCACCTAGTAGGTCGTTTTCGTTCTTTTTAAGTATTAAAAAATTATGTATCGGGGTTAATGCTCCAAAGTCTTCTTAATCTAGGTCTATTTATGTCAATCTTAATTATAAGTTAGTCCTATAAGGACTGGTCTTCTAACAATCCAACATGAGCTTCCAAGATTTGTACTTATTTTCCTACATATTCGTGATCTTCCAAGATAAATCATATGGCATCCATGTGACACAAATTCGGCCAGTCTCCCATCAGTAATTATAAGCTCTATTGTTTTGTTGTCTTTATTTTGTCCCCCCCAAAATATCACTTTAAGTATGTCCTTTATCTCTTCATAAACTTTGATCATCTACATGATCAAGTCGAACTCTATGCCTTTTTAATGACACAATCCTTAAGATGAATGTAAGGAAACTTAGATTTTTTTAGTTCCACATTGGTTAGAAAATAAAATTGGACAAAATATTTTTCAAACCTTGTGTGAGTTTTTTTATTTTTGTGGATTGTGATGTACATATGCAATATACTTTTCATAGAAGTCTTGGGTTTCATCATACCGAGCTCCTTCAGTTTTGTCATTTTCACACTTGTGGAACACATACCTTGCACTTAGAGAGAATATAGTTGATAGCCTTGTCGACGTCTCACTCCTCCCTAATTTTCTCATTCCTTGTGAAGTGGTTTAAGGAAAATAGGAAAATCTAGACAGGATACCTCGTGACTTATTCATCCCTTATTTACTTCCAGCAAAGTACTCTTGCACCTGCAAGTTTATCTGCAAAACGTTCTGGTCAGCCTTTGTGACTTTGATCAGTGTCAGCTAGAGGCGGAGCAAGATGGTCACTGCCTGTGAAGTGTCTATTCGCACCTGCAAGCTACTTGTGAACAACCCGTGAAATCGATCTGACAATGCATTTTGAAGTTAATAGACCTTTTTGTCTCATTTTTGGCTAATATTACACCTTTTCGGCTAATGTGAACCTACCTACCACCTTTTAACCCATACCTTGAGGATATATAATTAAGTTACTTTTATCCTTCCTTGGGTGTATTACCTCTTTCATACACATACACCCTTTGGATAATTTCTTCATAAGGAAAGAGAAAGATACGTTATTTCTATAAAGAGAGAAACCTTTAAGTTCATCATTTATCTTCTTTATCATCTTCTCTTATTTATATTTGATTATCTCCACCTTGGGGTTGATCAATAATAAAGAAGAAGAGGAATTTATTTTATTGAGACCATAAATATATTACCACTCAGTGTCCCGTACACTTTAAATTTATCTTTTAGAGAGATTAGAGTTGGATTAAGTGGTTCTTTAGATTACTTCCTTCGAAATGAAGATTATTTCGAATGTAAAGAAGTTTTATGATTTTGGTTCGTGATCGACAAGTTATATCTAGTAAATATGTTGCGGTATTATGAAGGTCCTCCAGCTGTTGGACTCATCCCTTTATTTGGTGATCGATAAAAGGGTCTTTGGATAGTTAAGTGCATGAAGAGCATAAGTCATCTTAGTTCCATTTTTAAATCCTTTACCATTTTAGTGAAGAATTTCGGCTAGGGATAAGGTTTCTTATAGGAGTTTCCTCGTAAAAAGGCTCCAATTTTATGCGATTATATTTCTTCTCCAGTGATTCATTTGATGGAGGAAATTTTAAAATTTACGAATCTTGACTGTAACACTTTCGATTTTCCATGCCCGGTTGATCAGGTCTGACATCAAACACTGGGGATGCTAATCAATTTATATCATTCTCAGCATTAACGATAAACCAAAACTATATTATATAAAAAAAATCATCCATGATAAAAACTTAGCACGTGATTATAAATAGAAAACTGAAGTAAAATAATTAATCATCATTAAACGAATCCACTTTATGAAATATCTTATTACAAATGTTCAACTAATTAAAATTGAGTACTACCAAAACCTCACGTGACTACAACTATTGGATACAAATGAACTACTATAATCAACCAGCGATCCATCTCTGAAGATATCAAGACGGATTTAAAAATTTGCAAGTCTAACTGCTCAGCCATGCTAAAATTGTTTACGATAATAATAGTGCTTGTGGGGGGGAGGATATGTATAATTTTGGGACAGAGATCTAAAGTTGCAAGAAATATCTCTTATACATCAACGTAAATCATGCAACCAATAAGTACCGTGCATATGTCCCAACCACGGGCATAACAGTACTAAAAGTATCTATCTATAGATTTAAAAGTACTATCACATATAGAATAACCATGATGAATTAAGAAACAACTATCTATATATGAAATAGGGATTTAACTAACTACACATGTTACAATACAACCCCCAAAACAAAACCCCTAAATGTCACCCACAAAAGAATAAAAGTAAATCATCTAATGTATCTAACATGACATAGGTTTCATTATTAATTTTATAACTCTAAACTATATATATATATATATATAATTATTTCATCACACGAAGGCCACTGCCTTGGGGGATAATCTCGTGCATATATCAGCAAGTCCGTAGGAGTCCCTCGCCTAATGGCCTTGAGAAAACCACAAATAAGTACGGGGCAATCCATACGCAGAAGCATTATCAACGAACCATGCTTAATCCGATTGATGGTTCCCATCAATTAACCTTTTGTCATCACGAATGGGACACATTCCTGAATGTATGATCCAATAATGACCTCCAACGCATCCTCCAATCATCCAGGCACACAGAAACATGTCAACACAATATGTACAAACACACTATATACATTATAGGATAATGCATACTCCCAAGCGTACCTAAAACATATCATCTCAATTAGGTTTACCATCTCTTAAATCCTAATTAAATATATTCAAATAAGAAGGATATTACAAACTATTATGCGTATCTCAAAATAGTTTCAATCCTAGTCACTGGATTATTTAACACATCTTTAGGTTTATTTACTCTCAAACCTCATCATAAACATCTCCTAACTATGGGTGCCTGTCTATGCAATTTCATACATTCTCCTGAAACATATATGTACATTTCCTTGTTTAATTTCTAGATTAATCATATGGCTTATAATCTCTTAAGACCAGAATTAATCATGAAAATACTTAACCTAGTCAATCTCCAAGCGCAACATGTATCTACGAGTCTATGATACCGCTTACTAGTGCGTTTACCCAATTTAATCCTAATCCCCAGATATAACTAAAATAGTACAAAGGTCATATCTCTACCTACATAACTATCCATAATAGTGACTTGTCTAATCTCTTAATAAACTAGGTGGAGCAATCCTAAAAGAAATTCCAACCCAAAGTCACCCATCCAAAAGTTTGGTCTCGTGCACAGTTTAGTAACAAATTCATAACTAATACAATAAAATCAGAAAAATATGGAACTATCACCCACGCCTTCGTAATTCGATTCTACACAACTTCATCAACTTTTCAATTTCATTGTTCAATCTATGATGGTCGATGATTTGATGGGACTTTTTTCTCCATTAAAAACATCCATTAATGATTATCAAAGCTCCAAATTAAAATGCAATAAATACCATAACTTAAATCTAAGTATGGGAACATGATTTTAATGATTCCTAATCAAATCAATCCATCAATTTCAGAGCTTAATCAATCAAAACCAATATCTTGACAAGAACATCAACAAATCCAAATTTTTCTTCCGATTCCAAATTTAAACATCAAATTATAAGATTGGGTTATCTAAAAAACATGACTAAATCCTAATGTATGAGTTATAACTCAGATTTATTCATCAAAAGCATAAATTTCCAAGAGGGATTAATCAATTTATAATCCTACTTAGCCCCAATCAACAACATGATTAATGTATAATATATTCAAACCAAAACATGAGTTTTAATCCATAAATGATAAGGTGAAAACATGAATTAGAAAACAAATGCAGATTAATAAGAGTATTGTAAGAGATTTATTGCCTTAAAGATCGAAGAACACTGAAATAGGCATGAATCCTCTTCTCCACTTCTCCCATATGCATCATGCTGCTAAGGTTGTATATAATAATGATAATTGACTAATTAAGGAGTCATAATCCATATTTATATCTCCATTTCTCGAACCTCTAAATGAGGCCTATTTTAGGTCACCTAAGTGAGCCCAAAATACTCACCAAAATAGCCTAAAATTCACTCTAAGGCTGTAGACATCACATTCTAGGACCCCCCTAAGTCTCTCCTTAGGTCCCTATCACCCCACCCCATTCACCAGAAAACCTAGATTATACTCCGAGTACCGATCTAGAAGCCACAGGGCACTCCCGAGCCCCATTTGACTCCAATAAACTTCATCGTCCGAGTGAAAGCTCAATGAATCTTCGAAGGGCTTTGAATCCCTTTCCAATGATCCGCCTCGTGCACTAATCGGCATAACGATGTGGATGAACGGACCATTTTACTACCAAAAACCGATCTAAAGGCCATCGGGCCCCGTTGTGACCCCAATAAACTTCATCGTTAGAGCGAAAGATCAATGAATCTTCGATGGAAATGAAATCCCCTTTCCAACGGTCTACCCCATGCGTAAAATGACATATTTTGTTTTCCCCCAAAAATTGATCTGGAGGCCACCGGGTTCTCCTGGTCTCTGTTTGACCAAGGTCAGCTCTTCAACTCGAACACGACTAAATGAATATTTGAAGGGAACTGAATACCCTTTCCAATGGTCTGCCCTGTGCATGAATCAACCTTACGATATGGACGAACAACCCGTTTTACTCTGAAAGGTCACCGAGCACTTTCGGGCCCTATTTGACCAAAGTCAACTATCCTAATTGAGTGAAGCTATTTAGAACATCAAAGTGCCTCGCATAACCTTTCCAAGGTCCACCCCGTGCACGATTCAGACTTACAATTTGGACGAACGATCCATCATCGTCCGATGATCTCCTTCCAAAGGACCGACTGACACTTTCGAGCCCTATTTGACCCAAAGTCAACTCCTGAACTTGGGAGTGGCCTAAGGATTCTCAAAGGTCTCTTAATAACCTTTCCAATGGTATACCCCATGCGCAATTTGGACTTATGGATTGCATTTTACGACCATTTTTTTAAAAGATCCGCAAGAGACTGTCAATTGGCAGGTCCATTTCCCTGCCTATCGACAGTGTATCTAGGGTTACCTTCCGATAGGTGGGGAAAGGATAATTTTGATCAGCATTCCCTTAACTCTATAAATGGAGAACATGATCTCACTTTAAAAGTCACCTCAGAAACATCAACTTCAGTGATCTCAAAAACATTCTTCTTAAGTCAGCGATGTTTCCTTATTTAAAACCTTTCTCCACCTTTCATTTCCACCACTTTAACTCCCAATTTAGAAAACCCCACCTACATTCTTCATCCACTTACAAGGAATATCATCATCAATTAAGATCAATCTTCAAGTCTCCAAAGAAGGTCCCGGTAATGGCAATCATCTAATTGGTTACATTTCTTGTTCTCTCTTTTATCCCAGTAATGGGAAGTTGTTGATCGGGTGTGGTGCTGCGTAAGCTCAGTAGTGATGCAAGTTAGGCTGGTCGTGGCTGATGTGTCACGGTGTGAGGGCGCTCTTCTTCGGATGCACCTTTATTCTGCACCAGTCTGCGTGGATGCATTGTCTCGTCCTCTTGCATATAGTTTGCTTAGGTTTCTCAATTGCTTTAGGTTAACATGTTTATTAGTTAGCTGGTATAACTAGTTATGACTTGGTCGTGTGTCCCGAGGTTATAACTTAAGAATAATATGAACATTGGAACTTGATAAACTATCACACCCTACTTTTTGGTATGAATGAACAATAAGTACACATAAAGCAATGAATTAAAGTTAAGGCAAAATAACAAACCCTTTTATTCATTATTAATATGTTAAATAGGGTTGAACCACCTCAGGGGTGATTTACATATTTCTAGTACACACGATAATATAAATAAATTAAAAAGCGCCACTCCTTACTCTCTCCTAGTTTAATCTCTGCCCATGCGATCACATATGCAAACAAGTGACCTGTTTCTGTCTATAGTAGGGAAGAGATACTATTTTATTTCTCCCGGTGCATCTGGAGAAGGAAGGAATTAACACAGATATATTAAGAAGGTTCTACCAGTTCTATAATAATGATATGGATATAAATGAGAGTTGGAGTGTGTATAGAATCAGTGGTTAAAACGACTTACAATAATAAGCTGATAATTTCATATTTGTCAGATTATAAACATCAAAATGTTGGAAATTCATAATTCTATAGTGATTAGTCGGTTTAGTAAAATCTAGTATATTACCAAATTAGTTAGAATCATATTTTTGAAGAAAGTCAAGGAATTTGAACTAATAATCCCATTCTTACTAGTTCACTAAAAGGTATAGAGGTTATTAAGTGGCACTCATATGTATGTAGAAATAATCAGGGCTGTCAATCATCTGAGACCAATAGGCCAAGTAGAAAGTTCTGTGGGATAACATGTCAGCCTAATTCCTAGTTAATACTGATGCTTATAGTAAAATAACACAAAAGTACAAGAGAAAACTGAATCAATATGGTACACGATCTCAGTTATTATGTGAGAACAGTGTTCTAAAAGGCACGCCTAGGCTTGAGGCTTGGGAGAAATGCCCCGCCTTAAGCCTTTTACTCCTTATTCTTGGTAAAGGCCTTACGGCGCACTTTAAAAGAAAACAGTAATGCTCTAGTGAAATGATATCGCTTTTTAAAGACTTTTTTTAACAAACAGGACCATTATCTCGTCCAAAATAATCAAATATTATTTTAATTTGCAAATATTCAGGCATATTTTTATGGTATGTACGATTTTAGTATTTTAATAGCCTTGTTATGGATAAAAAAATATTAAAATATATTAAAAAAGGTCTAAATGCCTTTTCACGCCTAAGGCCCGCCTAGGCTTCTAAGACTTAAGGCTTGGCCTCCACGCCTCGATCACGCCCCGCGTTTTTTAGAACCTTGCATGATAAAGGTTAAAATTGATTCTAAAATTTAAATATTGGTGATAATTCAAATATTGATGATGGTTAACAAATTACGTAATATGGAAGTATAATAACATGCACATACTCGTGTAATTTTGGTTATCACGTAGTGATATTAATAGCATTATTTCAAATACGCAAAGTATAATACTGAAAAGGTAGGAAAAACCTACTTGCTCGGTATTCGGTTGAATTCCCGTCAAACTGGAATATTCAGGAGAATTGGGGTTTGATTTTCTATTATACAATGTGTGGTATAAGAGTTTTAGGGCATAACCAGTAAGTTTTGTATTAAGACTATCTTTAATAAAGTTTTGGGGGCTTATCTGTAATTATCTTGAGACTTAAAAATAGGGACCGTAAGCTCATTTTTGAACTTCAGTGCAAAAGAGTTTTTATCTTCAACCTCTCGATTTTGAAGTTTTAGGGTTTCAATCTTTGACTGAGGTTTTCTCCTTCTTTGTTATACCATTTGAGATTATTTATTAACCAACTTAACCTAATTTTTCATGAGAAATCCAAATATATATGTTTCATGGATCGAATCTCAATATAACTCAAGTTTCAAAAGTGTGTTTTTTAATGAAAATTTGACCTAACATTCGTGGATTTCTAGAGTATGGCAAGGTCTCTTATGATTTAAGATTGGTTTCTTGTATATGTGAGATTAGTGTGGTTTGTTCTCAAAGATTTTGATGGATTGTACGTTGAGAATTTTGAATTTACAAGTTTTGATTTTGAAAACACTTTCCATCGAGTTGATCTTTACACGAACATATGTGGCTTTTCACCATTACACTCGATATCCTTAGGTTATAATGGGTTTACCCATGTCTTTAAATCAAAGTTTAAGGCATCAAAATGAGTTTCACCTTTAAAGCTCAAGCTTTAATGGTTTTCTTGCTATTTTTCACTATCCTAGGCCATTCAACACGTAAAGTCTTGTATATTATGAGTGTTCTAACTATATTAACTATGCATAAAACTACTAGAATTGAAAATGGAGCATAAAATTATGAGTTACCTAAATTGAGAAAAAAATCGAGATTTGATACTGAACCGTGGGGTGAGTTTTTTACCGCTTAGGTCGAGGGGTATTTATACTACTTCAGGTGGGGATTTGATTGGAGCAAAAAGGAGGTGGATTTGAACTAGTTTTGGGGGAGTTTTAATTGTGGGTAAATGGGGTGCACATGGGTTCTTAAGGTTTACCATGTGGCTTTTTACCTCTTAAGCTGATGTGGTGTAGTATGCGGAAAGTGGTAAAAAACAAATTTAAGAACGTTTGGATTTTAGTCCTTTATTATTTGTATAACTGCAGTTATAGCCATAAAAGTACACTTTTTGTAAAGTTTAGGGGCATTTTGGTAATTCAAAAAAGTTTCTAGGGTTAAAACTATAAATTTATGTTAGTTGAGGTCCAAAGGTTTATTTGATATGAGGTTAGGGTTTAGGGGTTAAATATATCTCAAGTTATCTTATTTTGAAAGTTTTAGGAACTCTTATGTAATTAACTAAAACTTCAAGGGGTTGAAGTTAATAGAAAAGTTGTAGGTTTTTAAAAATAGTTCCTTTATTTTTAGAAGACTTTTGATTTTACCCATCTTACGATGGTTTAGATCGAGGTCGTAGGTAATTTTAGGCTTTGAAAATTTCCCGGTTCTTACCGACCCAGAAAAAATCATCCTTGAATTTTACCTTAAAATAAATCGGGGTATTAATCCTTTAATGCTTGTTCTGGTTCCAGTGTAGCTTCTTGCTAATTCTAGTGTTCCCAAAGTACTTTAACCGAGGGAATTTCCTAGTTCCTGAGATACTTCATTATCGATCAAGAATTTGAATAGGACGTACTTAAAATTCATGGTTGGGTTCAACTGAAAGATCTTGCCATGTGATGGTATGGAATGGATCTTTTCGAAACATAAAATTCCTTTCCAGGGGGACACTTTCAGAAATATTTGCTTGTTTTCTTGAAATTCCAATTGTTTTTGGCGATGATCAGCATAACTCTTTTTGTCGATCTTGGTATGTCTTCAACTTCTCTTGAGTATGTTGTATTATCTCGGTGGTTACTTAAATTATTTCAGGACCAAAGTGTTTACTATCTCCGGATTCTATCCAACATGCTGGGGATCTACAAGGTCGTTTATATAAATCTTAAAATGGGGCATCTTTGATACTGGTTTGATAACTATTGTTATACGAAAATTCGACAAGGGGAAATATACATTTCAATGGTCAGACATATCTAACGTACAAGCTCGTTACATATCTTCCAGGGTTTGAATTGTACGTCCTGATTATCCATCCATTTGGGGGTGGAATGCAGTACTTAAGTGAAGTTTAGTACCCATTGTAGCTTGCAATGCTTGCCAAAATTTTCCTATGAAACGAGAATCTCTATCCGATACAATGAATAAAGGGATTCCATGTAATCGAATATTTTTTTGAATATATAAATTGCTAAGCATTTGGAATGAATCGGTGGTTTGTAAAGTTAGAAAATGGGCAGATTTAGTAAGTTGATCTACTATCACCCAAATTAAATTATGTCCTTGGGACGTACGAGGTAGTCCCCTGACAAAATCCATAGTAATATGATCCCATTTCCATTCGTGAATAGGTAAGGGCTGAAGAAGTCCACTAGGGTGTTGGTATTCTATCTTTACTTATTGACAAGTAAGACATCTCCTTACCAAATTCTCGATATCGGTTCTCATGTTTGGCCACCAATATTGTTTCTGTAAAGCATGGTACATTTTTAAGCTTCTGGTGTGTATCATGAATTTTGAATAATGAGCTTCTTGCAACACTTCTTCTCGTAGAGATGTATTGTTAGGTACATATAATCTATTTCTAAATTGGAGTCCTATTTGTCTATCGTAGGATAAATCTAGATTTTTGCTTGAAATTTTTTTGTACAAATGAATCTTGGGTTTGTTGAGTTTATATCTTCTCTCTTAAATCGGGATAAGCGATAATGTTACAAAATTTGGTGCAAGGGGTAAATAATCGTAGATCATATTTCTCTATGGTAGCTGTAATATCAGAGGAATTTAAAGTATGAAGTCTTCCTACCGGATTTTGACTTAATGCGTCGGGTACTACATTACCTTTGCCTGGATGGTAATTATGTTTAAATCGATAATCCTCCAAAAATTCCATCCATCGTCATTATCTTAAGTTCAAGTCCTTTTGGGTAAATATATACTTTAAAATTTTGTGATCTGAAAAGACTTGTAAACATCATGGACTGGATAATTATGCTCATGTGTCTTGAGTTGTCGTGACCCGTATTCTCTACTTTTTCATTCTGCATTAACACACATCCTAATCCTTGTAATGAAGCATCTGTATATACCTCATAAATTACATCACTAGAAGGAATAGTGAGGATAGGAGCAGTAGTCAACTTCCCCTTCAACACTTGGCATGATTTGTTATATTCTTGTGTCCATACAAGTGTAACTTCCTTCCTAGTTAGTTTTAAAAGGGGAAGAGCAATGCGTGAAAACCATTCGACAAAAATATCCAGCTAATCTGAGAAAACTCTATATTTTGCTAATATTAGTAGGATTTTTCCATTTAAAAGTGGCTATAATTTTAGCTGGATCAACTTGGATTTTTATTTCTTTCATTGAGAAATCAAATTTGACCTTTTTGGCGTATAACCGATGAATTATGAGAGTACTTAAGACTATCAACAAATGTTGAATATGCTCTGCCAAGTTTTGAGAATATACAAGAATATCGTCAATGAAAACGATAACGAATTGGTCCAAAAAAGGTCTAAAGATTTAGTGCAAGATTGTATTTATAAAAGCCGTCGGGGCAATGGTTAGACCAAATGACATTACGGTAAATTCAAAATGTTCGTAAAGAGTTCAAAAAGAAGTTTTTGGAATGTCTTCCTCTCTGACGCATAACTGATGATAACCAAATTGCAAATATAATTTATAAAAGACCCACCCTTGCTCCTCTAAGTTGACCAAAAAGATCTCTTAGTCGGGGTAAAGGGTACTTATTCTTGATAGTAACACAATTCAGTTTATAATAATCCATGTATAATCTAAAGCTTCCATCATGTTTCTTAACAACTAATACTAGAGCTCCCTAAGGTGATGAATTTAATTGAATGAAACCTTTTGATGAAAGATCATCTAATTGAGTACGAATTCTCGAAGTTATAAAGGAGCCATTCGATATGGGGGTATCTGTGACACCCCATCTAATTAAACATCGGTTGATCAGGCCTTTATTAAATTAAAACAGTTTTCTCACATGGTTCATTCTTAGCACCCTGTCGAAAACTTTTTAATCACTAACCACCTAAGTGTACTTAGACTGGTGCCAAATTTGTTCTTTCTTTAATGACAAATGAAAGAACCATACTGAACTAAATTAACCATTCACAAAATAATAGAATCCAACCATCACAATATATATATGAAATAAAGGTTTACCAAACTAACCATCGGCCAAAATTCCAAAACAAATACTCCATAATGATAACAAATCCAAACAACTTATAACTGTTAATGGACACCATGTCCATACATGGAATATAAAAATAGAACCCTACACTAGATCTGAATAAGGGAATCATCTAATCAAATTAAGTCCTGTCAGCATCCACAGTGCTACAGCTCCGAGTCCCTGGAAGGAAGTGACACTTGGCGTCCCTGTGACTGGACACTTAAAAGGTTTTTAAAAATATTTATGGCAAGTGTTAGTACACAAAACATTTTGAAAATATTTAGCAAGCGTTTATTACAAAAGAATTTCAGTTATTGATTTCACATGTTCACGTACACTCTCCCTTGAGTCTTTCTCACCTCTCATCTATAGTGCACGCCTAACGTTCTATACTTAGCCCACCTAGCTATACTACCCAAGCTAACCAGACTAAAGTATTCAACCGAACTTACCTACATGTCTAAGTTCCTGTACCGCCCATACAGTACACTAATTTATTAATATCTCTCATATGTTAATCATCAATGAAAGTAACATTCCTCACATGTTATCTTTTCAATTACTACATTAAGTTCTCAACTCTATTTATCACTACGGTATTCATAATTATAAATAACATTCACATATGTTATTAGGTAAAACGTATAATTAAGTTTCTCGACTTAATTCATTCTTTTTAGATATACTCTGTCTAACTGTCTACTGTTACAGATAAGTAGATAAATTGTACAGTATATATTTCACACACAATATATACAAATAAATATATCTCCTATAATATCCTCGTTTCACGCAATGAGGAATTTATCGGTTCGAATGTTCCTTCGACCCCAATTCAAATTCTCATATATTGGTCCGGACGTTCAATCGACCCATTACATTTAATATATTTTAGGTATTCACACCACCTAAGTATTTATATTTGTCCGATGTTCCATCGACCCCAATATTTATGTCCGATATTGGTTCGGATAGCCCTCGACCCCAAATCGAACTTTCGTGTATTGGTCCCAATATTTCCTCTACCCCAATACATCTAATATACTCCAAGCATTTACACCGCCTAAGTATATATATATATATATATATATATATATATAAAATAGGTATTTACACAACCTAATTGTTCACACTTGTACGTACTATTTTTCTCTCGTATAATTGTCGTACTAATTTCTTTACGAATTATTCCACTAATCGTACTCCTGAGTATTCACCCGACTCTATGGGTCCTAGTTACCCCTTTATAAATTTCAGTTATTTAATCAATATTTCTCTACAGGTCTACTCATCAATTTGATTCTGAAACTCCTCGTAATTTATTATCTAAATTTTATGATACCCAGCTCAATCGGGTTATCGTAGTAGGCCCATATTCTAAGTCTTACACTCAATGACCTTACCGGACCTTACCTACATACCTACTTGTCTTACTTAAGTCCCTACATAGGTATAATATCATTACTAGGGTTCCTCCCAATCATTGGAAATCAAAAAAAATTCAAACAACAAAAGAACCTAAATTCAACCTTGGTCGATCGATCAATGACCATTCATACATCAATCGATCGACCAGATATGGCTTCGCCTAGCTTCGGTTTTCATCACTTTTAACCCACCAATTTTTCATTACATATTCTGGAAATCTCTACTAATGTATCTAAACATCCACAAAAGTTGTAGAGACTATTTCTAATGTAAAAATACCATCAATTCTTTACAAAATTGTCTAAGAACCATCAAAATCTAAATATTACCAACAACCCTAGATATTTGTGTTCTTCATTTTTCATTATAAAAAAACAGGTTTAAATCCATAAATGTAATCATATTTCATCTGATTTCAAACCTCTACATATGTCAAAACAATCTACATGCAATTCTACCCAAACATGTAATCAATTTACTCTATTCTTCCAAGAATATTAAAAATATTCAAACTATTCATAAAACCCTGCACATGGGTATTATAAATTTAAATCAATTGCAATAAACAACTTGCCTTAAGGTTTGTAGGGCCTGATTTCGTGGATTATGAGTTAGGTTGATGGTCTTTCTCCTCCAATCTTCCTTCTCAAGTATTTGTGGTGCAAGAATCCTTTTAATTTTCGCACAAACCCATCTTTAAGATCCAATTTTGGTCTCTAATGGCTTCCTAGTGTTGTTCTCCCCTCTATTCCCTAACCCTCAATTCTCATAACTAAGTTAGAGTCCTAAATTTCGTGGGTCTCTCCACCTCCTAATTTAAAATGACCAAATGCCCTCGCATGATCCCAGTTTAGTCCAAAATTGACCTGTGACTCAATATACATCCCCAGGCATACTATTTTGACTAATTCGATCCTTCCGGACTCATATGTAACTTCGAATTTCTCATCCGAGTCACTTAAAATATTTTTCCTATCTCGACCTCAATTTAGTCTACACGTGACTCTCGGTTGAGATAAAATACAATACGCACATATCACTCGCTATGTCGTATAACACTATTCATCAATTATTTACTATTTACACTTAGTAAATATTATATCATAATATTAATCAGTATCCATCTCTCAATTATTATTTAATAATCACATTTATTACTTAATTTCATTAAATTACTTCACTCACGTAATTTAAATAAAACACATTTTCTCAATTAATTGAGAACTAATTAAATTATAAATAAGTAGAAAATACAATGTATTACAGTATCGTAATAGGAAGTGTGTGGGGATAAAGATTGATACTAAACTCAATTTCTCTAGAAGGGTGTAATCCTGGTAAATATTCAGGAAAAACATCTTCCAATTGTTTCAACAGATTTGGAATCAAAGGAGAAATATGAATTTGAGAATTTGAAAGTTTTGACGATCCTATCCCTTGGAATATGAAAGAACAATTATTTTCATTTTGAAAATGAATTTTCTTAGTTTGACAATTAATATAAGCATTATTTTAGATAATACATCCATTCCGATAACAATATCGAACCCGAGAATATATAATATTATCAAGTTCACAGAGAGAGTTCCTAGACCAAACTGAATTTTACAATTCTATAACCTTGTGTTGATGTATTGATTTCACCAGTTGGTAATTTAATATCCGCTGGACTAATTAAGGAGGTTGGAGATAATCATATTAATTTATCTAGTCTAATACTGATAAAAGAATGCGTAGCTCATGTGTCAAACAAAATATGTGTAGGAATATGCGGAAAAATAATCATACCTTTAATCACATCATGTGCATTTCGCATAGGCCATGTGGCATAATTTCTCACATGATTCAAATTGGATGAACTCTCTGAGTTGGCTAGAAGTGATTTGGAATATAACAAAATTTTAGATTTTATGAGGGTTTGTTAAATTAGAGGCGGATTGGAGCTGATTTTATCTTAGGACATCGGGGGGCCGAATGTGTCCTATCTCATGACATTCTTGACAACGGATCTCGGAACGGATTGTGTTTTGAGGATTTAGGATTAAGCTTGTCCACTTGAATTTGTATATGGATGGGGTCTAGAATGATATGGGGTTTTGATGATATGGTTGTTCCTAACACCTGGGGGTGGAGATCGGATCAAGGTTGAAGAATTGTGTTCCACAATGGCCACAATGTCAATCGATTGGGAATACTCAGGAATTTTTAACGTAGCGATTGAATTCTTAATTCTCGGGTGTAGTCCTCTTTCAAACTTCTTACATCTCTTCATCTCAGTATCTATGTATTCTAGGGCATAACGAGATAGTTTAGTAAACTTAACCTCGTATTGAGCTACTGAAAGGGTAGCTTGTTGCAATTTTAGGAAATTAACCATTCATTAAGCTCGCTCAGTCTCGAGAAAATACGTTTTGAAAAATTCTCTTCAAATTGTTCCCAAATAAAATTAGCAACATTCTGATTACACGACATTGCTTGCCACCAGAAATCTACTTCGCCTTCAAACATGTATGCAGTTAAAGTGATTTAGAGATTAGTATCTATACCTACTCTATTCAGGATTTTCATTATCTCGTGCATCCATTTCTCAGCTTCATTAGCACCTGGCTTTTCAAGAAAATATGGAGGGCGTTGTCGTAGAAATTCCTTAAGAGAATTCATTCTACAAAGTTCTTTAGAAACATCTTCGGGAGTAGAACGAGTAGTGTGTTAATTGGATCATTCATCGCATGATTCCTTTAGTCTGAGTCTGTGCAAATTGAGTTCCAACAGAGGGGGTTCGAGTACTAACCATCCTAAAATAACATAATTTAAATATCAAGAATTATAATAATAAATGAAGAAACAAGCCTACTTTATATAAGGTTATTTGTAAAGTACTATCATACATCACTATTCATAAAATTGTGGCTAACATTTATATTCTAAAATATTTATACAACTGTTAACGTTAGATTCCTTTCCAAGTAGGAACGATTGTGTCATCACTTGTTGTAGATTGGGGCTCACTAGATAATCTCTTGGGCCTTCATCGTCTATCGAGTCACCTATAGTGCTAGAAGAATACCCTCTGTATATGTCACCATTTGATGTTGCTTCTGGGTACATCAGTGGAGCTGGCAGTTCGTTTGCAAATGCTAAATTTATGGCTTTTTAGAGTATGACAATGACTTGAGCAAATTGCTAAATTTAAAAAAAAAATTATTTTTGACAAGCTGCTCGAGGCACTATGATGAGGCTGCTCGAGGCACTAGTACGAGGTTGCTCGAGTCACTTAGGATGAGACAAGCTCGAGTCACTAAGACTGAAGCTGCTCGAGGCACGAGGATGCTCGAGTCACTTGGACGAGGCTTCTCGAGTCACTTGGATGAGGCAAGCTCGAGTCACTAGGACGAGGCTGCTCGAGGCACTATGACTGAAGCTGCTCGAGGCACTTGCTCGAAGTACCATGACTTGAGAAAATTTCTAAGTTTCAAAAAATATTTTTATTTTGCGAAGGTCACTCGAAAAATATCATTTTTGACATGGTTGTTCGAAGGATGTCATTTTTGACATAGTTGCTCAAAAATATTATTTTGGCAAGATTGTTCGAGATGTACTAAGTCTTTAAATGGCCCCTCGTGGGATAACATAAAAATATTCACAATTTTAAAGGGGTATATGACTTTTTCATAAATAAATATTTTTCTACTCGAGCAACTTTAATTCGTGCGAGGCTAATACATTTTCAAGTCTTGAAGAGCATTTTTTCAGACTGTGTAATTAAATCATGAGAAAATTAAATATCATAACCTCCGAAATGAAATGAAATAGGCGATATATTTTATGTGGCCCATTCTCAATATCAGTAATTACAACTCCTTTTTTTTGTCGATATGTCAATTGACATATAGATAATATTGTTCAAAATTTTGAAAAATGTTTCAGATGTTAGTGCGTTACCACTATACTCGCCCCTGTTTCAGAATAGATACCTCGATTACATTTCAACGTGTTTATTAATTTTGAACAAAGGCAAGGGACAGTATCTTGGAACTCTAGTCCCTAAATGGAGTGTATTCCATAAATTAAAATCACAGCTTACAAAAAAAAAAATTACACACGAGTATCTTGGAGGCATCTCGCATGCTGTGGCTCCTCGGAGATCAAAGCCAGATATTCGAAGCTATTGCGAGATCGAGTATGTTCCGAATAACTCTTGGAGGTCCAAGGCCTTCGAGGATGTATATCCATAATGGCTCGCAAATTGAAGATGCTTGGATATCAGACAAGGTGGATCAAAGATAGGTGTTAGGAGATCGAGGATGTTCAGTGGTCCAACAGATCTTGTCCATGGGTCGGACTCAAGTAGTTCGGATGAGGTGTTTGGACTCATCGGTAAGTGGATAGGAGGTCGAAGCTCCTCGGATGGTAGATTGCTCAGAAATCGATTCCTCTTTCGAGGTCAAGGTCCTCAGAGAAGGTTTGTTTGGATGTATCTATTCGGCGACCAAGTAGTTCGGAGGTCAGATTGGCATGAGGTGTTTGAAAAAAATGGAGGTTGATTTTTCCCCAAGGCGGGTCATTTGGTTTTGATTGCTGGTTCACAGAACACACACAAACAAAATAGTACATATTTCCCATTTGGTTTAAAACTACAGAGCTGGGTTTTGTTTGTGTAAAAAGAAAAAGATGAACCCATTTGATTTCAGAGAAGTTTCATTAGGCCAAAAAATATGGTTTTGGCCGGAGTTTGGTTCTGAGTTGGGTTGAATTTTCAACAAGGTCTGTTGCTATATCGCATAAGGTTCATTTTTCAAATCTGAACTTGTTTTATAAAGCTCAAAGCTTGTAATGGCTGATGGCGTCAATTTTATCCAAAAATGAGCGATGTATGATGACGGAAAAGTACTTCTTTCGCCAGCTTTGTTAACCCATCCCATCAGCCGATAGTAGGTGGTGAAAGGAACATACATGATGTTCCCAATGTAGGGAGTCTTGACTGAGTTCTTTAATAAGATCCTTATGTATTTAAAATAATGTAAAGTATATGTGCTCAGTTATATAAAGCGTGTTATATTAATTTTTTCGTTGCACTATGCGGCTCAAAGTCAGTTTTTATCAGAGGTTTCTTTTACTTTCGTCTTATGTATCATATTTTGAAAAAAGCTGAAAGAAGCTGAGTAAGTAAGATTTCTGACACAAGCAAACTATTAAAATCTGTCCAAATTTTATTTGTGGAAAACACACAAACGAATAATATCTCTATTTGTGTGATCAAAACTATGACTATCAAAACTTTTAATCAAACTAATGCTAAAAAACAACAAAGATAAATTTTTTTCAGCAGAATTATTGCTGTGTATATGTATATTTTTTATCGGAATATTTTGAATATTCTAATTGAAGATAATTGCTAACAGACTTTATCTGTATTCTAACAAATATGATTTGTGATTTTCATCATGAAAAGGATATATAGGATATCGCAATAAAGCAAACGATAGAATAAAAGTAATAACACTTATCTTTATTGAAGAAAAGTGTTCCACCGCCACCGAGTTCTCCATGTGAGCGCACGAGGCATTACGCAATCGAAATCATGAATACCTCCCCAACAGAGTTGCCTAATGTAAGATGTGAGTGCAAATTTGAGGAGGCACCACGTCGAGCATGTTTTAGAATTGAGCAACATGGTTGTGCCTACGTATCCATCTTTACGGAATCAAAGTCTGCGTAGTTCATGGGTCCATACGATACGCCGGAGAGAGCTTGGTTTTTGGTGGTTTTGGTGCGTGGGGGGTGACAAATCCGGTGAACCGCCTCTCAAATGCCCGTATTTGGTAGTTTTGGTGCATGGGGGGGGGGGGGGGGGGGGGGGGGCGAATTCGGAGAACCGCCTCTCATACGCCTGTATACCATAATGAAACTATGAAAATTCGCTCGTCACTATCGAACCCGTGATGGAGCTCAAAAGGTGCGTGGGGGAGGAGAGTTAGATTTCCTCTCCTTACTTTTCCCCCAATACCCTCATTCATCAAATGAGGGGGGAAACCCTCTTTTATAGCAAAAGTGCCTCAAGTGGGCTTGACACATGTTATGTAATCCGTGGAACCAAGTGTCCAATATTTATGGTGCCACTTGTCACAATATATGTGGTGGCATATTAAATGAATAAATTAAATCATTACTAGAGTATTGTCTAGTGTAATTTATCGAATGCGGAGTATACGCATTATATTAAATCGCGCGTGATAATATCTCAACCCGTGTAGGGTCTGGATTGTAGTAAAACTCGATAAATCATAGATCAATATTTGATCGAATCTGTGGGGTTAATTAGTAGAGCATTGGTGGTTAATTTATTTAACCCCACTGTATAATACGTTAGTCTATTTCCTAGTTAATACTGATGCTTATAGTAAAATAGCACAAAAGTACAAGGGTAAAGTTAACCAATATGGTACATGATCTCAGTTATTAGGTGAGAATGGTTGAAATTGATTCTAAAATTGAAATACTAGTGATAATTCAAATATTGATTATGGTTAACAAAATACGTAGAATGGCAGTATAACAACATACACATACTCAGAGTAAATGTGTCTATCAAATAATGATATCAATAGCAATATTTCAAATACCCAAAGTATTATACTAAAAAGGTAGGAAAAACCTGTTTTCTTGGTATTCAGTTGAATTACTGTCACACTGGAATCTTCGGAAGAATTGGGGCTTGATTTTCTGTTATACAATCTGTGGTATAGGAATACTAGGGCTTAATTAGTCATTTTTGTATTTAAGACTGTCTTTAGTAAAGTTTCGGGGGCTTATCTGTAATTATATCAGGACTTTAAAATAAGGACCGTAACCTCATTTTTGAACTTTGGTGCAAGAGAGTTTTTATCTTAAAATAGTTTGATGTATGTATGGACAATGTTTAGGGTTCAAATTTCTAAGCTGGAAAAGTTGCTAGGGGTTGATTTGTAATTGTAAGTCAATTTTTTTAAAGATAAATCTTATTTTTACATAACTTAGGTCAGGAATATCTAAACATGGTCTTATTTTATACCATTTTGATCAGAAAAATTAAATAAAATTTTTGGGGAAAAAATCAAAATTTTCTGATTGGCCACGCTCCTTCACGCGCGTGGTCAAGGTTTCTGACAAAAGTAATCATCTTCATCCTCTCGATTTTGACTTTTTAGGGTTTCAATCTTTGAGTGAGGTTTTCTCCTTCGTCGTTATACCATTTGAGATGATTTCTTAACAAATTTAACCAAATTTTTCATGAGGAATCCAAATATATAAGTTTCATGGATCGAATATCAATATAACTCAAGTTTCAAAACTATTTTTTTTCATGGAAATTTGACCTCACATTCATGGATTTGTTTGAATATTTCAAGGTCTCTTATGAGTTAGGTTTGGTTTTGCTATATGTGAGAGTAGTTTGGTTTTGGCTTCAAATATTTTAATGGATTGTGTATTGAGAATTTTGAATTTACCGGTTTTGAGTTCAGAAAAGACTTTCGATCGATTTGATCCTTACAAAAACATTTATGGATTTTCACCATTACGCTCGATATCCCTAGGTTATAATGAGTCTACCCTTGGAATTAAATCAAATTTTAAGGCATTATAATTAGTTTCACCATTAAAGCTCAAGCTTTAATGGTGTTCTTACTGTTTTTCACTATCCTAGGCCATTATACACATAAAATCTTGAATATTATGAGTGTTACAAGTATATTAACTATGAAGAAAACAACTAGAATTGAAAGAATTGAAAATGAAGCATAAAATGATGTGGTACCTTAATTGAGAGAAAATTTGAGATTTCAAACTGAACCGTAGGGTGAGTTTTTTACTGCTTAGGTTGAGAGGTATTTATACTACTTCAGGTGGGGATTTGATTGGAGCGAAAAGGAGCTGAATTTGAAATAGTTAGGGGGAGTTTTAATAGTGGGTAAATGGGGTGCACATGGGTTCCCAAGGTTTACCATGTGTTTTTGACCTCTTATATGCTGATTTGGGGTAGTATGTGGACAGTGGTAAAAAACAAATTTAAGAAGGTTTTCATTTTAGTCCATTACCATTTGTATAATTGCATTTGTAGCCATTAAAGTACACTTTTTGTATAGTTTAGGGGCATTTTGGTAATTTTAGAAAATTTCCAGGGTTGAAACTACAATTTAATGTTTGTTGAGGTCCAAAGGTTTAATTTGATATAAGGTTAGGGTTTAGGGGTTCAATTTATCTCAAGTTATCTTATTTTGAAAGTTTCAGGGACTCTTTTGTAATTAACTAAAACTTCAAGGGGTTGAAGTTAATATATCAAAGTATTAGGTTTTTAAACATTTTTCCTCTCTTCTAGAAGACTTCGATTTTACTTATCTTACGAGGGTTTAAATCGAGGTCGTAGGTAATTTTAGGGTTTGAAAATTTTCCGGTTCTTACAATCTACCTACCTAAAAAATTTCGTCCTCGAATTTTAACATAAAATAAACCTGGGTATTGATCCTTCATTGCTTTTTCTGGTTCCCATGTAGCTTTTTTCTGATTCTGGTGTTCCCAAAGTACTTTAACTGAGGGAATTTCCTTATTCCTGAGATACTTCACTTGGAGATCAACAATTTGAATAGGATGTACTTCAATTCATGGTTGGGTTCAACTTAAGCATCTTGCCATGTGATGGTATGGGATGGATCTGGTATATAATGGCGTAACTGTGATACATGAAACACGTTATGGATATTGGATAATTCCAAAGGAAATTCTAATTGATAGGCTACGAAGCCGATTCTTTTAGAAACTTTGAAAGGTCTAATATATCGAGGGGATAATTTTCCTTTCTTTATGAATCTAAGATACCGCTTATTGGTGCGTTTACCCAATTTATTCTTGATCCCCAGATATAACTAAAATAGTAAAAGGGTCATATCTCTAGATACATAACTATCCTTAATAGTGACTTGTCTAATCTCTTAACAAACTAGGTGGAGCAATCCTAAAAAAAATTCCAACCCAAAGTCACCCATCCAAAAGTTTGGTCTCGCGCACAATTTAGAAAAAAATTCATAACTAATCGCAATAAAATCAGAAAAATATGGAACTAGCACCCATGCCTTTGTAATTCGATTCTACACAACTTCATGAACTTTTATTTTTCATTGATCAATCTATCATGGCCGATCATTTGATGGGACTGGTTTTCTCCATTTAAAACATTCATCAATGATTATCAAAGCTCCAAATTAAAAATGCAATGAATACCATAACTTATATCTAAGTATGGGAACATGATTTTAATGATTCCTAATCATTATAATCAAATCAATCCATCAATTTCAGATCTTCATCAATCAAAACCAATATCTTGACAAGAACATCAACAAATCCACATTTCTCATCCAATTCCAAATTTAAACATCAAATTATTAGATTGGTTAATCTAAAAAACATGATTAAATCCTAATATATGCATTCTAACTCAGATTAATACATCAAACATCATCAATTTCAGATTTATTCATCGAAAGCATAAATTTCCAATAGGGATTAATCAATTTATAATCCTACTTAGCCCCAATCAACAACATGATTAAGATATAATATATTCAAACCAAAACATGAGTTTTAATCCATAAATGATAAGGTGAAAACATGAATTAGAAAACAAATGCATATTAATAAGAGTATTGCAATAGATTTCTTGGCTTAAAGATCTAAGAACACTGAAATAGGCATGAATCCTCCTCTTCACTTCTCCCATATGCATCATGCTGCTAAGGTTGTATATTATAATGATAATTGACTAATTAAGGAGTCATAATCCATATTTATATCTCCATTTCCCGAACCTCTAAATGAGGCCTATTTTAGGTCACCAAAGTGAGCCCAAAATACTCACCAAAATAGCCTAAAATTCACTCTAAGGGTGTAGACATCACATTCTAGGACCCCCCTAAGTCTCTCCTTAGGTCCCTAGCACCCCACCCCCCCCATTCACCACAAACCCTAGGTTATACTCTCAGTACTGATCTAGAAGCCATAGGGCACTCCCGAGCCCCGTTTGACTCCAATCAACTTCATCATCTGAGTGAAAGCTCAATGAGTATTTGAAGGGATCTGAATCACTTTCCAACGATCCGCCTCGTGCGCTAATCGGCATAAAGATGCGGATGAACAAGCCATTTTACTACCAAAAACTGATCTAGAGGCCACTGGGTGCTCGCGGGCATGATTTAATTCGCGTTCTTCTTCCTGTAGCTTTTGGTGTGTTTTGATAACATCATGGAAAAAAATGAAGCTATCAAAGCTTCAACTTCATCCAGTGGTGTTAAGGATGCCCTTGCTGGATTGTCCAGGTACTTGGAGGAGTCTCGGAAGAAGTATGAGGAAGACAAGTCTGCTTGGGAGAATAAAATTAAAGCTTCTGAGTCAGCCCTTCATCAAACTAATACAGCTCTAAATCTGGCAGAGAAAACTTCCACGAAAGTCAATACCAAGCTTGAAGAGGCTGAACGACGTAAGACAGAGCTTGAGGAGAAGCTGAAATTGGCTGAGGAGTTTGACGCCAAGCTTAAAGAGGCTGAACGGTGTAAGGTGGATCTAGAGGGGAAAATGAAGTCCACCGAATAGCTCCTTAGGAGAGAAACCTCCTCGGGGATAGATAAAAGGAGAGCTGCTGTGAAAAAATCTTTTAGTGCTGGCTGGGACAAAGGGTGGAATAAAGCCTTGGCTGGTTTGTCCTCCCAGATGGAGTATGCATGTGTAAAATACTTCAGAGATGGATGGGTAACAGCTTTGAAGAGATTGAATGTGGCTGAAAACTCTGAGATGTTCCAGGAACATACTCATGGTTCTCCTCCCATCATTGGCGAAGAAGAAGAAGATGAAGTTGCATCTGATGAATCTTCCATGGTGATGGTTGAGAAGGTTCCTGATGTTACCATTCCTCAAATCTCCGAGCAAGTTTAGCAGGCATCCACCTCTATCGAGCAACACTAACCGCTCTCCGAGCAACCAACTCCTTCATCCAAAGCAGCTGAAGATGTTGTAGAAAATAAAGAGAAGGTGTAAAGTTTTTCGGCTCTTTAATTGTCTTGTTTTCTCTTCTATTGTAACTTTGGATGTACTTTCTCCTCTTTTGATTAATAAAAATTGAACTTTCGTCATCTGTTTGAACTTTTCTTTTTAGTTGCTCTGTCTGTATCTTTGTTGATGCGTTTTTGCTTTCCTTGCTAGTTTATTGCTAGGATGGAACTCTTATCAGCCCATGATACAGAGCTGATGAAAAAATGAAACGATTACTTCAAATCTGGTCACGCAGACTTTACAAAGGCACAAATAACTGATATCCTTGGGTCTGATGCGTCTGAACGAGCAGTTGATGTTTATCAGTATCTGAAGTGTTTACTTGATCGTGATGTGGCCAACAATATGGCTTATTATGAAATGATTTAAGATCTTCAAGGAATGATCGAAGAGCTCCAAATTCCGCACAAATAGGGCACTGCACTCCTGCATCAGGGTTATGAGAAAAAATACCAACAATTGAGTGCAGATAAAGGTTATGATAAATATATCTCTGCTTATGAAAAAAGAGAAAATATGCTAAAGCTTGAGATCGAAGAGCATAGGAATATAGCCAAGCTCTTGGAGGAAGAGAATATTTCGTTACGAGAAGAAGTGAAACAACTCAAGTCTACACCCTCTTCCTCGGAAGCCCTGGTTTCGATCAACGATGAAGGCTTTTCTTTTTTAGAAACTGAAAATGCTGCTCTGAGGGAAGAACTGGAGGCTTTGAATAAAGTTAGACCTACTTCCTCTTCGCGGGGTAGAACCAGAGCTGGTCGGAGAAACAATGAAGACACTAGGACTCAATAAGCCCTAGCCAACCAAGCTGCTCAAATGAAAGCAAAGAGTCATGCCCTGGCTGAAATGTCCCAGCAGATCCAAAATCTTACCGATTAACCAATAGTCTACCCCATGCGTAAAATGACATATTTTATTTTTTCCCCCAAAATTGATCCAGAGGCCACTGGGTGCTCCCGGGATCCGTTTAACCAAGGTCAGCTCTTCTGCTCAAACGAGACTAAATGAATATTCAAAGGGAATATAATACCCTTTCCAATGGTCTGCCCTGTGCGTGAATCAGCCTTTCGATATGGACAAACAACCTGTTTTACTCCAAAAGGTCACCGGGCGCTTTTGGGCCATATTTGACCAAAGTCAACTCTCTTAATCGAGTGAAGCTATTTAGAACATCAAATTGCCTCGCAATACCTTTCCAAGGTCCGCCCCGTGCATGATTCAGACTTACAATTCAGACGAACGATTCATCGTCATCCGATGATCTCCTTCCAAAGGACCGACTGCCACTTCCGAGCCCCATTTGACCCAAAGTCAACTCCCGGACCTGGGAATGGCCCAAGTATTCTTAAAGGTCTCTTAATAAACTTTCCAATGGTACACCCCATGCGCAATTTGGACTTATGGATTGCATGTTATGACCATTTTTTAAAAAAATCTACATGAGACTGTCAATTGGCAGGTCCATTTCTCTACCTATCGACAGTGTGTCTTGGGTTACCTGTCGATAGGCAGGGAAAGGACAATTTTGATCGACAGTCCCTTAGCCCTATATATGGAGATCATGAACTCACTTTGAAAGCCACCTCGTAAACATCAACTTCAGTGATCTCAATAACATTCTTCTTAAGTCAACGAGGTTTATTTGTTTGAAACCTTTCTCCACCTTTCATTTCCATGACTTTCACACCAAATTTAGAAAAACCCCTACATTATTCACCCACTTTCAAGGAAGCTCATCCTCAGTCAAGATCAATCTTCAAGTCTCCAAAGAAGGTCCCGATAATGGCAATCATCTGATTCGTTTCATTTCTTGTTCTCTCTTTGATCCCAATAATGGGAAGCTGTTAATCAGTTTAGATCAGGTGTGGTGCTGCATAAGCTCAGTAGTGATGCAAGTTAGGTCGGTTGTGGCTAATGTGTCAGGGGGTGAGTGCGCTCTTCTTTGGATGCACCTTTATTCTGCACCAGTCAGTGTGCACGCATTGTCTCGCTCTCTTATATATAGTTTTCTTAGGTTGCTCAATTGCATTAGGTTAACATGTTTGTTAGTTAGTTGGTATAACTAGTTACGACTTGGTCGTGTGTCCCGAGGTTGTAACTTAAGAATAATATTAACATTGGAACCTGATAAACTGTCACACCCTGCTTTTTGGTATGAATGAACAATAAGTACACATAATTCAATAAATTAAAGTAACAAAACCTTTTATTCATTATTAATATGTTACATAGGGTTGAGCTACCTCAAGGGTGAGTTACACGTTTCTAGTACACATGATAATATAAATAAATTGAAAAGTGCCACTCCTTACTCCCACCTGGTTTAATCTCTGCCCATACGGTTACATATGCAAACAAGTGACCGGTTTCTGTCTCTAGTAGGGAAGAGATGCTATTTCCTTTCTCCTGGAGCATCTGGAGAAGGAAGGAATTTGCACAAATATGCTAAGCAGGTTCTACGAGTTCTATAATAATGACATGGATATAAATAAGAGTTGGAGTGTGTATAGAGTTAGTGTTTAAAACGGTTGACAATAATAAGCTGATTATTCCATATTTGTCAAATTATAAACATCAAAATGTTGGAAATTCATAATTCTATAGTGATTAGTCGGTTTAGGAAAATCTAGTATATTACCAGTTTAGTTAGAATCATATTTTGAAGAAAGTCAAGGAATTTGAACTAATAATCCCATTCTTACTAGTTCACTAAAAGGTATAGAGGTAATTAAGTGGCACTCACACGTATGTAGCAGTAATCAGGGTTCTCAATCATCTGAGACTAATGGGCCAAGTAGAAATTTCTATGGGATAACACGTCAGTCTACTTCCTAGTTAATACTGATGCTTATAGTAAAATAGCACAAAAGTACAAGGGCAAGCTGAATCAATATGGTACATGATCTCAGTTATTACGTGAGAAGGGATAAAACTGATTTTAAAATTTTAATACTGGTGATAATTCAAATATTGATGATGGTTAACAAAATACGTAATATGGAAGTATAATAACATGCACATACTCTTGTAATTGTGGCTATCACATAATGATATCAATAACATTATTTCAAATACCCAAAGTATAATACTGAAAAGGTAGGAAAAACCTACTTGCTCGGTATTCGGTTGAATTGCCGTCAAACTGGAATATTCGGAAGAATTGGGGTTTGATTTTCTATTATACAATGTGTGGTATAAGAGTATTAGGGATTAATCAGTCAGTTTTGTATTAAGACTATCTTTAGTAAAGTTTTGGGGGCTTATCTATAATTATCTTGGGACTTAAAAATGGGGACCGTAAGCTCATTTTTGAACTTCAGTGAAAGAGTTTTTATCTTCAACCTCTCGATTTTGACGTTTTAGGGTTTCAATCTTTGACTAAGGTTTTCTCCTTCTTTGTTGTACCATTTGAGATGATTTATTAACCAACTTAACCTAGTTTTTCATGAGGAATCCAAATATATATGTTTCATGGATCGAATCTCAATATAACTCAAGTTTCAAAAGTGTGTTTTTCATGAAAATTTGACCTAACATTCGTGGATTTGTAGAGTATGGCAAGGTCTCTTATGATTTGAGATTGGTTTCTTCTATATGTGAGATTAGTGTGGTTTGTTCTCAAAGATTTTGATGGATTGTACGTTGAGAATTTTGAATTTACAAGTTTTGAGTTTGAAAACACTTTCGATCGAGTTGATCTTTACACGATTATATATGGCTTTTCACCATTACACTCGATATCCTTAGGTTATAATGGGTCTACCCATGTCTTTAAATCAAAGTTTAAGGCATCAAAATGAGTTTCACGATTAAAGCTCAAGCCTTAATGGTGTTCTTGCTATTTTTCACTATCCTAGGCCATTCAATACGTAAAGTCTTGTATATTATGAGTGTTCTAACTATATTAACTATGCATAAAACTACTAGAATTTAAAGAATTGAAAATGAAGCATAAAATGATGAGTTACCTGAATTGAGAAAAAAATTGAGATTTGATACTGAACTGTGGGGTGAGTTTTTTGCTGCTTAGGTTAAGGGGTATTTATACTACTTTAGATGGGGATTTGATTGGAGCAAAAAGGAGGTGGATTTGAGCATGTTTAAGGGGAGTTTTAATTGTGGGTAAATGGGGTGCACATGGGTTCCTAGGGTCTACCATGTGTTTTTGACCTCTTATGCTAATGTGGGGTAGTAAGTGGGAAGTGGTAAAAACCAAATTTGAGACGGTTTAGATTTTAGTCCTTTATTGTTTGTATAATTGCATTTATAGCCATAAAACTGCACTTTTTGTAAAGTTTAGGGGCATTTTGGTAATTTCAAAAGTTTCCAGGGTTAAAACTATAAATTTTTGTTAGTTGAGGTGAAAAGGTTTAATTTGATATCAGGTTAGGGTTTAGGGGTTCAATATATCTCAAGTTATCTTATTTTGAAAGTTTCAGGGACTCTTTTGTAATTAATTAAAACTTCAAAGGGTTGAAGTTAATAGAAAAGTTGTAGGTTTTTAAACATAGTTCCCTTCTTCTTATAAGGTTTTTGATCTTCCTATCTTACGAGGGTTTAGATCGAGGTCATAGGTAATTTTAGGGTTTGAAAATTTCTCGGTTCTTACAATCTACCTACCCAAAGAATATCCGTCCTCGAATTTTACCTTAAAATAAGTCGGGATATTGATCCTTTATTGCTTGTTCTGGTTCCAGTGTAGCTTCTTACTGATTCTGGTGTTCCCAAAGTACTTTAACCGAGGGAATTTCCTTATTCCTGAAATACTTCACTTGGCGATCAAGAATTTGAATAGGACGTACTTCAAATTCATGGTTGGGTTCAACTGAAACATCATGCCATGTGATGGTGTGGAATGGATCTTGTATATAATGGCATAACTGTGATACATTAAACACGCCATGAATATTGGATAATTTTACAGGCGATTCTAATTGATAGGTTATGTAGTCGATTATTTTAGAAACTGTGAAAGGTCCAACATATGGGGGGGATGATTTTCCTTTCTTTTCGAAACGTAAAAATCCTTTCCAGGGGGACACTTTCATTAATACTTGCTTGTTTTCTTAAAATTCCAACGGTTTTTGCAATGATTATCGATCTTGGGATGTCTTCAACTTCTCTTGAGTATATTGTATTACTTCGGTGGTTATTTAAATTATTTCAGGACCGAAGTGTTTACAATCTCCTAATTCTATCCAACATACTGAGGATATACAAGGTCGTCTATATAAAACTTGAAATGGGGCAGCTTTGATACTGGTTTGATAACTATTTTTATACAAAAATTTGCCAAGGGGAAATATACATTTCAATTTTCAAATATATCTAGCGTATAAGCTCGTAACATATCTTCCAGGGTTTGAATTGTACGTCTTGATTATCCATCTGTTTAGGGGTGGAATGCAGTACTTAAGTGAAGTTTAGTACGCATTGCAACTTGCAATGCTTGCCAAAATTTTCCTATGAAATGAGAATCTCTATCCGATACAATGAATAAAGGGATTCCATGTAATCGAATAATTTTTCGAATATATAACTTGCTAAGCTTTTGGAATGAATCGGTGGTTTGTAAAGGTAGACAGTGGGCAAATTTAATAAGTCAATCTACTATCACCCAAAATAAATTATGTCCTTGGGATGTACGAGGTAGTCCCCTGACAAAATCCATAGTATTATGATCCCATTTCCATTCGTGAATAGGTAAGGTCTGAAGAAGTCCACTAGGGTGCTAGTATTCTATCTTTACTTGTTGACAAGTAAGACATCTCCTTACCAAATTCTCGATATCGGTTCTCATGTTTGGCCACCAATATTTCTTCTTTAAAGAATGGTACATTTTTGATCTTCTGATGTGTATCATTAATTTTGAATGATGAGCTTCTTGCAACACTTCTTCTCGTAGAGATGTATTGTCAGGTACATATAATCTATTTCTAAATTGGAGTCATGTTTCTCTATCATTGGATAAATCTATATTTTTGCTCGAATTTTTTTTGTACAAATGAATCTTGGGTTTGTTGAAATAATATCTTCTCTCTTAATTCGGGATAAGCGATAATGTTAAAAAATTTGGTACAAGGGGTAAGTAATCGTAGATCATATTGCTCTATGGTAGCGGAAATATCGAAGGAATTTCAAGTATGAAGTCTTCCTACCGGATTTTGACTTAAAGCATCGGGTACTACATTACCTTTTCCTGGCACTACACCAAACCTGCCGAATTATCACGGTCATTGATTGTGACAAGTTCATAAGACTTGTCACGGTCATGTCACGGTCTTTGACCTTGACAAGATTTGTCACCGTCTTTGACTGTGACAAACCAGTAACCCTTTATAAAAAATTATCACGGTCATTGACCGTGGCAAGTCCGTGATAAGTTTTATTTGTCACAGATACGAATTGAGACACCCCTGAATATGCATCACGCCGCATTATTCGCGCAACCATAATGGGGAGCTCTCCTTCCCGATTATCATATGTGTGACGAGCACCTTGGCCTCGATGTCTTGAAGTGCACGTCCATGAACCGGCATACCCTGGACGGTATTCGGGACCCTCAAATCCCTCTCTATCCACTGGCCATCAAATATGTCGTGTATAAACACGCTCGGCCAACCAATTGTTGTCATAGGCCGCTCGACGGGAGCCAAGTAGGGGACTGGATCATCAATCGGTGAGTCTTCACGTGTCGGCGATGAAGCAGCGACGTCCTCGTCCTTCTCCTCCACCACCTTTTCCTTCCCTTTCCCCTTGCCCTTTCCGCACAACGAACGCTTCACGAATGAGAACATATCTTGGACCGTCGCCTCCAACTTTGATAGCTTCTCGTCATGCGAGTCCACATGACGAGCCAACCCGGTGTTGCTCGTCTCCAATCCGATGATCCTAGATTTGGCCACTCGCGATCTCACCCCCTTGTCCTCCCTTTGCGATCAGCGCCAAGAACTTGGATGAGTGCATCCGTGGACAAAGATGCCTTGTCGGCATCAGACACTTCCTTAAGCTTTGCCTGAAACGACAAAAAGCACATGATTAGTTAAATAAGTAAATAGAAAAATTAAGACGTAGTTAACAAAAAGTAAAATGTTGGATTACTTACAATCATGGCCGCAACGATCGAGGACACATCCTTATCTTTCCCCTTCTTCATTCGAATTGTCACATAGGCATCGAGCCTATGTGGCCTACCCCCAGGGCCACTCCTCGTCCCCTGAAATAAAATAATGCAAAATTAGTACTGGGCCCGCAAAGTAAAATAATGCAGAATAACATATTTCTGTAATTATAGAAAAATAAAAACTTACCATCATCCAATGCTCGACCTTGGCATAAGACGTCCGGCCGGAGTAGTGCACGTCCGTCTTTTTCGCCGAATTTTCCCTCCCTGATTGGCGAGATGCCAATTGTTGCTCCTCGATCTCATTGTCAATGAACTTTTGCCATTGTGCCAATGAGATCAGCTCCTTCGACGGGACGGACTCACGCATTCTGATAATGGAGTCACGGGTCTTCCCAAAGTACCGGGCCCACAAATTTTCCGTCCATGTCTTGTGCTGCTCCATCAACTGCTCCAAGACAGAATCGCGGAGTTCTGGGGCCAGGCTAAATTGTTCGTGTCAAAGAAATACAATGTTAGTTGCGAATAAATATAAATATAAATGTAAATTGAAATATAAATATAAATATAAATATAAATATAAATACATTACTTGTAGTGCCGCTCAAATAGCTAACTTGAGCTCATTTGGCACCTCCCTCCAACTAGTTTACCCCGGGCCGATAATCGTCTTTACCAGCTCGAGGGATCTATCTAATATCCCCGTCTTTTTCTCGAAGGCCATTCCCAATTTGCCCCATTTGGGGAGCCTAGGGGCCGAGGAGCCCTCGTCGCCTCCGCTACCGTCGAGCCCCGAAGACATCATCATTATCATCATCATCATCCTTGCCTTAATCCCTAAAGGAGACATTTTTAGTAAAAAAATGTTGTTATTAGTACAAATCCAAATGAATTAGAAGAAGACATGCAAACATTAAGTCTAAATAGTACATGCGCAAATATAATCAAGTACAAATGAATAAAAAGCATTAATCAAGTACATCTAAATCATAATATGTACAATTACTAAAAATCCTAAACATAAATTCAAACTAAAAATCTCCACCCCCACCCCTACAGCCCACACACACACACTGCCCCCCAACCCCACCCCTACTTCCCCCCCACCCCCTCCACTCCTACTGCCCCCCACCCCCTCCACCCCCACCCTGAAACCCCCCACCCCCAACACATATACAAAAGAAAAGAGAGAAGGATCAAAAGAGTTAAAATGATCAAGTACAAATGAATTAAAAGCATCAAACTGATGTCTGATAATAATAAAACACTAGTGCTCAAGAATTAAGTCTAAATAGTACATGAGCTAAATTGGAATACTTATTACAAATTGAAAAAAAAAATCAAATTCGGGTTATCATAAAAAATGGATTGATATTCGGTAGGAGCAGCCAAGTCATCCAAACTACTATTTAGATGCTTTGACGCATGTAGGACGATTGACCACGGCTCGTTGTTGATATACTCTGAGTAAAACATTTGGTTGACCTTTTGAAATGCACAAACAAACGGCTCATCGCTCACGTGTTCATTGCTCTTAAACTTGGACAAGTCAACCATGATCAAATTGGTGCCAGGATCAACTTTACAAGCATTTTTATCCTCAACTCTTACCCAATCACAGTAAAATACAACCTCTTTGAAGCTTACATAGTCCAATTCAAATATATTTCGAATTACACCATAGTAAGTCGTTTCAGCTTCAACGAGGTTTTTATCTTTTGCGCTCGCTCGAAAGAAAGTAAGAGCCCTGTATTCAATTTATAATAGTAATTCCTATTTCCTCCATCTCCTCTAAAGGGTGAGTGGTCCTATCCCATTCAAGACCACATATTTCTGTAATATACTTAACAACTCATGCACATTGTTATGATTTGAGAAACATTCGGCAACATATCCCCATAGTTCTCCAAGTACACGACGTAGATTGACAAGTGTCAGTGTTATTTCAATTGATCAATTGAAATAACACTCACACTTGCCAATCTAGTATGTACTCAGAGAACATTAGGATACGACTGCAGAACTTCCTCCAAAAGTAACAACTTTAATCCACTAAGAATATTATTATACATAAATAATGCAGTCCCAAACTATCCAAACGGGACAATTCGAGAGATCTCACTATAGGGGTAATGACTCTCGAATGGGTCTAAGGGCTATTGAATACGTACGCATAAGAACTAGAAGGCTAGTATCTATGTGCACTATGTGTAATTGTAGGTATGTTTCATTTAATTATGATAAGTCTGTGGTTGTGCCACTCTCGAACGGGTCGTGACACAAAGTAATTTTAGAAAAAGTCGAAAACCCCCCTCCCTCCATTTTGATAATAATCCAGTGGTCGTGCCACTTCCAAAATTAACCAACCCAACAAATTAAGACAATATAATTATTTACGAATTTATTCGTGTGAATTAAATTAAGTATTTTAAAAAAATTTAACAACCAACTTCCATATCCAACCACATCCGTCCAATATAATCCAACAGCAACAACAAACCAACAAATGTGTATCCCATACTCCATCTAATTCATCTACTCAATTAATTCAACAATAACATTTTAATCCTAAAAAAAATAAAGAAACAATATTTATAATGTCCAGTCAACATTAAAAATTAATTTCAAGTCATAAACTAAACATTAATTTCAAGTCCTAAATCAACATTAACAATTAATTTTACGTCCTAAACTAAACAGTAATCTCAAGTCCTAAATTAAAAATTAATTTCAAGTCACAAACAATCACCAATTAATTTCAACACACATATATACACACACGCATACACACCCCACCCCCTACCCCACCACACAAACACACACACACACACACACACACACACACACACACACAAAGCCACCCCCACCCAAATTCCCCACCCCTACCCCACCACCCCCTTCCCCACCCCCACTGCCCCACCACCCCCTGCCCCACTACACATACACACAAATGCACACACACAACCCCCCCCCCCGCCACACAAATGCACACACACAAACCCACCACTCGCCCCAGCACCCCCTACCCCCTCCCACCCACCACACACACATGCACTCACACACACACACATATATACACACACACACGAACACATATACACACACATACACACATATATACAAATGAAAGGGAAAGAGAGAAGAAAAAATACCTTAAATCGTAGAGAGAGAGAGAGAGAGCAGTCGCTTAGAGAGAGAGAATGGGGGAATAGAAAATGATGGGAAAAAAGAAAAGGGAAGGGTTTTTTTTACTGTCAAACTTGTCACGGACATGCCACGGTCCTTGACCGTGACAAGTTTATAAGCTTGTCACGGTCAATGATCGTGACAAAAACAGTTATCACGGACTTGTCACGGTCAATGATCGTGACAAAAAAAGAGTGTTTTTTTTTCACGATCATTGACCATGATAAGGGTGGCCGGCTCAAAGGTGACAATTTGGATGTTAATTATGTCTAAATCGATAATCCTCCGAAAATGCTATCCATCGTCATTGTCTCATGTTCAAGTCCTTTTGGGTATAGATATATTTTAAACTTTTGTGATCTGAAAAGACTTGTAAACATCATGGATTGGATAATTACGCTCATGTGTCTTGAGTTGTCGTGACCCTTATTCTACTACTTTTTCATTATGCATTAGGACACATCCTAATCCTTGTAATGAAGAATCTGTATATACCTCATAACTTACATCACTAGAAGGAATAGTGAGGATAAGAGTAGTAGTCAACTTGTCCTTCAACACTTGGAATGATTTGTTACATTCTTCAGTCCATACAAATGGAACTTCCTTCCTAGTTAGTTTTAAAAGGGGAAGAGCAATGCGTGAAAACCCTTCAATGAAATTATCCAGCTAATCTGAGAAAACTCTTTATTTCGGTAATATTAGTAGGATTTTTCCATTCCAAAATGGCTGAAATTTTAGCTGGATCAACTTGGATTCCATATTAAGAAATCACATGTCCCAAAAATTTAATTTCTTTCATTGATAAATTAGATTTGATCTTTTTGGTGTATAACCGATGAGTTATGAGAGTACTTAAGACTATCAACAAATGTTGAATATGCTCTGCCAAGTTTTAAGAATATACAAGAATATCGTCAATGAAAACGATAACGAATTGGTCCAAAAAAGGTCTAAAGATTCGGTGCATTGCATTTATAAAAGATGTCGGGGAAATGGTTAGACCAAATGACATTACGGTAAATTCAAAATGTACGTAACGAGTTCGAAAAGAAGTTTTTGGAATGTCTTCCTCTCTGACGCATAACTAATGATAACTAAATCACAAATCTAATTTAGAAAAGACCCTTGCTCCTCTAAGTTGACCAAATAGATCTCTTATTCAGGGTAAAGGGTACTTATTCTTAATAGTTACAGAATTCAGTTTACGATAATCTATGTACAGTATAATGCTTCCATCATGTTGCTTAACAAATAATACTAGAGCTCCCCAAGGTGATGAACTTAATTGAATGAAACCTTTTGATAAAAGATCATCTAATTGAGCACGGATTCTCAAAGTTATAAATGAGCCATTCGATATGGGGGTATCTGTGACACCCCATCTAATTAAACATCGGTTGATCAGGACTTTATTAAATTAAAACAGGTTTCTCATATGGTTCATTCTTAGCATCACTGTGAAAAACTTTTTAATTACTAACCACCTATGGGAAATTAGACCGGTGCCAAATTTTATCTTTCTTTAATAACAAATGAAAGAAACATATTGAACTTAATTAACAATTCACAAAATAATAGAATCCAACCATCATAGTATATAAATGAAATAAAGGTTTACCGAATTAACCATCGGCCAAAATTCCAAAACAAATACTCCATAATGATAACAAATCCAAATAACTGAAAACTGTCAATGGGCACCATGTCCATACATGGAATATAAAAATAGGATCCTACACTAGATCTGAATAAGGGGATCGTTTAATCAAATTAAGTCCTGTCAGCATTTAGAGTGCTACAACTCCGAATCCCTGGAAGGAAGTCACGCTTGGCGTCCCTGTGGCTGGACACCTAAAAGGTTTTTAAAAATATTTATATCAAGTGTTAGTTTACAAAACATTTTGAAAATATTTAGCAAGCATTTATTACAAAAGAATTTCAGTTATTGATTACACATGTTCACGTACACTCTCTCTTGAGTCTTTCTAACCTCTCATCTATAGTGTACGCCTAACGTTCTAGACTTATCCCACATAGCTATACTACCCAAGCTAACTAGACTAAAGTATTCAACCGAACTTACCTACATGTCAATGTTCCTGTACCGCCCATACCGTACATTAATTTATTAACATCTCTCGTATGTTAATCATCAACGAAAGTAACATTCCTCACATGTTATCTTTTAAATTCCTATATTAAGTTCTCAACTAAATTTATCACTCCGGTATTCATAATTATAAATAATATTAACATATGTTATTAGCTAAAACGTATAATTAAGTTTCTCGACTTAATTCATTCTTTTTAGATATACTCTATCTAACTATCTATTATTACACATAAGTAGATAAATCGTACAATATATATTTCACACACAATATATACAAATAAATATATATCACTATAATATCCTCGTATCACGCAATGAGGAATTTATCGGTTCAGATGTTCTTTCGACCCCAATTCAAATTCTCATGTATTGGTCCGAACGTTCCATCAACCCCAATACATTTAATATATTTCAGGTATTCACACCACCTAAGTATTTATATTGGTCCCGATGTTCCATCGACCCCAATATTTATGTCTAATATTGGTCCGGATAACCCTCGAGCCCAAATCAAACTTTCATCTATTGGTCCAGATATTCCCTTGACCCCAATACATCTAATATACTCCAAGAATTTACACCACCTAAGTATATATACATAATAGGTATTTGTAATACCCTGAGATTTTTGGGATAATAATTTAATTATTTTTGGGAGAAATAAAAATTATTTTAATTAGAGATTAATTAAATTGGCATTTGAGGTCAAAATTTGAAGATATTAGAAAGTGATTAGAATGACAATTCTAAGGGTGCAGTTGATTCCGGAAGGGTCGAGATAGTCGAAATGACTGTACTTGGGGTCTATTTGGGTTCCGAAATATTTTAAGTCCGTTTGGGTCGAATTAAAGTTATCGAGTCATTTAAAGTGTGTATTATCATTTAAAATTGGGATTTATATTTTAAAGGCTTAAGAGGCTTACGGATCAGCCCATCTCATTTGTGAGAAAGAGAGAAAGAGAAAGAGAGAGAAAGAAGAAGAAGAAAAAGAGGAGAGAAGTTGGAATTCCGGTAAATTCGTGATTTCGAGGGCGATTCAACCTCTACGAATTCTACGCAAGTGATTATACTTACTAAATAATTGTTGTGTATCATTTATTTCATAATTTGTGAATAAAAATTATGGATTTTGGGTTTAAAATGGTAAAACCTATATTTTGAGTAAAATCTTATAATTGATGTGTAGATGATGAATTTGAGGTTGTAAATTAGTTTGGTTAAGTTATATACATAGTTTTGATGTTATATATATGTTTGGGTTGAAGAGAAATGGTCGGAAGATGATGAAAACGAATTTTGGATTTTGGGGAAGATGATGAATAGTAACTCCGTAGTTTGCGGGGTCAATCCGGCCAGGAAGCGAATTGATTCGGCTCTTAGTCAAAACATAAAAGTTATAGATATTTTCGATACGATCGCGTGGGTGCTGACTGAGTATTTTTCCGATTTTTCTTCGATTTGTTATGATTTTTATAATATAGCAGTTCCGGGGTTTAAATGACGATGAATAGTAATACCGTAGCTTGTGGGGTCAATTCGCACAGGAAGATAACTGATTTAGCTCTCGGTCAAAACATAAGAGTTGTAGATTTTTTCGATACGGTCGTGTTGCCCCTAATTGCGTCTTTTTCTGATTTTTTTTTCGATTTTTTATGATTTTTATAAGATAGCAGTTCCGGGGTTGAAATCATCAACTCGGAAATCAAATCGGAAATTGGAAAAATAAAGGCTAGAATTGTTTGGAGATAAATATTTGGGGTTCCTAAAAATAGTGTGGGGACTTCTAAATATTTTTTTTGTAAGGCGTGTACTTTGGGTTAGTTGAAAGTAAAATCCAAGATTTACCCAAATAGGGGTGTTCGTGAGGAATAATGCTTAAAGGGATATTTAGGTGTGATTTGAATACTAAATAAGGGAATACGTATTGGGGTAGTGTTTTAATTGTGTGATGCCTTATATTATTGCGAATGAGAATATTTGAGGCTATTGGCTATCGCTATAAGCGTTTGGAAATTATAGCCATAACATATTAAGAAGAGAGATATATATTATATATATACGATGTCGTTAGAGTATATATATATATCACGAGATGAATAAATATATCGGTGTTGCTAGTGTTATCATTATGCGGTGAGAAAAGCTCGGAAATAAAATATTGGGGATTAGTCAAAATTGATAAATGCGTAGGATATTCGAGATATAAATATACTACGTAGGGGATTTATTATATGGGTTATGCGTATGCCCTGATGTTATTATATACACGGGTTAAATAATTACCTATGGGGAATTATGTATTGGTGAGACAAATACCTATCATTATAATATGGTTGTGTGAATACCTCACCGATGTTATATTTATATAGGCGGAATGTGTACCTATATTATTATTTATTATGTGTATGACATACCTACCATACTTGCTATCACGGGAGGTTGGCGTTCGAAAGAGGACAATCTTATCCTGTGTTGCCTTCGGGGGATTTTAGAGTTGGTACCTCAAGAACATAGGGCTGTGAAGGGCTTATTTATGAGTTGATAAGTCTGCTGACTGTGAGAGCGTAGGTATGTGCGTGACCCATGGATATGTAAACTATGTTCGCCTCTAATATGTGTGATATATATTGATACAGTTCCTGAGTGATGTGGAACATGTAATCCTTCAGTACGAGATGTACTTGGATTGGATAGCAGAGTATGTGTGCACCGCTGTTAAGCCTATGGGTGCCGAATATGGATATATGTATTGTGATTAACATATATGTGTACTTGAGATAATCCACGATTGCTTAGTAAATGAGAATGGCTAAGCTATTTATATTATAGCTCGGTGGATGGATTATTATACTTGTTGCGTATAGTATAATGAATATATATGAGATAAGATATCATATATTTGTCTCTAGAGTAAAGAAATATAAGAATGTTGATTTAATCTCATTCCGGGAGATCAAATCCGGATTAAATTGTGATGAATACGTTAGAGTGAAAATGAAGAGTATATAATTATATGAGTATATATATATATATATATATATATATATATATATATCGCGGTAATCGACAGTGCCTAGGAGTAGTGTATCGGGGTGGTTCCTTGTTTGGATTTCGCTTGCGAGACGTCCCACGCACGAAACGCCGTGCACTATTGAGAATTGTGAATAATTAATTATTTATATTATTTTAGTAAATTGGGTTACATGCGTCATGCATTGAGGGCCTAATGAATCTTGATAATCAATACTGCTAAGGAGTAGTGTATCGGGGGGGGGGGGGGGGGGGTTCCTTGTTTGGATTTCGCTTGCATCCCACGCACGAAACACAATGTAGTATTGAGAATTGGGAGAAGTTCAGTCCTTAACACTTAGATGCTAATAACTCATATATATATTTGTATATACATTTATGTCAATATCTAGAATATGAGAAATTCTAGTAGAAGAAAATGTTTATGCAGATTATATATGTTAGTAAGTTGACGAATATTTGAGATTGGAAATAGTAGAAGATGATGGAGATGATTTAGATGGATTTTATTTCAGTATAAATTTTGGGTGTAGGTTAGATTACCTTACCCTAAATAGTTTTGATATATTACTTGAGGATCATGTGCATACGTTTTGTTGCGCGCTTTAGTTGAGGGGTGAGTTAAATTTTATGGAGAGTGCGACTCCACCTTAATCACGTTATAATGCATTTATAATTATTATGCATTTTAATGCACTTGCTAAAAATATTTTTCACACCTCGGGCTCTGACCCGTATATATTTTCTCTTGCTATGTATATATTGTATTATATTTTAGGTGTCCCGCCGCAAGGATACCTATGATGCTTATCTATCAAGTGTATTCGTGGAGCTGCAGCAGTTGCGGATTGTTGTGGGATTTTGCTATAGCCGATTCCTATCTTTGTTGTATCTAGATTAGGATTCAGTTTGTGTATCGGGTTTATACCCAAGTGTTGTAGTGTAGCACTTATATATTTTTCCTTTTCAGATTATTGTATTGTTTATGACCTGACAGCTTATTCGGGTATTTTATTTCATACATTGTGTTGTACTCTTGTATTAGTCTATTTTATATTAGCATGTGTGTGTTCTTTATCATATCTAGTAGTTGTTATGTTTTGGGTTAGTTGTTGTATAGTTTGTTTTAATAAATGTTTTAAAATAAAAATTTTGTCACCCTCTTTTTGTTGTAATAGGTTGTTAGCCGTGTTTATTTTAGAATCGTCACTAGATGCTGAGAATGATCCACTTGAGATTCCTAATTATTTTAGTATAGGGCTGGCCACCCGTTATTATTCTAAGCGGGGTGTCAAAGGTGGTATCAGAGCATCATGTTCTAGTGTCTTTAGGATCTGTGTGGGTTTACTGCGATCTTCCGTAAGCGTTCTTGATGTAGAGCCATATTATTAGGATTGTTGTGTTCATACGTCCATATTTTCTTCTGTGATAAGAAAATAATTGAAAGGCATTCTGATGCACTTGTTCTTGTTTCAGATGCCACCGAAGAGAGGTCGTCCAAGAAGTACGAATAAAGGGGCTGAGAGTGTGGAACCCCAATTGCCTCAAAGGACTATGACTACAGATGAAGTTGACAGTATTGTGGCACAAGCAGTAAGTGCTGCGATTTCTGTGATGGCGCATAAACCTGCAGTTCAAGCAGCCCAAACCCATCCAGGACCTTCTTTATGGGAAAGAGCGCGGGAATATTTTAGTAAGGGGAACCCTCCAGAGTTTTCAGGGGGAGTTGATGCGATGGCTGCAAGTCAACGGAAGAATAGTATGCAAAGGCACCTTCATGTGGTTGAATGTAGTGAGGTGCAGAAGCAATTTCTCGCCACCTTTAACTTAACGGGAGCATCTCTTCAATGGTGGGAGTCTGTCACCACATCAGAACAGAGAGATACGTTACCCATAACAGTTTTTTGGGAACAATTTGACCGAAGGTATTTTCCTTCCGCGATTCAGAAGGAGGTGAGGAGGAAACTGATGGATGTGTTTCAAGGTAATCGAACGGTGGCCGAGTATGAAGAGGAATTTACTCGATTGGTGAATTTAGTGCCCGATGAGGTAAATACCGAGGAGAAGCGTATATTTAAGTTCATACGAGGTTTAGATTGGAGAATTCGGCAACATTTATTAGGGAACCCAACGTTAGTGACTTTCGCCGAGGTAGTGAATGCGACACTGTTGCAGTGTCATGACTATCATCTTCGTTCGCAAGGGGGTAAGAACTTTAGAGATTCGGGTTCATCAAGTAGGTTTGGTAGTGAGAATGCCAGTAATGCCAGAGAGTATAAGCAAAATTTTAGAGGATCGCAACAGCGTTATGTTCCTCAAGGTGGTCAGAGAGGTTTTGCGGGTAGATGTTTCTTCTGTAAAGAATTTGGTCATAGGAAGAGAGATTGTCCTAAAAGAGGTAAAGGACCACGTTTTGAGGAAGTTTTGGATGTGAAACCCTTACAGCAAATTCGAGGCCATTTTAGGCCAGGGGACTTTTTGTGGGAACCCATTGATAAAGAGATGAAATCGGACTAGAGAGGTATGGTATAAGTTATATTTTTTTTTCCTTTGCGAATAAGAGTATGCTATATGAAGTTGTGGGAATATCGTATGTGAGATAGTTATGAGAGGGTAGTGTTATAACCCTATTATGTATGGAATGAACCGAAAAGGGAATTTTGAGCAAGTGAGGCTCTTATGTTATTATCTTTTGAGAGAATAGATTATTTTGTAATGTTCTAATAGAGAGCTATAGCTTTGTTGTGAATATAAGAATTGTTCAAATGTATTGAGTAGTAATGATAAAGCTACTTATTTTATAGTCGTGTTAGACTTATATAATTGTTATATTCCAGCTATGGAAGATCCTAATGAATGGCAATATATTATTATGATAAGAGAGATTATTACTGAAAAGAATTCAGAATTTAGTGGATTATTGTTGAGCAAGAGATTTTAGCTCATAATGGTGTTAATTTTGAGAACTAGATATTATTATGAGTATGATAAATATTAAAATCTTGTGTCTTGGGCATAAGGTATATTATTTAAATGTCGAAAGACATAAACTGTTTTATAATAAACTATTTTCAAAATGAATTTTTTTATAGGCCTTTGGGAAATACCAAAAATGATTTACACAAAATATTTTTTTTAAAAACTCTAGTCCCGATCTAACTAACTCTCAATCCCCGACATCGCTACACAGTAGTGTATTGGGAGGGTTCCTTGTTTGGATTTCGCTTGCGAGACCTCCCGCGTATGAAAGTAGCGAATGTCAGGAATTTAGAGGAGTTAAATCCTTGGACCTTTCAAAATGGTTATATTATTATTGTGTTAGTATATTTTAATATATTTCGAGTTATGGTACTATTTGAGGCAAGAGAAGCCTAATTTTTTTATACGAGTAGAGATCGAATTAAGGGTGTATGGGCACCCTAGTTGTTATAATTAGTTTTATAAAATTAAAATAATTCATCATGGGAATGGGAGGATTGGGTATAATGTTAGCGAGGTTAAGTATAGTAGAAACTAGTTGAGCTTTGGAGTATTAGGCTTAGCGTAATTTCGAGGGAGAAATTCCTGAAAGTGGGGAAATCTATAATACGCCGAGATTTTTGGGACAATAATTTAATTATTTTTGGGAAAAATAAATATTATTTTAATTGGAGATTAATTAAATTGGCATTTGTGGTTAAAATTTGAAGATGTTAGAAAGTGATTCGAATGATAATTCTGAGGGTGCAGTTGATTCCGGAAGGATCGAGATAGTCGAAATGACTGTACTTGGGGTCTATTTGGGTTCCGAAATATTTTAAGTCCGTTTGGCTCGAATTAAAGTTACCGAGTCATTTAAAGTGTGTATTATCATTTAAAATTGGGATTTATATTTTAAATGCTTAAGAGGCTTATGGATCAACCCATCTCACTTGTGAGAAAGAGAGAAGGAGAAAGAGGGAAGGAGAAAGAGAGAGAAAGAAGAAGAAAGAAGAAGAAAGAAGAAGAAGAAAAAGAGGAGAGAAGTTGGAATTCCGGCAAATCCGTGATTTTGAGGGCGATTCAACCTCTACGAATTCGAGGCAAGTGATTATACTTGCTAAATAATTGTTGTGTATCATTTATTTCATGATTTGTGGACAAAAATTATGGAATTTGGGTTTAAAATGGTAAAACCTAGATTTTGAGTAAAATCTTATAATTGATGTGTAGATGATGATTTTGAGGTTGTAAATTAGTTTGGTTAAGTTATATACTGAGTTTTGATGTTATATATATGTTTGGGTTGAAGAGAAATGGTTGGAAGATGATAAAAACGAATTTGGATTTTGGGGAAGATGATGAATAGTAACTCCGTAGCTTGCGGGGTCAATTCGGCCAGGAAGCCAATTGATTCAGCTCTTGGTCAAAGCATAAAAGTTATAGATATTTTCGATACGATCGCGTGGGTGCTTACCGAGTATTTTTCCGATTTTTCTTCGATTTTTTATTATTTTTATAATATAGCAGTTCCGGGGTTGAAATGACAATGAATAGTAATACCGTAGCTTGTGGGGTCAATTCGCACAGGAAGATAACTGATTTAGCTCTCGGTCAAAACATAAGAGTTGTAGATCTTTTCGATACGGTCGTGTTGGCACTAATTGCGTCTTTTTCTGATTTTTTTCGATTTTTTATGATTTTTATAAGATAGCAGTTCCGGGGTTGAAATCATCAACTCGGAAATCAAATCGGAAATTGGAAAAATAAAGGCTAGAATTGTTTGGAGATAAATATTTGGGGTTCCTAAAAATAGTGTGGAGACTTCTAAATAATTTTTTTTTGTAAGGTGTGTACTTTGGGTTAGTTGAAAGTAAAATCCAAGATTTACCGAAATAGGGGTGTTCGTGAGGAATAATGCTTAAAGGGATATTTAGGTGTGATTTGAATATTAAATAAGGGAATACGTATTGGGGTAGTGTTTTAATTGTGTGATGCCTTATATTATTGCGAATGAGAATATTCGAGACTATTGGCTATCGCTATAAGAGTTTGGAAATTATAGCCATAACATATTAAGAAGAGATATATATTATATATATACGATGTCGTTAGAGTATATATATATCATGAGATGAATAAATATATCGGTGTTGTTAGTGTTATCATTATGCGGTGAGAAAATCTCGGAAATAAAATATTGGGGATTAGTCAAAATTGATATATGCGTAGGATATTCGAGATATAAATATACTACGTAGGGGATTTATTATATGGGTTATGCGTATGCCCTGATATTATTATATACACGGGTTAAATAATTACCTATGGGGAATTATGTATAGGTGAGACAAATACCTATCGTTATAATATGGTTGTGTGAATACCTCACTGATGTTATATTTATATAGGTGGAATGTGTACCAATATTATAGTTTATTATGTGTATGGCATACCAACCATACTTGTTATCACGGGAGGTTGGCGTTCGAAAGAGGACAATCTTATCCTGTGTTGACTTCGGGGGGATTTTAGACTTGGTACCTCAAGAACATAGGGTTGTGAAGGGCTTATTTATGAGTTGATAAGTCTGCTGACTGTGGGAGCGTAGGTATGTGCGTGACCCATGGACATGTGAACTATGTTCGCCTCCAATATGTGTGATTTATATTGATACAGTTCCTGAGTGATGTGGAACACGTAATCCTTCAGTACGAGATGTACTTGGATTGGATAGCAGAGTATGTGTGCACCACTGTTAAGCCTATGGGTGTCAGATATGGATATATGTATTGTGATTAACATATATGTGTACTTGAGATAATCCACGATTGCTTAGTAAATGAGAATGGCTAAGCTATGTATATTATAGCTCGGTGGATGGATTTTTATACTTGTTGCGTATAGTATAATGAATATATATGAGATAAGATATCATATATTTGTCTCTAGAGTAAAGAAATATAAGAATGTTGATTTAATCTCATTCCGGGAGATCAAATCCGGATTAAATTGTGATGAATACGTTAGAGTGAAAATGAAGAGTATATAATTATATGAGTATATATATATATATCGCGGTAATCGACAGTGCCTAGGAGTATTGTATCGGGGGGGTTCCTTGTTTAGATTTTGCTTGCGAGATGTCCCACGCACGAAACGCCGTGCAATGTTGAAAATTGTGAATAATTAATTATTTATATTATTTTAGTAAATTGGGTTACATGCGTCATGCATTGAGGTCATAATGAATCTTGATAATTAATACTGCCAAGGAGTAGTGTATCGGGGGGGTTCCTTGTTTGGATTTCGCTTGCATCCCACGCACGAAACACAGTGGAGTATTGAGAATTGGGAGAAGTTTAGTCCTTAGCACTTAGATGCTAATAACTCATATATATATTTGTATACATATTTATGTCAATATCTAGAATATGAGAAATTCTAGTAGAAGAAAATGTTTATGCAGATTATATATGTTAGTAAGTTGACGAATATTTGAGATTGGAAATAGTAGAAGATGATGGAGATGATTTAGATGGATTTTATTTCAGTATAAATTTTGGGTGTAGGTTAGATTACCTTACCCTAGATAGTTTTGAGAAATTACTTGAGGATCATGTGCATACGTTTACTTGCGCGCTTTAGTTGAGAGGTGAGTTAAATTTTATTGAGAGTGCGACTCCACCTTAATCATGTTATAATGCATTTATAATTATTATGCATTTTAATGCACTTGCTAAAAATATTTTTCACACCTCGGGCTCTGACCCGTATATATTTTCTCTTGCTATGTATATATTGTATTATATTTTAGGTGTCCCGCCGCAAGGATACCTATGATTCTTATCTATCCAGTGTATTCGTGGAACTGCAGCAGTTGCGAATTGTTATGGGATTTTGCTATAGCCGATTCCTATCTTTGTTGTGCCTAGATTAGGATTTAATTTGTGTATCGGGTGTATACCCAAGTGTTGTAGTGTAGCACTTATATATTTTTCCTTCTCAGATTATTGTATTGTCTGTGACCCGACAGCTTATTCGGGTATTTTATTTCGTACATTGTGTTGTACTCTTGTATTAGTCTATGTTATATTAGCATGTGTGTGTTCTTTATCATATCTAGTAGTTGTTATGTTGTGGGTTAGTTGTTGTATAGTTTGTTTTAATAAATGTTTTAAATAAAAATTTTGTCACCCTCTTTTTGTTGTAATGGGTTATTAGCCGTGTTTATTTTAGAATCGTCAGTAGATGCTGAGAATGATCCACTTGAGATTCCTGATTATTTTAGTATAGGGCTGGCCACCCATTATTATTCTAAGCGGGGTGTCACAGTATTCACACAACCTAATTGTTCACACTTGTACGTAGTATTTTTCTCTCGTATACTTGTCGTACTAATTTCTGTACGAATTATTACCCTAGTCGTACTCCTGAGAATTCACTCCACTCTAAGGGTCCTGGTTACCCCTTTATAAATTTCAGTTATTTTACTAATATTTCTCTACTGGTTTACTCATCAATTTGATTCCCAAACTCCTCGTAATTTATTATCTAAATTTTGTGATACCCGGCTCAATCGGGCTATCGTAGTCGGGTCATATTCCAAGTCTTACACTCAATGACCTTATCGGACATTAACTACATACCTACTGGTCTTCCTTAAGTTCCTACATAGGTAAAATATCATTACTAGGGTTCCTCCCAATCATTGGCAATAGAATAAAGTTCAAACAACAAAATAACCTAAATTCAACCTTGGTCGATCGATCGATGAATTTGATCGATTGATTGATCTTTCGATCGATCGACATTCATACATCGATCGATCGATCGATCAGATATGGCTTCGCCCAACTTCGATTTTCATCACTTTTAACACACCAATTTCTCATTACACATTCTAGAAATCTCTACTAACACATCTAAACATCCACAAAACTTGTAGAGACTATTTCTAATGTAAAAATATCGTCCATTCTTTACAAAATTGTACAAGAACCATCAAAATCTAAATATTATCAACAACCCTAGGTATTTGTGTTCTCCATTTTTCATCATCAAAACCCGGGTTTAAATACGTAAATGTAATCATATTTCATCCGATTTCAAACCTCTACATATGTCAAAACAAACTACATGCAATTCTACCCAAACATGTAATTAATTCACTCTATTCTTCCAAGAATATTAAAAATATTCAAACTATTCATGAAACCCTACACATGGGTATTATAACATTAAATCAATTGCAATAAAAAACTTGCCTTAAGTTTTGTAGGGTCTGATTTCATGGATTATGAGCTAGGTTGATTGTTTTTCTCCTCCAATCTTCCTTCTCAAGTGTTTGTGGTGTAAGAATTCTTTTAATTTTCCCAAGAACCCTTGTTTAAGCTCCAAATTTTGGCCTCTAATGGCTTCTCTGTGTTTTCCTCCTCTCTAATCCCTAAACCTCAATTCTCATAACTGATTTAGAGTCCTAAATTTCGTGTGTCTCTCCACCTCCTAATTTAAAATGACCAAAATGCCCTCGCATGATCCTGGTTTAGTCTAAAATTGACCCGTGACTCAATATACATCCCCGAGTATACTATTTTGACTAATTCGACCCTTATGGACTCATATGTGACCTCAAATTTCTCATTCCAGCCACTTAAAATATTTTCCCTATCTCGACCTCAATTTAGTCTACACGTGACTCTCAGTTGAGATAAAATACAATACACACATATCACTCGATATGTCGTATAACACTAATCATCAATTATTTACTATTTACACTTATTAAATATTATATCATAATATTAATCAGTATCCATCTCTCGATTAATATTTAATAATCACATTTATTATTTAATCTCATTAAATTACTTCACTCGCGTAATTTAAGTAGAATGTATTTTCACAATTAATTCTCAAACTAGTTAAATTATAAATACGTAGAAAATACGGGTTATTACAGTATCAAAATAGGAAGTGTATGGGGATAAATATTGATACTAAACTCAATTTCTCTGAAAGGGTGTAATCATAGTGAATATTGAGTAAAAATGTCTTCCAATTATTCCAACAGATTTGGAATCAAAGAAGAAATCTGAATGTGAGAATTTGAAGGTTTTGACGATCCAATCCCTTGGAATATGAAAGAACAATTATTTTCATTTCAAAAATGAATTTTCTTAGCTTGATAATTGATATAAGCATGATGTTTAGATAATACATCCATTTAGATAATAATATCGAACACATGAATATCTAAGATTATCAAGTTCACATAGAGAGTTCCTAGACCAAATTGAATTTATAATTCTATAAACTTGTGTTGATCTATTGATTTCACCAATTGGTAATTTAATATCCACTAGACTAATTAAGGAGGTCGGAGGTAATCGTATTAATTTAGCTAGTCTAAGACTGATAACAGAATGCGTAGCTCCTGTGTCAAACAAAATATGTGTAGGAATATGCTGAAAAATAATCATACCTTTAATCACGTCATATGCATTTCGCATGTGGCATAATTTCTCACACGATTCAGAATTGGCTGAACTCTCTGAGTTGGCTAGAAGTGATTTGGAATACAACAAAATTTTGGATTTTATGAGGGTTTGTTCAATTGGCGGTGGATTGGAGCTTATTTTATCTTAGGGCATTGGGGCCGAATATGTCCCATCTCATGACATTCGTGACAACGAATCTCAAAATGGGTTGTGTTGTGACGGATTAGGGAATAAGCTTGTCCACATGAATTTGTATATGGATGGGGTCTAGAATGAGATGGGGTTCTGATGATATGGTTGTTCCTAACAGATGGGGGTGGAGATCGAATCAAGGTTGAAGAATTGCGTTCCACAATGGCCGCAACATCAATCAAATGGGAATACTCTTAAATTTGTAACAGAGTGACTCACTTCTTAATTCTCAAGTGTAGTCCTCTTTCAAACTGCTTACATCTCTTCATCTCAGTATGTATTCCAGGGCATAACGAGATAGTGCAGTAAACTTAGCCTCATATTAAGCTACTAAAAGTGTAGCTTGTTTGAATTTTAGGAAATCAATCGTTTGTTGGTCTCGCTCAGTCTCGGGAATATACTTTTTGAAAAAAGTCTCTTTAAACTGTTCCTTAGTAAAATTAACAACATTCTGATTACGCGACATTGTTTGCCACCAGAAATTTGCTTCGCCTTCAAACATGTATGCAGTTAAAGTGCTTCGGATATTAGTAGTTATACCTACTCTGTTCAGGATTTTCACAATCTAGCGCATCCATTTCTCAGCTTCATTAGCACCTGGTTTTCAAAGAAAAGATGGAGGTCGTTGTCGTAGAAATTCCTTAAGAGCATTCATTCTACGAAGTTCTTCAGAAACATCTTCGGGAGTAGAACGAGTAGTCTGTTGTTATCAGGCTAACGGAGTAAGTTCCTGGAGACACTGCATCATTCCTTCAGTCTGAGTTTGTTCAGGTTGAGTTCCAGCAGAGGGGGTTCGACTACTAACCATCCTAAAACAACATAATTTGAATAACAATATTTATAACAATAAATAAATAAATAGGCTTACTTTATATAAGGTTATTTGTAAAGTACTATTATACATCACTATTCAAAACAGTTTGGCTAACATTTATATTATACAATATGTAAACAACAATTAACTTTATATGCCTTTCCAAGTAGGAATGATTGTGTCATCACTAGTGTTAGACTCGGGGCTGACTAGATAATCTCCTGGGTCTACATCGTCCGTTGAGTCACATGCATGTCTTCTTGGATTATGACCAGATCATTAGCAAAGTCATCCACTTTTTGCATTACCTGCATCTCGCCCAATGCTCTATTGGTTAACACTAGCCTCTTAATGTCATTACTTGAACCTACGCAGTCTTCTTTAACTCCATGGATCATTTCTCTTAAACTGGCCAAAGCCTATTCTCTTACCCGCATTTCCCATCTGTTATCTGGCTCGAGATCTAGGTTTAACGGAAATGTATTCCATGCGTCCATACTGAAAAATGGATTTACCATATAATAATAGTAATAAAAGAAGTTACAAAAAAATCAAATAACTAATATCTTATCTATTTCCCGCATAGAATTCTAACCCGACAATATGTTTTAGATTTAAAACGTGCTCGAACACCAACATGTCACACCCTGCTTTTAGGTATGAATGAATAAGAAGTACACATAAAGTAATGAATTAAAGTTAAGGCGGAATAACATAAACTTTTATTCATTATTAATATGTTAGATAGGGTTGAGCCACCGCAGGGGTGAGTTACACGTTTTTTGTACACACGATAATATAAAAAATTTGAAAAGCGCCACTCCTTGCTCCCATCTGGTTTAATCTCTGCCATACGGTCACATATGCAAACAGGTGATCGGTTTTTTTCTCTACTAGGGAAAAAATACTATTTCCTATCTCCTGGAGCATCTAGAGAAGGAAGGAATTAGCACAAATATGCTAAGTAGGTTCTACCAGTTCTATAACAGTGATATAGATATAAATGAGAGTTGGAGTGTGTATAGAACAGTGTTTAAAACGGTTGACAATAATAAGCTGATAATTCCATATTTATCATAATATAAACATTAAAATGTTGGAAATACTAGAATTTACCACTATCCTAGGCCATTCTACACACAAAAGCTTACGTATTATGAGTGTTCTAACTATATTAACTATGCAGAAAACTACTAGAATTGAAAGAATTGAAAATGAAGCATAAAATGATGTGTTAATTTGAGAGAAAATTTGAGATTTGAAACTGAGCTGTGGGGTGAGTTTTTTACTGCTTAGGTCGAGGGGTATTTATACTATATCAGGTGGGGATTTGATTAGATCCAAAAGGAGGTGAATTTGAACTAGTTTAGGGGAATTTTAATTGTTGGCAAACGGGATGTACATGGGCTCCTAGGGTTTACCATGTGTTTTGACCTCTTATGATGATGTGGGGTAGTATGTGGACAGTGATAAAAACCGAATTTAAGAAGGTTTTGATTTTAGTCCATTACCATTTGTGTAATTGTATTTATAGCCATTAAAGTACACTTTTGTAAAGTTTAGGGGCATTTTGGTAATTTTAGAAAATTTCCAAGGTTGAAACTATAATTTTATGTTAGTTTAGGTCCAAAGGTTTAATTTGATATAAGGTTAGGGTTTAGGGGTTCAATTTATCTCAAGTTATCTTATTTTGAAAGTTTCAGAGACTCTTTTGTAATTAACTGGAACTTTAAGGGGTTGAAGTTAATATATCAATGTTGTAGGTTTTTAAACATTATTCCTTTCTTCTTAGAAGACTTTTCATTTTACCTATCTTATGAGGGTTTAAATTGAGGTCGTAGGTAATTTTAAGGTTTGAAAATTTCCCGATTCTTACAATCTACTTACCCACAAAAATTCGTCCTCGAATTTTACCTTAAAATAAGCCTGGGCATTGATCCTCCATTATTTGTTCTAGTTCCCATGTAGCTTCTTTCTGATTCTAGTGTTCCCAAAGTACTTTAACTGAGGGAATTTCCTTGTTCCTTAGATACTTTACTTGACAATCAAGAATTTGAATAGGATGTACTTCAAATTCATGGTTGGGTTCAACTGAAACATCTTGCCATGTGATGGTTTGGGATGGATCTGGTATATAATGGCATAACTGTGATACATGAAACACGTTATGGATATTGGATAATTCCACAGGCAATTCTAATTAATAGGCTACTAAGCCGATTGTTTTAGAAACTGTGAAAGGTCCAATATATCGGGGGGATAATTTTCCTTTCTTTTTGAAACGTAAAATTCCTTTTCGGGGGGACACTTTCAGAAATACTTGCTCATTTTCTTGAAATTCTAATGGTTTTTGACGATGATCAACATAACTCTTTTATCGATCCTGGGTTGTCTTAAACTTCTGTTGAGTTTGTTGTAATATCTCGGTGGTTTCTTGAATTATTTCAGGACCAAAGTTTTTACTACCTCCTAATTCTATCCAACATACAGGGGATCTACAAGTTTGTCCATATAAAGCATAAAACAGGGCAACTTTGATACTGGTTTGATAGCTATTGTTATACGAATATTAGATAAGGGTAAAACATACATTCCGATGGTCATACATATTTAATGTACAAGCCAGTAACATATCTTCTAGGGTTAGAATTTTACGTTCTGATTGTCAATCCGTTTGAGGGAGGAATGCAGTTTTTAAGTGAAGTTTAGTACCCATTGTAGCTTGCAATGCTTGCCAAATTTTTCCTGTGAAATGAGAATCACTATCTGATATAATGGATAAAGGAATTCCATGTAATTGAATAATTTCTGTAATATATAACTTCATAATATTCTGGAATGAATCAGTGTTTTTCAAAGGTAGAAAATGGGCAGATTCAGTAAGTCAATCTACTATCACCCAAATTGAATTATGTCCTTAGGACGTACGAGGTAGTCCACTGACAAAATCCATAGTAATATGATCCCATTTCCATTTGGGAATAGGTAAGGGCTGAAGAAGTCCAGCATGGTGTTGGTATTCTATCTTTACTTGTTGACAAGTAAGACATCACCTTACTAAATTTTTGATATCGATTCTCATGTTTGGCAACCAATATTGCTTCTTTAAAGCATGGTACATTTTCGAGCTTCCCGAGTGTTGATACCAAAATTAGTATGCTGACGTGGACCACTCATATGAAGACATGTGACAATCTACGTGGCACGATAACAACGAGGAAGTACATTTCCCCGACCAAGTTACATTCTCTCCGAGGAACTCCAGTGTTCCGAGGAATACCAGTACTCCGAGGAAGTCCAGCTCTCCGAGGAACTCTTGAACGTCGATCAACTAAGGCGGTTTGAGCTGCATCTCGACCCCAGCATTAATTGCCATATAATCAACAGTTCGACTATTCATTGAATGCTTATCCTTGATGCACAGTTTGAAGAGCATTAAATGAATTACCCATTCATATGTATATCATTGAATGTATCACCCTTTCAGATGAGAGCCTCAAGGCTATAAATACATTGTATCACCCTCATTTAAAGGGGACCGGAATTTCTTGAAAGAACTTGTAATCGAGAATTCCTAAATACTCAGCAATAACATAACAGTGGATGTAAGCCGTTCTTATAAGGCTGAACCACTTTAAAATCCTTTGTCTCATTTTATTTATCTGTGATTGAATAATTAGAGCGATCTAGTTTTTTACATCAACAGATTGGCGCCGTCTGTGGGAACGATTGTTATTATCGTTTTTCACAAAATTTCATTCATCATCAATGGCAGATAATCCAGAATCCAGCAATCGAAATGCTGGAAACACTAGAAATCCTCCAAATCCTTCTGGACCTCCAGATCTGGCTGGAATCATGACGAATCTGGCTCAAGGACAAACCGCCATGCAAGAAACAATGCGGCAACTCATACAAACTCTTCATGGCGTTGCACCGGCACCTTCAGGACAACGAAGTGGTCAGAGGCAAACCTATTCACCTTCTTCACGATCCAGGCGTACAGAGACGTATCGCAATGAGGAATCTGATGATTTCTCTTATCAACCTGGGCAAACTTCATCAATACGGGTCACAGATACTGAGCAACGTGTCACTCTCTCTCCAGAGAGAGCCAGTGCTTTGGAAAGACTGAGCAGGGTGTCTCCTTTCAATCGATTAGGCCCGAGGAGGAATAAGAGTCCACCTAAAGTCATGTCGAGGAGTTTTCGACAACCATCAAATCTAAGAGAAGGATCAGCACAATCACGACCAGCTGCTCGTCAAGAGAGATCTCAGGAAGCTAATTCACAACAATCAATTGCTCGGACTAGTAGGCCCGAGGAAGGAAATGATGCGTGGAAAGGTTCCATTCAACGATTGGAGGATAGATTGGGAGAAATGGCTAAGGCGAAGAACCCCCTACAATGAAATTTTGTTCAAGGGACACCTTTCGTAAAGGCCATTGTGGATTTTCCTACACCATCAAAATTTAAAGCACCTGTGGTGACCCCCAAATATGATGGAAAGACAAATCCTGTTCTTCACATAGAGAAATATCAAGCTGCTGCCGACATATATGTTGTTCCCAACGAGATGAGATGCAGGGCATTCTCAGGAACTCTTACTGGATCTGCCCAGATATGGTACAACAATCTTCCTCGGGGTAAGATTTCAACCTTCTTTCAGTTGGCCGAGCTGTTTATTGGTAATTTCTGTTTTGGAGCAAAGCCAGTAAAATGAGTAGCACACTTGTTAAGTGTTAGACAAAAATCTGGTGAGAGTACTAGAGATTATATAACTCGTTTCAATAACGAGAAGCTAAAAGTCATAGATTATGAAGAAAAGACAGCAATCACCGCCTTAATGAGTGGGTTGTTGCCTAATAAATTGTATTACACTTTGGCCAAGGATCCACCTACAACTATGTCAGAATTGATGGCAAAAGCAACCAAAATCATGAATGTCGAGGAGGCTATGGCTGCGAAGAAGAATATGGATAAAGAAACTAAGGTGGAAGTCGATAAATCTAAGAAGAAAGAGCATAAGGGCAATGGTGGTGACAAGCATTCTAAGAATAGTAAGATGTCATGGGAAGTCCTGAAGAAATACGACAATTATACTCCTTTGAAAATGGGTATTAATCATGTCTTGGAAGAAATCAAGAACAACGAGGAGGTAAAATGGCCAAAGAAACCGAGGTCAGACCCTGATTCGAGGAGTAGGGATAAATATTGCGAGTTTCATAAAGATCATGGTCACATGACCAAAAACTGCATAGCTCTTCAGAACGAGATTGAAACACTCATCCGAAGAGGAAAACTAGCAAAATATGTTGATCGGGGAGGTGAAAGAAAAAATAACGGCCGAGCTAGAGAGAGGTCTAGATCTCCTCGTCGAACAGAGGAGAAAAAGAAGAGAAACCATGAAGATGATCCAGATGATGACCCCGACCTTCCCAAGAAACCAAGGCAGCCAGAACGAGAGGTATTTTCTATACATTTTGGGTCATTTGATTGTAATGTCATTACAGGAGGAGATGCAGGAGGAGGAGACCTTACTGCAGAAAGAAAGGCTTACCTCGGAGAGGCCCAAGCTTGCTCATACATTCAGCGAATAAATTTGGCGGAGGAAGATCGCTCGAGGAAAGTAAACAAAGATAAGCTTGTCATTGGCTTTTCGAAAAACGACCTGGCAGGTGTTCTTTATCCTCACGACGATCCTTTGGTGATCAAAATGAGGATGAAAGAGGTAGTGATTTCAAGGGTTCTGGTAGATAATGGCAGTTCGGCAGACATCATGTACTACTCTTGCTTTGATAGTTTAAATTTGAAATTATCTCAATTGGAACCTTATCACAGATCCCTTCTGGGTTTTGCTGGTGAGAAAGTTTTTCCACTTGGGACGATCAAGTTGGATATATTCATTGGAACTTGGCCTGCTTGTCGAACAGAGAGAATACGCTTCTTTGTGATGGATAAGAATGTGCAGTCAGCCTACAACATCATCATGGGAAGAGTTGGTTTAAAGAAGTTTGAAGCAGTTCCATTTACAGTACATCAGTACTTAAAATTCCCAACAAATTTCGGAGTTGGAGTTGTGAAGGGTGACCAAAAAGTAGCTCGGGAATGCTATTATTCGTCTGCCGAACAAGAGGAGCTTGAAGAGTCAAAGAAGAAAACTACTACTTACTAGGTAGAGCAAGGTACAGAAATTAAAACACTTGATCCCAGAGATGAATCCCAACTTGTAAAAGGACAGGTGGTGGAATCTACAGAAAATGTTATTCTGGACGACGAGCACCCTGAACGAGTAACCCAGATAGGTTCGTCATTGGATGCTTCAATAAAATAGGAGTTAATAACTTTTTTGAAAAATAGGAAGAAAACTTTTGCGTGGAGTCATGAAGACATGCCAGGAATAGATCCAAACTTCTTATGTCACGAGCTCAATGTGAATAAGGAAATCAAACTTGTAAAGCAAAGAAGAAGAGTATTCAGTCCCGAGAAGAATGAGGCTATACAAGAGGAGGTCGAGAAACTCCAGAAAGACCAATTCATTGAAGATGTGAAGTATCCAGACTGGTTGGCAAATGTAGTGATGGTGAAGAAGAAAAATAATAAATGGAGAATGTGTGTTGATTTCACCGATCTCAACAAGGCATGCCCAAAGGATCACTTTCCATTACCCAGAATTGATCACCTAGTGGATGCTACCTCGGGACACGAGCTGCTCAGCTTCATGGATGCTTACTCTGGCTACAACCAGATCAAAATGAAACCTGAAGACAGGGAAAGTACTTCTTTTATCACCCCTAAGGGAACTTATTGTTATAATGTTATGCCTTTTGGTTTGAAAAATGCAGGAGCGACATACCAGCGGCTGATGAACAAGGTTTTTACCGAACAAATCAGTTGTAATATGGAAGTCTATGTCGACGATATGCTGACAAAAAGCAAGAAAGCTGTTGATCATCTAGTTGATTTAAGCCAGACTTTTGATCAACTGGATAAATATCAAATGAAGTTCAATCCGACGAAGTTCACATTTGGAGTACGAGAAGGAATGTTCCTCGGATACATCGTCAACCAACGAGGCATTGAAGCGAATCCTGAAAAGATCAAAGCTCTTTTAGGGCTACGATCTCCAACGACGAAGAAAGAAGTACAGAGTCTTACAGGACGAGTTGCGGCGCTCAACAGATTTGTATCCCGAGCAACTGATAGATGCCTAACATTCTTCAAAACACTTTGAAAAACCTTCGAGTGGAATGAGGAATGTGAAAAAGCCTTTCAAGACTTGAAGAAATACTTGGGAGCACCTCCACTGTTGTCCAGGCCAGTAATGGGAGAAAAGCTGTACTTATACCTGGCAGTATCAGAGAATGCAGTCAGCTCGGCATTGATCAGATTGGAGAATGGAGTCCAAGAGCCAATTTATTACACAAGTAAGGCTTTCCGAGGTGCAGAGATCAGGTACCCAAAGCTAGAAAAATTGGCATTGGCGTTAATTGAAGCTAGTAGAAGAATGAGGCCATATTTCCAGGCCCATACCATCATCGTGTATACCGACATGCCACTAAGACAAGCCCTCCATAAGCCAGAAAAATCAGGGAGACTGATGTACTGGGCAATAGAGCTCGGTGAATATGATATTGTGTATGAGCCCAGGTCATCATTAAAAGGGCAAGCTGTTTCAGATTTTATAGCAGAGTTTACGTATCCTGATACTCCCGAGGAACAAAAGATACTCACGGACCAACCTATAGATGTTATAGGACCAACAGACATGAGTCCAGATCAACTCGGGTTGGTAAAAGGACTTGTGGATGTAGAAGGATCATCAAATTCAAACCCAGACCAACTTCGGTTGGTAAAAGGGCGAGAAGAGATGGTCGACGAAGAACGAAAAATACCAGGGAAGGATGAAAGGAAACAGCAGATATTTCACCGAGGAACTTTGTCAGATAAGAAATTTGAAGACGAGTTACCTACATGGAGATTATATGTGGATGGGTCATCTTGCACAGCAGGTTGTGGAGCAGGAATTGTTTTGAAAACCCCAGACGAGATTGATATGGAATATGCCCTACGATTTCAATTCAAAGCCTCCAATAATGAGGCTGAGTATGAGGCAATGATGACAGGTCTTAATTTAGCAAAGATTATGGAAGCACAACAACTAATGGTATTCAGTGATTCTCAGTTAATTGTGAATCAGATATTGGGAATATATGCAGTTAAAGGAGAGTTAATAGCCAAGTATTATGCTAAGGTGATGGAGTTGCTGGCAGAATTTAATGCCATTCACCTGATCAGAATACCAAGAATAGAAAATGCACAAGCAGACGCATTGGCCCGATTAGCATCAGCTACTCGTACCGAGCTGCGAAGAATGATACCAATTGAAATATTAGAAAGTCGGAGCATAGATGAAGACTTGATGATGAATATTATTACCCTTGATTTAGGGCCATCTTGGATGGATCCCATCAGGGTATATATTGAGGATGGAGAATTACCGGAGGACAAGCTCGCTGCCAAGAAATTGAAGTATAAAGCTGCTCGGTATGTACTAACTAATGGTGTTTTATATAGACGAGGAATTATGGCAGGGTTACAAAGATGTGTACATCCCTCCGAGGTGAAAGAATTAATTGAAGAGATACATGAAGGGTCCTGTGGAGCTCATGTAGGAGGTGGGACACTTTTGCAAAGGGTGATGACACAAGGGTACTATTGGCCGACGATGAGGGCTGATTGTATAGCCTATGCCAAGAAATGTGATAAGTGTCAACGCTTTTCCTCCATCCGACGAACTCCACAAGCATTGTTGACACCCATAACTTCCCCTCGGCCATTTGCCATGTGGGGAATTGATTTGGTTGGACCATTGCCAACGACCCGAGGAAGATTCAAGTACCTTGTTGTTGCAGTGGATTATTTTACTAAGTGGGTAGAAGCTGAGCCGCTAATTGATATGACATACGAGAAAGTATACCAGTTTTTCTGGAAGAATATCATCTGCCGATATGGTCTCCCTCATGCCTTCATCACAGACCATGGAACACAATTCGACAACGAGGAGTTTGCTGCCTATTGTCAACAATCAAACATTTTGAAGACCCATTCAGCACCAGTCATCCTCAAAGCAATGAGCAGACTGAGGTGACGAACAGAACACTATTAAATGGTTTGAAGAAGAGGCTAAGTGAAGCTAAAGCTAATTGGATTAACGAGCTACAGTCAGTATTATGGGCTTACCGAACAACTCCCCGATCAGCAACTGGAGAATCCCCATATATGCTAGCATTTGGAAGTGAAGCAGTAATACCTGCCGAGTTGGGTCTTCCAACACACAGAGTGCTGAATTTCAATTCTCCAGTCAGCGACTTAATGAGAAGACTGCATTTGGATATGCTCGAGGAGGTTAGAGAAGAGGCAGCCATTAGGAATGCTGCTTATCAACAACGCACGGCTCTGTTCTACAACAAGAGGGTGAAGAAATGCGACTTAAAAGAAGGGGATTATGTACTAAAGAACGTCATTCAGAAACATAATAAGCTGGAAGCAAACTGGCATAGACCTTACCGAGTTACAGAAGTTGTTCGACCAGGAACTTACAGAATAGCAACTCTAGAAGGAGAGGAATTTAAGAATGCATGGAATGCAGAATACCTACGCAAGTATTATCAGTAATGTAAAATGTAAAGCAGTTCCATCATTATGAATAAAACGATGATGTTTCACCATCCTCTTTCTTTTATTATAAGTTTTTCGAGGAATACTAGTGTGATACACTACACTGATAGTTCGAGCGTGATCAACTTCAATTGGTAAAATAGCGAGAACAAATTATACTCCTTTGGTTAGGAGGCGTACACTTGCGTGATCAACTTCGATTGGTAAAAGAGCTTGTAGACAAGATAGTTCGAAAGAACCTGATAGTTCGAGCGTGATCAACTTCGGTTGGTAAAATAGCGAGAACAAATTATACTCCTTTGGTTAGGAGGCGTACACTTGCGTGATCAACTTCGGTTTGTAAAAGATCTTGTGGACAAGATAGTTCGAAAGAACCTGATAGTTCGAGCGTGATCAACTTCGGTTGGTAAAATAGCGAGAACAAATTATACTCCTTTAGTTAGGAGGCGTACACTTGCGTGATCAACTTCGGTTGGTAAAAGAGCTTGTGGACAAGATAGTTCGAAAGAACCTGATAGTTCGAGCGTGATCAACTTCGGTTGGTAAAATAGCGAGAACAAATTATACTCCTTTGGTTAGGAGGCGTACACTTGCGTGATCAACTTCGGTTGGTAAAAGAGCTTGTGGATAAGATAGTTCGAAAGAACCTGATAGTTCGAGCGTGATCAACTTCGGTTGGTAAAATAGCGAGAACAAATTATACTCCTTTGGTTAGGAGGCGTACACTTGCGTGATCAACTTCGGTTGGTAAAAGAGCTTGTGGACAAGATAGTTCGAGCGTGATCAACTTCGGTTGGTAAAATAGCGAGAATAAATTATACTCCTTTGGTTAGGAGGCGTACACTTGCGTGATCAACTTCGGTTGGTAAAAGAGCTTGTGGACAAGATAGTTCGAAAGAACCTGACAGTTTGGACCCACGACCAACTTTGATTGGTAAAAGGGCAAGAACAACATTCTTAAAACGCCATTCTCGGTTGATTAAGAAAACAAATATGCTCTCAAATGCCGATTTATACTGGTCGGAAGGCAAGATTATTGCAGAAAAATATAATAAGTTCTTTGAAGAACAAAATATTCCAAAATGAACCAAGTATAATTGGTCGGGGATAAAAACCCACTAATCATAGTTGGTCGACAAGCATAATTTAACAACCTTGGTTGGTTAGAAAAATTTCAAATATTTATTTTACTCATTACTTTATTATTAAGTGATCGAGCAACATTTCTGATACTTGTAATTTTTTATTACTAATTTGGTCGATGAACCATACAATATTGTTATGCAAGCACAAATATAAAGTGTTTAATAAGCATAAGATAATAGCAATACAAATTTGCATACAGAAAATGAAAGTCTTTCATTAAAATTCCAAATAAATTACAGGTTACATGTATGTACTAACTATTACATGGAGATCCCTACTCTATTGGTTTCTTTCCTTCTGCTTTTGAGACAGGCTCCTCGCCAGCAGGAGGATCTTCCAGGCAAAGAGGAGAGTTTATAAAGTTAAGGTCTCGGAGCATTCTAACGTTCATTACAGAGGGACGATCTAGAAGATGCTCAGGACGAGATACTTCAAACTGGGAATGCAAGCTGTAATCACCAAGATAATTTGCAATTAAGCTCCGAGGAATGGCGCGAGCTGGTATCCTTTCCATGTCCAACTTGAAAGGTGGCATAGGCAAGTCAAGCACTCCAGGCTCGTAGTAATCCCACAAATAATGTCCTTGCTCGAGCTTTAATACACATAAGGCATTCATCCAGCCTTGTTTATAGCCCTCATTATTGGCATTCTGGATACGAGCATCTAAATGAACTAGAGCCTCGTTATATCCAGCCATCCAAAATTCCCTAGGCTATTTATGGAATTGGAAAGTTAATCTATCCAATTGTTCATGAAGGTTTTTGGCGAAAAGGTCTTTGGTATGTAAAGCAGACTTCGTCGAAGTAAGTTGATCTTCCAAAGATAGGTTTTTCTTGGACATTTCAGACAAAGCCCGATCTTTTGCATTTAATTGGAACGCTTGAGTTTCAATTGTTGACTGAGTACGAGCTTCTTCAACATTACGACGAAGAACTCTTGATCGTCCCCGAGCAAGTGGAATAATTTGTTCTTCGACAACGTTCAGAGCATTCCTTCCTCGTCCACGGTAACCTCTTCCTCGTCCCCGAGTTATAGGAGAAGCTCCAGACCTTCTTAGAGTGTCCAAATCTTGCCTTAATTTGGCGTTCTCAACTTCCAAAAATGAGAATCCCTCGTCAGTCACTGGGATTACACTTGTTGAAGAAGAAGCCGCAGACTTATACTGTGCTAGTTCTCTCTACAAATTTTTATTCTCTTGCTCTAGTAGCTCGGCAATCTATCTACAAGCTTCAATTTCACCATTTAGGGTTCTCTCCTTGACATCGTACGCAGCAAGGATCTTTTATGGCCTGTCTCGGAAGAAAGTTGTTGATACCAATCCTCATATCCCTCATGCAACAGGGCAGTTGATTCATTGTGCTGATTCTGAAGGTCTTCTATGGTATAATAAAGCTCCTCGATCAAGTCATAGTAGGCCTCGTTGTTGGCCACAGCTCGGTCAAGTAAATCCTTCAGGTACTGATAAGCCTCAATTGCTTGTTCTGAAGCATCATGGCCAAGGATGTCAGCAATTTCTGATACACTCAAATCTGTGTGACCATCCTTATAATATTCACGGCATTACTGCACCGGCTTTGTATCATGGGCAGATATCAGTTCCATTCTAGCCATAAACTAATAAAGAAGAGAAGGCAAGAGTTAATAAATAAAAACGGACAGAGCATTAACAATGTAGAGGAACAAAAAGATGTGATTTTATTACATCATCAACAAGATTACATCGTTTGGAATACAGAGGACAAGAAAAAGAAAAACCGAAAGAGAGTACCGAACAACTTCACACCTTTTCCTTGTCTCCCAAGACTTTCTCGGGAGGCTGGGACGAGGAGCTTGGTTGCTCGGTAGGAACAATGATCTGATTAGTAGAAGTTGGGACTTGTTCTGGAGGAGCAGGCAAGGACGAAATCTCCTCGGTGGCCGTCTGGTTGGGTTGTGGAGAAAGGACTTGATCACCCCCAGTCATTGAGGATTCTTCAGATGCAGCTTCGTCTTCATCCTCATCTTGAATAACTGGAGGAGGACCAGGGGAGATTTTGTTGAAATAGCTCGGAGTCCTCGCTCAACTTCAATTCCTGTAAGGAAGCAACCCAACCATCATGGAAGTATTTCAAACTTCCATACTTCACCTGGGTCATCATCGCTGCTACCCCCCTGTCCCATCCTTTGTCCCAACCAGTTCGGAAGGACTTCTTCACAGCTGTTTTTCTCTTCATTTTTTCCGAGGAGAGCTTCTCGGACATAAGATTCTCGGTGGCCTTCAATTTGGTCTCCATCTCCTCCTTCTGGCGATTTACTTCTCGTAGGAGGGTCAGATCTTCTTCATCCGATTTCAATTTATTCTCAAGCTCCCCAAAGCCTGTAAGCTTCTCGACATAGTCTTTATTCTCACTCTCCAAGTCCTTCACCTTATTTCCCAGCTGTACCTTCTCTGCATCAGACGCAGCCAACTTCTTCTCCCATTAAATTTTATCCTCGTCCTACTTCTGACGAGATTCACTCACAGATTTGATAGCTTTTTCCAGTGCTCCCTCCACAGTGGACGAGGAGCAAGAAGCTTTGATTGCTTCATCCTTTTTAAGGATTAAATTAAAACAGTTCGTCAACTGCAATCAGAAGAGGAAAACAAAATCAGAAACAAATATGGGAAACAACAAAGGAAAATATAAAAAGCTCAGAGTAGAGATACTTACTGAAGCCAGATGACGAGTAGCCAGAGAAGTAACCATGTCCCGAGTAAGGTCTTCTTAAGTACCTTGCACCTCGGGAATGGGCGAAAACTTTGCCAAGCTCATCGTAGAGCTCGGAGGAACAATGATTGGAACACCATCTCCACCAGCTGGGAGCTGGGGAATGGCTCCAGAAATACTGATCGAGGAGGATTTCCTCAGTCTCCTCGGTGCCTTTTCAACAACCTCAACCAAAGAAGAACTTTTGGTTGGTGAGATAGTGATTACTTCAACAGGTGCATCCTTCTGCACAGGAGCCACTGGGGGCTTCTCGACAACCTTCTGAGAAGCAACAGGAGGGGTGGCATCTTTATTCTTTGTCCCCTTTTGGACATCAACCTTATTTTTCTTCCCATCTCCAGCAGAGGAAGTCTCCTCGAAGAGAGCGGGAACTCTTCTCTTGCCCATTTTCTGGCTCAAAGGAATATGAGATTCCGGATCAAAGTCTTCAGGAATTTGCACTGGATCACTGGTGCTGACCACAGGACGAGCAGTAAAGGACGACGTATAGCTCCTATACTGCAACAAGTATGAAGCAAACCTGATGTGCTCGTCTGCAACCTTCTGATGCAAACTCCAGATATGTTTCGATTGCCTTATATTAACTTCTGATTCTTTGGGAGTTTTTCTCTTGCTGTCAACTGCAAACAAAAATAAATTGAAATGTCAATCATGCATTTATTCAAATATGATGAAATCATAATTTCAAAAATAAAATAAAATGAAAATAACCTATCCCATTGCCATATGGGGGGCATTTGGGACCTTCATACACGTCGTCTCCGACGGAAGGAGCATGTTGCCAATTTTTGAAAACTAATCCATGTTCAAAATAATCACTGTTAGCATCAGGGAGGTTGACTACTAAAGCCCTATTCAAAAATCTAGTTTTTAAATAATAAACATTATCTAAAACAGCCCATCTATAGCAATACATAATCTCAGGAATTCCTATACGAGTTCCATGAGTTTGATTTAACTTATGCACCCCATTAACTATTCTCCATGTATTGGGGGCTACTTTTGCAGGAACAACATCGAAATGTTGACAGAATTATAAGCATAAAGGGTTAGGTGGAAAAGAAAATCCACACTCAGCAATAAAAAGGCTGGGGAACCAATGTCCCTCAGCCAAACGAAAATAGTCAAAGGGCTCAGGAAGATTCTCCAAAGTTACCCAAGACGGAATGGAATAATCAGAACGGAATTTTTCAATAGATTCAATAATATAAACCATGGTGAATAAAAGGAGAAGGAAGAAGATCTTACAGGAAAAAAGGAGATCTGTTGACAACGAACGAAAATAAGGATGAACGCACAAGAGAAAGAAAAGCTATGGAGAATTCGAAAGCAAGAAAATTGGAAAAGGTAGAGGACGGTATGATTGCTTGGGAAGTTTAAATACTGTGCCTGGGGAAATGGCGAAAGAAATGATTACAAAGAGAAACTATTGAGCTCCCGGCGGCTAAAAGGATAAAAAGGGCACGAAGATCGAAGCGCTCATAAAAATTCGAAAAAAGGCGGATTCTGTGAATTCGGAAAGAAATTTAAATTCTCCTAAAACCCTGGAAAGTCATTTAATATTGCCATATACCAAGAAAGAATGTTCCATAGTCCTCAAAGTTCGAAATATGAAACATTGGGGGCTTCTGTTGATACCAAAATTAGTATGCTGACATGGACCACTCATATGAAGACATGTGACAATCTACGTGACACGATAACAACGAGGAAGTTCATTTCCCCGACCGAGTTACATTCTCTCCTAGGAACTCTAGTGTTCCGAGGAATACCAGTACTCCGAGGAACTCCAGCTCTCCGAGGAACTCTTGAACGACGAGTAACTAAGGCGGTTCGTGCTGCATCTCGACCCCAGCATTAATTGCCATATAATCAACAGTTCGACTATTCATTGAATGCTTATCCTTGACGCACACGTTTGAAGAGCATTAAATGAATTACCCATTCATATGTATATCATTGAATGTATCACCCTTTCAGATGAGAGCCTCAAGGCTATAAATACATTGTATCACCCTCATTCAAAGGGGACCGAAATTTCTTGAAAGAACTTGTAATCGAGAATTCCTAAATACTCAGCAATAACATAGCAGTGGACGTAGGCCGTTCTTATAAGGCTGAACCACTTTAAAATCCTTTGTCTCATTTTATTTATCTGTGATTGAATAATTAGAGCGATCTAGTTTTTTACATCAACACCGAGTGTATCATAAATTTCAAATGATGATCTTCTTGGAAAATTTATTCTCATCGAGATGTATAGTCAAGTACATATAATCGTGGTGCTGCGTAAGCTCAGTAGTGATGTGGGTTAGGCCAATCATGGCTGATGCATCACGGTTTGAGTGCGCTCTTCTTCGGATGCACCTTTTTTCTACACCATTCTGTGTGCGCATGTGGTCTCGCGCTCTTGTATATAGTTTGCATAGGTTGCTCGATTAACTTAGGTTAACATATTTTTTTTGTTAGCGGGTATAACTAGTTACGAATTGGTCGTGTGTCCTCAGGTTGTAACTTAAGAACAATATGAACATTTAAACCCTTATAAACATTAGATGGTAGTGTTGCACCTGGTTCAGAATTTTGGGGATTGAGGATATAATATCTTGTAGATGTTCGTGTTATGATACCCAGGGTGACCTTAGGTCAGCATAGGAATCTCGTAGGAGATATCGATTGCGTAGAACTATGTGATAAGGCGGTTATCTTAGAAATCAATGATAAGTGTAACAATGAGTGTTGAGATTGTTTTAAGCTTAGACTAGGTGTGATCCGAGAATTATTTGAGGAGACGTAAGTCGTAAATCCTAATGTAGGCAGGTCAATAAGTTCATTGGTGTTAGCACCATTACTGATAAATATCGAACATCTTGAGGTTTATTAAGATAGACACGTTAGGCGTGTTTGAGAAATAGAAATAAGAACTTAGGGTTTTACGTGGTTGGATGGATTGACAAAAGTGATTGATTGAAGTGAAATCTTTGGTTTGGGACTATAGCGTTGAGAATGCTTAGGATTAGAAACCATTCGTAGGTGATCGGATCATAAATTGTGATGAAACAATAATTTCGAGGGCAAAATTCCCTAAGGAGGGATGTTTGTAATATCCCGTCCCAGTAATTTAATTAAACTATATATATGGACTATATATAAGGAGAATTAATTGTAATTATAGGAAATTATGGGTAACAAATTGGATCGAATAAAAGGAATTATGGCTAAGGAACTTCTATTATTTCATTTGAATAGAAATTAGGTAACTCTTCATAAGACTTTAGAAGTTGTCGAAGAAAATGTGCAAAAGTTTAGAAATATAGGAGTTCAAAGGAGGATTAGCTGTTCAAAGGGGTCGTTTGAACGACCAGAGATGTCGCTCGAACGACAAGTGGGGAGCGAGGGGTTTATGTCATTCGAATGATGGCAATTGTCGTTCGAACGACGGCTTGACAATTTCAGAACTGCTACTTCAACTTCTGTTCTACGCGCTGTCTCAACCTTAACCCTTTGATAATTTGTGATGTCGATCTGTGGGCAAATTAATACCTGATATGGAAAGGTTTTTGGATGGAAAGGTTTTCTTATTTGGTAAAAATATCTATGGTTGGATTATAAGAGAGAAACTCGGGAAGTGTGGGGAGGGACTCCATTAAATTTTAGGACTCTCTCTCACTCTAAGCTTGAGCTCCCATGGGACCCAAAACCTACTATCTGAATAATAGACCCCTTCTGCAACAATACTAAGCCTTTACTCATTTATTGTAGACCATATCTAAACTCCCAAATGCACCAAGAAACCCTAGATGATCTTGTTGTAAGGAAGAAAAAGGATGTCCTTGAGGATTAATGGGCACTTGAATATGGGGTTTGAAGAGGGTCATTCAATTTGTCATGGAGCCAAATTTGAAAGGGCTTTTAGAGACCCCCTTGAGGCCACCTTTGGAGGTGGGGGGCCTCCATCTTCATCACGAACTCTATCATTTTAGAAGCTCATTAAAGTGGTAAAAACTAACTTTGATCCAAGTTTAATGTGCAGTATAAATTTAGTATGTTATTTACATATATTAGACTAAATATATGTAAGAAGGATATTATCTTGCATCTTAGTTGTGGGTACATCATTTTGACATCGCAGGCCCAGGCGAGTAGCCCAGCAGAAGCGGCCCAAAGTCTGGGTTCCTTCCATTTCAACTGAATCCGGTTGAGACTCATTCTACTCCTAAAATCTCGTAAGGAGATATTCTAGGAACATAAGATGGACGTGGGGGAGTTCAACACCTCCACTCCCCAAGAACGGAAATGTATATAACAAACCCTAGGCCTGGGGCAAAAGGAACGCACAAAATTCTCATGTAAAACACTCCGTCGAGTATAGAGAAATATTATTGAGAGTAACACCGTGGATGTAGGCATTCTTGCTGAACCACGTAAATACTGTGTCGTGTGATTAGCTTCTTTTACATTCTTTACTTACTTTGGTGATTGCGTTTTTCTTGTTTACTTGTGTTGAATTTAATTGTCACCACAATTGGCGCCGTCTGTGGGAAACGTTTATCTTCCTTTAAGAAACCACTCATCAACAAAGAATTTGGAATGTCTAATCAGAGTAGCAATGCCCCTCAAGCAGGGGATATCCAAGAACAGTCTGCCCTTCGCAAGGTCAGATCTGAGATTCGACGACCAGAACCTGAGGCTCGCCCAGAACGACAAGCCTCAGAGGAAAGTCATAGACCAACCAAGTCTATGAAGATCTCCAGGCTGGTCGATGCCTATGAGGCCAGGCTCAAGTAACAGGTGGAGGCCACTCGTAAGCAAGAGGCCGAGAATGATCGCCTTAAAAGGAGATTGGAAAGGATGGAGACAGAACTCCACCGTAGCACTAAGCGACGTCCATACCGCACTCCTAGCCCTCCGGCAAGAAAGTCTCATAGCCGAGGAAGGAGTCCTAGATACGGGTCCCAAAGAAATGAGAAGCATGAGTCAGATGACGAATTGCTCGAGCAACCGCGACCAGCTCGCTGTTATAGGAGCCTAGGTCGACATGATGAGGACATACGAAATTTAGTCCGGAAAGAGATGGATCAGTACCCAGCACATCGGGGTGCCAGATCGACCAGGGACCTTACCCGGTGAGCTCTCAGGACCCAGATGAAATCCCCCTTCTCAAGAGAGATAGAAGAAGAAGAGGCCCCCAAAAAGTTCGCAATTCCAAGATTCAAGATCTATGACGGAAAGACTGACCCTATCGATCACGTTAGGCAGTACAGGCAGGCTATGACACTCTGGAGCCATATAGATGCACTAATGTGTCGGATTTTTCCCTCCAATCTACATAATGTAGCCCAGAAGTGGTTCTAGAGCCTTCCTCACAGGTCTATCCGGAGTTTTGAATCCCTGGCAGATCTCTTCACGGATCGCTTCATTACCAGCAGCTCCCATCCAAAGAGGACGGATGCCTTGCTAACGATGAATAAAATGTCTCAGGAGAGCCTCCGGGACTACGAGAAAAGGTACTGGGAGTTGTTTAGCGAGGTTGAAGATTTCTCGGAGCAGGTAGCAGTGGGCTCTTTTAAAATTGGCCTACCCAGCTCTTGCCTCCTGCACCAATCCCTAACAAAGAAATAGGCCACAACCATTGATGACCTGATGGCCCGCATAGAGAAATATGCCAAAGTTGAGGATGTGACCCGCCTCAACACAGGGGAGAATGGTCGAGCTAAGTTCGCTGCCAAGGGCAGCGATAAGACCGAAAACCATAAGAAAGGAGGTAAGAATAGGGGCAAGGGTGGCTCCAAGAATGGAGGTAAGAATGACGTTCCAAAAGCATTTCAGGCAGTGAATACTATCTTCAAAGAACCAATCTACAAGATCCTGGTGAATATAAAGGACGAGCCATTTGTTAAGTGGCCCAGAAAGAAGGGGGAGATCCCTCAAAGAGAAACAACGCGCTGAGATGCACTTTTCACAAAGAGGGAGGATATAAGACCGAACACTGCAAGGCTCTTAAGTCTCACCTTGAATAACTAGCCCAGACTGGTCACCTGAACGAGTTTGTGGAGAAGAAGGTAGAAACAATCGCTGCCAATGGAGACATAAGGCCCGATAACGTCCTCGAAGACGATGCTGGCCATGAATTTGCAGTAATTCATGGGGCATCGGACATGAAGCAGATTCAAGGAAATTCAGCCCGGATGGAGGTGAAAAAGCTTACAGCAGTAATGCAAGCTTTTCAGATCGATCCAGCAAAGACACAGTCAGGAAAACGTCGGCGAGCAGATGAAGTTGATTACAGCAAACACATCGTGTTCAAAGATGAAGATCTAGTGGGGGTGAGAACCCCACATCATGACATCTTGATCATTACGCTCAGGATAGCCAACTATGACGTCGACAAGTTGCTCGTCCGAGGTAATGTATCTCAAACTCTTCAGGAAATTGAAGTTGAGCATTTCCGACCTGAAGGAAGCCACTGTCCCTCTAGTTGGCTTCGTTGGAAAAGTGACTATTCCATTGGGAAAGATCGTGCTGCCAGTAAGGGCGGGAAGTATCTTCAAGATGATTGAGTTTCTGGTAGTCGATATTGACTCGCCATACCAAGCTATCCTCGGTAGAGGGTGGCTACATGCAATGAAGGCAGTCCCCTCGACCTACCATCAGAAACTCAAGTACGTGACCGAGCGAGGAGTAATGGATATCCATGGCGATCAAGCGATGACAAGAAGATGCTTCATAGCGGCCATCCACCCAAGACCAGAGAAGAAGGTCTTTAAGCCTACAGAGAAGGTCGAAGAACAAGAAGGTCAGATACCTTCAAAATAGTAGTTAAAGTTGAAAATTTGTTACTAAATCCGTTTAATAAAATTAAACTATTTAAGTAACTCCGAATAGTTTTTTGAAGAAACTCTTTACTTAAATCAAAACTATTTGAACACAAGATGTGTTTAATAAAAGTATGTACGAGATCTGTTCAGGATTTGATTAACAGGTTTATAAGATAGTTTAAAACCTTTAAACTCAGCACAACCAAGAATGAGATGAGAAGATGTAGAAATATTAAGTACACGATTTTTTACGTGGTAAAACCTCAACCAAATGAGGAAACATCCACGACTCCCTCTACGGAGTAAACAAAAAAAATCCACTAAAACAAATTTAACAGTTACAAACTATATAACAAACATGCATACAACTCAGACCTATATAAGTTTAGGAATGTACCCACTGGTGTCCTTATAAATTTTCTGCAGTTCTGATTGTTGATGTTGTTCTCCCAGTTTGCTAACTTCTGATTTGTTCCAGCACTTTACGTCGACTCTTGCTCTCAAGATCTTATTACCAACACTTTTTGTGTGGTAGGGTGAAAAGTGTTTGTGGAGGTTCTTTTTAACACATGCATGCACACACACACACTTATTATGTACAACCAATCCTAACAAATTACATGTAAGACTATATGCAGTGATTTTTCTTTTTCTCTCTTCTCATAAAACTTTTAACCTTTTTGACCTTTATAATAATCCCAGAATCCACGGTTATCTTACTCAGAAGACGTTTCAAGATCTTAATCAATCTCAGGGTTTTGAAAATACTTTTGAGATTGAAAACCACCAAGTGCGATTCCAAACTAGGTCAAAGGTTTAGTTTTAAGAGAACTAGAAACAGAAAACATTTATTGTTGATTTCAAAGTTAAAAAACGTTTTACAGAAAAGAATCAACAATATATTTCTCAAGATGAGAATGAAAACATGTAAATCTAAGTGTGATGTAACATGAAGAACTCATATCTGAAATTTCTATAAAGCAGAAACTATATCTAAGTAAACTGTTTAAGTTGGATACAAGATCTAAAGAACGAAGAGGTTACAACGACAAAACCAACTATACAAACAAACTGTCAAACACTCAACAATACACAGGGTTGTGTTTGGGATATACAGGTTTGATGAACAAGGGTTAGGGTTAGGGTTTTTAACTCTTTCTCTCTCTTATCTGGTTTCTCTCTTTCTTTCTCTTTTCTCTCTTCTCTCTACTCTCTCTTTTTTTCTCTCAAAAATGAACTGGCAAAAAGTCTTAGACGATTGAGAGGAGGGGTCCTTTTATAGGAGGCTGAGAATGTTCGAGAAACGGGTTCAAAATCAAGGGTCCAAATTTAGTCAAGATATATTGACTTGATCCAAGGATTCACGATATGCGGTGATTAAAACTCACCTGATTGGTTCAAGGGGGATACACAAGGATTAACAAAGAAGGCATGCAGACCGTTGATCAAACAAGATCCAAGGGCTAAAAGAATACGCGGTTATACTCTCAGTAAAGAAACACACAAACCACCAATCAGCAGGCAACAAGTGTTGATCAAACATAAGCTAACAAACGCGCGTCAAAACTTAATTACAAATGCACCCTGAAGTCTCTGCCGCTTTCGGTTTCTACCCAACCAAACAATCAGGCAAAAAATAAAGATTCCAAAATTGCAGTTTTAACCACAAACCTTTTAAAACCAAATTTTAATTAATAAAAACTTGTTTTTAAATTAGAGTAAAATTCCCAAAAAATTTATAAAAATACTTTTAGGGATTTAGAACACACTCATTAATTGTACACACAATAATATGCAATATGAAATGTATGAAACAAATTCTACTGTGTGTGAGTGTTGGTAATATGGTCTAGATCACTTCAAGTTAGAGGTATGAAGTAGCAAACCAAACTCTGAGGTTCTTTGGTTTCTAGGGATGACAATTTTGTCACAATTTCCAAACTAGATGAACACTTATACAATATAGACTCAAGTGAGTCAAGACTATAAGGGCTTCAATCTCCCCCTTTGGAAATATGAGACAAAATCTCCTTTGAGTCAACTAGGACTCGTAGGGCAACAAGAAATAAGAAAAACCTACTCCTATAAAGATTCTATCTACCCATTTCCTAAAAAACAAAAGTACATAACTCAACTAATTACAATTGAATACCCTATTACAGATTACAAACGTTGAGAGTCACTGTACAGAATTCCTGCAAAAGATCACTAAGATCAAGTCTTTTAAAATATGTAAAATGATTCATAGAGACTCAAATTTCTCCCCCATTTTGTCTCAAATATACAAAGGGAAAAACTTTATAAAACTAAGAGATTAATCAGCCCAAACCATACCTATTGATTTACGTAACGAAATAAATCGATTGTAATCTAAAGGTTTGGTGAACATATCTGCAAGTTGCAAATCAGTAGGAAGATAATTGATTTCTAATTCCTTAGTTTCAACTAATTCGCGTATAAAATGATGTCTTATTTTAATATGTTTTGTTCGCGAGTGTTGAACAGGATTTTTAGAAATATTGATCGCACTTTGATTATCACAATAGAGATGTAATTGTTTTCCTTGAATACCATAATCACTTAGCATTTGTTTAAGCTACAGTAATTGAGCACAACAACTTCCAGTGGCTATGTATTCAGATTCAGCTGTTGAGAGAGACGTGCAATTTTGTTTCTTACTACTCCATCCTACCAAATTATTACCTATATAATAACATGCTCCTGATGTGCTTTTACTATCGTCAATACAGCCAGCCCAGTCAGCATCAGTGTAACCAATTATAGTGCTAGGTGTATCATTAGTGTACCAAAGTCCTAAGTTCAGAGTGTCGTTTACATATTTAATAATTTTTTCACAGAAGAAAGATGGCTCTCTTTAGGATTGTTTTGATAACGAGCAGATACACAAACAACATACATTATATCAGGACGCGAGGCAGTGAGGTATAGCAAGGTTCCTATCACACTACGGTATAGTGTTGGATCTATAGATTTTCCAGTTTCATCTTTAGATAGTTTGACCTTAGTACTCATGGGAGTTTTCGCATTTTTAGCACTCTCAAGGCCAAATTTTTTTACTATCTCTAAAGCATATTTAGATTGCGAGACAAATAATCCTTCTGAATTTTGTTTGACTTAGAGGCCTAAGAAAAATTGCAACTCCCCCATAAGAGACATCTGAAACTCTTTATGCATTATTTCAGAAAAATATTTTACTTCCGAGGGAGAAGTTGATCCAAAGATAATATCGTCAACATAAACTTGAGCGATAATAATGTGTTTGTCAAAATGTTTGACAAATAAAGTTTGATCATTTCCACCTCTCTTAAAACCTTTATCTAAGAGAAAATTGGAAAGACGCTCATACCAGGCTCTTGGCGCTTGTTTCAGGCCATATAAAGGCTTTTTAAGACGAAATACATGATTAGGATATTGAGGGTCAATAAACCCTTTTGGTTGTTCTACATAGGTATCATCAGTCAATATTCCATTAAGGAATGCAGATTTGACATCCATTTGATAGAGAGTAAAATGTAAGTGGCAAGCTATGGCAAAGAGAAGACGAACAGATTCTAGGCGAGTAACAGGGGCAAAAGTCTAGTTAAAATCTATTCCTTCAATCTGAGAATATCCTTGAGCAACTAATCTAGCTTTGTTTCTAATGATTATACCATTTTCATCAGATTTATTTTTAAATATCCAACGTGTGCCAATAAACTTTTTATGATTAGGTCTAGGTACAAGATACCAAACATCATGAATGACAAATTGTAAAAGTTCTTCCTGCGTAGCAGAAATCCAGTGAGAGTCATTCAATGCCTCATTTACATTCTTTGGTTCCACTAGGGAAACAAAACAAGCAAAATGTGCATAATTTCTTAATTGAGATCTTGTACGCACAGGCTCACTAGAATTACCAACAACTTTATTCATGGGATGGTCTTTAGAAATCCAGTTAGGTACTTCAGGTGTCTCAATTGGTAATGAATCATCTATTTCAGTAGAGTCACTGTCTAAAAGGTTTGTAGGCTCTTCCTCAATAGTTGATTCACCAGTCTTACTCTCTACAGTTGTGTCACTCACAATTACATTTATGGATTCCATCAAGGTTTTAGTGCGAAGATTATAAACTCTATAAGCTCTACTGTTAGGCGAGTATCCTAGAAAAATAGCTTTATCTCCCCTGCTCTCAAATTTAGACAAGTGTTCCCTATCTTTGAAGACATAACACATACTACCAAAAGTTCCAAGGTATTTAAGATTGGGTTTCTTCCCATGCCATAGTTCGTAAGGGGTTTGTTTGGAAATCTTTCTAAGATATACCCTATTAATGATGTGACACGCAGTACGAATAGATTCTACCCAAAAATATTTAGGTAAATTCTTGGCATGTAACATAACACGTGCCATCTCTTGAAGGGTACGATTCTTTCTCTCCGCGATACCATTTTGTTGAGGAGTCTTAGGAGCGCTAAACTCGTGTTTATAACCATTATAGTCACAATATTCTATTATACCAGTGTCTTTGAATTCACCACCTCTATCACTGCGAATTCTATTTACTTGAGTATCCTTCTCATTTTCAATCCGAAGAAGTATTTTTAGAAAAGTTTGAAACGTGTCAGACTTTTGTTTTAAGAAGGTTACCCAAGTAAATCTAGTGAAGTCATCAACCATAACAAGGATGTAACTGTGTCCACAGAGACTAACAGTTTGAGAAGGCCCCATTAGGTCCATATGGATGAGCTCCAAAGGATTAGAGGTAAGGATATCTTTAACTTTCTTATGAGGTGCCTTAACTATTTTTCCTTCCTGACAAGAACCACAGACAATATTATGGATAGGTTTAATTTTTGGAATTCCTCTAACTATTTCTTGAGTAGACAATTTACTAAGATTATCGTAATTTATGTGACCCATTCTGTTATGCCATATTTCATTGTCATCCATTCTGGCAACATTAGAGATTTCAGAACTATTCATGACAGTATAACAATTGTCAGGAGTCCTGAATCCTGTAATTATGCATTCACCCTTTTCATTTAAAATCTTGCAATTGTTCTTTGAAAAGGTAACAGTATGATCTGAGTCACAGAATTGCGAAATACTAAGTAAATTAGCCTTAAGACCTTTAACTAGAAGAACATTTTCAAGAACAGGAAGTCCTTCTTCTTTGAGAGTTCCTTTGCCTATGATATGGGATGATACTCCATCACCAAAAATAACTTTTCCTCCATCAAAAATGGTTTTGTTTAAGAGTTTTGTATCATCACCAGTCATGTGCTTGGAACATCCAGAATCTAAATACCAACCAGAAGATGTAAGTTCAGCTTTTAAGGCAGAAATAACAATATTACATTTCATCTGGGGTAATAGATCATCTTTTCTAACCCAAATAGCTCTGGTTTTCAATTTGCGCTTGTTTTCTCTCATTTGATAAAATTTGCGAGCATTAGATTTTTGTTGAAATGCATTTTGTGCATGATTTTGAATTTTCTTAAACACATGAGCATTTGGCTTTGGAAAGTTTCTGGGAATCCTTCTAGGAAATGTTCTTTTAGGTTTAGTCTTTCTGTTCCTATAGTTAGAGTTTTTATCTGGTTGTCTAGGAAGAACATAATTGTTACGACTCCTTCTAGAGTAGTTAAAGTTTTGGTACATAGGAGTATTATAGACAGGTTTAACTAGTCTTCTAGCATAGCAACCATCAAAAGAGTGACTGAATATATCGCAGTAGGAGCAATAAAGATTGCTCAAAATAGGAATCTCCTTAGGAAAGTCTCCAAACATAGGTTTTAAGGAATTTTGAGGTTGAACTCTATTCCTAGGTAGGACAGTTTTGAAAGTAGAATCACTCTTCCTAATTGAGGGGCAGACATATTTGGCCTTAGGTGAACTTTCATGTTTAGAGCAACTTGATTCCCCAATGTTAAAATTTTGATGTTTTGAGTCAAACCTAGTTTTTAGAAAATGAAAGTCTGGGCAAGTTTCAATAGGCCTTTTACCTCCTGACACAAACTTTATAGGTTCAAAATATTTTGTTTGTGTCTTTAATTTGAGGCAAAACCCTATTCCAGTTCGATCATCAGAATTGGTTTTAGATTCAGCAACAAATCCATCAAAACAGTTTGAGTTATTTTCAAATTTTGTAAATTTTTTGAAAATAGTTGCTGTCTTTTCTTTAGTTTGTTACAATTCTAGTAATGTCCCTTTGTATTTGTTCTCCAGAGTTTCATTTGTTTCAGTCAAATTTCTGAGTTTTTGATCAAACATTTTAATTTCATTTTCATGAGTTAGACATTGGGTAGTATACTCTTCAGCATTCAGTTTGACCATCAGGCTTAGATCTTCTAACTTCTTGGTGAGATCTTTCACAATTTTTTCTAGTCTAGTGCTTTTCTTTAGAGTTTTAGCATAGAGTGTGTGAATATCTGGGAGATCTTCATTGTTCGAGTCACTAAGTGTAGTGTGTGAAGTGACCCCTAAGGCTTCATTTCTTAGACTCACACACCCATTGACATCTTCATTATCGCTTTCCCTTTGACTCACACACCCCGAGATAGAAATACCAATGTTCTCAGTAATTAAAGCATCTAAACCAGTAACAGCATGATTCAAAACAACAGAAATAGAATTACTAGACTCATCATCACTATCAAACACAGGCCTATCATCATTATAGATAATCTTGGCAAAGAAAGACATGCAAGGGTCAAATACATCAGATAACTCAGGTTCCTCATTTTCAGAGTCACTTGAATCATCCCATGTTTTGCAAATGTTGGCTCTAGAGTGTTTATTTTGAGTGTTCAAGTTAACTCTACAGTCTTGTGCAATGTGTCATAGTTTACCACATCTAAAACATTCAATCTTCTTGAGGTCTCTGTTGGGTCAAATGTGAGAGTCCTTGTGATGTTTGTCATGACTTTTCTCATGAGGTTTGTGATTAAAGAAGTTGAATAATTGGACTTGCCTTGTTTATTTGTCATGTTGTTTCTAAATTTAACGATTTTCTTAAACTGCTTTGACATTAAGGCAATCTAATTGTCCAAACTCTCTATATCGCATTCCTCATCAGAGTCATTATTAGGAATGTTAAACTCAGGTTTAATCATCTTAGAAGAAAAGCTCAGATTAGAACTAGTCTGTTTCCTATGGGACTGGGTCAATTGTTTCTTAAATTCTAATTCCATTTCCACAGTTCTTAATTTACTACTGAGTAATTCAGGAGTGAGATTTATATCACACATTTCCTCAATAGCATATCTTTTGTTATCAAATTTCTGTGGTAATGATCTCAGAATTTTAGATACAATTTCTTGTCTGTCATATGTTATCCCATTAGCATGCAGTTTTGTCACAATATCAGTCAAGTTCATGTAGAAGTCATCAAATGACTCAGATTCAGACATAATTAAGGAGTTATACTGTTGAATGAGCATTTGAGATTTAGCAGCCTTAACTCTAGTGTCACCTTCATGAGCAGTAATCAAAGTGTCCCAAGCTTCCTTAGAAGTGGTACAGGATGAGATTCTTTTGAACTCATGTTCATTTATTGACATAAATATAGCATTCTTTCCTTTGTTATTGTTGCGAGAAACTTGTTTCTCTTCTTGTGTGAACTCACTTAATACTTTCTTAACCCTCTCATTACTTCCTTCAGTGGATGGTTTAATAGGATAAAAGTATCCATTTTCAATAATGTCCCAGACATCATCTCCTAAAGTTCCTTGAATGAAAGAAATCATCCTTACTTTCCAGTAAGAAAAATTGGTTCCATCAAGGACAGGAGGTCTGGTCAAGTTACCAAATCTTTCATTTTTCTCGTCCATGTTTGATTTTCAGAAAATAGTTTCAGAAACACAGGATCTGTTTTAAAGAAGTTTACAAAGATCTGATACCAATTGAAAATCTGTTACTAAAGCCCTTTAATAAAATTAAACTATTTAAGTAACTCCGAACAGTTTTTTGAAGAAACTCTTTACTTAAATCAAAACTATTTGAACACAAGATGTGTTTAATAAAAGTATGTACGAGATCTGTTCAAGATTTGATTAACAGGTTTATAAGATAGTTTAAAACCTTTAAACTCAGCACAATCAAGAATGAGATGAGAAGATGTAGAAATATTAAGTACACGATTTTTTACGTGGTAAAACTTCAACCAAATGAGGAAACATCCACGACTCCCTCTACGGAGTAAACAAAAAAAATCCACTAAAATAAATTTAACAGTTACAAACTATATAACAAATATGCATATAACTCAGACCTATATAAGTTTAGGAATGTACCCACTGGTGTCCTTATAACTTCTCTGCAGTTCCGATTTTTGATGTTGTTCTCCCAGTTTGCTAACTTCTGATTTGTTCCAGCACTTTACGTCGACTCTTGCTCTCAAGATCTTATTACCAACACTTTTCGTGTGGTAGGGTGAAAAGTGTTTGTGGAAGTGCTTTCTAACACATGCATGCACACACACACACTTATTATGTACAACCAGTCCTAACAAATTACATGTAAGACTATATGCAGTGATTTTTCTTTTTCTCTCTTCTCATAAAACTTTAACCTTTTTGACCTTTATAATAATCCCAGAATCCACGGTTATCTTACTCAGAAGACGTTTCAAGATCTTAATCAATCTCAGGGTTTTGAAAATAATTTTGAGATTGAAAACCACCAAGTACGATTCCAAACTAGGTCAAAGGTTTAGTTTTAAGAGAACTAGAAACAGAAAACATTTATTGTTGATTTCAAAGTTAAAAAACATTTTACAGAAAAGAATCAACAATATATTTCTCAAGATGAGAAACAAAACATGTAAATCTAAGTGTGATGTAACATGAAGAACTCAGGTCTGAAATTTCTATAAAGAAGAAACTAGATCTAAGTAAACTGTTTAAGTTTGATACAAGATCTAAAGAACGAAGAGGTTACAGCAAGAAAACCAACTATACAAACAAACTCTCAAACACTCAATAACACACAGGGTTGTGTTTAGGATATACAGGAGTTTGAGATAGGTTTTGGTTTGAAGATGGTTTGACGAATAAGGGTTAGGGTTAGGGTTTCTAACTCTTTCTCTCTCTTCTCTAGTTTCTCTCTTTCTCTCTCTTTTCTCTCTTCTCTCTACTCTCTCTTTTTTTCTCTAAAAAATGAACTGGCCAAAAGTCTTAGACGATTGAGAGGAGGGGTACTTTTATAGGAGGCTGAGAATGTTCGAGAAACGGGTTCAAAATCAAGGGTCCAGATTTAGTCAATATATATTGACTTGATCCAAGGGTTCACGATATGCGGTGATTAAAACTCACCTGATTGGTTCAAGGGGGATACACAGGGATTAACAAAGAAGGCATGCAGACCGTTGATCAAACAAGATCCAAGGGCTAAAAGAATACGCGGTTATACTCTCAGTAAAGAAACACACAAACCACCAATCAGCAGGCAACAAGTGTTGATCAAACATAAGCTAACAAACGCGCATCAAAACTTAATTACAAATGCACCCTGAAGTCTCTGCCGCTTTCGGTTTCTACCCAACCAAACAATCAGGCAAAAAATAAAGATTCCAAAATTTCAGTTTTAACCACAAACCTTTTAAAACCAAATTTTAATTAATAAAAACTTGTTTTTAAATTAGAGTAAAATTCCCAAAAAATTTATAAAAATACTTTTAGGGATTTAGAACACACTCATTAATTGTACACACAATAATATGCAATATGAAATGTATGAAACAAATTCTACTGTGTGTGAGTGTTGGTAATATGGTCTAGATCACTGCAAGTTAGAGGTATGAAGTAGCAAACCAAACTCTTAGGTTCTTTGGTTTCTAGGGATGAAAATTTTGTCACAATTTCCAAACTAGATGAACACTTATACAATATAGACTCAAGTGAGTCAAGAGTATAAGGGCTTCAAAAGTATGAAAGACTCAGAGTGGAAGAGACCAGGCTCCTCCCCTCTGAGAGGGTCGTCGAGGACCTGGAGGAAGTTGCAGCTGGTGATAGCAAGAAAGAAAGGATGTTCTTGATTGGAGCTTATCTCACAGATCAAGAAAAGAAAGAATTGACGATACTGTTAAGAAGCAACATAGACATTTTCACGTGGGAACCATACGAGCTGCCTGGAATTGATCCCAGTGTAGTGTGTCATCGGTTGCACGTTGACCCCACTGTCAGACCTATCGCACAGAAAGCACGGTGAACTACGCCCGAGAAGGCCAAGGTCGTTGAGAAAAAAGTAGAAAAGCTGATGGATGTAGGATCCATACGGGAAGTTCAATTCCCCATATGGCTATCCAACCCAGTAGTAGTTCCAAAGAGCAATGGGAAATGATGAGTCTGCATTGATTTCACTGATCTTAACAGTGCGTGCCCTAAGGACAGTTTCCCTCTCCCAAAGATCGACCAATTGGTGGATGCCACAGCAACTCACGAAAGAATGAGTTTTCTGGACGCATATTCGGGGTATCATCAAATCCCTCTGTATACACCAGACCAAGACAAGACAGCGTTCATCACCATCGTCGGATTATACTGCTACAAAGTCATGCCCTTCAGGCTCAAAAATGCAGGGGCAACCTACCAGCGGTTGGTCACCAAGATGTTCAAAGACCAAATGGGAGACACCATGGAAGTCTACATCGATGATATGCTCGTCAAGAGCAGGAACAAAGAAGACTACCTCTCGGACCTATTAAGGACCTTTGAAATCCTCAGGAAATACTGAATGAAACTCAACGCGAGCAAGTGTTCTTTCGGTGTCCAGTCAGGAAAGTTTATTGGATACTTGGTCAGTAAGAGATTCATTGAGGCCAATCCGGACCAGATCGGCTACGCGAGCAAAACCTTATTGGACGCCGAGCAGAGATACTTACCACTGGAAAAGCTCGCCTTCGCGCTAGTGATAGCTTCGAGGAAGATGAAGCACTACTTCGAAGCTCACACTATCGTCGTCCTTACATCACACCCCCTTAAAGCAGTCCTGCGGAAAGCGGATCTGTTTGGCAGACTATCGAAATTATCAGTTGAGCTCGGATGATTTGACATCCAATTTTAGCCCAGGAATGCAATCAAAGGGCAAGTCCTCGCCGATTTCATCGCTGAGTTCACGGGCGAGCAACCCTGCGACCACCTTCCACTCATGAAGCAAAGAGAAGATCACTCATCAAAGGGAGTTTGGCGACTATTTATTGATGGAGCCTCCAACTCCAAGGGGGAAGGAATAGGCATTATGCTAGTTACTCCAGAGGATACAATTCTTGAGCAAGGAATCAGGCTTGGATTTGAAGCCTCCAACAACGAGGCAGAATATGAGGCTTTGATAGCCGGCCTGGAGAAGACACAGGCACTGGGGGCGGCGACTCACAACTGGTCTCCAATAAGATAAGTGGGGACTTCAACGCAAGAGACGAAAGAATGGAAGCCTACCTTGCCTTGGCAAAGAAGCTAATGTCCAGCTTTGAGGAAGTCAGTGTCCAACAGTTTCCCAGAGGACAGAATAGCCATGCCGATGCCCTGGCATCCCTAAGTTCAGCAATCAATTCCGAATTAAAAAGGACGATCACCATCGACTTCCTCGCCCACCCGAGCATCAACCAGAGCAACGAGCTGTAAAATATGAATCATATACTCCAGATTGAATCGGCACCCAGTTGGATGGACCCTTTGAGGAACTATTTGAGAGATGGTGCACTTCCAAATGATAAGAAGGCCGCTCATCAGTTAAGAGTCAAAGCTGCTCATTTTCACTTATCTCCTGAGGGCAAACTATACAAGAGATCATTCACCGGCCCTTACCTTCAATGTGTTCACCCGAACAACGTCGAGCAAGTTCTACACGAGCTTCAAGAAGGAATTTGTGGAAGCCATAATGGAGGAAGGTCAATAGCTTTCCGAACAATAAAGGAAGTCTACTGGTGGCCATATATGCAATGAGATGCTGTAGTGTATGCTTGCAAGTGCGAGAAATATCAACTACATACTCCTATGATGCATCAACCTGCCAGCGACCTCAGATCACTTTCCAGCCCATGGCCTTTCACCCAATGGGGGATGGACATCGTGGGACCTCTTCCTACCGCTGCCGGCAATCACAAATATCTGTTGGTCGCAACTGACTACTTCACCAAATGGATCGAGGCAGAGCCACTGGCGAACATCCGAGATGCAGATATGATGAGATTTATATGGAAAAACATAATTACCCGCTTTGGGATTCCCAAAACCATCATCACCAACAATGGAATGCAGTTCGAGAACAGTTCCTTCCATAATTTCTGTAACGACCACAGAATCAGGCACCATTTCAGCTCGGTGGCCTATCGCACTACCGCACTACCCCATGGCGATCAACGGGGGAAACCCCATTTTCACTAACGTATGGAATGGAAGCAATCATCCCTTTAGAAGCTGGCCTACCAACTATGAGGTCCACCCTTGTCGACCAAGGCCAGAATGATGCAGCATTACTCGCTGAACTTGACCTAGCTGACGAACGTAGAGAACTTGCCTTAGTTAAACTAGCGAGCTATCACCAACAGCTCGCGAAACACTATAACAAAAAGGTCAATCCAAGGGCGTTCCGAGTTGGGGACTACGTCCTAAGGAAAGTGCTTGGCAGCGCAGTAAAACCATCAGATGGCAAGTTGGGACCAAACTGGGAGGGGCCATTCAAAATAACAAGAGATGATCTACAAGGAGCCTATCACTTAGAAACGCTGGAGGGCAGAGAGATACCCTGAGCGTGGAATGCCGCCAACCTAAAGAAATTCTACTTCTAGTCTTTTCTTTAGTTTTTTGTAAAATTTTTGGGATTGGAAACTTTTTCTTTAGGTTACTTGTGGTTAATAAAAGTTGTTTGGTAGTGGCATTCTATGAAGTGTTAATTCTGTATCATGAACTTTATAACTTTCACACCCTTTCCAAGCGACAGGCACACTACTCAATATATAGCAGCAGGGAAATCACCCTCCTCAGGTTTTCGTTATGAAACACGAACAACCTTTTAGCATTGCCCCTGGAAATATATAAAGCCCTACATGGGATCCTTAGGCAGTTTGGCCAAATCAAATTGGTCACCGAACAATCTTCGGTTCACAAAACTTGATCGGATGGAACATCCAACACCAGGTGTGTCCTCTCCATTACCACACTTAGGCCTAAGGGAGTGTGATGACACAACCTAAAAGGTAAAGTGGGGCAGAATGGTATCCCACAAGCATACTGGACTAGGAGGATACTCACTTAATGAAACAACCACACGTATCTAGTCGGCTGCGAAGGGCCCAAGATAATCAAGTGAGAAATAAATGAAGTAAAAGTACACAACGCATGTTTAGTTGGCAAAATCGCCCAAGACATAAATATTACACTACTTCATTATATTTACAAAAGAATTACATTGATATCCTAATGAGGAAGAGGACTCTGATTAAGATAATCAACTACCTGCGCTCTTCGGCCATCATTCGGATGAGGAACGAATTCTTCCTCGACCTCACTCGCATCTGCCTATAACAATGGCCTGGGAATGGCATCTATTGGGACCCACTGGTCGTCCCTCCTAAATGGGTTAGGCATCAGGGTCGATGGAGAGATCTCGTGGCGATACCAAATCATGGAGTTCCTAGGGACTTTCAACTCCATGAGGGCATTCAACCACCCTCTGATGAAGGATAACTCCTCGACCTCTGCCAACCTTGTCGGAGTATCTGCCCAGCCTTGTTCATAACCATCAGCCCACACTCGCCTAGATCCTTTCTTGAACAAATGCCTCAACAGTGTGACATCACTTTGGAGTCCAGCAGTCATCACGTAAGCTCGGCGAACATCTGTTCGGAGCTCGTCAACCTCCCTAGCTGCACCTCCATCACCTGCTCCATCTCGTGTACCAGCCGGAGAAGAACAACCCCTTAAAACTTGGGGCACAACACTTGGTCCAGGCTCCCTAAGTCGCAATACTTCCCTACTCAGAGTCTCATTTTCTTGTTGAAGAATTTCTCCGACCTGGTAAATCTCAAAAACATCAAGAAGTCTAGCTCTCAGAGTGTTCACCTCCTCTTGAACAGAGGCACCAACCTCCTCCATCTCTTGAAGTCTGTCCTTCAGTTTGGCGACGAGCTCAGACTAATCTTTGTAGCTCTTACTCCTCGACCTCAGAGACTTGCAAATTCTCACAAAGGCTTGGCGAACTTGGTTGCTCGCGTTAGGACCCAGGATCCTTCCCAGTTGAGAGGTGGCAGGTATATATTCATCTACATCAATCAACTACACCATAAAAGAGCATTAAAAAGCAAAAGAATCAGTATACTGAAGGAAGAATCTTTTCATTTAATTCATATAAAGATGTCCAAGTACATCGGTTGTTAAAGAAACAGTACAAACAAAGAAGGAATACAAGAGAAGTCCTAAGAGCGAGCTAGCGAACAACCTCAGTCTGGTCAGAGGAAGTCGATTATTTTCCCTTATCAACAGCACTGGTAGAGCCTCCTTCATAAGGAGCAACGGCTGCTCCCTGAGCAGGAGGAGGAGCATTAACACAAACAACCTGGGGGCAGAGACCGTACCCTCAACGGCCGGGGCAGGCGCATCATCCACAATAGGTTTTGGACCTGGATCATGCTCATCAAACAAGGGTGAATCAATATCCACCCCAGCAGCTAGAAGAGCCTTGTTCTAACCCTTCTTGAAGTTCAATCGGCTGATGTAGTCAATTTGGGCATCGGCATCCTCATACGCAACAGCCCAACCGGCATTATAGGAGCTCTCCTTGAGGGCAGCAGCCTCAGACTCCACCTTCTCCACCTTCGCTGCTAGCACCTTGTTCTCCTCCACCATAGCCAGCTTGCTCATCCAGACCAAATCATAGGACTGCCTCAGCTCATTTATCTCTTTGATCACCGCCTCCTTCCCTCTGCTGGCTTCAGCGAGGAAGAGATCGGAAGACTTCTGGGCCTTACTGGCGGTCTTCAAACTGGCCTCCAGCTCAACATTTTTCCCCTTCAGTTCAATGTTCTGCTTCTCCAAGTCCGCATTCCTACTCACCAGATCATCGCGAGTACGATAAAAAATGGCGAATTCGGTCATGAACTGTAGAAAAGGAAGGATCGGTAGAAGAAAGCAGTAAAAAGAATACTACAGGTGCTGAAAAATAGAAACTGACTTACCAAGGCTAGCCTCTGACTCGCTTGCAGAGCTAACTGGTCGGTCCCCATTGCCTTCTGTCGATCATCAGGCAAGATTGCTCTCTCGAGCAACGTAGGGACCAATTGAGGAGAAAGGGCAACAGATGCCCCCTCGGGAAAAGCGGACACAAGCACTAGAGCATGACCGACCTTCGTCCTCACCTCTTCTCTCCTCTTCCCTCTCCTTCTTCTCCCTCTCAGCTCTCCGTACTCCACCTTCCTTCTCTCTTCCACCCTTTTCCTTTCCTCCTCTCCTTTTCTCTCCTTCTCCCTTAACATCTCCTCCTCCTTTCTCTTCGTCTCCTGCTCATAGGAAGTAGACTGGGAACCGGTGGCAACTTCCCCACTACCAGACTTTTGCTTCTTCGCTCAATGAGTAAGAAGCACATCATCGTCGTTACTATCATCCCGAATCAGATTCCTCCTGGGGGGAGCCATTTCCTCGCTGGAACTGCTAGTTATACTTGAAGACTCCTGAGCCTCATAAACCTCATCCGAGCTAGAAGATTCTTCACCACTAGAGCTCACCTCACTGGGACCACCTTCAGTACCTCCCCTGATATCACTTTCAAAGCTACTCTCCTCCTCGTCCAACTGAATGGGGTTAGCAGCAGCTTCTTCAGTAATATCTAAGTCAGGAATGCTGTCCACAGGCTTCGCGATGAAACTGGACCCAATGTTCTTATACTCCAGAAGAAAAGCAGCTGACCGGGTATGTTCACCATCAGCCAAAGACTCCCTGATATTCCACGCTTTAATCAGCTCGGTAGATCGAACCTCGCTAAGGGCAGGTTCCAAGTTCTTAGTCCTCGCTGAAAAGGAAACAGAAGAATATCAAAAAAATCAAACATCAACAGAAACACAAGTGAGCAGAACAAAGATTACCTATATACTCCTTCCCATAAAAGGGGACTGTGATTGTCTCAGACCTCGCCCCCTCAGCATGGGGGGAACTGCCAGTTTCTAGCAAGAAAGCCCTCTTGCCAGCAATCCTTGTGGGAATTAGGTAGGTTTACTACCAATACCCTATCAGGACTCCTGTCCTTGAGGTAAAGAAGGCCAGAACTAGTTCGAGAGAAAGAATAGCAGAAACATATTTTAGTAAGCCCTAGATTGGTGCCATAGAGCTGGTTTATCCTATGAACCCCATTGACTATCTTCCACATATTGGGTGAACACTGTGCAGGGACGATGATGAAATAGCCAAAGAAATGCAAAAATAAATTACTCAGAGGAAAAGTAACACCCCCTTGGGACAACAACAAGACATGAATCCAATGAGCGTCCTCTATCTCTCTAACATTATTAGGGACAGAGGCACACTCAATCTCCACCCAATCTGGGATATTATAAAACTTCCTGAATTCAGGCACTGATCTATTACCTATCTTTGTCATTTGTAAACCCTAATTACAAATTCGAAGAAAGTTCAACAGAAAAAGCACAGAGAGAGAGCAAATGGGACTTACGAGATGAGAGTTTGACTTGGACGACGCAAGATCACAAGCCCAGACGATGAAGAGGATTGAAAGGAAAGAAAATGAAGGTCTGAAGAGAAAGGCGCAACAGCTAAAGCATGGAGAAGAGGAGAAAACGTAAGGAAGTTTGAAACGGCAGTATGGGAATGCTTCTCCAAATCTCTTTTTAAAACATTCCAATCATATCGCACGAGACCCGAAGCAGGCTGCCGCCAAAATCAAGTTAATTGCAATCTTGGGAAGAGTTACACGATTTACAAGAAAATCATTATGACAAATCATTTAAATTTATTGAGCCCAAATTGTGGCCCAACAACTTTAGGGGCAATTGTGGGTACATCATTTTGACATCGCAGGCCCAGGCGAGTAGCCCAGCAGAAGCGACCCAAAGTCTGGGCTCCTTCCATCTCAACTGAATTCGGTTGAGACTCAGTCTACTCCTAAAATCTCGTAAGGAGATATTCTAGGAACAGAAGATGGACGTGGGGGAGTCCAACACCCCCACTCGCCAAGAACGGAAATTAATATAACAAACCCTAGGCCTGGGGCAAAAGGCACGCACAAAATTCTCATGTAAAACACTCCCTCGAATATAGAGAAATATTATTGAGAGAAACACCGTGGACGTAGGCATTCTTGCTGAACCACGTAAATACTGTGTTGTGTGATTAGCTTCTTTTACATTCTTTACTTACTTTGGTGATTGCGTTTTTCTTGTTTACTTGTGTTGATTTTAATTGTCACCACATTAGTGTTGATTATTAATCATCTTAGCATTTGTATAAAATGGATATCAAAAAGGATGATTTAAAATGGGTCTTGAAAACATAGAAAATTGAAAATATAATTAATAAACATTTTTATGGAATAAAAATGTGAGAAAATTTTATTTCATGTATTTCTAGTAAAAATAAGTAATGGATATTTTTATGGAATAAAAATATAAGAAACTGCTATTTTGGTGTATTTCTACTAAAAAGAAATGATAAACATTTTTATGGAATAAAAATGTGAGAAAATGTTATTTTGTGTATTTTTAGTAAAATGAAATAATGGGTATTTTTATGGAATAAAAATATAAGAAAATGCTAGTTTTGTGTAAATCTAGTAAAAAGAAATAATGGATATTTTAATGGAATAAAAATGTAAGAAAATAGTATTTGCATGAATTTCTAGTAAAAACAAATAATGAACATTTTTACGGAATAAAAATGTAAGAATGATGTTAATTTTGTCAAAATATATCTGGAATAAATATTTCTAAGTTTCAGGCAAAATAGAGACTTTAGGAACAAATGGACACTCGTTGAGTTTTAAGAAATTAATAAAATGTCTTTACTACTTTAAAAGTATGTTTGTTGCAAATGATATTAATTTCTAGGATGAAATGTATGTGTAACCCATTTAATAGGACTTTAGGAATTTAAAGTCCGCTTCCTCATGCATATAAACTTTTAGTATTTTGTAAATTAATATATGGACAAGTTTAAAGAAAGTCTTGTTGGGTTTAAACATGAAATACGACAAATGAGGATTTTGGTCTTTGAAGAATGTGTGAAAATAGGAGCTTAATATGTAAAAGGTGGTATGTTATGTATTCAAGGTGTAAAAGTGTCAAACGTGAAAGTTAGGTAAAAGTTTTATAATGAAGAAGTGTTAAAATGGCTAAAGTGTTTCAAATATTAAGTTGGAAACTTAATAACCATTTTGAGAAATAACACATGTTAAGGAAATAACTTGCAAGTTTGGTAAATAAAGGGTAAATTGGTAATTTACTTAAAGTGGAACATTTTTTAAAAATGCCAAAGAATGTATTTACACTAATATGGGTGGAAATGAATTCAATCCTAAAGCATTAATGATTTTAGTATAAACCATGTGTATGTGAATAAGGGACTTAAAGGAAAAAAGGAAATAATTTTCCAAGTGTTAATGGAAAAATAGACAGTTAAGTCTGGGGTTCGGCTACGGCTGGGTAAAATTAAAGAACTGGAATAATATGGACATGTGTAAAATGGTAAACACATTAATAAGGACTCGAATGCAACTGGTAAATAAGCAAGAAGGGCCCGGATCCCTCGGGTGAATCACTGGCCAGAGCATATGGTGCGTATAGTCGTTGGTGTGGAGCCCGTGTAAGTATGCGATATTGGAAGATTTCGAGAAAAAATAAGAAAAATAGGGAAAATATCAAGAAATTGGTTGTGTGTAAATCGTGTTAATACGACCTAACTTGAATGAATGTAATAAATGTTATGGTAAAGGTGAAATTGACAAGTAAGTGCGTAAATCTATTAATGCCATAAGATAAGGTAAAATGGGGAAAGTAAATGGGTAAATGGGTGATTAACCGACCAAGTTGTTAAATACATAATTTGCATAACTATGTATGAAAAAAAGGTTTTCAAATGACAAATAAGTATTTTCTAACACGGTGAGTGCATGAAAATACAAAAGTACGTTCATATGAGTGAAAGGGTTAAATTCTGATATAGGAATGAGCTTGGATAAATCTAATGTAATGACTTCAAACGTCGAGCTGGGTGTGTTAAATAAAGTGAGAATGCTAAATCCATAAGATAGCCTTTAATAAGATTAAGGTCAATTAATTTAGGCAATCAAGGTTTTCGAAAGTAAAACGGTTAATACATTGGAATATGTGTTTTGTAAACGTATACTTATGTAGATATATACATATTTTCGCATATATGTGCTTTTAGCGTGCGAGTATTCCTTTCTGCCGTTCGTTTCTATGCTTCTTATACAAATCTCACTGGGCAAAAGCTCACATCCCCACTTTGTTATGGAAGGTTGGGAGCAATTATGTATTTTGAGGGCGTTATACAAGTAAGTGTACTTTATTTAATTTACGTTAGTAGCTCTGTTTACTTGGACTTTGGGGTGCTCCCAATGGGTCCCACACGTAATTTATCTTGAAACTAGAACCGCATGCTAACTGAAATGTTAATTAAATCAAAACTAGATTAACAACATTATTTAGGTTGTTCCACTGCACTTCACACCTAATGCTCGGCTTGGACCGGGTTGACTCACGGGTAACCCATAAATTCGGGTCGGGGCATTAAAAATGGTATCAGAGCTCTGGGTTCTAGGTTCCTTTTGAGTGTGACATGGTGAGGCCAATATTAGATCTTTCGACGTCGGTATTAGGTAGGGTCGGTCATGCTAGTTTGATGATGGTTTTTAGTTCGTTTCGTCGATTGTGAAGTCAAGAGGTCAGCACGACAAGCAAATTAGTGTCAAGTGGCATACAATCAAGTTAGTTATATAAATTGCTTCCGCATTTCTGATTAGGTGTGTTAAAAAATTACTGGTGTCCATGTAAATCAATAAGTGGTGACACCGTGGTTAGTAGTGTGAGGTGTTTTGTGTTCCATCCTTATTGACATAGAGTATTTGGAGATGTTGATAGAACGAGATATTGCCTGTTGGGCAAGTGGAACCAGATTGTGGATGACCAATAGTAGAGATTGATAGTTAGAATGTCTTAATTATGTAATGTGAAATCATGATTTTTATATATGTAGCCTTAGGTGCAACATGTATGAGGGGTCAATATCCATGTTGTAATTAGGCAAATGCGATCCTTGGGGTAATACCGTGATTAATGGGTAATACGATGAACATGTGAATTATATGGGTCAACTCTAGAGGATAAGTCGGGCTTAGTTGATAGAATTCTATCCTTATGGGTGAATGCCTTAGTGGTTGTTGGTCGATGAATGTGTTTATAAGTGTTAGCTACGTGGTGAGAAAGTATTAGGTCCCTTGCACGTGGGCTGGAGTTTAGTATGTCCCGATTCATGTACCTTGACTATAATGTGGATTTAGATAATCATGAAGGTTTGAGGTAACCTAGGAGTGAACCTAGATAATCATGGTGACTTAGTATTGAGTAAATGCATTGTAATGTTTCAGAATGGGACCCCTTGCGGCGTCATTAGGGTGAGCCTCCTCTTGAGAAATACCCGACGTCTTGTGTCCTACCAAAGCCTGGATGGTATTAAATTATAATTTAGTAATTGTAGTGTGGAATTGAGAAATAGGATGCCATGTGGCATTCGTGGGCGTGGTCCTTGGTGTTTATAGGCAACACCCGACGTCCTGTATCCTACCAAAAATATATATTTGTGTAAATTGGTAGATTAGCATGTAGTATGAGGTTTAAATAGTAAGGAGATTCAGTTATAGTGGTTGAAAACTCATTAAGGATTAAAAGATGTAGGCTTGTGAAATCTTACTGGAAATTCCCTTAGAGATATATACTAAGGTTTATCTAATGAGATGTTAATGCGAGTGGTAGTCATTCCTTATAATAGTGAATCTGAAGTTTTGTACCATGCATTACAATGATAATAGCATATTTCCTCAAAACCTTTGGGAGTCATTTTACTTCGAGATCCTTGTGGCGATAAAAACTTCGTTGTGGTAGATTCCAGGTTGTGTAGCATAAGTCATGGTATGACTTGTGGTTTCTCGCTGTTTAGAGAAATAATTGAGTTTGATTTCGTCGCCAATGAAGCATTGGGAATTATTGTTGTATTAAAGTCTACATAAGTGATGGTAAACCATTGATGATTGTAGTATGGTTAGATAATGTCAATTGTGGTAGTGCCTTGGAGTTTAAAAGCATATGTCATGATATGACCTTCGAGGATAAATTTGAAAATAGGTTGATCAGTGCTTGGTGGATGCACCTGGGAGACTTAGAACATAATGATTTTCGTCATAACTTTTAGAGATAGCCCTCGAGATGAAGTGTAAGGCTTGTTATTAGCACCTATGTGTGCTACCTGTATGGTTAGTAATGACTCTGTTGAGGAAATCATTAGTGAGTGATGCTTGGAAGTTGAGAGGCCATTAGAATGATTATGATTTGGGATCATGTAAGAGGAGCTAAGTATCGTAGCAGTGGTTCATGAGTTGATGTTTAAAACTACGTGATCGTTATATTTCACTTGATGAAAGCGATCTCTAAAACTGAGCTTAGACACCGCGAATTGAAATTTTGAAGGCCTAGCTGTGATAGATCGATAACTAATGATGAGTGTTAAGAGAAGTAACTTTGCCTTGATTTAGGATAGTTATGCTTACCATTGGTGGATAGGTAGCATTAGTCCAAATGAGGGAAGCCTAGCATTTCAGCTTCCTGAAGAAATTTGTTGGCGAGGCAACGATATTGAAAAGATACTGGTAAAAGTTAGAGATTTTGAGTGTACGTCGTGGGTTCATACTTCATGTGGTTCTATTCGTTGTCGAAATTAGATTATTTTCTTTTGGCGTGGTAATCACCTGATTCGTTGCATTTCTTGTGCCCTCTTTGATCTCAATAATGGGAAGTTGTTGTTCAGTTTTAATTGGGTGTGGCACTGTATAAGCTCAGTAGTGATGCGGGTTAGGCCGATCGTGGATGATGCGTCACGGCGTGAGTGCAATCTTCTTAGAATACACCTTTATTCTACACCAGTCTGTGTGCATGCGTGGTATCGCGCTCTTGCATATAGTTTGCATAGGTTGCTTGATTGCCTTAGGTTAACATGTTTGTTAGTTACCCCGTATAACTAGTTACGACTTGGTCGTGTGTCCTGAGGTTGTAACTTAAGAATAATATGAACATTGGAAACTGATAAATATTAGATGGTAGTGTTGCACTTGGTTTGGAATTTTGGGGAATACGGAGATAATCGCTTGTAGATGTTCGTGTTGTGATAAACCAGGGTGACCCTAGGTCAGCATAAGGATCTCATAGGAGATATCGGTTGGGTAGAACTATGTGATAAGGCGGTTATCTTTGAAATCAATTATATGTGTAACAAGGAGTGTCGAGATTGTATCAAGCCTAGACTAGGCATGATCCGAGAATTATTTAAGGAGACATAAGTCATAAATCTTAATGTAGGCAGGTCAATAAGTTCATTGGTGTTAGCACCATTACTGATAGATATCTAACATCTCGAGGTTTATTAAGATAGACTCTTTAGGCATGTTAGAGAAATATAAATAAGACCATAGGGTTTGCATGGTTGGATGGATTAACAAAGGTGATCGATTGAAGTGAAATCTTTGGGTTGGGACCATAGCGTTGAGAATGCTTAGGATTGGAAACCAGTCATAGGTGATTGGATCATAAATTGTGATGATACAAGAATTTCGAGGGCGAAATTCCTTAAGGAGGGAAATTTGTAATTTCCCTCCCCGGTAAATCAATTAAATTATATATTGTGTAACAACCCGAATTTTTTTGCGTCGCTACTTTGATTAAAACTAAACTAAAATCCTCAATATGTAAACAGAGCATCTAAATTGCACCAATTAACTAAAGTGAGTCACCCAAATAATAATAAATATATGTATTACACCCAATTCTAGTGTCTCTAAATGATACAAAATTTACAATTGTTCATCTCCAAATAATTTCACAACTTTTGCTATACTAAAAATATTAGAAATCTCCAAAAATATACACTTGTCTTAGCCAAAACTAATTGTATCTCACGTGTCACCCAAATATCTTCTTCATCGATAACATCCCAAATCCATCACCACCCGCAACTAAAAAAAAGATAGGGAAGTACACAATATGACAAGAATAAATGCTCAAAATAACGATGAATAAAATACAACAATACGAATCAGAATTCAAGTCCAATGCGACACCCAAGCATTATACCAATTTAATTTCTCAATAATACATCAATAGGTCACCAAGCCTCACCTCACCTCACCTAAGCTTCGTAAAGCCTCATCCTGACTATTGGCGAGTGACCATTCTCCATGCCATATAAAAATTTTATGACACCATGCCCATCAACAAATACAATATCTCAATCGAATCAATATTTTATAGTGCAATAAACGTCATGATATCAACAACATGAGTACAAATACATGAGGAACAAATGACTACTCTCAAGAGATTTAAGGATCATATTGCGTAAACCCTGCACCTTAAAATTATCACTTGAAAACTCATAAATTCTTCCTGGAAATTCTGATTACACTATTGTGTTCCTTTAGCGAATACAATAAAGATGCATTCTAGAACGATCTTGAGAAAACTTGATTTGGATCTTCAAATCTTCGGTTGAAAGTTGTGTTCAATGGGGTTTAGGTTTTGTAGATGATAGATAATAAAATTATGGGAGACTACTGATTTTTGAGAAGGCTAAAATATGTTTTAAAAGTCCTAAACCCGCCACTATGTTCATATACCAAAAAGAATTAGAGTCCTAATCAGATACAAATACTAAAAAACATTATGGATGATTGGACCGTTGGAATTTCCTGAACATTTTGTATGTTGTAGCTGAAGGCGATATGAAGCTGTACAAAAACATTCAGCTCGATCGAATGGTCGAATATTTTTATTTATTTTTTTGCTGCTTAGGTCGGATCCTCCCCCGATTTTTATACAGAAAGTTATAATTTCCAAATTTTAATCCCGATTTAAATTCCACTTAAAACCTTATTTTTATATATAAATAAAAACCTTTTTACATACCAAAATTGAATAGATTCCAAAGATTTATCTTTCCAAAATTTTTAAATTCCTACAGGATTTATGTTTCAAAAACATGGGGGGTTACATACTCCCCCACTAATAAAACAATTTCGTCCTCGAAATTCAACGAAGCTTAAATGAAAAATAAAATAAGGCTCACATATGCCTATCCATAGAATGCTACAATTGGGCACCCATACACCCAATCCTACACGCACATAACCCGCGAATCACCACTTGTTTCTCTCTCCAAAAGTCATTGCAACACTTAAGTCCTCAAATCAAATCACAATATCAAATTGATACTTACGATACCAAATACCCACACTAATAATCTCAAAAAATAAATCTGGTCTCCAAAATCAATTCTAAGTACCTCACATCAAGATTACTAGTCCTAACCTCATTGCCTACAACGACCTATAACCAAACTCCCTATCAACAAGAAACGCCGTTGACACTTATGCTAGACCCGAACCCAAAAAAATTACGGACGATCGGACCGTTGGAATTGGCTGAAATTTAAGTATGTTGTAGCTGAAGGCGATTGAAGCCGCATGAAAAAATTCCGCTCGATCGGATGGTCGAATATTTTATTTAATTTTTTTTGTTGCTTAGGTCGGATGCTCCTTCGATTTTTATACAAAAAGTTATAGTTTCCAAGTTTTAATCCCGATTTAAATTCCACTTAAAACCTTATTTTTATATATAAATACCAACCTCTTTACATACCAAAATTAAATAGATTCGAAAAATTTATCTTTCCGAAATTTTTAAATTCCTACAGGTTTTATGTTTAAAAAACACGAGGGGTTACATACTCCCCCACTAATACAGGAATTTCGTCCTCGAAATTTGACGAAGTGTAAATGCAAAATAAAATAAGGCTCACATATGCCTATACATAGAATGCTACGATTAGGCACACATACACCCAATTCTACACTCACATACCCCGCGAATCACCATTTGTTTCTCTTTCCAAAAGCCATTGCAACACTTAAGTCTTAAAATCAAATCACAAGATCAAATTGATACTTACGATACTAAACACCCACACCAACGATCTCCAAAAATAAATCTCGTCTCCAAAATGAGTTCTAAGTACCTCACATCAATATTACTAGTCCTAACCTCATTGCCTACAATGACCTATCACCAAACTCCCTATCTCCATGAAATGTCGCTAACACGTATGCTAGACCCAAACCCAAAGACTCGAGGATTGTCTTATACCTAAGCTCTCACTTAAGATCTAATGGAATGATGCAAGAGACCCTAACCTAAGACCCGAGGGTTGTCGTATACCTAAGCTCTGATACCATCTGTAACAACCCGAAAAATTTTGAGTCGCTACTTTGATTAAAAGTAAACTAAAATCCTCAATATGTAAACAGAGCATCTAAATTTCACCAATAAACTAAAGTGAGTCACCCAAATAATAATAAATAAATGTATTACACCAAATTCTAGTGTATCTCAATAATACAAAATTTACAATTGTTCATCTCCAAATAATTACACAACTTTCGCTATACTAAAAATATTAGAAAGCTCCAAAAATATACACTTGTCTTGCAAAAACTAATTGTATCTCACGTGTCACCCAACTATCTTCTTCACCGATAACATCCCAAATCCATCATCACCTGCCACTAAAAAAAGATGGGAATGTACACAATATGACAATAATTGATGCTCAAAACAATAACGATATATAAAATGCAACAATATGAATCTGAATTCAAGTCCAATTCGACATCCGAGCATTATACCAATTTAATTTCTCAATAACACATTAATAGGTCACCAGGCCTCACCTCGTCCTAGCTATTGAACTTTTGGACTACTGGCCATATAAAAATTTCATGACACCATGCCCATCAACAAATACAATATCTCAATCGAATCAATATTTTAGATTCCAATAAACGTCATGATATGAACAATATGAGTACAAATAAATGAGGAAAAAATGACTACTCTCGATAGATTTAACGAGCATATTGCGTAAATCCGGTACAGAAAAAATCATCACTTGAAAACTCATAAAACTCTTCCTCAAAATTTTGATTATACTATTGTGTTCCTCTCGCAAAAACAATAAAGATGCGTTCGTGAAAGATCTTGAGAAAACTTAATTTAGATCTTCAAAACTTGGGTTAAAAGTTGTGTTTAATGGGGGTTTAGGTTTTATAGATGAGAAATAATGAAATTATGGGAGGCTACTGATTTTAAGAAGGCTAAAATGTGTTTTAAAAGTCCTAAATCCATCACTATGTTTATATATAAAAAAGAATTAGAGTCCTAATCAAATACAAACACTAAAAACATTACGGACGACCGGACCGTTGGAATTGGCTGAAATTTTAGTATATTGTAGCTGAAGAGGAGATGAAGCTAACAAAAAAAATTTAGCTCGATCGAACGGTTAACTTTTTATATTTAATTTTTTTTGCTGCTTAGGTCGGATCCTCCCCTAATTTTTATACAAAAAGTTATAATTTCCAAATTTTAATCCCAAATTAAATTACACTTAAAACCTTATTTTTATATATAAATACCAACCTTTCTACATTAAAAATTAATTAGATTCCAAAAATTTATTTGCTTGAAAATTTTAAATTCTTACAGATTTTATGTTTAAAAAACACGGGGTGTTACATAAGGACTATATTTGAGGAGAGTCAATTGTAATTATAGGAAATTGTGGGTAATAAATTGGATCGAATAAAGAGAATTACGGGCTAAAGAACTTCTATTATTTCATTTAAATAGAAATTAGGTACCTCTTTATAAGACTTTAGAAGTTGTCGGGCAAATATGCAAAAGTCTAGAAATATAGGAGTTCAAAGGAGGATTAGTCGTTCAAAGGGGTCGTTCGAACGTCCAGAGATGTTGCTCGAACGACAAGTCGTGTCATTCATGAGAGGTGTTTATGTCATTCGAACAATGACAATTGTCGTTACAACGAAGACCTGGCAATTTCAGACCTGCTACTTCGACTTTTGTTCTATGCGTTGTCTCAACCTTAACCCTTTGATCATTTGTGTTGTTGATCGATGGGAAAATTAATACCTGATATGAAAAGGTTTATGGATGGCAAGTTTTCTTATTTGGTATACATCTCAATTGTTATATTATAAGAGAGAAACTCATGGAATGTGGGGAGGCACGCCATCAGATTTTAGGACTCTTTCTCTCTATCTAAGCTTAAGCTCCCATGGGAGAAAAATCCTATTATCCGAATAGTATCCACCTTCTGCCACACTACTAAGCATTTACTCATCCATTGTAGACTCTATCTAAACTCCCAAATGCACCTAGAATCCCTAAATGATCTTATTTTAAGGAAGAAAAAGGATGTTCTTGAGGTTTAATGGGCACTTGAAGACGGAGTTTGAAGAGGGTCATTCAATTTGTCATGGAGCCAACTTTGAAAGGGATTTTAGAGCCCCCTTTGAGGCCCCCTTTGGAGGTAGGGGGGGGGGGGGTCCTCCATCTTCATCACCATCTCCACCATTTTAGAAGCTCATTAAGGTGGGAAAAACTATCTTTGATCCAAGTTTAATGTGTAGTATAAATTCAGCATGATATTTACATATATTAGATTAAATATATATAGGAAGAATATTAGCTTCCATCCTAGTGTTGATTATTAATCATCTTAGCATTTGTATAAAATGGGTATAAAAAAGGATGACTTAAAATGGGTCTTGAAAACATAGAAAATTCAGAATATAATTAATAAACATTTTTATGGAATAAAAATGTGAGAAAATGTTATTTTGTGTATTTTTAGTAAAAAAAATAATGGATATTTTTTATGTAATAAAAATATAAGAAAATGCTATTTTGTGTATTTCTAGTAAAAAGAAATAATAAACATTTTTATCGAATAATGATGTGAGAAAATTTTATTTTGTGTGTTTATAGTAAAAATAAATAATGGATAAAAAGCTATTTTTTGTGTATTCTAGTAAAAAGAAACAATGAACATTTTTATGGAATAAAAACGTAAGAAAATAATTGCATGAATTTCTAGTAAAAAGAAATAATGAACATTTTTACGAAATAAAAATGTAAGAATGATGTTAATTTTGTCGAAATATTTATGGAATAAATACTTCTAAGTTTCTTGCAAAATGGAGACTTTAGGAACAAATGGACACTTGTTGAAGTTAAATCAATTAATAAAATGTCTTTACTACTTGAAAAGTATGTTTGTTGCAAATGATATAAATTTCTAGGATGAAATGTATGTGTAACCCATTTAATAGGATTTTAGGATTTTAAAGTTCGCTTACTTATGCATATAAACTTTTAGTATTTTGTAAATAAATATATAGACAAGTTTAAAGAAAGTCTTGTTGAGTTTAAACATGAAATACGAAAAATGAAGATTTTGGTCTTTGAAGAATGTGTGACAATATGTGCTTAATATGTAAAAGGTGGTATGTAATGTATTCAAGGCGTAAAAGTGTTGAACGTGAAAGTTGGGTAAAAGTGTGATATTGAACAAGTGTTAAGATGGCTAAATTATTTTAAATATTAAGTTGAAAACTTAATATCCATTTTGAGAAATAACACGTGTTAAAGGACTAACTTGCAAATTTGGTAAATAAAGGGTAAATTGGTAATTTACTTAAAGTGGAACATTTTTTTAAAAACACCAAAGAACGTCTTTACACTAGTATGGGTGGAAATGAATTAAGTTCTAAAGAGTGAATGATTTTAGTATAAACCACGTGTGTGTGAATAAGGGACTTAATGGAGAAAGGAAATTTATTTTCCAAGTGTTAATGGAAAAACGGACGGTTAAGTCCAAGTTTTGGCTTCGGCCAGGTAAAAGTAAAGATGTGAAATAATGTGAACATGTGTAAAATATTAAACACATTAATAAGAACTCGGATGCAACCAGGAAATAAGCAAGAAGGGCCCGGAGCCCTTCGGTGAAAAGCCCTAAATCACTGGCAAGAGCATATGGTGTGCATAGTCGTCAGTGTGGAGCCCGTGTAAGTATGCGGGATTAGAAGATTCCAAGAAAAGATAAGGGAAATTGGGAACATATTAAGAAATGGTTTGTGTGTAAATTGTGTTAATACAACCTAACTTTAATGAATATAATAAATGTTCCGGTAAAGGTGAAATTGACAAGTAAGTGCGCAAATCTATTAATGCCATAAGATAAGGTAAAATGGGGAAAGTAAATGGGTAATGGGTGTTTAAGCAACCAAGTTGTCAAACCCATAATTTGCATAAGTATGTATAAAAAAAAGATTTTCAAATGACAAATAAGTATTTTCTAGCGCGGTGAGTGCGTGCGTTGAAATGGTGCTTTCTAATAAAAAAATACTAAGTACGTTTAAATAAATGAAATGGTTAAATTTCGGTAAATTAATGAGTTTGGATAAACCAAGTGTAATGATTTCAAATGTCAATCCTAGTGTGTCAAGTAAAGTGAGAATGCTAAGTCCACAAGATAGCCTTTAATAAGATTAAGGTCAATTAATCTGGGCAAGCAAGGTTTTCGAAAGTAAAACGGATAATGCATTGGAATATGTATTTTTCAGAGGTATATATATATATATATATTCACATGCATGTGCTTATAGCATGTGAGGATTCCTTATGTCATTCGTTTCTATGTTGCTTGTATAAATCCTACTGAGCATAAGCTCACATCCCCACTTTATTACTACAGGCTGGGAGCGGTTCTGTATTTTGAGGGCGTTATACATGTAAGTGTACTTTATTTAATTTACGTTAGTAGCCCTATTTACTTGGACTTGGGGGTGCTCCCCATGTGTCCCACACGTAGTTTATCCTGAAACTGGAACCGCATGCTAAACAAGTGAAATGTTAATTAAATCAAAACTAGATTAGCAACATTATTTAGGTTGTTCCATTACACTTCACACCTACCGCTGGGCTTGGATCGGGTTGACTCGTGGGTAACCCAAAAATCCGGGTCAGGGCGTTCCCTCTCTTTAAATTTCTGTATTTTTGCATTAGTTATATAAGTTCTTAATTTATCGTTTACTTTAGACATACACATATTAATATTCAATCCTTTATTAGTAATATTGCACATAATATATTTTCTATAAAAAAAACAAGAAAAAAAAGGTTACACTTATAAATTCCAACGGGATTTTTCACCACATTTTCTCAAAACTAAAGACACGTTTTTCTTACACACACGTATAATAAAATCCCCGTTTGAATTTATGGGATAAAACCCACCCTCGTGTCACATGTGAACTACATGGACTTTGATGCCTTTATAGGCTATGTAGGCATCTCGGGCTAAAACCCAAAACTCGAGTCCCATTTTCCTATTTTCCTCCTTTTGCTTATTGTATCCATATGTTATTTACATATATCATACTTGTGATTTATATTTGCGTCTTATCTAACACATATTATTGTTTCATCATTGTTGATGCAAAAATTTACCCGCCTACATGGACCACTAAGAAAGGGACACTTGTCATCCTTCGTGGCAATATTCACACTTGCTCGGCACAGGGGACACTTAGTCGGCACCCGAGGAAAGTTAGTCGGCACCTGAGGATAATTAGTCGTCTAACCAATATAAAGAAAACCAACCACCGAAATATCAAAAGCCACTGGTGTGGAGTAACCAACAGTCATTGCACCCGAGAAGACCAACAATTATATTTATTGTATATAGATATAAATGTCTGAATATAAAAAGACAGTCTATCTCTTGGACTCCCATCACTATAAATACATCCCCTACCTTGGCTAAAGGGGCAAGAAATTCATTATATCTCTCTACATATCTCTACACATCTCTCTCTCTCTCTCTCTCTACATGAGAATAATTCAATCATTCTTATCATATTGTGTTGTACTATTGTAAACCCCTGGGAATAAAATAGCAGTGGACGTAGGCTTTCTTCAACAGCCGAACCACTTAAAAAACCTTTGTATCTTATATATTTGATGTGATTATTTATCTACACTTCATCTTCAATATCATCTTCTTCATACCTTCACTTTATCTGTTGTTGATGCCTATAAGATAACATAGATGCTATTTCTAGTCATCAACAGATTGGCGTCGTCTGTGGGAAGAGACACAAAAATCCTTCTATTCTTATTAGAAGAGACGAAGATCATCTACAAGAGATAAGTTTCATAATTTTTTGTATAACTAATTATATGTTGCGCAAACATCATTCTCATACGTTTATATTCATAAATTGTGTGATCAGTTTTTCTTTATGCGAAACATTGGATCTCATGATCAGAATTTTTGTATGAATTCGTAAAAGTTTATTTTACTGGAATACATCATCTGTTTTGTTCTCTCTCTTTTCAGAGAAGTTAACCAAATCATTTCATTCATTAGAATATATGCTCGATTCACATCTGGATAACTATATCAATTGTTAATAATTTTTAATTTTAATTCTGAATTATGGGAGATCTTTAATGATACTTCGAATGTCCATTTTTATCATATTTTTCTATTTCTACAGAAAAGATAATGTCAAGAAAACTTTCTCTCTCCAACTGGAAATAGGAAGACAATTTTCTCTCTCCCGATTATCAAAAGAAACCTCCTTAATTCGACCCAATAACATTAGTGTTTTCAACCCAATTGATCGACCAGTCTCTCTATCTCCTAAATTTTTGTATGATAGAGGAATTGTTACCATAGATTAAACAGAGACATATGATCCTTACCTCTAATACATAAAGTTGATGTATCCAGGTTTCAAGGCTATTGAGAATACCAAAGGCTAGAAGTTCTTTAAAAATCATGTCCCATGGTTAAAGCTAGATATATTGAAATTCATTGATGAAGATGAATCAACGATTTTATGGTTTATGCTGACGTTACGCATCTTTTCTCCCCGACCTACTCTTTGGGTCTGTTACCTTGAATATTTGGCCCACTGACCTGATTAACTTTTACCTAGAGTACTGACTTACTCTGTCTCGAAAACTCAAAATATATGGGCAGAAGTCAAATTTTTTGCCATTGTAAATTAATATAGTTGGTCGGCGTTATTATCATTTCTGATCGACGACAGACTCGACCTCCTATTTATTGGTCGGCAAACACTTATGGTCTTATGTGTTGGTCGGCAATCTCACCATATCATTTTTGTTGGTCAGGTGCAAAAATCAATCGGCAATATTTTCACGGATTGACACCTCCAATTTCTTGGTCGGCAGAATACGTTGGTCGAAAGCATCCTGTATAGTCGGCAGTAAGGTGAAGAAACCTAAGGTACAGTTCCGGAGGTCGATAACCCTTAAACTTCATCATCGGATCGTCATTTATTGATCGACAACTTCACCAGACGACCTTTTACTAGTCGGCGTTACCCACTGCTGGTTGGCAGTACCCATCAGTTGGTCGACACTACCTATTGTTGCTCGAAAGCATGTGTTACAAAAGTGGGAGACCATCATCTATTGGTTGGCACCATTTGATAATGTTTGGTAACATATATTCTTGGTCGGCACACAGGGGCGGATCCAGCCCGGGCCGAAGCGGGGCGGCCGCCCCAGTTCATTTTTCAAAAAAAAAAAAAAAAAAAAATTTTTTTTTTTTGGTAAAAAATTAAACCTGGAGGTGACTTGTAATTATATTAAAAGTTCAGGGGAAAATCAGTAATAAACAAAAAAAAAATATAACTTAAAATGGTGCTCTCTCTTCTTTCGTACCAAAGTAAAAGAAAAACCCTATTTTCTAAAGAGTCCGCCGCTCTCTCCACCGCCGCCCTGCTACTCTCCACTCGCTCCCTTGCTGCTCTCCACTCGCTGCCCTTCTCTCCATAAGTGGGTGCTGGCACTACCCTGGTCTCTCTCCTCTCCACCTGCGCTCGCATCTCCTCCGCCTCTGCAGGGGGCTGCTGCTCTCTCCTCCGAGGCTCCGCTCCACCCGCCCCCTGCTATCTCTTCCACCAGACCAAGTATATTTCATCATTTATTTATTTTGTGTATATTTGTTTATATGTGTCTGTTTATATGTGAAATTATATTTATACTACTGAAATTATACTAAAATTATTTATACTAAAATGAAATTAAATTTATAATGTGAATTTATAAATTTATTTTGTGTATTGTTTATATGTGTCTGTTTATTTATTTTTGTGTAAATGTATATAAATTTATATGAAATTAAAATTATATGTGAAATTAAATTAAATTTGTAAATATTGGGAATCAATAGAGAATTTTTTTAAACGAAATAGAGAATACAATGCACCAACCGTATCTGAAGTTGAGGTTCAGTCATCTCCCACTTCAATCAGTGTTGAAAATGAATATAATGCCCAAAAAAGTAAAAACAGCCCAAAAAATGCTCGAAAAAACTCAACCCCCCAAAAAAATCGCCTCAGGGGCTCCCACCCCCGAACCCCCGGCAACTATCGAAACTTTCTCCCCAGTTCACACAAAATCCTGGATCCGCCACTGTCGGCACATCCATTTTTGGTCGGCAATAGATGTTTACATAGGTCGGTGAAAGAACATATTCGCATAGACGCTGACAAAAAAATAAATCAGCGACGACTGACGCTTAGGTCTCATACCTGATGATTAGACTCCAATCTATTTAATTTCATACCAAATAGTTGTTGTTTAATTCCCATTTTCTAGTTAAAGGTTTTTGTCTTTGCTATTAGGCAACAAGAGTTTCACAGGTCGGTGGCACCAGATTTGAGAAATTGTGACTCCTCGCACGTGCTCTCAGATGAAAGACAATAGTTTTCTCATTTTTTGACTTTTCTAAAATAAGCACTTGCTTGGTTAAAAATGCCTACCCTCTATACTTTACATAACAGTCTTAAACAAAGTTACAGCCAAACATGGACAAATCTCTGTGGGACACTTAAATCCCTGACCGTTTTACTATAAAATCTTCGTTTTTGGTACACCAGATCCTTATACTTCACAATCTCATGTGGAAATAATTGTTTGAAATCAATTTATATTTGAGTGCTTGCTGGATTTCACATAACTTTGTAAAAAATTTAGACTGATCAATTGGTCTTAATATCCTGTATATATTTGACAAAAATCTGCTCCTGTGATACATATTCGGCATGACATAAAATAGATCATTTCATGTTTTGAAATTAATATTGCCCCAATTTTAGAGCAGTTCCATATCATATATTGTTTGGCCAAATAAATTATTCTCATGAAGTTTATTTGATTTAGCCTTCACAGATGTTCGGGTAAATTTATTTCCACAAGTACAAGATTCAGTCCCGACACACGCTTGCCCATAATCTTATTCTCTGGGAAATATTATTATTGCTCGGCATTATACAATTTTGCCTCGACAGATCAGCTAGGCATTATTAGTTTTATTATTGCTCTGATATATATTCAAGCATGAATCATTGTATATATCCGTAATCTTGGCAAGATATTTATTATCATATATTCAGCTCCGAGGAGATCTGCAACAATCATTATATGGACAGTTGGTCGGGAACATTTTTCTCTATATATATTCACCACCGACAAATGGTCGGCATATTCGATTGATCATCAATATTGCATTCATTATTGTTGATGTAAAAAATTAGATCGCTCTAATTATTCAATCACAGATAAATAAATGAGACAAAGAATTTTAAAGTGGTTCAGCCTTATAAGAATGGCCTACGTCAACTGTTATGTTATTGCTGAGTATTTGGGAATTCTCGATTACAAGTTCTATCAAGAAATTCGGTCCCCTTAGAATGAGGGTGATACAAGGTATTTATAGCCTTGAGGCTGTCATATGAATGGATGATACATTAAATGATGTACATATGAAAGGGTAATACATTTAATGTTCTTAGGCGTGTGCGTCAAGGATAAGAATTTAATGAACCAGTTGAACTGTTGGTTATCCGGCAATCAATGCTGTGGCCGAGATGCAGCTCGAACCGACTTAGGTGCTCGTCGTTCAGGAGTTCCTCGGAGTATTGGAGTTCCTCGGAGCGTGTGAGTTCCTCGGAGGGATCTGTTCCTCGGTGTACACATGCTGCTCGGAGCAAGTATGGTTGGTCAGGGAAATCAACTTCCTCGTTGTTATTGTGCCACGTAGATTGACACGTGTCTTCTTATTATTTGTCCATATCAGCATACTAATTTTGGTATCAACAGAAGCCCCCAATGTTTTATATTTCGAACTTTGAGGAATATGGAACATTCTTTCTCGGTATATGGCAATATTAAATGACCTTCCTGGGTTTTAGGAGCATTTTCTTTGTATTTGAATTTCCTTCCAAATTCGTAGAATCCGCCTTTTTGAATTTTTATAAGCGCTTCGATCTTCGTGCAATTTTTGTCCTTTTAGCCGCCGGTAGCGTAATAGTTTCCTTTTTGTAACCATTTCTTTCGCCGTTTCCCAAGGCAAAGTATTTAAGCTTCATAGGCAATCACACCGTCTTCTACCTTTTCCAATTTTCTGCTTTCGAGTTTTCCATAGTCTTTCTTTCTCTTGAGCGTTCTTCATTCGTTGTCAACAAATCTCCCTTTTTCCCTGTAAGATCTTCTTCTTTCTTCTTTTATTCACCATGGTTTATGTTATTGAATCTCTTGAGAAATTCCGTTCTGATTTTTCCATTCCATCTTGGGTAACTTTGGGGGATCTTTCTGAGCCTCTTGATTATTTTCGTTTGGGTGAGGGACATTGGTTCCCCAGCCTCTTTATTGCTGAATGTGGATTTTCTTTTCCACCAAACCCTTTGTGCTTAGAGTTCTGCCATCATTTTGATGTTGTTCCTGCAAAAATAGCCCCCAACACATGGAGAATAGTTAATGGGGTGCATAGGTTAAATCAAACTCATGGAACTCGTATAGGAATTCCTGAGATTATGTACTGTTATAGATGGGCTATTCTAGACAGTGTTTATTATTTGAAAAGTAGATTTTTGAATAGCGCTTTAGTAGTCAACCTCCCTGATGCCAACAGGGATTACTTTGAACATGGGGTAGTTATAAAAAACTGGCAACATGCCCCTTTAGTTGGAGACGAAGTATATGAGGGTCCCAAATGCCCTCCATATGGCAATGGGATAGGTTATTTTCATTTTATTTCATTTCTGAAATTATGATTTCATTATGTTTGAATAAATTCATGATTGACATTTCAATATGTATTTGTTTGCAGTTAACAACAAGAGAAAAACTCCAAAAGAATCAGAAGTCAATATAAAGCATTTGAAACATATCTGGAGTTTGCATCAGAAAGTTGCAGACGAGCACGTCAGGTCTGCTTCATACTTGTTGCAGTACAGGAGCTATACATCCTCCTTTACTGCCCGTCCTGTTGTCAGCATTAGCGAACCATTGCTAGCTTCTGAAGATTCTTCGCCAGACTCTCATATTCCTCTGAGTCAAAAAATGGGCAAAAGAAGAGTTCCTGCTATCTTCGAGGAGACTTCCTCTGCTGGAGATGGAAAGAGAAACAAAGCTGATGTTCCAAAGTGAACAAATAAAGTGGATTATGCCCCTTCTGTTGCTCCTCAGAAGGTTGCCGAGAAGCCCCCAGTGGCTCTTGTGCAGAAGGATGCACCCGTGGAAGTAATCACCATCTCTCCAACAAAAAGTTCTTCTTTGGTTGAGGTTGTTGAAAAGACACCGAGGAGACTGAAGAAATCCTCCTCGGTCGGTTTTTTTGAAGCCATTCCCCAGCTCCAAGCTAGTGGAGCTGGTGTTCCAACCATTATTCCCCCGAGTTCTGCAATGAGCTCGGTAAAGACTTGGACCATTCCTGAAGTCCAAGGAATTGAAGAAAACATGTCTAGGGATATGTTGACATCCGTAGCTACTCGTCACATTGCTTCAGTAAGTTTCTCTTATCCTGAATTCTTCTTTCTTTCAGTCAACATATGTATCTCGGCACTGACTTATCATTACCTTCTTTTTCAGCTGGTGAGTTGCTTTAACACCATAGTGAATAAAGATGAAGCAATCAAGGCTTCTAGTTCCTCGGCTGGAGTGGAGGATGCTTTATCAAATTTGGCCCAATCTTTGAGGGAGTCTCGTCAAAAGTATGACGAGGATAGGGGTGATTGGGAGAAAAAGTTGGCTGCGTCTGAAGCAGAGAAAGTGCAGTTGGGAAGTAAAGTGAAGGATTTGGAGAGAGAGAATAAAAAATATGCTAAGAAGCTCACAAGCTTTGGGGAGCTTGAGAATAAGTTGATATCGGCCGAGGAAGAGCTGACCCTTCTGCCAGAAGTAAATCGCCAAAAGGAGGAGGTGGAGGCCAAGTTGAAAGCCTCCGAGGATCTTCTATCCGAGAAGCTCTCCTCGGAGAAAATGAAAAGAAAAGTGGCTGTGAAAAAATCATTTCGAACTGGTTGGGACAAAGGATGGGATAGGGGGTAGCAGCAATGATGACCCAGGTGCAGTATGGGAGTTTGAAATACTTCCGAGATGGTTGGATGGCTGCCTTGTAAGAATTGAAGGTGAGCGAGGACTCTGAGCTATTTCAACAACATCTTCCTGGCCCTCCTCCTGCAATTGAAGATGAGGATGAAGACGAAGCTGCAACCGAGGAGTCTTCAATGACAGTGGGTGATCAAGTCCTTGCTCCACAACCCAATCAGACAACCACCGAGGAGATTTCGTCTTTGCCTGCTCCTCCTGAACAAGTCCCAACTTCTGCCAACCAAATCATTGTTCCTACCGAGCAACCAAGCTCCTCGTCCCAGCCTCCCAAGAAAGTCTTCAGAGACAAGGAAAAGGTGTGAAGTTGTTCGGTACTCTCCTTTATTTTCTTTTACTTGTACTCTGTATTCTGAACGATGTACTCCTGTTGATGATGTAATAAAATTACCTTTTGTTCCTCTACATTGTTGATGCTCTGTCTGTTTTATTATTTATTCTTGCCTTCTCTTCTTTACTAGTTTAAGGCTAGAATGGAATTACTATTTGCTAATGATACAAAGCTGATGCAGCAATGCCATGAATATTATAAGGCTGGTCACACAGACCTAATTGCATCTGAAGTTGCTGATATCCTTGGTCATGATGCGTCTGAGCAGGCAGTTGAGGCTTATCAGTACCTGAAGGGTTTACTTGATCGAGTTGTGGGCAACAATGTGGTGTACTATGAAATGATCGAGGATCTTCAATGTACTTTAGAAGATCTTCAGACTCAGTACAAAGAATCAATCGCCCTTTTGCACGAGGGGTATGAAAAGAGGTATCAACAGCTTTCTGCTGAGACAGGCCACAAAAAGATCCTTGCTGGGTATGATGTTAGGGAGAGAACCCTAAAGGGTGAAGTTGAAGCGTGTAGACAGATTGTCGAGCTGCTGGAGCAAGAGAATAACAATTTGCAGAAAGAGCTGGCACAGTATAAGTCTGCAGCATCTTCTTCAATAGCTGTAATCCCAGTGACTGATGAGGGATTTTCCTTTCTAGAGGTTGAGAATGCCAAATTAAGGCAAGAGTTGGACACCTTGAGAAGGTCTGGTACTTCCACTGCTACTCGGGGACGAGGAAGAGGTTCTCGTGGACGAGGAAGGGTCACGCAGAACGTGGTCGAGGAACAAAGTAATCCATCTGCTCGAGGTCGATCAAGAGTTTTTCCTCGCCTGGTTTATGAAGCTCGTACTCAATCAACATTGGAAAATCAAGCGTTCCAATTGAATGCAAAAGATCGGGTTTTGTCTGAAATGTCCAAGAAAACCAACACTTTGGAGGATCAACTTACTGCGACGAAGTCTGCTTTAGATAATAAGGACATTTTTGCCAAAAACCTTCACGAGCAGTTGGAGAGACTAACTTTCCAATTCCATAAACAACCCAGGGAATTTTGGATGGCTGGGTACAACGAGGCACTATTCCATTTAGATGCTCGTATCCAGAATGCCAATAATGAGGGCTATAAATAAGGCTGGCTGAATGCCAATAATGGGGTACTTGACTTGCCTGTGACACCGTTCAATTTGGAAATGGAATGGATCCCAGCTCGTGCCATTCCTCGGAGCTTAATTGCACAATACCTCGGTGACTACAATCTTCATTCCCAGTTTGAGGTATCTCGTCCTGAGCATCTTCTAGATCGACCTTCGGTGATGAACGTTAGGATGCTGAAGGACTTGAACTTCATTAACTCTCCTCAGACCTTAAATGATCCGCCTGCTGGCGAGGAACCTGTATCGAAGGCTGAGGGGAAAAAACCAATAGAATAGGAATTTTTGATATAACAGTTAGTACCCATTTGTAATTTATTTTGAACTTTAATGAAAGACTTTCATTTTCTGTTTGCAAATCTATATTGCTTTTGTCTTGTGCTTGTCAAACACGTTATATTTGTGCTTGCATAATGATATTGGGTGGTTCATCGACCAACTTAGTATTAAAAAGTTACAAGTATCAGTAATGTTGCTCGATCACTTAATAATAAAGTAATGAGTATAAGAATGTTTAAAAATTTTCCAACCAATCAAGGTTGTTAAATTGTGCTCGTCGACCAATTATAGTTAGTGAGAGTTCAACCCCGACTAGCCATACTTGGTAAATTTTTGTTTTTAAAATGTGTCCAACCAATCAAGGTCGATAAATTCTCCTCGTCGACCAACTATGGTTTGTGGGTTTTTATCCCCGACCAACCATACTTGGTTCAGTTTGGAATATTTTGTTCTTCGAGGAACGTATTGTACCACTTGCCCTTTTACCAAAATTGGTCTGAGCCAGTGTCAGCCTCCTAACCAAAGGAGTATGGTTTGTTCTTACTCTTTTACCAACCAGAGTTGGTCTGAGTTCGAACTATCATGTCCACTCGTTATTTTACCAACCGGAGTTGGTCACGCGAGTGTACGCCTCCTAGCCAAAGGAGTATGGTGTTCTTGCTCTTTTACCAACCGGAGTTGGTCTGAGTTCGAACTATCGTGTTCTCGCTCTTTTACCAACCGGAGTTAGTCACGCTCGAACTATCATGTCCACTAGCTCTTTTACCAACCGGAGTTGGTCACGCTAGTATATGCCTCCTAACCAAAGGAGTATGGTTTGTTCTCGCTCTTTTACCAACCGGAGTTGGTCACGCTCGAACTATCATGTACACTAGCTCTTTTACCAATCGGAGTTAGTCACGCTAGTGTATGCCTCCTAACCAAAGGAGTATGGTTTGTTCTCGCTCTTTTACCAACCGGAGTTGGTCATGCTCGAACTATCATGTCCACTAGCTCTTTTACCAACCGGAGTTGGTCACGCTAGTGTCATAGTTTGTTGTTGTAGTGTGTAACACTAGTATTCCCTGAAAAACTTTCAATAAAAGGAAAGAAGATGGTGAAATATCATCGTTTTATTCATATTGGTGGAACTGCATTACATTTTACATCACTGATAATACTTGCGAAGGTGTTCAGCATTCCATGCATTCTTAAATTCCTCTCCTTCTAGAGTCGCTATTCGGTAAGTTCCTGGTCGAACAACTTCTGTAACTCGGTAAGGTCCATGCCAGTTTTCTTCCAACTTATTGTGCTTCTGAATGACCTTCTTTAGCACGTAATCTCCTTCTTTTAAGTCGCATTTCTTCACCCTCTTGTTGTAGAACAGAGTTGTTCGTTGTTGGTAAGCAGCATTCCTGATAGCTGCCTCTTCTCTAACCTCCTCGAGCATATCCAAATCTAATCTTCTCATTAAATCGCTGACTGGGGAATTGAAATTCAGCACTCTATGTGTTGGAAGACCCAACTCGGCAGGTATTACAGCCTTGCTTCCAAACGCCAGCATATATGGTGATTCTCCAGTTGCTGCTCGGGGAGTTGTTCGGTAAGCCCACAATACTGACTATAGCTCATTAATCCAATTAGCTTTAGCCTCACTTAGCCTCTTCTTCAAACCATTTAGTAATGTTCTGTTCGTCACTTCAATCTGTCCATTGCTTTGATGATGGCCTGGTGCTGAATGAAACTTCGAAACGTTTGACTGACGACAATAGGCGACAAACTCCTCGTTATCAAACTGTGTTCCATGGTCTGTGATGAAGGAATTAGGGAGACCATATCTGCATATGATGTTCTTCCAAATAAACTGGTACACCTTCTCGTATGTCATATCAATCAGTGGCTCAGCTTCTACCCACTTAGTAAAATAATCCACTGCGACGACGAGGTACTTGAATCTTCCTCGGGTCGTTGGCAGTGGTCCAACCAAATCAATTCCCCACATGGAAAATGGCCAAGGGGAAGTTATGAGTGTCAATAATGCTTGTGGAGTTCGTCAAATGGAGGAAAAACGTTGGCATTTATCACATTTCTTAGCATAGGCTATACAATCTGCCCTCATCGTCGGCCAGTAATATCCCTGTGTCATCACCTTTTGCAAAAGTGTTCGACCTGCTACATGGGCTCCACAAGATCCTTCATGGATCTCTTCAATCAATTCTTTCGACTCGGAGGGATGTACACATCTTTGCAAACCTGCCATAATTCCTCGTCTATACAAAACACCATTAGTTATTACATACCGAACAGCTTTGAACTTCAATTTCTTGGAAGCGAGCTTATCTTCCAGTAATTCTCCTTCCTCAATATATACCCTGATGGGATCCATCCAAGATGGTCCTAAATCAAGAGTAATAATATTCATTGTCAAGTCTTCATCTACGCTCCGACTTTCTAATACTTTAATTGGTATCGTTCTTCGCAGCTCGGTACCAGTAGCTGATGCTAGTCGGGCCAGTGCATCTGCTTGTGCATTTTCCATTGTTGGTATTCTGATCAACTGAATGGCATCAAATTCTGCCAACAACTCCATCACCTTCGTATGATACTTGACCATTAATTCTCCTTTAACTGCATATATTCCCATTATTTGATTCACAATTAATTGAGAATCACTGAATACCATCACTTGTTGCGCTTCCATAATCTTTGCTAAAATAAGACCTGCTATCATGGCCTCATACTCAGCCTCATTATTGGAGGCTTTGAATTGGAATCGCAGGGAATATTCCATGTCAATCTCGTCTGGGGTTTTCAAAACAATCCCTGCTCCACAACCTGTTGTGCAAGATGACCCATCTACATATAATCTCCATGTAGGTAACTCGTCTTCAAATTTCTTATCTGATAGAGTTCCTCGGTGAAATATCTGTTGTTTTCTTTCATCCTCCCCTGGTAATTTTCGCTCCTCGTTGACCATCTCTTCTTGCCCTTTTACCAACCGGAGTTGGTCTGGGTTTGAATTTGATGATCTTTCTACATCCACAAGCCCTTTTATCAATCGGAGTTGGTCTGGACTTATGTTTGTTGATCCTGTAACATCCACAGGTTGATCAGCGAGCAACTTTTGTTCCTCGGGGGTATCAGGATATGTAAACTCTCCTATAAAGTCTGCTACAGCCTGCCCTTTTAATGATGATCTGGGTTCATACACAATATCATATTCACCGAGCTCTATTGCCCAGTACATCAGTCTCCCTGATTTTTCTGGCTTATGAAGGGCTTGTCTCAATGGCATGTCTGTATACACGACGATGGTATGGGCCTGGAAATATGGCCTCATTCTTTTACTTGCCTCAATTAATGCCAATGCTAATTTTTCCAGCTTTGGGTACCTGATCTCTGCACCTCGGAAAGCCTTACTTGTGTAATAAATTGGTTTCTGGACCCCATTCTCCACTCTGATCAATGCTGAGCTGACTGCATTCTCTGATACTGCCAGGTACAAGTACAATTTTTCTCCCATTACTGGCCTGGACAACAATGGAGGTGCTCCCAAATATTTCTTCAAGTCTTGAAAGGCTTTCTCACATTCATCATTCCACTCGAAAGTTTTTCGAAGTGTTTTAAAGAATGGAAGGCATCTATCAGTTGCTCGGGATACAAATCTGTTGAGTGCTGCAACTCGTCCTGTAAGACTCTGCACTTCTTTCTTCGTCGTTGGAGATCGCAACCCTAAAAGAGCTTTGATCTTTTCTGGATTCGCCTCAATACCTCGTTGGTTGACGATGTACCCGAGAAACATTCCTTCTCGTACTCCAAATGTGCACTTCGTTGGGTTGAGCTTCATTTGGTATTTATCCAGATGATCAAAGGTCTGACTTAAATCAACTAGATGATCAGCAGCTTTCTTGCTCTTTGTCAGCATATCATCGACATAGACTTCCATATTGCAACTGATTTGTTCGGCAAAAACCTTGTTCATCAGCCGCTGGTATGTCGCTCCTGCATTTTTCAAACCAAAAGGCATAACATTATAACAATAAGTGCCCCTAGGGGTAATGAAAGAAGTACTTTCCCTATCTTCAGGGTTCATTTTGATCTGGTTGTAGCCAGAGTAAGCATCCATGAAGCTGAGCAGCTCATGTCCCGAGGTAGCATCCACTAGTTGATCAATTCTGGGCAATGAAAAATGATCCTTTGGGCATGCCTTGTTGAGATCGGTGAAATCAACACACATTCTCCATTTATTGTTTTTCTTTTTTACCATCACCACATTTGCTAACCAGTATGGATATTTCATATCTTCAATGAATTGGGCTTTCTAGAGCTTCTCGACCTCCTCTTGTATAGCTTGATTCTTCTCGGGACTAAATACTCTTCTTCTTTTCTTTACAGGCTTGATCTCCTTATTCACATTGAGTTCATGACATAAGAAGTTTGGATCTATTCCTGGCATGTCTTCAGGACTCCATGCAAAAGTTTTCTTCCTGTTTCTCAAGAAAGTTATCAACTCCTGTTTTATCGAAGCATCCAACGACGAACCTATCTGAGTTGTTCATTCAGGGTGTTCATCGTCCAGAATAACATTCTCTGTAGATTCCACCACCTGTCCTTTTACAAGTTGGGATTCATCTCTGGGATCAAGTGTTTCAATTTCTGTACCTTCCTCCACCTGGTAAGTAGTAGACTTTTTCCTTGACTCTTCAAGATCCTCTTGCTCGGCAGGTGAATAGTAGCATTCCCGAGCTACTTTTTGATCACCTTTTATAACTCCTACTCCGAAATTTGTTAGGAATTTTAAGCACTGTTGTACTGTAGATGTAACTGCTTCAAACTTCTTCAAACCAACTCTTCCCATGATGATGTTGTAGGCTGATTGCACATTCTTATCCATCACAAAGAAGCGTATTATTTCGGTTCGACAAGCAGGCCAAGTTCCAATGAGTATATCCAACTTGATCGTCCCAAGTGGAAAAACTTTCTCGCTAGAAAAACCCAGGAGAGGTTTGTGATAAGGCTCCAATTAAGATAATTTTAAATTTAAACTGTCAAAACATGAGTAGTACATGATGTCTGCCGAACTACCATTATCTACCAGAACCCTTGAAATCACTACTTCCTTCATCCTCATTTTGATCACTAAAGGGTCGTCGTGAGGGTAAAGAACACCTGCGAGGTCTTTTTTGAAAAACCAATGACTAGCTTCTCTTTGTTCACCTTCCTCGGGCGATCTTCTTCAGCTAGATTTATTCGCTGAATGTATGAACAAGCCTGAGCCTCACCGAGGTAAGCTTTTCTCTATGCAGTAAGGTCTCCTCCTCCTGCATCTCCTCCTGTAATAACATTACAATCAAATGACACAAAACGTATGGAAAATACCTCTCGTTCTGGCTGCCTTGGTTTCTTGGGAAGATCGGGGTCATCATCTGGATCATCTTCATGGTTTCTCTTCTTTTTCTCCTCTGCTCGACGAGGAGATCTAGACCTTTCTCTAGTTCGGTCATTATTTCTTCTTTCGCTTCCCCGATCAACATACTTCGTTAGCTTTCCTCGTCGGATGAGTGTTTCAATCTCGTTCTGAAGAGCGATGAAATTTTTAGTCATATGGCCATGATCTTTATGGAACTCGCAATATTTCTCCCTATTCCTCGAATCAGGGTCTGATCTCAGTTTCTTTGGCCACTTTACTTCCTCGTTATTCTTGATCTCTTCCAAGACATGATTAATACCCATTTTCAAAGGAGTATAATTATCATATTTCTTCAGGACTTCCCATGACGACTTATTATTCTTGGAATGCTTGTCGCATCCATTGCCCTTATGCTCTTTCTTCTTAGATTTGTCGACTTCCACCTTGGTTTCTTTATCCATATTCTTCTTCGCATCCATAGCCTCCTCGGCATTCATGATTTTTGCTACTTTTGCCATCAACTCTGACATAGTTGAAGGTGGATCTTTGGCCAAAGTGTAATACAACTTATTAGGCAACAACCCAATAATCAAGGCGGTGATTGCTGTCTTTTCTTCATAATCTATGACTTCCAGCTTCTCGTTATTGAAACGAGTTATGTAATCTCTAGTACTCTCACCAGGTTTTTTTCTAACACTTAACAAGTGTGCTACTCGTTTAACTGGCTCTGCTCCAAAATAGAAATTACCGATGAATAACTCGGCCAATTGAAAGAAAGTTGAAATCTTACCCTGAGGAAGATTATTGTACCATATATGTGCAGATCCAGTAAGAGTTCCTGAAAAGGCTCTTCATCTCATCTCGTCGGGAACAACATAGATGTCGGCAGCACCTTGATATTGCTCTATGTGAAGAACAGGATCTGTCTTTCCATCATATTTGGGGGTCACCACAGGTGCTTTAAATTTCTACGGTGTAGGAAAATCCACAATGGCCTGTACAAAAGGTGTCCCTCGAACAAAAGTTCGTTGTAGGGGGTTCTTTGCCTTAGCCATTTCTCCCAATCTATCCTCCAACCATTGAATGGAACCTTTCCACGCATCATTTCCTTCCTCGGGCTTATTAGTTCGAGCAATTGATTATTCTGAAGTGGCCTCCTGGGATTTCTCTCGACGAGTAGCTGATCGGTCCTCGGATCTATCTCGACGAGTAGTTGGTCGCGACTGGGAAAATCCTTCCCTTACATCTGGTGGTCGTCGAAAGCTCCTCGACGCTGCATTAAGAGGACTTTTGTTCCTCCTAGGGCCCAATCGATCGAAAGGAGAGGTCCGACTTAATCTTTCCAATGCGCTGGCCCTTTCTGGGGAGAGGGTGGCGCGTTGTTCAGTATCTGTAGCCCGTATTGATGAAGTTTGCCCAGATTAATAAGAAAAATCATCAGATTCTTCATTACGATATGAATCAGTACGCCTGGATCGTGAAGAAAGTAAATAGGTTTGTCTATGACCATTTCGATGTCCAGAATGTGCAGGTGCACCGCCATGAAGGGTTTGTATGAGTTGTCGCATCGTCTCTTGCATGGCGGTTTGTCCTTGAGCCAGATTCGTCATAATTCCAGCCAGATCTGGAGGTGCAGAAGGATTTGGAAGATTTCCAGCATTTCCAGCGTTTCGATTGCTGGATTCCGGATTATCTGCCATTGATGATGAATGATTTTTGGTGAAAAATGATAACAACAGTCGTTTCCCACAGACGGCGCCAATCTGTTGATGTAAAAAATTAGATCGCTCTAATTATTCAATCGCAGATAAATAAATGAGACAAAGAATTTTAAAGTGGTTCAGCCTTATAATAATGGCCTACGTCCACTGTTATGTTATTGCTGAGTATTTGGGAATTCTCGATTACAAGTTCTATCAAGAAATTCGGTCCCTTAGAATGAGGGTGATACAAGGTATTTATAGCCTTGAGGTTGTCATATGAATGGATGATACATTAAATGATGTACATATGAAAGGGTAATACATTTAATGTTCTTAGGCGTGTGCGTCAAGGATAAGCATTTAATGAACCAGTTGAACTGTTGGTTATCCGGCAATCAATGCTGTGGCCGAGATGCAGCTCGAACCGCCTTAGGTGCTCGTCGTTCAGGAGTTCCTCGGAGTATTGGAGTTCCTCGGAGAAGTCTGTTCCTCGGAGCGTGTGAGTTCCTCGGAGGGATCTGTTACTCGGTGTACACATGCTGCTCGGAGCAAGTATGGTTGGTCGGGGAAATCAACTTCCTCGTTGTTATTGTGCCACGTAGATTGACATGTGTCTTCTTATTATTTGTCCATATCAGCATACTAATTTTGGTATCAACAATTATTATTATTATTCACATGAATGCTCTGGAAATCTAAAATTTTCTAACAATGCAGGAAAATTTAATCCCCATTTGTATTAGTTGCCTGGATTTCTCATTAAGCCTAACAGATGATCAACATTCTTATGATTTATATGGATTTCTCAGTAGCATGGATATTCGATGCAAATTATAAATAGCACTAAAAATCTGAAATCATGTTAGTGTCAACCAAGAAGCATCGAAAACCTGAAATCAGGTTAGTGCCAACCAAGAAGCACCGAAAACTTGAAATCAGGTTAGTGTCAATAGCTAGTGCGAAACGTACCAATGGCCAACCTAGTGAGAAATGCATCAAAACGCTTAAGGCATAGATGTTTCCCAAATAAAAGCTTAAAGCACAAATGTTGCCCAAATAAAAGCTTAAGTCATAGATGTTGCCCAAATAAAAGCTTAAGGCACAAATGTTGCCCAAATGAAGACTTCCAGTATGACTTCATACAAATCATGAACAAGAAGTCATTCAAACATCCAGAAATGAACAAGATAAGTTAATCAAATGCCTTTCATTTATTTGAATAATGATTACATGCAAATATTTTTTTACAATTGCAATACATGACAATTACAAGAATGCTAGTGAAATATTCTACAAAGTCCAGCAGGTCGGCTGCCAACCAATAGCAGTATTTAAGATAGAGAAAGTATTCAAAGCTCATATTCCTTCATTGGGGGTTTATTGTTCATGTTTCTAGGAAATTCCAAGGAGTGCAAGAAAGTTAATGATATCACCAGCCAAGCATCAGATTAGGCTCTAAATCATAACATGGTCGACACACTAGACAATCATCATTCATCTTGTGGCTTATCATAATCTTCAAGTGGGCTGATTGGCTGGTTAGTCGACCAATTGTCTTCTGAACCGACCAACTGAGTGCTGACTGTAGATGTTTGATTTTTCTGATTTTTTCTCCTCTGAATGCTTTGCTGGTGTAACATGCTAGCTTTTGAACCGCATTCTTCAATCTGATTAGTGCCAAGCTAGTAGCGGACTCTGAAACATTTATATATAAATACAACTTCTTCTCCAGTGTTGGTCGGAATAGAAGTAGTGGAGATCCCAGGAATGTACATACTGAATGTGACTCTTGATTCTTCAATGACTCCTGAATGTGAATTTTGATCTTCGATAGAAAAAATAATTCTTGAATGGTGATTAGCTAGTGTGCCGACCATGTTATGATGTAGAGCAGAGTTTTATGCTTGGCTGGTGATGTCATCAATACTTCTTACAGTTCTTGGAATTTTTTAGCGACATGAACGATAAGCCCCCAATGATGGAACATGAGCTTTGAATACTTTCTCGGTCTTTAAATATTATTGGTGGTTGGAAGCTGATCTGGTGGACTTTGTAGAATATTCCACTAGCGTTCTTGTAATTGTCCTGTATTGCAATTATAAAATAATATTTGCACGTAATCATGATTCATATAAATGAAATGCAATTTAATAACTTATCTTGTCAATCTCTGGATGTGAATGGCTTCTTTGTTTCATTAGTTCTATTGATACACTTAAGCTTTTGCCCAAGTTTAGTACCAATTACCAATGAGTACATTCTACTAGTACACTTAGATTAAAATCCAAGTTTGTTGATGACTATAAATAGCATCTGTGGAGACAATGATTGCGCAACACAAATAAATATAAGAGAAGTGATGATCAAGAAAGAACAAATAAAATGCCAATCAAACAACAACGGATGTACGTGGTTCAGCAAAGAGGTGCCTACGTCCACGGTGGTGCAGTCAGTATTATTTCTTAATATTCTGGGGAATAAGTACAGAGAATACAACTTGTCCTTTGCCCCGGACCTAGGGTTTAATTTATATATGTGTACGTTAGTTAATGGAGATGATGGATTCCTCCATATTAGCCATCTTCCCTATCACTTCCCTTTATGGGATCGTGCTCCCCTATAACTTCCCTTCATGGGATCGTGGGAAAATCGGATCCATACAAAAGATGAGGGGCCTGGACTTTGGGTCGCTTGGGCTGGGCTACTCATCCAGGATTATAACACTAAATTCAAGGTACCCACAATTGCCCCTAAATTTGTTGTGCCTTGCATGTGGGCCCAACAGATTTAAATGATTATTGCGTTGCAATTCCTCGGGAGCTGTAGAGTCGATTTCTGGCGGCAGTCGCTTCGCTTACTGTGCAATATGATTAGATTTTGAAGGTTTGTTGGAATAAGGCACATTTCTTTTCGTCGTTTCAGCTTTTCCGGCAATCTTCTATCTTCTGAGAACTCTTGCGCTTCGTACCTTCTGCTTTCGATCTCCACTCTCGTTGCTTCTTCGTCATTTGACCTGATCTTCTGTCTTGTAAGTTTCTCGTGCCCTTTGCATTTTCTCTTTGGTTTGTAGTTTTTCTTGTGTTTTCCAATGGCAAAGATTGGAAATAGGACAATCTCAGAATTTAGAAAATTCTACAACATTCCTGAGTGGGTAGAGATTGAGTGTTGTGCCTTGCCTCCTAGGAACGTTAGGGATATAGAGGATGCCCACTGGATTCACGTTTTGTTGCTCTCCTAGGGGGACTTACCTTTCCCCCTAATGATCTATTTCTGCATTTCTTTAGCTACATTAGTATCGTACCTGCAGAATGCTCGCCCAATGTATGGAAAATAGTGAACGGCGTGCATAGGATAAATCAATTGTATGGCACAAGGTTAGGGCTTACCGAGGTCTGCTTTTGTTACTCCTTCTCTCGAACTAGTTCAGGCGTCTTGTACCTTAAAGCTAGGAGCCCTGATAGGGTATTGGTAGTAAATCTACCTAATTCCCATAAGGACTACTGGCAGGAGGGTTTTCTTGTTAGGAATTGGCAGTTCTACCCCCAATCTGAAGGTTCGAGGTCTGAGAGGTTCACTGTTCCCTTTTATGGGGAAGAATATATAGGTAGATATCATACTATTGTTTCAATCTCTGCTGATTTATGACTTTTCTAACCTCTTTTTGCGTTTTCTTTTACAGTGAGGTCACAAAACTTGGAGCCTGCTCTTAGCGAGGTCCAGATTTCTGAGTTGGTTAAAGCTTGGAACATCAGAGAGACTTTGGGTGACGGTGAGCATCCCAGATCTGCTGCTTTTTTGTTAGAGTATAAGAACGTAGGTTCCAGTTTTATAGCATGACCTGTGGACAGTGTTCCAGAGTTTGCTTCCTGCGAAGAGACTACTGCCGAGCTAATCCAGTTGGACGAAGAGGAGGAGAGTTCTGAAAGTGAGCCTGCAGGTAATTTCGGTGAGGGGAGCTCTGATAGTAGCAGCTCTTCTGATTCTGAGGAGGCTTCTAAGGCTCGAGGATCGTCGAGTACTTCCAGCAGTTCTGGTGAAGATATGCCTCCAAGGAAGAACCTGATCAGAGATGATGATGATGATGATGACCATGTGCTCCTTGCACAAAGGTCAAAGAAACAGAAGACTGCATCTGGGGTTGTGGCTACAAGTTCTCGGCCTTCCTCTCAGGAGCAAGAGAGGAGGAGGAGAGAAAAAAGGTGGAGGAGAAGAAGAGAATGGAGGAGAGGAAGAGAAGGGAAAAATAGAAGGAGGAGGAGAGGAGGAAAATAGAATCAAGGACCAAGGCAGGTCAAGCTTTGGTCCCAGTATCTGCCTTGCCCGAAGGGGCTTCTGTGGCCATTTCTCCTCAGCTAGCTCCTGCGCTGCTTGAGAGAGCAGTGCTTCCTGCGGATCGCTAGAGGGCGCTGGAGTTCGATCAGCTGGCCCTGCAAGCTAGCCAGAGGCTGGCCTTGGTAAAATTCCCTTCTAATTCTCAATTTTTTAACAAGTCTTGATTGTTTTCTCTTCCTGATTTCTTCTTTCTTCTTTGCAGTTTGTGACCGACTTCGCTGTGCTCTACCGTTCTCGCGATGAGCTGGTGAAGAGGAACGATGAGTTGGAGCAGCAAAAGTCTGCTCTGGAAGTCAGGGGTTCTCAGCTGGAGGCTGATCTGAAGGCTGCTGATGCAGCTCGAGCTTCGTCCGATCTGGCCCTCGTCAATTCTGCCTGCGAGAGGGATAACGCGGTTAAGGAGCTGGGCGAGCTGAGGAAGGCTTATGACCTAGTGTGCTCGAGCAAGCTGGAGCTCACATAGAAGAACATGGTCCTGGACGAGTAGCTGGAGGCGGAAAAAGCCCAGGCAGCCACCATTAAGAAGGACTCATACAACTCTGGGTGGGATGCTGCTTATGATGATGCTGAGGTTCAGATTGGCTACTTCAGCCGTCTGAACTTCAAGAAGGGCTGAAACAAAGATCTTTTAGCTGCTGGTGTGGATGCTGAGTCTCCCCTATTCGACGAGCACGACCCGGTCCCCAAGCCAACTGTGGACGAAGAAGCTCCTGCTCCAACCATCGAGGGTACTAATCTTCCCTCGGATACAGTTCCTGCTGGTGTTCGCCCTATTCAGGCGACTGAAAGCATTCCTGCTGAGGGGGATAGCTCTGCTGCAACTGATAAGGGGAAGCAGCCAGACACCGCTGAGCAGCCTGAGGTTGCTAGTTAATCTGTTCTTAAGATTTACCTTTATACTTTTTTTCTTGTAATCTCTCAAGTTTTTTCTGCTCGATGTACTTGGTCTTTATTAATGAAATGAGAAGATCTTCCTTTTGTTTATGCTGATCCCTTTCTCTCTTCTATCTTTCTTTTATCTGTAGTTAGTTGATGTTGATGACTATATTCATGTTATCTCCCAACTGGGTAGGACTCTTGGTCCTAATGCAAGCCCTGCAGTTCGCCAGGCCTTTGCTAGACTTTGCAGGTTTGCTAAGTCAAGGAACTGAAAATATAAGGATCAGTCCGAGCTGGTGGCCAAGCTGAAGGACAGGCTCCAAGAGATGGAAGAAATTGGTGCCTCGGTACAAGAAAAAGTCAGTGCACTGAGGGCAAGGTTGCTGGAGGCCACCGAGATTAACCAGGTTGGGGAGTTCCTGCGGCAGGAGAACGAAGATTTGAGGAGGGAGGTCCTAAAGCTTAAGGAGCACCTGTCGAGCACCGTTTCAGCAGTCCTTCAAGGCTCTTCTTCATTGCGAGCTGCTCGGCCTCCCCTCCCACGTGCTGGCAGGAGTGCCAGGGGTAGGAACAGGGAAGCCGAGGAACAGTGTGAGAGGGAGATGGACGAGCTACGCGACGATGTTCGGCGAGCTTATGTAACTGCTGCTGGGCTTCAGAGGGACGTCACCCAACTTCAGCATTTGTTCAAGAAGGGTCCTCGACAAGTGTGGTCTGATGGCTACGATCAGGGCTGGCTGGATGCTCCAACGAGACTATCAGAGTTCGAGAAACTTTCCTTCATCAGAGGGTGGTTGAGTGCCCTGAAAGAGCTGCAGGTCCCGAGGAACTCGGTGTTATGGTATTGACACGAGATGTCCTCCTCCACTCTGATACCCAATCCATTCAGGAGGGATGATCGATGGATCCCCATTGATGTTATTCCCCGGCAACTGTTGGAGTTGGACGCAAATGAGGTCGTGGAAGAGTTAGCCCCCGCTCCTGATGATGGAAGGATAGCTAAAGTTGCTGATTATCTTGCTCGGAGGCTTCCACCTCCTTGAGATTTTGTTATTTTTTTTTCTTTTCTTTTTGATAATGTAAATGCTTTGGGCGAGCTCCGCCGACTAAACATGTATTTATCATTGTTTGTAAATATAAAAGATTAATGAAAAGTTCGTGTTTTGGGCAATTTTGCCTACTAAACGTGTTCATCCAATCCTTTTATATTTTTGCTGCTTCACAATCCTTTTTATTTTGTCATGTGAGTGTCCCCCCAGTCCAGTACAATGCATGAATACCATTGTGCCCTCACTTTACCTTTTAGGTTGTGTCGTCACACTCCCTTAGGCCTAAGTAGGGCAATTGGCGAGGACACACCTGGTATTAATTGCCTTCATCCGATCAGGATTTTATTTACCAAAAGTAGGTTTGATGCCTAAGAATACTCTGTAGGGCGTCATATATTGCCAGGGGCAATGCTAAAAGGTCTGTCGTGCTTCATGACGGTGACCTGAGGAGGGGTGTTCCCCTGCTATGTCGACCATTATGCCTGTGATTTGGAAGGGATGTGTAATAAAATATAACTGTTACTAATTAGAGAGTGATCAACTGAGAGATTTCCATTAGTGAAATGAGAAATGAACTGTCCTTTCACATAACGAATACAATAAAAGATTTAATAATAGAATTCCTAAAAATAGAATTTCTTGAGATTAGCTGCGTTCCATGCTCTTGGTATCTCCCTTCCCTCCATCGTTTCCAAATGATAGGCACCTTTCAGGTCGTCTCTAATTATCTTATAAGGTCCTTCCCAGTTTGGGCCCAGTTTACTGTCTGATGGCTTCACGGTGTTGCCCAGGACCTTTCTTAGAACATAGTCTCTAACTTTGAATTTCCTCGGATTGACCCTTTTGCTGTAGTGCTTCGCGAGCTGTTGCTGATAGCTCGCTAGTTTCACTAGGGCAAGTTCCTTGCGCTCGTCGGCCAGGTCGAGTTCAGCGAGCAAAGCCTGATCGTTCTGACCTTGCTCGATAAGGTCGGATCTCATTGTTGGCAATCCCGCTTCTAATGGGATGATCGCCTCCATACCATATGCTAGTGAGAATGGCGTTTCTCCTGTTGCTCGCCTAGGAGTCGTTCTGTATGCCCATAGGATATGTGGTAGCTCAGTTTCCCATGCGCCTTTGGCTCGCTCTAACCGCTTCTTCAATCCAGCGATTACTGTTTTGTTGGAAGCTTCAGCTTGTCTGTTGCTTTGAGGGTAGGCCACCGAGCTGAAGTGGTGCCTGATCCCGTGTTTGTTGCAGAATTCCTAAAAAGGGCCACTCTCGAACTGTGTTACATTTTCAGTGATGATGGTTCTGGGGATTCTGAATCGAGTGATTATATTTCTCCATACGAACCTTATCATGTCAGCATCTCGGATGTTCGCCAGTGGTTCTGCCTCGATCCACTTGGTAAAGTAGTCAGTTGCAACCAACAGGTATTTACGATTGCCGACAGCGGTGGGCAGTGGTCCCACGATGTCCGTTCCCCACTGGGCGAAGGGCCAGGGACTGGTCAGGGATTTTAATTCGCTGGCGGGCTGGTGGACCATAGGAGCGTGAAGTTTGCATTTTAGGCATTTGCGAACATATACTGCGGAGTCCTTTTGCATGTATGGCCACCAATAACCTTCCTTCATTGCTCGAAAGGCTAGAGATCTTTCCCCGACATGACTTCCACAGATTCCTTCGTGAAGCTCGTGAAGCACTGTCTTGACATCGCCTGGGTGGACGCATCTAAGGTAGGGGCCGGAGAAAGATCTTTTATACAAGTCGCCTCCTGTGGATAAGTGAAAGCGAGCAGCTTTGACTCTTATCTGGTAGGCAGTTCTCTTATTCTCTGGAAGCGTTCCGTTCTTTAAATAGTCCTTCAAGGGATCCATCCAGCTGGGGGCTAATTCCAATTGGAGTATTGGTTTTGCTTTTGTCAGCTCGCAGTTGGGGTAAATGCTGGGGCAACTGAGGAAATCGATAGGGATAACCCTTTTAAGGCTAGAATCAACTGCCGAGCTCAGGGCTGCTAACGCATCAGCGTGGCTGTTTTGCCCCCTGGTAAACTGCTGGATGTTGATCTCTTCAAAGCTCGTCATTAAGTTTTTCACCAAGGAGAGGTAGGCTGCCATTCTCTCATCCTTTGCGTTATAGTCTCCAATTATCTGGTTGGAAACTAGTTGCGAATCACCGAATACCTGCAAATGCTTTGCTCCCAGAGTTTGCGCTTTTTGGAGACTTGCTATTAGGGCTTCGTATTCTGCTTCGTTGTTGGAGGCTACAAATCCCAGCCTGATTCCTTGCTCAAGGACTGTGTTTTCTGGAGTGATGAGAACAATTCCTACTCCTGCCCCCTTTGAATTGGAGGCTCCATCAACGAATAGTTTCTAGCTTTCCACTGTAGCTTGGTTGTTTTGCTCTGTTGGCTTAAGCTGGTCGAAGGGTTCTTCGCCTGTGAATTCAGCTATAAAATCAGCAAGGATTTGACCCTTGATAGCTGTCCTTGGTTGAAATTGGATGTCAAAATGGCCGAGCTCAACTGACCATTTAGACAGTCTGCCCGATAAATCCGTCTTCCTTAGGACAGCCTTGAGGGGGTGTGATTTAAGGACGATGATCGTATGAGCTTCGAAGTAATGCTTCAGTTTCCTCGAGGCTATTACTAGGGCGAATGCGAGATTTTCCAATGGTAGGTAACGCTGCTCGGCATCTAATAAGGTTTTGCTCGCATAATAGACTGGATGTTGGATTCCTGTAACTTCACACATTAGCGCTGAGCTGACAGTATGGCTGGATACAGAGAGGTAGAGGTACAAAGAGTCCATTTGCTATGGTATGACAAGCAGTGGTGGAGAGCTTAGGTAGGACTTGAGCTCGTCTAATGCTCGCGAGCAATTTGGGGTTCACTCTCCTGTTTTGCTTCCCTTTAAGAGTTGGAAGAAAGGCTTACATCTCTCGGAGGATTTAGAAATGAAACGATTTAGAGCAGCGAGCATTCCAGTGAGCTTCTGTACATCCCGGATTGTGCGAGGAGGTTGCACTCTGTTTATTGCATCAATCTGGTCCGGATTAGCCTGTATGCCTCGTTTGCTGACCAAATACCCAAGAATATTCCCTGACTGGACACCGAATGAACACTTGCTCGCATTAAGTTTCATTCGGTACTTCCTGAGGATTTCGAAGGTACTTGACAGGTCCGAGAGGTGATTCTCCTTTTCCTTGCTCTTGACGAGCATGTCGTCGATGTAGACCTCCATTGTGTCTCCCATTTGATTCTTGAACATTTTAGTAACTAGCCGCTGATAGGTTGCCCCTGTATTTATGAGCCCAAAAGTCATGACCTTGTAACAGTATAAACCAACCGTCGTGATAAACGTCGTTTTGTCCTGATCTGGGGCATACAAGGGAATCTGGTGATATCCTGAGTACGCGTATAGGAAACTCATTCGTTCGTGAGCTGCGGTGGCGTCTACTAGTTGGTCTATTTTCGGAAGAGGGAAGCTATCCTTGGGGCAGGCTTTGTTGAGGTCAGTGAAGTCTATGCAAACTCTCTACTTTCCATTGCTTTTCGGAACTACCACTGGGTTGGATAACCATTTGGGGAATTGCACTTCCCGTATGGATCCTGCATCCAACAGTTTTTCGACTTCTCTTTCTATTGCTCTGGCCTTCTCGGGAGCAGTTCACCGTGCCTTCTGCGTTATCGGCTTGAATGTGGGATCGACGTGCAACTGGTGGCAGACCATATTGGGATCGATTCCTGGCAGCTCATAAGGTTCCCAAGCGAAAACATCTATGTTGCTTCTGAGTAAGGTTGACAACTCCTTTTTCTCTTGGTTAGTGAGTGACGCTCTGATCAGGAAGACTCTAATGTTGTCGCCTTTCCTAGCCGCCACTTCTACCAGGTCCTCGACGACACGCTCGGAGGGGAGGAACCTGGTCTCTTCCACTCCAGGCCTTCCATATTTTAATTGTTATTTGGAAGGAATTGCACCTTCCTCCCCTTTCTCGCTGGATTGATCGCCTTTTTTCTCTGGCTTGGGTCGGATGGCCGCTATGAAGCACTTCCTTACCATCGCCTGGTCGCCGCGTATTTCCATTACTCCTCGCTCGGTAACATATTTGAGCTTCTGATGGTAGGTCGAGGAGACTGCCTTCATCGCATGAAGCCATCCCTTGCCGAGGATGGCCTGATACGGTGAATCAATGTCGACCACCAAAAACTCGATCATCTTGGAAACATTCCCAGCGCGCACTGGTAGTACTATTTTGCCCAGGGGCATGGTCATTTTTCCAGCGAAGCCGACCAGAGGGACAGTAGCTCCCTTCAAGTCGGCGACGCTTAACTTCAATTTCTTGAATAAGTCGATGTACATTACTTCGGATGAGCTTCCTTGATCGACGAGTAGCCTGTCGATGTCAAAGTTGGCTATCCTGAGTGTAATGACCAAGGCATCATGATGTGGGGTCCTTACCCCACCAGGTCTTCATCCGTGAAAATAATATGCTTGTTGTAGTCGAGGTCCTCTGCTCGCTGACGTTTTCCGGATTGTGATTTGGCTGGATCAATCTGAAAAGCTTGCATTACCGCTGTCAGTTTCTTTACCTCCATTCGAGCTGAGTTCCCTTGTATTTGCTTGAAGTCAGATACTCCGTGGATTACTGCGAATTCGTGTCCGGCATCATCCTCTAGCACGTTGTCGGGTTTCGCCTCTCTGTGGGCAGCCACTTTCTCTACCCTCTTTTCCACAAAGTCATTCAAATGTTCGGACTGGGCTAACTCCTCGAGGTGGGACTTAAGAGCCTTGCAGTGCTCGGTCTTATGCCCTCCCTCTTTGTGGAAAGCGCACCTTAAAGCATTGTTTCTTTTCGAGGGGTCTCCTCCCATTTTCCGGGGCCATTTGATGAACGGCTCATCCTTAATCTTCACGAGAATTTTGTAAATTGGCTCTTTGAAGATGGTGTTGACCTCCTGGAACGATTTTGTCACGTCAGGGTTCCCTCCGTTTTTGGAGCCATTCTTGCCCCCACTCTTTCCTCTTTTCTTCTGGTTCTCAGCTTTCTCACTTCCCTTGGTAGTGAGCTTGGCTCGACCGTTTTCTCCTACGTTAGGGCGGGTGACATCTTCCACCTTTGCGTATTTCTCAATCCGGGCCATCAGGTCGTCAATGGTCGTAGCTTCCTTCTTCGTCAAGGACTGGTAAAGGAGGGAAGAGCTAGGTAGCCCAATTTTGAAGGAAGCCACTGCCACCTCTTCCGCGCAGTCCTCAATCTCGTTAAATAACTCCCAGTACCTCTTCGCGTAATCTCGGAGTGTTTCCTGAGGTGTTTTCTTCATGGTTAATAGAGCATCCATCCTTTTGGGATGGGAGTTGCTGGTGATGAACCGGGACGTAAAGAGCTCGGCCAGGGATTTGAAATTTCTGATGGATCGGTGAGGGAGTTTTTCGAACCATTTTTGGGCCACGTCATGGAGGCTCGAGGGGAAGATACGGCACATCAGTGGATCCCGGTGATTCCAGAGGGTCATGGCCTGCCAATACTGCCTGACATGATCATTGGGGTCAGTCTTCCCATCGTAAATCTTAAACCTTGGAATGGCAAACTTCTCAGGGGCCTCTTCCTCTTCAATTTCCCTCATAAAGGGTGACTTCATCTGGGTCTTGAGGGCTCTCCTGGAGAGTTCTCTAGTTGACCTGGTGCCACGGTGAGCTGGATGTTGGTCCATTTCTCTGCGGACCAGGTTTCGTATGTTTTCGTCGCTGCGAGCAGGGCTTTGGTAGCGGCGAGCTCTTCTTAGTTGTTCGCGAAGGTCGTCGTCTGAGTCGCCACCTTCTACCCCTTGATATTCCCGCCTAGGGCTCCTTCCTCGGCTGCGAGATTTGCTCTCCTGAGGGTTAGGAGTGCGATAGGGGTGTCTTCTGGTATCAGGACGTAGTTCCTTCTCCAGTCTTTCCAGCCTTCTTTTCAAGCGAGCATTCTCAGCCTCATATCTGCGAGAAGACTCCCTCTGCTCGTGGAGCCTTGCCTCGTATGCATCAATCAATATGGATATCTACGTGGACCTTGCTGGTCCTTGACTTTCTTCTGAGGCTGGCCTTTCCAAGCGAGCCCCACGATCTGAACGTTGGACATCAGACCTAATCCTGCGAGGAGCAGGTGGTTCTTGAATATCTCCTGCTTGAGGGGCATTGCTGCTGTGACCAGACATCTTAGATTCTTTTCTTGGTGTGTGCTCTTCTCAGGGAATGATGAACGATTCCCCCAGACGGCGCCAATTGTGGAGACAATGATTGTGCAACACAAATAAATATAAGAGAAGTGATGATCAAGAAAGAACAAATAAAACGCCAATCACACAATAACGGATGTACGTGGTTCAGCAAAGAGGTGCCTACGTCTATGGTGGTGTAGTTAGTATTATTTCTCAATATTCTGGGGAATGAGTACAGAGAATACAACTTGTCCTTTGCCCCGGACCTAAGGTTTAATTTATATATGTGTAGTTTAGTTAATGGAGATGATGGATTCCTCCATATTAGCCATCCTCCCTATAACTTCCCTTTATGGGATCGTGCTCCCCTATAACTTCCCTTCATGGGATCGTGGGGAAATCGGATCCATACAAAAGATGAGGGGCCTGGACTTTGGGCCGCTTGGGCTGGGCTACTCGTCCAGGCTTATAGCACTAAATTCAAGGTACCCACAGCATCTATCTTATCTTATAGGCATCAACAACATATAAAGTGAAGGTATGAAGAAGATGATACTGAAGATGAAGTGGAGATAAATATTCACATCAAATATATAAGAGACGAAGGTTTTTAAATTGGTTTGGTTGTTGAAGAAAGACTACGTACACTGTTATTTTATTCACAGGGGTTTACAATAGCACAATACAGTATGATGAGAATGATTGAATTGTTCTCTTGTCATGAGAGATAGATGTGTAGAGAGAGAGGTAGAAAGATAGAATAAATTTCCCCTTTAGCTAAGGGAGGGGCTATATTTATAGTGATGGGAGTCTAAGAGATAGAATGTCTTTATATATCTATACATTTATATCTATATACAATGATTATAAATGTTGGTCTTCTCGGGTAAAATGACTGTTGGCTACACCACACCAGTTGCTTTTGATCTTCTGGATGGTTCGTCTTCTTTAAGTTGGTTAGGCGCTACACGGAATAACTATCCTCGGGAGCTGACCAAGTGTCTTCTGTCCAGAGAAAGTGTGAATGTTGCCACATAGGATGACAGGTGTACCTTTCTTATTGGTCCGTGTAGATGGATAAATTTTTGGCGTCAATAGAAGCCCCCAATGCTCCATGTTTGATGATTTACTGAGAGGATAGAGTATTTATTCTAAAACGTTGCTCGGTGCCCGTATATAATGATATAATTCATCTGCCTTCTTGATTTATTCAACATATGAGTGGGTTATCTCTCGGAAAACGGATGACTCACTCTAATCGATGGTTGCATTGGAGCTAATCTTTCTTTTGAGGAACTCTGCTAGGCAAGAAACTTTTGTTATGTATCACCCTTGGGTATTTTGATGCAGCAATGAGATCTGTAATAGTTTGTAGCTTGTGGCTTATCATAATCTTTAGGCGGGTTGGTTGGCTGGTGATGTCATCAATTCTTTTTGCACTCCTTGGAATTTCTTAGCAACATGACCAATAATCCCCCAATAATGGAATATGAGCTTTTAATACTTTCTCGGTCTTTAAATACTGCAAGTGGTTGGAAGCCGACCTGCTGGACTTTGTAGAATATTTCACTAGTGTTCTTTTAATTGTCCTGGATTTAAATTATAAAATAATATTTGCGTGTAATCGTTATGAAATGTAATATATTAACTTATCTTGTCAATCTCTGGATGTGAATGGCTTGTTTGTGTCATTAGTTCTATTGATACATTTACGCTTTTGCCCAAGTTTAGTACCAATTACCAATGATATCATAGGTTCTACCAGTACACTTAGATTAAAATCCAAGTTTAGTACTAGTTACCGATGTATTTCCATAGGTTCTACAAATATACCTAAATTTTTAGGTTTTTCATTAGTTACCAGTGGTGACCAGGAGTATGTGTCTAAATTCCTTTTTAGGAATCTTCACAATGTTCTTCCTTCATTTTTCCCATTTGGATAAAATCTTGTTTTATCCTTAACTATAGTGACCAAGTTTCTTGAGGACTTAAGATTCTGCCTTACTTGGGTTTTATTGTTTTGCTGAATAAGCATTGAGGATGATTTCATCCTTTTGGTTCTTTTTGAATGTGAGGTCTCTTTCGGAGAAGTCTACTCGGCTATAAGTCTTCATATATAAATTCTATACTGAAATCGGTATTTGGGGAAATAGTTAGAGCCCCTATTTTTTCAAGTCAAGACTGAACAATGATAATAATATCTGATAATAATAATGCCTCAATCGGGACTTTGTTGCAGTATAATGTTCGTTATGTTAATCTTGTGATAAGATCAAATGATAAGCATGCCCGAGCTTTTGGAATGAATTGTAAATATAATGTTGGATGAACAAGCTTTTGATAATGCCCAATAATTTTTCGAGGCTATATAATTTTCATTGAATATCCATGCTAGTGAGAAATCCAGATAAATAAGTAGAGCGTCGATCATCTGTCAGGGCTTAATGATAATTCCAGATAAATAATAAGAGTGCTGACCATCTTCCGGGCTTAATGAGAAATCCATATAAATAATACAAAAGGGGACCGAATGATCCTACATTGTTAGAGAATAATAGATTTCCAAAGCATTCATTTGAATAATAATAATAATAATAATAATAATAATAATAATAATAATAATAATAATGAATGTAATAAGCATGCCCGACCATTTGTCATTCATGTGCTTAACAAAGTTTGGAGTCTTTGAGATGATATATAGAGTTTCTACCTACATGTTTGACTCATTTTGTCCTTTATTGCATACATGCACGGATTTGTTTGATGTTTGTGCTTGTCTATCACATGTTGGTTGAGTGTTTCCTTCTCAATTTTGTCTATACAATGAACAAAATGCGATAAAACTTGACACAAAAGTAATGCATGTTACAACTATTTGTGAGTTTTTTTTTTTTAAAAAAATGAAAAAGGGCTGCGAAAGGTATCTCATTTTTTTCCTTTGCGATAAAGCCACCGTTTAAAAAGAACTAAAAAGGTGAGGAATTGAATATTATCCGGGGTCCAATGAGGTTTAAAAGAGTCCGAAAAAATTGAATGGAAATAAAAAGAAATATATGACAAAAATGGGCCAATAGGTTTTTAGTTTCATCACCTCATAAGAAAAAATAAAATTCATTAACTTTTAATGAGGGAGTTTGGATCGAATTTAAAACGCTTTGCACGTCCTTGAAAGTCAATAAAAAGCATTACATAGTATTGGACGTTATTGGTGTGGAAATCATTTATACTTTAATTTGTTGATATGATTAAGACGATGTCATCTAAATTCAACAATTTTACACCAAAGGAATATTTTGATGTTCATTCGTTAGGAGTACACTTCTACATCGTGCACATATGCCATGATTGAGTCGATTTTCCTATCGAATTTGTTCACACAATTTCATTATGTATCCATGATTTGGTTATCTTAGTGTAGATTCATGATGTGTGATTTTTGTAACATCATTCTTGCATTTTTGTATGAAAAAATTGAAAAATCAAAAATAGTGTGTTTGCTTTGTTTACCCTGACACCCTGATTGGATTTACTTAGTTTCTTCTTTTCCATATCTATTTTGGACAAATAAAATGGTGGAGAACGAATTATAATTTTATGGGGAAGTTTATGTATGGGGGAGAATTAATTTTGCTTTCATGTTTATGTTTATATCATTTCAAACTCGATACGTCATGAGGTTTCGTTTTGTCTCATGTGTGTAGGTATAATTAAAGATCATTATGTTGCACACCCTGATGAGAAAAGCTTGAAGTGTTGAAGAGCTGATTGTTGAAGAAAAGTTTGAAAAGTTTGAAGACTTGACAGTTTATCTTTTCACAATTGAGTTTATGGGAGGGTAGATTTGTATAGGTCATTTTATATTGATAATTCGTATATTTTTATTTTGTACCAACATAGACATAGGGGGAGATTTGTAAGAACATTGTCCGTTACAATTTATTATGTCGTATACCGCTACAAGTCGTCGAAGAATTAAGGAAGCGTATATCTATAAAAGAAGATGTGAATTTCAAGTAGACTTCAACATTCAAGCCCAACAAGGATAAATTTGGTAAAATTATGTCTAAGTTCCATTTACATTTCATATCAAAAGTGTTAGGATATTTTTTATAAGTTAAAATGGTTTTTGAAATTTTTATAAATTTAATATTTTCAAAAACATTTTCTTATAAAAGTTTTTAAAAAAAAAACATTTTCTGATCCCGTGCTCAGTTTTTTTTTGAGGTTTCCAACTTTATTAAAGGTCTGGAGTTTTTTTTAAATAGGGATCACTGCCTCAGTTGTTCAAACGACAGCGTATCTCGTTCAAACGAGATGTTGTATCGTTCAAATGACGGTGTATGTCGTTTGAATGACATGTGTTTTAGGCTGACACGTCACCGCCTCAATTTTTCTATATATTGGGTATCAAACTGTTTGTTTTTTTCTGCGGAGAAAAAAATTCCTTTGACAGAATACATTTTTATAGTGTTCTCCAACCATTTGAGGGTTCAAAACTTTTGAGTTTTCAATTCACAATCCCAATTGCTTTTGTGTGAGTTGTTTTGTGGAACCTAAAATATATTTTGTTGGATTTCATGCTGGTGATCTAAGTGCCATTAGAGGTACTAGACTGAAGACGACTGCGTGTCATAAATGAGTGATGAGGTGTTCCTGTGCTTTAGAGGAGATTGTGGTTCTTGGGAATTGCTGCACATAATTCATCGCTGACAACGCTGACCGAAGTCTACGAGTAATCGAGTGTCATCATACTGTATTTCATTATAACCGTATAAGTTGTGATTTACAATTATAATGAAATAAAAAGGTTTTGCCCTGAGGGGATTTTTCCTAAAATTTGTGTTGCATACTTTATTTATGTTGGATTGCACATGCATGCACATAGTTGATTGTGTTTAGGGGATAAATTAAATTGAATCAAAAATTGAATTTGATTAAATAAGTTTGAGATTGAAACTTGCACATTCATTTGAATCGGTATCACACATAAGAAGCGTTTTTCACAAATTGGTATCAGAACTTTTTAAAGCGAGGGCATGTCCCCATTTACAAAATTCACTTTTTATTGATACTGAATAAAAGCAAGAGAGATAGAATAATGGACATCTTTTGATTTACTGATAATACTTTCGAAGATGTTCGTCATTCTAAGGATTTTTAAATTCTTCACCCTCCAAAGTCTCTATCCGATATATCCTTGGTGGGATGACAGTTGAGATGCGATATAGTCCATGCCAGTTGGCCTCAAGCTTGGTAAATAGCAATGCTCTTTGGTGATGTGGTGTGAATCATGCATGATTCTTTTATTAGTATCTTATGGAGAGAGTATCTTTCTTGATGATGCCAAGCAGGGAACATGATATAAGTACAAATAGTAAATATGTACTAAGCATGGATAAGTGATGTGCAAGTGATATGCGATTATCTACAAGTCAGTGTGTGATAAGTGAACATGGATATATACAAGTGGAGGTGTGTGTTAGTGACACCTAAGCATGGATTTCTAAGTGATGTGTGACATGTGGAAATTTATGATCCTAGGTGCACGTGGTGTGAAGTGTACACGAAGAATTTTTCTACAAGTGCGTGAATAGTAGCATAAGCATGGGTAACATCCATATAAACAGAGTCTAGCCCTCTTAAAATAAGTTCCCAGCAGAGTCACCACTGTGGCCATCCCGGGGGGCGCACGGAATTGCTGCGCCGCGGTCTCGCATCCCTCTCTCTCGCTCTTGGAAAGGGGGAGGGTGATTTGACCGTTGTCAGTGTGGGGTGAATGTACAGAGATGGAGTCGCCGGTCTATTTTTCACAAAATAGGCAAAAGAACATGTCGCCACTTTGAGAGCGGCACCAAGGACAAACTGATGCATACGAAACTAATAGATCGAAGGTCCGAGGACTAAGTTACGGAATGGGAAGGGGTTAGGCACCCATCCCACCCTTTTGGTCTCTCATGGACAAGCGTTAATATTTCTTTTATATCCCCGTGAAGTGTGTGCATATGTTTATATATAATGGATATTGGAATCATTCGACCCATACCATGGTCGAGGTAAAGTGAAGTCATCCATAGGAATGTTCCCCAAAGTAAATAGAAGATAGAATATGAGCGTTCATCACGATATTGATCATTATTGGAGAACGATAATATGTATTGGATGAGACGCAAACAAGCATATTATTTATAAAGGCATGATAATTATATCTTGGAGAAATTTTGAGAAGTTTGGAGAAATTGGAAAATGGGAAAATTGGACTCGAGTCTCGAATTTTAATCCGAGACGCCTACGTAGCCCATTAAGGCATCAAAGTCCACGTAGTTCGAAAGTAGCAAAAGAGTGGGGTTTAACCCATAAATTTGGACGGAATTTTATTATATATGCAATGTGTAGAAAATGAGTTTTTTATTTTGGAAAATGTGTGAAGGACAATTTCGTTCGAAATTTATGAATATAACCCTCTTTAATTTATTTTTTGGGTTTTTTATAGAAAATAAAGTATGTGCAGTATACTAATAAAAAGTTGGATATTAATGTGTATGAACTAAAGTGAAACTAGATCATGAATTTATGTAAAAATGAAGAAGTAAAAGGGAAGGAGAAGGAATTGGACCTTTCTTGGTGCTTGAGCTTTGATCTTGGGTGTACTCCCTTGGATCTTGATAAGTGTTGATGAGAGAGAAGGATTTTTTTCTAAATTGGGTATGAAAAGGATGGGAATTTAGATTTGAATGGAATTCCTCCTATGGAACTTTGCGAGCTTGCTAAGATCACTGAAGCTGGTGCACAGATGGTGTTTGATACTGACTGTGGATGATCAGAGAATGAGGTAAGGGACTCTATTTATAGGAGTCAGGGGTTGCCGATCGGCCTACCCCAGAGGGTGCCAATAGGCAGGTGTCTCTGGACACTATGCCGATTGGCAGTGCTCAGGACCTTCCGATTGACAGTCTCGTGCAGACTTTTTGGGAAAAATGATCGTTGCGCACAAACCGTTGATCCGAATTGCGCATGGGTCATACCATTAGAAAATTATTTCAGAGACCTTCGAGAATCCTTTGGACCGCTCCCGGGTTCGGGGGATAACTTTGGGTCAAATGTGGCTCGGAAGCGCACGTCGGTCCTTTGGACAGGAGATCGATGGATGCAAACGGATCGTTCGTCCGCATGGTAAGTCAGAATCACGTATAGGGAAGGCCCTCAGAAATTTTAGGAGATGTACTTCGACATTCCAAAGAGTTTCGCCCGGTTTCATCAGTTGACCTTGGTCAACCGGGGCCCGGAAGTGCTCGGTGACCTCTCGAAGTAAAACGAATCGTTCGTCCGTACCATAAGTCAGAATCGCGCACGGGGCGAACTTTTGAAAGAGTTTTTAGTGCCCTTCAAATATTCATTCAGTCTCATTCAAATTGAAGAGTTGACTTAGGTCAAATGGAGCTCGAGAGTGCTCGGTGGCCTTCGGATCGATTTTTGGTGGAAAACTGATCGTTTGTCCGAACGGTTATGTCGTTTTGCACACGAGGCGGACTGTTGGAAAGGGATTTCAGTTCCTTTCAAGGATTAATGGAGCTTTAGCCCTGGCGTTGAAGTTGACCGGAGTTAAATAGGGCCTGAAGGTGCCCGGTCGCCTCTAGATTCGTACTCGTAGTGCGACCTAGGGTTTACGATGAAATGGGGAAGTTCTAGGGAACTAAGGAGAGACTTAGGGGACCTAGAATGTGGTGTCTACAGATCCCCTTGATGGGTGAGCTTGCAACAAGTGATAGCCGTCGAATAGATACCACGTGATAAAGGGAGGTCAGCTCTGTGGACCTAAGGTATGCGGATGACCGATTCAGAGGGTCGAGGTCAATTCTGACCCAAAGAGAGGTGACGACCGAGGACCGAGGCCAATTCTGACCTAACTCATGTGACAATCCAAGACCGGGGTCAATTCCAACCCAAAAGAGGTGACGACTGAGGATCGAGGCCAATTCTAACCTAACTCAGGTAATGATCCAAGACCGGAATCAGTTCTGACCTAAGAGAGGTGACGACCGAGGAACGAGGCCAATTCTGATCTAACTCGGGTGAAGATCCCAGACCGGGGTCAATTCTGACCTAAGAGAGGTGACGAATGAGGACCGAGGCCAATTCTGACCTAACTCAGGTGACGATCTAAGAACGGGATCAATTCTGACCCAAGAGAGGTGACGATCGAGAACCGAGGCCAATTTTTACCTAACTCCGGTGACGATCCAAGATTGGGGTCAATTATGACTCAAGTGAGGTGATGACCGAGGACCGATGCCAATTTTGACCTAACTCAGGTGACGATCCAAAACCGGGGTCAATTCTGACCCAAGAGAGGTGACGAACGAGGACCGAGGCCAATTCTGACCTAACTCAGGTGACGATCTAAGACCGAGGTAAATTCTAACCCAAGAGAGGTGACGACCGAGGACCGAGGCCTATTCTGACCTAACTCAGGTGACGATCCAAGACCGGGGTCAATTCTTACCCAAGAGAGGTGACGATCGAGGACCGAGGCCAATTCTAACCTAACTCAGGTGACGATCCAAGACCAAGGTCAATTCTGACCCAAGAGAGGTGACGACCGAGGACCAAGGCCAATTATGACTTAACTCAAGTGACGATCCAAGACCGGGTTCAATTCTTACCCAAGAGAGGTGACGACCGAGGATCGAGGCCAATTCTTACCTAACTCGGGTGAAGATCCTAGACCGGGGTCAATTCTGACCCAAGAGAGGTGACGACTGAGGATCGAGGGCAATTCTAACCTAAATTAGGTGACGATCTAAGACCGAGGTCAATTCTGACCCAAGAGAGGTGACGACCGAGGATCAAGGCCAATTCTGACCTAACTTAGATGACGATCCAAGATCGGGGTCAATATCGTGATGAACGCTTGTGGGACGATGGGGCTTAAGGATATTTGACAGTCTGATGTTTCCATGCTGACCATTCACGCTCATGGGATGATGGGGCTTAAGGATGTTTGGGAGCACCTTCCTCTGGTGGTGTGATGGATGATTTCTTCTATTGGATTCGGGAGGTGGGCATCTGCTCTGGATGAGATTCCCTGCTCCACTGCGATATTATGTGCATTGGGGGAGAGGTAGTGGGACACTACCCACACCTTCCACTTGGGCTTCGAGGATATGACAGTGACTCCCATAGACGTGCAGCAACTGTTGGGACTGGATTGTGAGGGTACACAAATAGAGGTTGATTGGATGCTGAGGGTGACGCCGGAGGCAGTGACGGAGGCTTTGGGCGATGTAGCGAGGGTGGTTTCTGGAGATTCGCTCCGTTTTTCCTCTTTGAGGGAGCTTCTGCTGAGTAGGAGGATTGATGAGAGTGATGGGATGCAGGTGCATCAGCTGGCTCGTTTGTTTATTTTGCTGGTGTTGGGGGGTTTCTTGGTGGCGACGAGTGGCGATGTCGTTCACTTATGATTCTTTCCAATTCTGAGGATGTTTTTGAACATCCATTTCTATGACTGGGGGAGCTTGACTTTGGCGACCCTGTATTATTCTTTGGATGCATTCAGCCGGTGCTGACGGCCGAGTTTTACTGGAGCCACGTATCTTCTGGGGGTATCATTTATTTTGTGCATTTTCCTTTATGCATTCGCATGCACTTCTTTTGGTTTCTTAGATGCTGATCCTTGTCCTTTTGCAGACGTGGTTCTATGAGGTGATTGGGTCAATAAGCTTTAATGGGATTTATCCAGGAAGGTCCCTGATCTACAGCAATGAAACTTACCATCAAGTCTTCATCAATACTTCGATTAGCCATGAGCTCGATTGGGATTGTCCTTTAGAGCTCAATTCTTGTTGTTGATGCTAGCCAAGCAAGAGCATCAGCTCGGGCATTCTCTATTCTTGGGATTATACTCATACGAACGGCTTGAAATTTGGTAATGCCTTTCATGGCCTTAGCAAGATACCTGGTCATCAATTCTCCTTTGGCCATATACAAATTCAGTACTTAGTTAACAACCGGCTGTGAATCACTATGCGCCACTACTTGCTCAGCGCCTAATGAATGAGCTAAATTTAGCCCCACTACTAGCTCGTCATTTGATGCTTTGAACTGAAATCTAAGAGCATTACTTAATATCAATATTATCAGGAGTATTAAGTATTATACATGTTCCATTGTCGGTAGCACATGAAGATCTATCCACGTACAAATTCCATATCAAAACATTGTCATCGAAGCTTTCTGCTATCAATGATCCGTGCTGGAATATGTTTTTACTCTCCTTTGCATATTTCTGCACCATTTCCTGAATTCTAGATGGCTCAAGTTGGTCGGCAGCTACTTCGGCTTGCTTTTGAGCTGAGCTCTCTTCTTTCGAAGTTTGCTCAACAGACAAGCTCTTTTGGTCGGGAACCTCTAGATAAGTAAATTCAGCAATGAAATGTGCAAAGCTTGTCCTTTCAATGAAGATCTTGGTTCATAGACTATTTCATACTCTCCCAATTCTACTGCCCAGTACATCAATCTTCCTGACTTCTCAGGTTTGTAAAGATCTAGCTAAAGAGGTAGATCAGTATACACTACTATGGTGTGTGCTTGGAAAAAAGGTTTCATTCGTCTTGAAGCCTCAATAAGTGCTAAGCCTAAATTTTCCAAACGTTGATACCTAATTCCAGCTCCTCTGAATGCTTTACTCGTATAGTAGGATGGTTTTTGGATTCCATTGTCTTGTCTGACCAATGTCGAGCTCACCGCTGACTCAAAAATAACTGAATACAAGTACAATTTCTCTCCCAAAACTGGTCGGGAAATAAATGGTGGCGACCCCAAATACTTCTTTAACTCCTGGAACGCTTCCTCACATTTTTCATTCCACTCAAGTTTTTTCTCAACACTTTAAAAATGGCAAGCACCTGTCTGTTGCTCGAGACACAAATCTGTTTAAGGCTGCCACTCTTCTAGTGAGTCTCTGTACATCTTTCTCGCAGGTCGATGATTGCATTTTGATCAAATCTTTTATCTTTGATGGATTGGCTAAAATTCCCCGTTGATTAACTATAAAGCGGAGGAACATCCCTTCTTGTACTCCAAACACACACATGGCCGAATTTAGCTTTATCTGATGCTTTTTCAACTGATCAAAAGTTTGGCTGAGATCGGCGATGTGATCTAAAGATTTTTTGCTCTTTGTCAACATATCATCCACATAAACTTCCATATTTTATCCTATCTGTTCTTCGAAGACCTTGTTCACCAACCTTTAATACGTTGCTCCTGCATTTTATGAGACCAAAAGGCATTACATTATTGCAATAAGTTCCTCGGGGGTGATAAAGGCTATAATTTCCCTGTCTTCAAGTTTCATTTTATCTGGTTATAACTATAATAGGCATCCCTGAAGCTTGAAAGCTCATGTCCTAATGTGGCATCCACCAGCTGATTAATTATGGGCAATGGAAAATGGTCTTTTGGGAACGCCTTTTTCAAATCAGTGAAATCTACGTACATCCTCCATGTATCATTCTTTTTTTTACCATTACAACATTGTCCAACCAGTTTGGGTACTTCATGTCTTCAATAAACCAAGCTTTTTATAGCTTCTCTACTTCCTCTTGGACAACTTGATTCTTTTTAGGACTGAAAAGCCGACGTCTCTGCTTGATCTGCTCGGTATCCTTACTAACATTGAGCTTGTGATAGATGAAATTGGGATCAATCCCAGGCATATCCTCATGGCTCCAAGCAAATACATGTTTCCGTTGCCTTAGGAATATAATCAACTCCTGTTTAAGGATAGGATCCAGTGTTGAGCCGATCTGCATAGTCCTTCCTAGTTAGTCGTCGTCCAGAAAGATTTTTTCAGCGGCTTCTATAATCTGTCCTTTAACCAACTCTATTTCATCTCGTGGGTCTAAGGTTTCAACCTTAGATTTACCATTAGGCTCAGTAGTATCCACCTGGTAAGTTATAGTCTTCTTCTTTAATTCAATCAAATCTTCTTGATCGGCTGACGAGTAGTAACACTCTCTAGCCACTTTTTGGTCTCCTTTCACAGCAACTACCCCAAAATGAGTTGGAAACTTCAAACATTGATGGACTATTCACGATACGGATTCAAACTTCTTCAATCTTACCTTGTTGAGGATCACATTATATGCATATTAAATGTTCGTATCGATCATGAAGAAACGTATTTTCTCTGTGTGACTTACTGGCCAAGTGCCGATCAATATTTCTAGATTGATTTTTCCTTAAGGGAAACGTTTTTCACCAGAAAATCCTACTAATGGCCTATTATAGGGTTCCATCTGGCTGAGCTTCAAGTTCAAACTCTGAAACCAATGGTAAAACATAATATCGGTCGAACTCCCATTGTCAATCAAAACTCTGGCGATGATAATATCCTAGATTCTGAATTTGACAACCAATGGGTCATCATGGGGATAAAGTACCCCAGAGAGACTATTTATTGAAAATCCAATCACCAATTTGTCTTTATTGACTTTCTTTGTCCGATCATCTTTATTCATGTTAATCCTCTGAATATAGGAGCAAGCCTGGGCTTCATTCAAGTAAGCTTTCCTTTCAGTAGTATGATCACCTCCTCCTGTATCACCACCTATAATCATATGACAATTAAATGAACCAAAGTTGATCATAGCTACTTCACGTTCTGGTTGCTTGGGCTTCTTCAACATGTATGGATCATATTTATAATCATCTTTATGATTTCCCGTCCTATCATCTCTAGGCTTGCATGGAGAATTTGACCTTCTTCTAGGTACTTTCCCATCGTGCCAATAAACAAATTTTTTGAGTTTTCCTCGACGGATGAGGGATTCTATCTTATTTTGTAAAGCGAAGCACTTATATTCGTTGTATGACTATGATCCTTATGGAATTCATAATATTTGGATCTATCCCTCTTGTTAGGAGGTGCCCTTAACTTCTCAGGCCATCACAAATCCTTATTGTGCTTTATTTCTTTCAGAATATGATGAATGCTAACACTTAATAGAGTGTAGTTTCCATACTTTTTTATCTTATCTTCTTTCTTTGACCTCTGTTCCTTCTACTCCTTCTTATCAGGCTTCATATTAGGCTTCGAGGCTAGACTCTATTTTGTGGCTATAGCTTCCTCCGCATTCATTATTTTTATTTCCTTTGCCATGAGTTCAGTCATAGTTTGGGGAGGATCTTTATCCAAAGTACAATATAGTTTCTCGGGAAGTAAGCCACTCATAAGAGAAGTGATGGTTGGTTTCTCCTCATAATCAATCACTTCTAACTTTTCATTATTAAAACATGTGATGTATTCCCTGGTAATTTCCCCCACTTGCTGCCTTACACTTAGAAGATGAGCTACTCTTTTCACTGGCATAGCTCCAAAACAGAAGTTGCTAATGAATAGCTCGGCAAAATGATTGAAGGTGGAAATTTTTCCTCAGGGCAGGTTATTATACCATATTTGGGTTGAACCCGTAATGATACTTGAAAAGGCTCTGCACCTCATTTCATCAGGGACTGTATAAATATGAGCTACGGCTTGATATTTCTCAATATGGAGAACTGGACCAGTATTTCTATCATATTTTTTGGTGACTACAAGAGCTTTAAATTTTGATGGAGTAAGAAAATCCACAATTTCCTAAACAAACGGGGATCCTTTAACAAAGCTCCGCTGCAAAGGATTCTTGGCTTTTTCCATTTTACCCAACTAATCTTCTAATCTCTGGATTGACCATTTCCAGGATGGATTGCCTGCCTCAAATTTATGCGAAGCAGCTCGGTTGTGCCAACCATGTTTCTGCACTGAACTCTCCTCCTGAGAGGTCTACTTGGCGCATACAGATTGTCGGATGCTTGATCTTGATCTGACTGAGGCCTCATGTTAGTCCGATGAGTATTGAGTGTTCCGGGATAATGCCCTGGGAGGAATTCTATTTGCTCGAGGTCCTAAACAATCAAAGGGTGAAGCTCTGCTTAGCCTTTCCAAGACACTTGGCCTTTCAGGAGAAAAAGAATGGATATCATAGAGTTCTGTGGACATGAGCAATGAACTTGCTCCTCGACGATAAGAGGTATCTCATGAAGATCTGGAATAACTATTGATGATGCTGAAAATAGCACTGCAAGATAAGGTGTTGATAAGCTCAAGCTAATGATAATAATGGCAGCACAAGAGTGAATATATTAAGTACAGGGACGTGAGGAGAAGAGGATGAACAAAAGTATATAAGTGGTTCAGCCAATCAGGCCTACATCCACTGTGAGTGTGTGAGTAATTTCACTAGATGAAGGCATTAATGGCCATAGATACAATCTCTCAAGATTTCTCTCTTTACTGTGTAAACCAGTAGAGTTTATCTAGTGTTACAATTATGGATCCTTTTACAAGGTAGAGGATGACCTCTATATATAGTGCTTGGGGGTGTAATGTACCCCCCAAGCATGCAATGAGCATGTGCATGAGGATCGAACCAGTATGAGAATGACACCTGGCTGATCTTATGTAGATAATGATGACCTCAATATTCCCTCACGTGAGGGGAATGGTTCGGTTATAACTGATTTGTCCATGTGTTCCCAACCTTACATGTGCTTGTAAATGCTTGGCCATGTGTCCTTGACTGATGTAACCTCGACCTGGATGAGTACGAGGTTGGTGAAGTCCGACAGTGTTGCTTTGTCTTGTCAATATCAATGATGACCTCAGCCAGGAGGGCTGGCCGAAGTTAGGTATGAGGTAGATGTAACGTCGGCTGAGGCAGATGATGATGTTGGCAGTTACCTGAGCCCCTGAGACTCTGTTGACCTTGGCTGATGGCCAGTCGAGGTTGGTATATTAAGGTCTGACCTTATGAAAGACGACCTTGCTAATGGTTGTCATGAGCTTCTTGTCAACTCGGCTATGAGACTGGCCTAGGTTAGTCATTCTGAGTAAGAGGGTGCACTTTGGGCATATCAATCACCCCCTAGCCCTTAGTCTTCTATGTGAATAGATGATTGAGGGGTATGTGTGTTAGGCCGAGGCTGAGTCTCTTTGGGTGCCAATGTTTTCTTGACATGTGTCACTTATTGAAGTGACAAACGTATTCCCCAAGGTGAGATGATTCTGACTTGTCTTTTGGGTTCCCTAGGGCAATGATGGGGGCATTGGAAATCACGACCCATCATTGAGTAGGTTTAAAAACACCTTCTCTTTCCTCATTCTCTTTTTTCCTCCCGCCTAAACTTTTCTGCCATTGCAAATCTCTTAAAACCTTCCATAGTTTGTTGTGTTTCAGAGTCTCATGCATCTAGTCCTTTCCTTCTTGAATCGTACTCTCAGGTATTGCTTCTCAACCTATCATTTTCCATTTCTGGTTGCAATTTTTATAGCTTCAATTTTTCGGGAAGGGTTTCCACCAGTGTCAATGGTTATAGGGATAGGCTTGTAGTGGTTAGGTTATTTCCGGACTGTTCCAGGCATCTTCGAAGTTGTTTCAGCCACAAACAGCCCTTTTTAGGTTTACCGGTGGCCTTCTGGTCACCTTCTTCGGTAACCTGCCCTTGAGTGTTCTTGGTGTTCTTCGATCAAGTGTTTCAACATCCCCTTTTTTATCTTTAGTTTGGGTTCTTTTAAGTTGTGTACCTATTTTTGGTTTGAGTCCTTCCTTTGAGTGTAGTGTCGTCTCACTTATGCGCAGACCCTTGTACCAACTTATAGAAGAGTTCCCATCTTTTCGTGAGAAGACCTTTGAGAAAATTAGGCAAATAGAGATATCCCAAGAGGAAGCTTATAGGGCTGAGGCCTTTCCCCTCAAACCCATCTTTCCTCCACCCCTGAAGGTTATATACCCTGAGTCAGCCGATCCTACTGAGCCTGCAGAGGTTCCTGAGGATCCTTCACCAATGTCTGAGTCATCTTCGTCCGACCCCATGTCAACCTATGAAGTGGGAGAATCTGTAGACTCTTTTTAAGAGGCTATGGACTATTCTCTTAGACAGGTTGAGGTTCTTAAGGAAACTGAGGTTTCAAGTTGTGCCTCGTCTCACCAAGGTGCTAGCACTTCGCATAGGTCTTCTGATGTTGAAATCTTAGGGCCAAGTGTGGCCCTTCCACCTCCCATTGATGTCATTCCCCTGTCGGCTGCCACTGGGGTCGAATTTGCTCAGAGGTTTCCTGGTGGTGCTCCAACACCTGTCCGGGCCGATGTTGTTGGGGATGGTTGATACGGCGGAAATATTGCGTATTTCACCCGTTAACCTACGCGTTATTAGCCCCCTCGGGTATCTTATTCCCTATATTTATGCTCGTTAACCAGACAACCCTCGGATTTCTATGATATCATGTTTCGCAGGTGTTAATTGAGCTTTTGTAGGTATTTGGATGCTAAGTGTGAAGTCCGGATGCGTTTCGCTCTATTTCCGTACACAACCGCACGCGCAAGGGCATTTTAGTCTTTTGACAGCTTGGGCACCTGGCCCGACATCTACACGGAAGTTGTAGCTCTCCTCGCTAGCTTCGCGTGGCCGCGAACGGTGCGCGATTCCGATGCATAACGACAAAGTTACGGCGATTGGAGCGACGTTGGATTGTATGCCAAAATAGGGAGGATTGCAGGCTGCCCCTGCTTGGTCGATCTATCGACCATAAGGGTCGATCGATCGACTCTTCTTATTTTTTCCACGAATTACTCTGTCGATCGATCGACACCAGAGGTCGATCGATCGATCCCCTGTTTTTCTGCAGATATTTTCTTTTCTTTTCTTTCTTCTTTTCTTTTATTCTAACTTACTATAAAAGCAAATTTTGTTGTAATATTCAGATATAATTAGTTTCATACGTTTTTAGGTTAGTTCTTAGCTAGGGTTTGGGGTTTTTGCTTGGTTTGGCTTCAATTCTCTTAGGTTTGACACCCCCTTTGGATTGTAAGTTGTATTATTCATTACCCTCACCATTAATATAGTTTGTATTCATTACTTTCTTGCTTTCTAATTAGGTTTATTGTGTTTATTTATTGCTTTTCTAGCATAATTTAGTTTAACTCACCATGCATCCTTAGTTAAATAGGGTCGGGATTTCATTTCCGCCATTTTCGGGCCCCGAGCTCCGAAAACTAGGTTTAGTGTAAAATTGCATTTAATTGAAACCTCGCGTATTAAAGTTGGATTGCTAAGCGTTTATCTTTCTTTGTCATGCAACGTTAGAGTTTATAGCGACAATCCGAATTTAATCCGCGCGCGACCTTTTTGCAGTTAAATGTTTAATCTCGCAACTTTGGCTTAAATTCCTTATTGTGTGTTGTTTATGCTTAATTGTAATTGCTCGATTAGATTGCTTTCGAGCCTTAACTCTAGTTAGTAGTTGTCTCGATCCGTTTGGTAGAATGCAATCCCGATCCTCGCTTTACTTTATTTTAGCATTAACTTCTCATTTTCTTTTGTTACCATAACCACCTATCACCTTTTACACTTTTATTCCTGAAGTAATTAAACAATTAACATCTGAAATTTAATAACTCCCTGTGGATTCTCGATACCCGACTTACCGCTTTACTTGCTTGTCAAGTGTAGCTGTAGTTTAGGTTCTTTTGCATTGTGTCGCCGAACCGATAACAACGATTTGCGTATTACACGACGCACGGTTCGCGCCCGATCAAAATGGCGCCGTTGCCGGGGAATTATTGTTTTAGATTGTAATTGTTTTCTGATTTCGTAGTACTTTTCCTTTTCTATTTGTATTCTTTCTCTTAACCTTTCTTGCAGGATTTGCATACTCTGAGCGCTAAGAAGCTTCTATTCGAGGTTGCTCACTTTCTTTCTTTCTTGGATTCTCCATCTTTCAACCACGAGGTAATCATGTCTTTCTTTTATAGTAATTATGGTTATTCTAATGATTCATACTTTGGGGATAGCTCTCAAGTTTTCCATTTCCAAGATTTTCTTGAAAATGAAAGACTTGAAAACATTTATCGAAATGAAAATCGTCATTGGGAGCTTGAGTTGGATTCATTATTCGAATCCAATGACGATTCTTATCTCATTACTTTCGAAGACGAATTTCAACCAAATGAGGAGTCCGAGGCTCTTGAGCCGAGGAAGCCTACTTTGGAAGAAACTTTTCTTCTTTATTCCCAAGGTTTGGAAAGCCTAAATGATGCTGGAATGAGACTTGGTTCACTTTGCGATGAGATGAATTCTTATGCACAAAACAACGAGGAGGTGGAAACTTGTGTTTCACCTCAATTCTTCAAAGAATTTCTCATCGAGTGTGAATCTCTCTCCCTCGAAATTCAATCTCCTTCCGACGATGATTCGATTGAGATTGAATTTGTTTCATCACCATATTCGTTTTCCGTGATCGAACCATTAGAATTACCGGTTGATTCCTGTGAGTCGGTAGAAATTAAAACTTCTACAACTTTTGCCGACGAGGACTCTTTACCGGACTTGTTGTCGATGGATGTTATCCCGATGTGTGCACCATCTCCCATTCCATTTGAAAAACCTTTGGGAGATGAATCGATTTTTCTTGGACCTCAAGTGTACTTTTCCCCCTTGTTATCCAAATCCCCCATCGTCCGCCTAGAATTTCAAATTGGCGATGGTTCATTTCTTTCACCGCCCACATGCCTTCCGTTGTTCAAACGGAATTCCTATTTTCCGGGAGGCATGCATGCTCGGGGGGGTCCACCGTTGATCCTCCAAAGTCAAATCGTGTTTTGGATGGACCCTCAAAAATTTCGACTTTTGGTATATAGTTAATTGTGCATTCCGAGTGTAGGTTGTATATACTAACTTCTTTATTTTTGTTTTTCTTGGTTTTAGCCTAGTGTAATTAGCTAATATCTTTTTCTTTCTTTTTGTATGCTTGGTTCTAACTCTTTTGTAGGTTCAACGGACTTGAATTTGTGGAGATATGCGCCCCGGCACGCACTTTTATTAAGAAAACAATCAAAAATCACAAAAACATTTTTTTTCCCTTTGATATTCACACACGCATCCTCATGCAATTGCATTTGTTTTTATTTTTATTTTATTTTATTTTTCATTTGTTGTCGTGATTATGCGTGTGCGTTGCTCGTGTACATATTTTTATTTTCTTTCATTTTATTTTTTTTTATTTTCTTTAGCCTAGGCCTTTTAGGTGTGTATATCTAGGCCTATGTGTATTTTATTTTTATTTTGATATTTCTATTTTTGTTTCATATTTTTATGTGTACATATATATATATACTATATTTATATTTATTTTCTTTTTATACCCCATATTTGTCCCCAAATTGCATTTCCCCCCCCCCCCACTTTAAATTGCCAATGCAGTGAGATTTTTCTGCTTGGTCGATCGATCGACCCTTGGGAGTCGATCGATCGATCGACCAGTAAAACCGAAACTGTTTCTTTATTTCTCCCCTTTCTTCTTATTTCTCTCCTCTCCTGTCCATACGATTTGTGCCCTAAATATTTCCCCTCACCAAATTCCTCCATTTTCTTCCAATTTCTGCATATCCAAGGTATATCTCTACTTGTTTTACATGAATTTGTAGTTTTTGGTAGAAATGTGTCACAAATTACATAGTTTAAACCCTAGTTTGACACTTGTTTGGATTGTTGGTGTTATCCCCTGATTTCGTTTGTTCCAACTGAATTCATGTATTATTCTTGTTATAAATCCACTCATGAACATGTTTTGATTGCTGCATTGTTGGTTGTTCATGAGTGGGGTTGTATTGTTGGTTCAAACTCGGTATTTTCGACCTTGACGCACATTGCGCACTCCAAGTGTTCGTCAAAATGCCTAAAACAGATTTCAATCATTATTTTGACGCACACTTGGGTGATTTTCTTGCCATGTCGCGTTCTGACATTTTTCATCGCATTGTTGCTTATTTTCACCTCGGTTTTGCGCACTTGCACCACCATTTCAATTTTCACACTACTAACCATAAATTGTGCTTACACTTGCTTGTATTGTGTAATTTGTGTTTTGTAGGTTGAAATGGCACCGAAAAAGTATGCTTCTACTAGGTGTGTGCCCGCCGGGGGCGTCGATGGGTTTCGCACAGAACAAGAGCGGGATTGGTACCGTGAACATTTCTACACGTCCGAGCGACCGCTTGGCTTTCATTTTGCATGGGTACTAGAGGACATACCGAGAGAGGCGCGGATACTGTTGCGCCGTCAGGGGTGGGAGCCCTTTCTTTCTACTAATGGGCGCGTCAACGAAGAGTTGGTACGGATTTTCTACGCGACATTAGTAGAGGTGAAGAGCAGAGATGGGCCGACCACATATGAGGCCATGGTTCGTGGGGTGAGGATCCCATTCAGTATTTCAGACTTAGCAGCATTTATGGATGTTCCTCTCCCTGCGGACCCAGTCAGTTTTCTCGATGGGTCTATCTACGGCCGTGGGACATTGATAGAGGCCCTTGCACCGGGCGAGCCTTGGAAGAGGGGTGCATTCCGCTCGGCTGCGATGGAGGACTTGCCTAGACTACTCCACTACATCAATGTCCATTCCTTCATGGTGACGAACAACAGGTCTGAGGTTCGTCACAGGCATGCTGCACTGATCTACACTATGCTGAATGGATTGGGCAGTATCAGTTTGCCCGCTATTTTTCTAGATATGATGTGCGCTACGGCGAAGGAGGTCACCTGGAGATTTTCCCTTCCTTTTCCTGCCCTTATCACGAAGATATGTATTTCTCACGGTTGCCAGGAGTTAGACGCAGACCGTAGGCATATGCCACTCGGGCTTCTCTCAAAAGACAACATCACAAGAATGCTGAAGCGCGAGTGGGGGCAACCGGGTGGGAAGAGACAGAGGGCAGAGACACCTGACTTTCCTGACGAGGAGGAGGAGATTAGAGAGATGGAGACTGGTGAGGGTTCTCACGTGCCACATACAGAGGATGATGCCCGCTTTGCGGCATACCAGGCAGTGCAGGACCAGCGCTGGGAGGAGACCCAGCTCAGGTGGGCGACTTGGGAGTCGCGCCTGGACTAGTTGCAGGCCGATCAGCGGCAGCAGTGGGCTCAGCAGCAGGCTCATCAGGAGAAATTTCAGGCTGAGCAGCGGCAGGAGTGGACTTTGCAGAGGCAGGCCAGGGCACAGAGTAGACAGGAGTACCGGATGATGCAGCGGATGATGAGAGATCTTTATCTGCAGCGCAGTGATTTCGACACGCCAGTGCCTCCTCATTTTCAGGACCCCTCCGATCCTAGTGGTTCTGGCCACTAGGCTGTTGTTGTGCTGGGTTTCATTTTTGTATTTTGGGACCGGATAGTATTGTACTTTTTATTTTATTTTTATTTTTATTTGTATTTCTTTTATTTCAGAAGTTGTATTGTATTAAGTAATTTTGTATTGAACTTATGAAATGAGAAATGAAAATGTAGTTTGTGGTTGTTTATTGGATTTTGATGTGTGTGACCTTCCATTTTATAAAATCAAAAAGTTCACCATCAATTTATCTAGTATTTGCACTTCAGCCCTCTATGTTATTGTGACTTGTGACATAGATTCTCTTAACTTTATACATCGGTATATATTCTTCATATGCTTTGTACTAACTTGTTTTGCAGCTTCATTTGGACTTGTACTTATGGAGATCGCTCCACGTGTGGGTAATATCATTCTTTTCCTAGCTTTGTGTTGTGTTCTTTAATGGACGCATTGGGGACAATGCAACATTTAAGTTAGGGGGTGTAGGATAGTTATCCATTTTGCTGTTTAGTCCTTGGATTGGTTTACAATTTAGTTACAAAGCATGTTTTTGTTAAAATTTGAAAATTTTCAAAAATATTTTCTTTCTTTTTTCTCCTTTATTGGGCATTTTGCCTTGTTTCCGATGATAAATTTCAATAATTGCTCGATCAAATAGACAATTCAACTATGCATGCTCTCGATTTTAGAAGTTATTAGATTCTAGTCCCTAAATCATTAATATTATGAATAACTTCATGAATTAAACTTTATCCGTGAACATATGCACTTTCCTTGTCATATTGAATTGGCTTAAGATTTTTATAACTCGGTATGCTTTTGTTGCATTGTATATACTTACACCGAGTGAGATTAGAGACTTATCTTCATTTGTGAGTGTATACACTATTCTTTTCTCATTGAAAACGTTACAGTCGTCGGTAATCTCTTTATTCTTTCATTGACCGTTCATTAATTGAGTTCATCATTGAAATGTGTTACTTGAGCATGATTTTCATACGTTGTTTTGACTCGCGAATTGCGTATACTTTGTGAAATGATCATAGGCCCTCTTTGATATATCACCCATATGACCTTGACCTCACCTTTATATGTTCCCTAGTCAACCCCTTTGAGCCTATATACTAGCCTTTCGTTTCATTACCCAAAAACCCCATAACCAACTCCAAATTGGAGTTTTAAGCCATATATATTACCTTACATACCCTTGTTTGGATTGTTGCTTGGAATTGAATGTTATTAATGTTTGTGTGGTTGCAATTTGAGCATGAAAAGAGTAAGAAGTGTCAGAAAAAGAAAGTAGTGAAAAAGAGAAAGCAAAAAGCAAAGAAAACAAAAGAAAAAGTGAGAAAAAGGAAGAAAAGAAAAAGAAAGAGAAAGTTGTAAATATTGTTGGTAGTGTTTCAATAAGCTTTGATTACTCTCTCGATTGTTATATCTATGCTCGTTTGGACATTCTTGTCCAACTTTTGATATTGCCCACTTTTTACATTATTCTGAGTTTCATCCCCAAACACTTTGAATCCTTATATACTTCCCTTTCATTTCGTACCTTAACCTAGCCATACATTACAACCCTATTACAAGTCCTATGTGATCTTAAGTAGATGTAATTCAAATGTTTAAATAGTTTTGATAATCTGTGAAAATGCATTTGGCCTCTTTTAGTGTGCGGTATCCTTTCACTGAGATTGCAATTTTTATTTCCTATATAGCGTTCCTCATTCGTGACATGTGCGCGGCCTAGTTTCCATTTACATTTACTCTTTATGCCCGCATGTCCCGTGTATTACCTCCCTTTTCATAGTGAATTCATTTGTTGAGCGTAATGCCCGTGAGGATTGAATGTATGCATGCTTTGATGTTTAGTATCCGAATTATTTAAGTTTTTCGCCAAATCATACCTTGCATATGCTCACTCCCCTCCCACATGTTAGAGTTTCAATTCATTGAGGTGCATTCGATAATGTTAATAACTACGGACTTCTCATGCGAATTCGTTTGCTATGCTAATAACATGTTGAAATCTTGTTCGCACTGATGAGTTTGTCTGACTTGATTGGGCATATTTTGAGGAAACTTTATGATGTTTGTGGGTTTCATCCCTGAAAACCCTCACGAGACGACACTCGTCCACTAGGGTAACCTAGGGGTTTAACGGCTTATTGCATATGCTAAATGCAATCGAATCGCCCGCGAAAGTGGCTTTATCTTTTTATTTCTTTTATATCATACTTTTGTACTCTCTCCTGTGTTGGTTTACTAGTTCTTCTTGTTGCATCTTATTTCATTGCTAGGGACTAGCAATGTGTAAGTTAGGGGGTGTGATACGGCGGAAATATTGCGTATTTCACCCGTTAACCTACGCGTTATCAGCCCCCTCGGGTATCTTATTTCCTATATTTATGCTCGTTAACCAGACAACCCTCGGATTTCTATGATATCATGTTTCGCAGGTGTTAATTGAGCTTTTGTAGGTATTTGGATGCTAAGTGTGAAGTCCGGATGCGTTTCGCTCGATTTCCGTACACAACCGCACGCGCAAGGGCATTTTAGTCTTTTGACAGCTTGGGCACCTGGCCCGACATCTACACGGAAGTTGTAGCTCTCCTCGCTAGCTTCGCGTGGCCGTGAACGGTGCGCGATTCCGATGCATAACGACAAAGTTACGGCGATTGGAGCGACGTTGGATTGTATGCCAAAACAGGGAGGATTGCAGGCTGCCCCTGCTTGGTCGATCTATCGACCATAAGGGTCGATCGATCGACTCTTCTTATTTTTGCCACGAATTACTCTGTCGATCGATCAACACCAGAGGTCGATCGATCGATCCCCTGTTTTTCTGCAGATATTTTCTTTTCTTTTCTTTCTTCTTTTCTTTTATTCTAACTTACTATAAAAGCAAATTTTGTTGTAATATTCAGATATAATTAGTTCCATACGTTTTTAGGTTAGTTCTTAGCTAGGGTTTGGGGTTTTTGCTTGGTTTGGCTTCAATTCTCTTAGGTTTGACACCCCCTTTGGATTGTAAGTTGTATTATTCATTACCCTCACCATTAATATAGTTTGTATTCATTACTTTCTTGCTTTCTAATTAGGTTTATTGTGTTTATTTATTGCTTTTCTAGCATAATTTAGTTTAACTCACCATGCATCCTTAGTTAAATAGGGTCGGGATTTCATTTCCGCCATTTTCGGGCCCCGAGCTCCGAAAACTAGGTTTAGTGTAAAATTGCATTTAATTGAAACCTCGCGTATTAAAGTTGGATTGCTAAGCGTTTATCTTTCTTTGTCATGCAACGTTAGAGTTTATAGCGACAATCCGAATTTAATCCGCGCGCGACCTTTTTGCAGTTAAATGTTTAATCTCGCAACTTTGGCTTAAATTCCTTATTGTGTGATGTTTATGCTTAATTGTAATTGCTCGATTAGATTGCTTTCGAGCCTTAACTCTAGTTAGTAGTTGTCTCGATCCGTTTGGTAGAATGCAATCCCGATCCTCGCTTTACTTTATTTTAGCATTAACTTCTCATTTTCTTTTGTTACCATAACCACCTATCACCTTTTACACTTTTATTCCTGAAGTAATTAAACAATTAACATCTGAAATTTAATAACTCCCTGTGGATTCTCGATACCCGACTTACCGCTTTACTTGCTTGTCAAGTGTAGCTGTAGTTTAGGTTCTTTTGCATTGTGTCGCCGAACCGATAACAACGATTTGTGTATTACACGACGCACGGTTCGGGCCAGATCAATGGTTATGATGGTGAGGAGAGTGATCTCGATACATCTGAGGTGGCCGAGTATGAGAGCACCATCAGCGAGTATGACCTTCTTACTTTTAGGCACCTCTATTCCATAAATTCTTCCATCATCCTTAGGAAACCTCTAAGGTATGAGAGGGCCTTTGATGGCCGAGACAGAGATATCTGTGTTTATGAGCAGATGTTCAATTTGGGCTTTCATCTTCCTATCCACCCATTCATCAGAGTTATACTCTCCCATATAACTCTTGCCCCTTCTCAACTATCCCCTAATGCCTGGAGAGTTATGATTGGGGACATAGTCCTTTGGAGGGTTGTCCACCACTCAGACCTTCCAGTTAGAGTTTTCACTGGTTGTTATGTTCCCTCCTCTGCCAAAACCCACCGCTAGCTATTACCACTTCTTAGCCAGGAAATTATAGAAGAAAATTCTCTTGGTTACCCAAACTTCGAATCATAATTGGAAACCTCGATATTTCTTTGTTTCTGAGGCATGGGAATTTGGTTTAGATAAGGCTTCTGGAACGTCGGTTCCAAGGACCCCTCTGAGGTGGGGGAATGTCTCCCTTGCTACCAAAGCCGACCCTAGACTTAGCCATGACAATTACAAAAACGTTGAAGACCTTTGCAGCCAGGGCGAGAAGGGTCGGCTCGTTAAATATGAACATCTGATGACCCCCTACTACCTATCTCAGACAGGTTTAGGGGGTGGTCCCTTGGAAGAGTTTCGTAAGTCTTAATTTTTCTTACCCAAGTTATACCTCTTATGTTTTATATATCTGATTGACTAACTCAGAGACTTGTCTTTTGTAGAGCGCCCAGCGGGAATATCAGACGAGCTTTGGGAAATGTCTCCTCCCGGTCTTGTGAAGCTAATGGATAAAAAGGGTGGGAAAAATGTACCCCCTCCTACCACCAAAAAGAACGTAGGCACCTCTAAGGTCGATGCTAATAAAACGATGAAGACCACAGCTGACCCGGAGCATACGAGGCCGGGTAAGACTCAGGCCAGGGATCGTGCCATTACCATCTCTACAGACAATGCCCTGGATGCTCGTCTTGCTCAGCTTAAAATTAGTGATAGCTTGATCGACCACAGTCTGAAGGCTTCCGATGCTATCAGCACAATAATGACTGAAGAGGACAAGCATTTCTTACGCGCGTTGGACGTCCCATTGTTGGCCGAGTTTACCCTCCACAAGTCAATTCAGGTACCAGTTTTTGCTCATTTGATCATTTTCTCTTCATAAGTGTAAATTCAGCTTTTTAGAAATTATATCTCATATATTCTTACATCTGACCTTCTTCTGTAGGGTGTCTTGTCTTTACATCGCTTTGTTGACTGGACTCTAAAGAAGATTCCCCTTATAGAGAAGGGTCGGGAAGCTGAGAAGGTTCAGGCCTCTTTAAATGCAGAGGTTGAAAGGCTGAAGGGAGTTATCAAGTAGAGGGACAATGACATATGTCAGCTCAATAAGGACCATGACGTAGCTCTAAAGGCCAAGGATGAGGTCTTTCAGTCTAAGGTTGATGCTGCAGTCAAGGTTTCTTTGAAAGATGATTCTGAGATGACCATCGAAGACTACAAGTGATGAATTTGTCATCTTTGGTTTTGAATACCTAGAGAGGGGTATCAAAGCAACAGGCAAATGGGCAGCCACTAAGGAGGAGTCTGGGAGCTTGACTGCTTCAGACTTTGTGGGTCTCAGCTTTGGAGATCCTCAGTTTGCTCAGGCCTTGCAGGAAGTTGAGGAGGCTGATGATGCTCTAGACGAGACTTCTCCTCTCAAAGTCGTTGAGACAGAAGACGCTGCTCATCATGACGATAGAGTTGTAGTGACAAACATCGGCCATGACCAGACGACTGCAGCTGCAGAGACATAGGCCCTTTTCTTGTGAAGCTTTTTAATATTTGTACTTTTGATTTCCCTTTTGTACCTCTTATTTTTGTGAGCTCTGATGGCCTCTTGATACTCTTGATTTGTAACTCTGAATCCTTTTAATATATCATTAGTTCACTTATTCATATTCTATTGCTTCATACGATGTTTTGCGTGAAATTTATATGTTTCACCTCTCAAATTTTCACCAAACTAATGACGTTTAAGGTCTGAGGTCACCAAACTATGATGTTTACCCTCATAAATTTTCACCAAATAATGATGTTTAAGGTCTGAGGTCACCATATTATGATGTTTCACCTCAAATTTTAACCAAATATTAATGTTTAAGGTCTGAGGTCACCATATTATGATGTTTCACCTCAAATTTTCAACAAATAATGATGTTTAAGGTCTGAGGTCACCATATTATGATGTTTCACCTCAAATTTTCACCAAATAATGATGTTTAAGGTCTGAGGTCACCATATTATGATGTTTCATCTTTCAAATTTTCACCAAATAATGATGTTTAAGGTCTGAGGTCACCATATTATGATGTTTCACCTCAAATTTTCACCAAATAATGATGTTTAAGGTCTTAGTAACATCATTAGGACAACATTGCTATCTTTTCATTGACATCCTTCGTATAAACTAGTACATGCATTACAAAAAGAAAGAACTACAACATCATAAGTAATATTTCTTCAAGTGATAAGCATTCCAAGGGTTGGAGAAAGGTTCTCCTTCAATATTTTCTAGCTGGTAGGTACGAGGCACAACCTCATCAACTACCCTATAAGGACCATGCCAATTTGGATGGAGTTTATTTGCCTTTTTCCACATCTTCTTTAGGACTAAGTCTCCCATAACTATAAGTCTTGACTTCACCCTTTGATTATAGAATCTCGCAGTTCTTTGTTGATAGGCTGCTTGTCTTATCACTGCATCCTCTCTTCTTTCTTCAATCAAATCAAGATCAAGCCTTCTTTCTTCCCCATTCCTCTAAGGGTCATATGTCTGAACTCTATGAGTGGGAAGTCCTACCTCTGTTGCGATGACAGCCTCTGAGCCATGGGCTAGCATCTGCTCAGTGATTATGATCATTGGCTCAGCTTCTACCCATTTGGAGAAATAGTCGATTGCCACGATCAAGAATCGATAATTATTTACAGCTTTTGGCAGGGGTCCTACCAAATCAATGCCCCATATTGCAAATGGCCAAGGGGAGATGATCGAAGTCATAGGTTGATGAGGTTGATGAGGGATGGTGGAGAACCTTTGGCACTTATCACACTTCTTCACATACGTAACTGCATCTTTAGCCAAGGTCAGCCACCAGTACCCCTGAGTGATTATCCTCTTAGCTAACGGCCTTCCCCCTATGTGACTGGAATAAGAGACCTCATGCACATCTTGCAAGATGTATGAAACCTCTGAAGGGTGGACACATCTGAGGAGAGGGCGTAGGAACCCTTTTTTATACAAGACATCTCCTACAATTGAGAATTTGGTAGCTCTGAACCTCAGCTTTCTCCTTTCTGACTTCGACTCTGGTAGGTCTCCCTCCTTGATGTATCTGATAAGATGATCCATCCATGAGGCTCCCATATTCAAATTGACCAAGGTCTGGCAACCTCTTCTTCTTCGATGGTCGGCTTGAGCTGAATTTCAACGGGTAATGTTCTTCTTATGTCTGTCCTTATTGCTGAGGCCAAACTCGCGAGTGCATTAGCTTGACTGTTGTCTTGCCAAGGTATCCTCTTCATATTTACTTCCTTGAAGCTTTATAGCATCGTCCTCACCCTCTTTAATTATTTTGCCATCCTTTCATCTTTGGTCTCATACACTCCCAGGATTTGGTTGACGACCAACCTTGAGTCACTATAGACTAGGAGTTGGCCGACACTAAGAGCTTTTGCCAAAGAAAGACCAGATATTAATGCCTCATACTCTGACTCATTATTTGAAACTTTGAAGTTGAACCTCAGTGCATATTCAATATTGGTACCATCTGGTGCTGACACTATCATCCCCACTCCACTTCCGCTTTCACAGGTGGACCCATCAACGAAGAGGTTCCAAATAACTTCATTTGAAGAGAAGTTTCCCTCTGATAGGGTCCCTTGCTTGAAGAGGTATCTGTCTTCCTTATTCTCAACTATTCTTTTTCTGGCTTCGCTTGACTCAACCTCGTCCGGATCTTGGAAGACCATTTTGTTTGGTTCATCTGCAGCCTTTTGACTAATCTCAACCTCAGCCTCTTCCCAGGTAAACTCGACTACAAAGTCCACGAGTGCCTACCCCTTGATGGCAACCCTAGGTTGATAAACAATGTCGTATTCCCCCAACTCGATGGTCCAGGTCATTAGCCTGCCTGACTTCTCAGGCTTATGGAGGACCTGTCTGAGTGGGGAATCAGTGAGGACGACCATGGAGTGGTCTTGGAAGTACGGCTTCATTTTCCTAAAAGCATGTATCAAAGCATAGGCTAACTTTTCAATCCGAGGGTACTTCTTTTCAGACCCTTAGAGAGCTTTACTATTGAAGTACACTGGCCTTTGCACTCCATCATCTTCTCTTACTATTGCAGAACTAATGGCTGACTCTGAGACAGCTAGATATACGTATAGCTTCTCACCCAGAATTGGCCGAGATAGAAGTAGAGGGGATCCGAGGTAGGATTTGAGCTCCTTAAAATCTTTCTCACATTCCTCATCCCATTCGAAGGCCTTTCTAAGCACTTTGAAAAAATGAAGACACTTGTCTGTAGCTCTTAAGATGAACCTGTTAAGTGTAGCAACTCTTCTGGTTAACTTCTGAATGTCTTTGATAGTTCTGGGTGTCTTTATTTCTAACAAAGCCTTGATCTTCTCAGGGTTAGATTCTATTCCCCTTTGGTTGACTATGAAGCCCCAAAACTTTCATGCTCCTACCCCGAAGACACATTTGGCCAGGTTGAGCTTCATTCTGTATTTATCCGTGGTATCAAAAGTTCTTTCAAGGTCGGTCGCATGAGTGTCGGCCTTCAGACTCTTTGTCAGCATGTCATCCACATAAATTTCCATGGACTTGCCTATCTGATCCTCGAACATCTTATTTACAAGAGGTTGGTAAGTAGCCCCTACATTCTTCAGGCCGAAGGGCATGACCTTGTAGCAATAGGTCCCCTTGTCTGTGATGAATGTTGTCTTCTCTGAGTCTTCCGAATTCATGAAGATCTAATTATACCCTGAATATGCATCCATGAAGCTTATGAGCTCATGTCCTACTGTGGCATCCACCGTCTGATCAATACGAGGCAGGGGAAACTATCTTTTGGGAAAGACTTGTTTAAATCAATGAAGTCTACACACATCCTCCATTTCCCATTTGCTTTAGGCACTATGACAGTGTTAGATAACCACTCAGGGTATATGACCTCTCTGGTGAACCTGGCCTCTTCAAGCTTTCTAACCTCTTGTCTGATGACATCATACTTCTCTCTTGAGTATACTCTTCTTCTCTGCTTGATGGGCTTGGCGTCATAACATTGAGTTTGTGGCACATAATCTCAGGGTCAATACCTGGCATGTCTGTATGGCTCCAGGCAAAAATACTCTGTCTCTTCCTTAACAGTTTTACTATTTCCTCCTTGATCTCAGGTCTTAGGGCTTTGCCAATTTGGATGGTTTTTTCTGGCTTGTCCTCATTGAGGATGATGGATTCTACCTCCTCCGTGGCCTCTCCCTTCTTGAGCTTTGTTTCATCTCTAGGATCAAGTGTGTCGATGTTGTAGGTGGCTGCTGTCCTCTTATGAGCCTCTCTCTCTTCCGCAGAATTGAAGTAGCATTCACGTGCCGATGTTTGGCCACCTTGTACTTCCCCTACTCCATATGGGGGGAGTCATAAATTTTAGCATTTGGTGGACCGTTGAAGGCACGGCCTCAAATTCCTTGAGGGATACTCGTCCATGATGAGGTTATAAGCTGATAAGACGTTTTCATCCATCACAAAGAAAATAATTTTTCTGGTCAACCTCTTAACCCATTCATCTCCTTTCCTAACATCCATTTCATACATGCCCAATGAATTAAACTTTTCACCGCCGAATCCAATCAAGGGATGATGATAAGGGACAAGCCTATCTCTGCTGAGGCCTAGGCTCTTAAAACAGGGCCAAAACATAACGTCTGCTGAACTACCCCCATCAACGAGGATCTTCTGAACTTCACACCCATGCACCCTTGTGGTGATTACTAGAGGGTCATCATGAGGAGATAAGATACCTTTGAAATCAAGCCGTGAGAAGCCAACTATGAGGGTGTTCATATCTACCTTCTTTCTCTTCTCATGTTTAACCTCTGTAGAGGCTAAATTCATAACCTCGGCCTTAGTCACTACTTTGGCTCTTGTCACATGAGCTTTGCGATCAACTACCTCTGAGCCACCCCCTGCTATTCCTCCACAGACATTGTTCACACCGAAAGAGATCATATCGACCCTCTTCACTGGGACATTGTCATCTTTTGGTGGGAGGTCAGGGTCATCATCATTGTCATCTGAGTCATCAGCTCTTCTGGTAGGGGCATCTATCCGACATCTGTCATTCCTTTTCTTTTTAGGGTCATCTCTCCCCCTCTTAGGGCCTCTACCATTAACATTATTTCTGAGCTTTCCAAACTTTAATATTTTCTCAATCTCGTCTTTGAGGGCGAAACACTTGTTAGTTAGATGGTCGTGATCTTGATGGAATTCGCACCATAGGTTCTTGTTTCTCTTATGTGGAGGAGCCTTCAACTTCTCCGGCCATCTCAGGGATCTATCATTTTTTATTTCGTTGAGGATGTGCTCGCAGCTCACAATTAGAGGAGTGTAGTGTGCAAACTTGTCATCTGTAGCCCTCTTCTTTCCATCTTTCTTCCATTGAAATTTCCCACAGCTACTTCCATTCTCAAACTCATACTTCGCAGCCATTGCTTCTTCTTCATTCATGACCTTTCCAACTGTTTCTAACAGCTTGGCTATAGACTTAGGAGGGTCTTCAGCAATCTTCCAGAGTAGTTTTCCCTTCTGAAGTCCTCCAATAAGGGTTGTCATGGCTATATTCTCTTCATAATCTTCAACCTCCAACTTTTCCTTATTGAACCTCGCGATGTAGTCTCTGAGGCTTTCATTCTTGCATTTATTTACATAGAGCAGATGGGTTGTCTTCTTTTGAGGTCTTACCCCAAAACAGAAGTTGTGTATAAACCTCTCGGCCAAACCCTTAAAGCTCTCAACAGAATTGTTAAGAAGAGAAGTGAACCAGATATGTGCATCTCCTGTCAAAGTGCTTGAGAAATCTCGGCACCTCATCTCATCAGGTATTGAATAAATGCATGTTCCAGATTGATACATTTCAATATGATGCACCGGGTTGGTACTTCCATGTACTTGGGAGACACCATTGGTGGTTTAAATTTGGCAGGGGTTAGGAAGTTGACAATCCTTGCTACAAATGGGGCGCCCTCTGATAATCCCCTTTGTAGTGGGTCTCAACTTTTTATGAGGTTCCCTGTCTTCACTTCCAGCCTTTGAACGGAATTGTTCCATGGTTTAGCAATGTTGTCCTGGCCGAGGTTGTCCCCAGCCACCTTCAAGGGGTGGGCTGAGGGTTCCATAGCTGACGTACAATGTCAGTTGTTGACCTCCCCCTGACCACAGTCTCGGCCATGTGGAGGTTGGCCATGATGAGGTCGATGTTCACCACCTTCTCTTCGTGAGCCAGCTATACTTCTTGACCTGAACAACCTCTCCCTCAGATCATTAATCGGGCCGAGCCTTTTAAAGGCCGACCCTCTACTTAAGTGATCAAAAGCCGATCCTCTTTGTCGTGCATCACCATCTCGTTTTTCACATTGACCTCGACTCTGATGTATAGGATGTACAGTGTTGTTTGAAACCTCATACGACTCCCAACAATCTGTCGGAGCATCCTCTACCTCAATGTCATCATACATATCCTTAGGGAAAGGGTTTCCTTGCCTCCCCAAGCATAAATGCCTAGGGTCAGAAACATCCCTCCTCCGTTGAGGAGTAGGTTGGTCCCTTCGCGGTGCCTGGGGTGGTCCCCTAGCCTCAGGATGTGGCTGAGCAGCTGTCGGATTAATCATCTCCGGTGAGACTCCATGTGGTCTTATTATGTTCTGGCTTAGCTGGGCAAACTTCTCCTGCATCGCTTGTTGAGTTGCAGCCAAGGACTTCAAGGCTGCTACCACCTCATCCATCTCGGACTGGGGTGTGACTTGGCTGGAACTAGGCCCTCCAACACCAGATGGTGAAGGAGGTGGTGGTAACTCTGGTGCCATATTATAAGACTAGAGAGCTTGCAATGAAAATATTAGAGAGCTTGATACCTTAAAGGACCTCTTTCAATGGTGAAACAGCTTCACGCAAAGGGTGAGGCCTGGTTCACCACCAGAGTCTTCGGTGGGGTTAAGCTGTAAAAAGGAAGAGATGAATCTTCTCGTTTCCCACAGACGGTGCCAAAATGATGATGCTGGAAACAGCACCACTAGATAAGGTGTTGACAACCTCAAGCTAATGATAACAATGGCAGCACAAGAGTGAATATATTCAGTAGAGGGAGGTGAGGAGAAGAGGATGAACACAAGTATATAAGTGGTTCAACCAATCAGGCCTACGTCCACTATGAGTGTGTGAGTAATTTCACTAGATGAAGGCACTAATGGCCATAGATACAATCTCTCAAGATTTCTCTCTCTACTGTGTAAACCAGTAGAGTTTTAGCTGGGGTTGCAATTATGGATCCTTTTACAAGGTAGAGGATGACCTCTATATATAGTGCTTGGGGGGTGTAATGTATCCCCCAAGCATACAATGACCATGTGCATGAGGATCAAACTAGTATGAGAATGACACCTGGCTGATCTTATGTAGATAATGATGACCTCAATATTCCCTCACATGAGGGGAATGATTCGATTATAACTGATTTGTCCACGTGTTCCTAACCTTACATGTGCTTGTAAATGCTCGGCCCTGTGTTCTTGACTGATGTAACCTCGGCCTGGATGAGTGCGAGGTTTGTGAAGTTCGACAGTGTTTCTTTGTCTTGTCAATATCGATGATGACCTTGGCCAGGAGGGCTGGCCGAGGTTAGGTATGAGGTAGATGTAACGTCGGCTGAGGAAGATGATGATGTTGGCAGTTACCTGAGCCCCTGAGAGTCTGCTAACCTCGGTTGATGGCTAGCCAAGGTTGGTGTATGAAGGTCCAACCTTATGAAAGACGACCTTGCTAATGGTTGTCATAAGCTTTTTATCAACTCGGCTGTGAGACTGGCCGAGGTTAGTCATTCTGAGTAAGAGGGTGCACTTTGGGCATATCAACTATGTCTGATGGATCGTAGAGGCGGAGGCGACATTTATATTCTGGACGAGGGTTGCGGGGAGAAGAATGGAGACCAATGACTGAGCCAATTGCCTCACTGTGTCCTGCATAGCTTCTTATCCTCTGGCAATACTTTCCAGGATTCCAGTTAGGTCTGTTGCCATAGGCGGAGCAGACGGAACATGCGGATTACCTTCATTTCTGAGACTGGACTCAGAGTCAGTCATCATGTTTTGAACAAGAGTATGTAAGAGTAAGAACGGAAATTAGAAACATGTTCCCACAGATAATGCCAATCTGTTGATGTAAAAAACTAGACTAGATCTAATTTAATAATCACAGATAAAATATGTAATAGTGAAATAAATAAAGAGTTTTTAAAGTGGTTCAGCTATGTAAGAAAGCCTACGTCCACTCTTATTTTTTTTATTTGTGTGGTTACAGAAAGCAAGGTACTCTTGTAGATAAGAATATCCCAGAATCTGTTCGACCGTATCCCTTGATAAAAGGCATACAATGTATTTATAGTGACCCGGAGGCCAAGGTTTAGAATGTCAAGGGATGGAATGCTTTTATATAATTAATCATCTACATCTTTACATAATAACTGTGACAATTGGTTATATAAATCGCGTGTAGTATGACGCTTGGCATGATGACGCTTCGTTATCCCTATTGGTCGGCCTTCTTTGAGTTGGTCGGCATTCCATGTGTTGGTCGGCATTCCATGTATTAGTCGGCATATTTACTTCTTGCTGACTAGGACTTTGGCCACGTAGGAGGACAATTTTTCACTTCTGATTGGTCCACGTAGGTGGATAATTTTTGGCATCAATAGGATCTATATCATATACAAGGATACCATCTCCGGATAGAGTGGTTGTTCAACCAAAGAGTTAAGTATTTTGGTGTCCGAGAAGGGGACTTAGCCCTCAAAGAAAACATAGAACCCTTCTGGGACCCCAGAGGGAAATTCAAACCAAATTGTAATGGCCCCTACATCGTGAAGAAGACCCTATTTAATGGCATCACTATTCTCACTGATCTTCATAGAGAAGAGATGGCACGTCCAATCAACCTTGACCATCTCAAGAAATTCTACCCTTAGTCCAAAATCTCGGCACGCTACAACACCTCTCACCTCCCTTATATTCTAAAAAAAATTCTTCATTTCCCTGTACTCAGAACTACGTGGGGCCTGATCCTCTAAAAAGCTTTTTCCTTTCAAAATGGAAGTCAAAAAATTGGAAAACCCTCAGAGGTACGTAGTTAGCTCATACACTTTACATAGGCAAGATCCTTTTCTTTTTCATAAAATGCTATTATTTTCTTACTTCTGAGAAGGACAGTTCATTTCATCATTTACATGAACAAAAGGATTATGTATGCCTTAGCAATTGGTATAAATAATTCAGATGTAAAACTCATCAAGAGGCACAACAATATAATTTTTTTTTAAATTTGAAGAATTAGGTACAATTACATGAAATATCAGCATAAGAAGTCAAACAACTATCCCTCCTGCCAACCAAACTACCCCTAAAATAAAACTAACCAAACCTTTCCAAAATTATTCCTACAAACCGAAAACAACCAAATACATCTCCATCATAAAAGCTTCATAAAAAATAAACATCAGCTTCATAAAATACCCTATCCATAGCTGCCGAAAGACCTAGCCCCATCTTCATCTGCTCCTTGAGGCCCCCAAATTTCCCCTGTTTGGTTAGTATTATGAAGGTGCTCCATAGAATAATATTCCATAACCATCCTGGTGAAAATCACTACACCCCCTCCATAGTGTCAAACATGAGAAACCATCTATGTCCGGTATCCTCTGCTAAGATCCTTGTTACCACCCTCTTCCAAAGCCATTTTAGATAATCTCCTGAAACATGCCAAACCATGTCGACAGATCGAGAAGGAAGGGTTGATGGTCGATGATTCTCCCATAGAGAATCCAACCACATGCGCAAACATTAAATTAAATCCTCTATAGGAAATAAATCTAGGGTACAGGGAGGAATAATTTCCTCCGTTCGACCTGACGCAGGAGCCATCAGGGGAAATAGAATGAGGTATGCCGAAGGCTGGCTAACCAAATGTACCGGTATTCCCCCAATTCCAAAATGGGCTGAAGCTCCCCCACCATGGCACCGACTAGCGCAGGCATCGAGCTCTGTTATCCATGAACCATTTTACTCGATTCTCTATGGATGGGCCAAAGCTGATGAAAAAATGAGTGAAGAAATTCGGCACAACTGCCAAGGGATATTGAGGGTTGACTGCCAAACCTAATATCTTGTTCAGCCACATGAACAACATAACCAGGCTTCCTCTCAGAAAACCAAACCATCCTTCCCGCCAATCATCTATATCATTCAGGGTTTCCACCAGTTTCACCACCGTAGGATTGCGGTGATATGACATCCACGCTGTAATGACAGCTAGTTGAGGGTCCACCATCAGGTCCCCAGTCATCAGAAGTAGCTTTGAAGTTAAGATTAGGGAAAAAACTCCAGCATGGCCCATATCATTGAAACCCCACAGACGCACAGAATACAGGACAACTGGGAGAGAGGTCATTCCCCCAGTGACCAATGGTCAAGCCACTGAAGGAGAGATGTGGAGAAATCCTGCTAACAACTCTCGAGAAGATCGAGAGAATTGGGGCATAGAAGCCGCCATGCTAGAATTAATCCCTTACGTGGCTAAAAACTCCTCATAGGTCGGACAGACCTCGTCCAAGATAAAAAGGAAAACATGATCCTAGATATACCAAATTACGTTGCAGCGGCCAGCATGTTGTAGTCAATGGGTCAATTGCGCCACAAAGAGACCTGATGCAAGTTAAATGCGTCTTAATCCACATTGTATAGACACGTGGCTTCTAGGTTCTCGAGATACGAAGCAAATTTTTTACTCATGTGAAGGGCCATTTGGGAAATAATAAGACAAAAGGTAAGAAAGAAGAGAAAATGTGAGTGGGTGAAAAACCTCACCATCTTACCCCCTTTTATACATGAAAATCTTGGCTAAACAACAAGAAATATGAGAAACTCGAATAAATTCCTGCACCACCACGTACTTTAAAGATGCAGAAGGTGCAATCAAAGCCTTAGGGTTATTTGACTGGACTCACTTGCCGATAGGCATGACAAGGGGTATACTTATCGGCACCCCCTTATTTTAGAAAATTATATCTTTCCTTTTTTGTCAAAATAAAAAAATCTAAAAAAATAAATCCTTATTTCAAAAAATTAGGTTATTTCTTCCTATATTTTCCATTTTTACTCATCCTTTCTCAAATTAAATTTTCTCTTGAGTTATTTAAAAATCCCATCCTTTTTACGATCTCAGCAACAACATAAAAAGTGCATGTAGGTTAAGTCATTTAAGCAAAGATAAATAAAAAAAATCTCATTCATTTTATATAGCCATTTGCATCATTACATTTTTTCAGAAAAAAAAACAATATAAAGCAAGAACAATGGGATTCAACCCAAACCCCCCAATCTCAATCTCTCATCTCTCTCTTTGACTTCCTATCCCTACGGCGAGATCGCTTCTCCCGGCGGCGAGCTTTGGAACCTCCACTCCCCGATCTCGATCCCTCCGAAGAAGCATACGACAATAGACAAGAAGGACCAAAATCGAGTCCCTAATATAAGCAATCGCGGAGGCCACCCAGTCCTAGATCTCTCTGAGCCAAGTAGTCAACACCCGGACATGCTGTAGACGAAGAAACGAAAACAAAAGGCAAATAAGTGAGTCTAAAGTAAAGAAAAGCTGAAGAATGACAAAGAAAGAGAAAAGTTATACCTATGGCTGAAGGACATCCTCTGTCAACCCCAACACCCCCGGATCCAATGCAATAGGGCGATGAGACATACGTAAAGATCCCCTCCATTAATAAAAAATAATAGGAAGGCAGAATAAGCTGAATGAATGGAATCTTCGCTTCCGCTGCTGACGACGACGCACCACCTATGCTGTGGGTGGAACCCACCAGCCTACTCGTACCCATGCCCGAAGACGTAGGAGGTGGAGGCATGTTCACCATGTCATAGATACAAGAAGTCATCAACCAGCTCATCACAAAATTGAGATAGTCATAGGTTGCCACCGTATCCATATATGACGAATAGGGCTCGCCACCGTATCATCCTAGCCACCGTATCCACCGTATCCACCGTATCATCCTAGCCACCTTCAACATCTCCCGCACCCACCTCATGTACATTTGGGGAACCACTGGTGGGACCACAACCTCATCCTTCACAATCTGTCGGACCACTTCTCCCCCAAATACCAAGAGTGGCCGAACTCGTGCGCCAGCAGTCAGCGCATCTGCGCATGTACCCCTGTCACTCCCGTGTACTGAACAGCCATCCCCCAAGGATAGAAAGTCACTTGTAATTCCCAGTAAAGATCAATATTTGTGTAAACAGGGAAAATGTCAAAAAATAATTCAAAAGAAAAAGGAGAATAATCTGGTTCTCGTTAGGGTGTTCAAGGCAAAAGTCCCCCACCTCCTCATCATGCAAACCTATCAAACGAGAATTGAGCCCGATCACCTCAAAAAACCACGTCTGCCGAAAAAAAAGAGTCGGCAATCAGAAAAAACCAAAAAGGAAATGCAAAAAAAATACAAAAAGAGAAACGCGAGAATTACCTCCAGAATATACGTGGCTCCCGTAAAGGTTTGTCTACAACACCGGATAAAAACATCCAAAGAAGAATAAAGGGTCACCAAGGTCAGGCTCCCGGAGTCATAAAGAGGGATATTCAAAAATACCCTCAAAAATGGTAAAAACCATAAATGGATAGCATCGACACTCGACGCCACCAAGAAACCCCCCAACAAAAGAAGAATGAATAAACAGGCCATTTACCATACTTGTAGCATGTCTATCTCATCAATCCTCTGCCTCAAAAGCATCTCCCATAGAGCAGAAATGCAGCTCAAATCGCCCAAGACTATCCTCCCCATATCCCCCAAAAGCAGCATCAATCGCCTTAGGTGTCACCCTCAAAGACCGGTCCACCTCAATCTGCATGCCCTCGCAGTCGTTCCTAAGCAGCTGCTGGATGTTTATGGGATTCACTATCATCTCCCCAAATCCAAAATGAATGGTTTAGGTAGTGTCCTACCACCTCTACCCCAGCGCGCACAGAAAAGTCATAGAGCACAGTGTCTCACCCAAAGGAGATGCTAGGCGACCAAAAACTGCAGAGGAAACTACCCGAAGCACCATCGACGGAAGGTGCTCCCACACATCCTTAAACCCTGTCATCCCTCGAGAATTAAAGTTCATATAAGCTATGTCAGTCTGCCAAAAATCAATAAAAAAACCTTTCGTCAACTCAAGGAAACAAAAATAAAAAAAGAAAAAGAATGCCAAAGGTCATTAATACTTACGTAGACACTAGGTTTCCTCACCCTCAACGACCGATGATGCGAAGGCTCGCGCCATAGAAAACGATCATTAGCAACTGGCTCGAACAACTCGAAGGCATTTTCGTTTCCCAATAACAAGGGCACCATATCTCGCCACTCTAGATTCACCCAATAGTCGACACCCAACCACGCCACATGGGTCGCGCTACCTGAAACATCCGCCATTTCTAAGACTCGAAAAAGGGAAAAAGGCTAAGAAACGGATCCTAGCAAGAAAGGGAAAAGATCTGAATGCTAGAAGCTATGAAAAATGAGGAGAACTCGCCCCTTTTAATAGGAGGCCAAGGGTTATGACGATCGGTAGTCCCCTGATAACCATCGATTGGCACCTGCCTCTTCCCCTTCCCAAGGTAGCCAGAAGATCGTTCCATTACCAAATAGCAACCCTTGCAACATGCAAGTTGGCAACCCCTTTAAAATTTTGTACAAAATCCCAGAAAATGCCAAAAATTCACCAAAAAATTCCTATTATTGTCAAATAAATATTAGAACATTTCGTCACCAAGAAAACCATTTTTCAAGCTCTCAAAATCCCTCACCGAATTAAAACCACATTCTTACCCCCAATTTAAACCCTAAAATGGCGTGCCCACATCCCCTAAGTCTGATACAATCATTAATTGTTTCCCTAACGGAACTTCCAAATCCAACTTCTCTAGTAGAGCTATAAGACAATCCGATATATCTCCCCAGTAGCATTTCAGAGAAACACATTCCCCAGTGAGATCCCAAAACCTTAAGTCATCAATTGTTTCCCCAACGGAATTTCCAAACTAAATTTTATCCCGATTCATCTACCATAAGAATTTAAGCTCCCCCAAAAGGACATAATCCCCATCCAGATGTCTTTTCCCTAATACTGTCTCAAAAAAGGTAAATTAAAGACTCCTTAGAGAGATCAACTTTAGGTCCCCATAATTGACCTCGACCCGAATTGGTCGTCCCCACTTCAAGTCCGCAGAATTTACCTCGACCTGCAGAATTGGTCGCCACAACTTTAGGTCCTCGGAATCGACCTCAAACTGTAGAATTGGTTGCCCCTACTTTAGGTCCTCAGAATCGATTTCGACCTGTAGAATTGGTCGCCACTACTTTAGTTCCTCAAAATCGACCTCGACCCGCAGAATTAGTCGCCATTACTTTAGGTCCTCAGAATTGACCTCAACCAGTAGAGATGGTGACCACTACTTTAGGTCCTCAGAATTGACCTCGACCCCCAGAATTGGTCGCCATAACTTTAGGTCCTCGGAATCGACCTCGACCCTCAAAATTGGTCGCCACTACTTTAGGCCCTCAGAATTGATCTCGACCCGTAGAATTATTCACCACTACTTTAGGTCCTCAGAATTGATCTCGACCCGAAGAATTGGTCGTCACTACTTTAGGTCCTCATAATTGACCTCGACTTGCAGAATTTGTCGTCATAACTTTTGGTCCTCAGAATTGACCTCGACCCGCAGAATTGTCCACCACAACTTTAGGTACACCATAACTTTAGGTCCTTAGAATTGACCTCGGACCGCAGAATTGGTCATCTTCAAAATTACCTAAGGTCCTTAGAATCTACCTTAGCCCTCTGAAACAGTCATCATCGTCCCTCTAGTCCGCATAATTGACCTCTTTCCCAAAACATCATTGATATACTGATATATACCCTCGGCAGGGCCTAGGGAGTCCTCCGCCTGGGTGAGGCCAAGATGATCTCTCAACCAATATCAGACGACCCTCCAAGGGGTCGTCCCCTCATCAGGCCCAGACAGCCCTTCGAGGGGCCGACCCCTCATCAGGCCCAGACGACCCTCCAAGGGGATGACTCCTCATCAGGCTCTAGATGACCCTCCGAGGGCCAACCCCTCATCAGGATCCGGACGATCCTCCAAGGGGCTGACCCCTCATCAGGCTCCAAACGACCCTTCAAGGGGCCGACCCCTCATCAGGCTCTAGACGACCCTCCAAGGGGCCGACCCCTCATCGGGCTCCAAACGACCCTCCGAGGGCCGACCCCTCATCAGGATCCAGACGACCCTCCAAGGGGCCGACCCTCATCAGTCCCAGACGACCCTCCGAGGAGCTGACCCCTCATCAGTCCCAGACGACCCTTTAAGGGGCCGACCCCTCATCAGGCTCCAGATGACCCTCCGAGGACCGACAGTAGGAGGCCTAGGTTAGGCCAGACGCTGCCAAAGGGAACTTTTCCCTCGGCCTCATACCATAGGCCGAGGGTGACATCATCACAATGTGTGGTTTAGGAGACGCGTGGAACAGTGCGCGTGAGGCTCACATGGCACGTGGAAGACCGTTATAACAATATCACCCCCTCACGTGAGGGAATATTATGTCATCATTATTCATAATTGACACCTCCAGGTGTCAATGGGGAATTGGCTAGATCAACATTCACATGTTCAATACATGCTTGGGGGGTACACTACACCACCCAGGCCATATATATACTTACCATCCTCAACCTTGAGGAGGGATCGATCAATTGTAACCCTAGCTAAAACTCTGCTTGTACACACAGTAGAGAGAGGGAGAAAAATCTTATGTGCATTGTATCCAAGGCCATTAGTGCCCATATTTAGAGGATCACACACTCACAGTGGATGTAGGACTGATTGGCTGAACCACTATACATCATTATCTCCTTCCTTTTATACTCATCTCCTTCTACACACTTACACACATACACATCTAGGGCTGCCATGGTTATTACTATTTGAGCTCATTAACACTTATCTGGTGGTGCTAAATCTCAGCATCATCAGTTTGGCACCGTCTGTGGGAAATGAAGAGGCTCTCTTCCTTCATACAGCTTGACCTCACCGGAAGCTCTGGTGGTGAACCAGTTCTCCCCCTTTGAGCGGAGCTGTTTCACCATTGAAAGAGGTCCAGTAGGGTTCTCAAGCTTTACAACTCTTCACAGCTCAAACAACATAGTTCCAGAGTTGCGTCCACCTCCTCCTCCACCAACTAGTGGAGTAGGACCCTCTTCCAGCCAGGTACGACCTCAGTCTTAGATGGCTGAAGTGGCTACCACCTTGAAGTCTTTGGCAGCAAGCCAACAGATTATGCGGGAGAAATTCGCAGCTCTTAGCCAAAATATATTGAGACCAGCTGGGGTCTCACCGGAGATGATTACCCCAGCGGCCGTGCCGGGGCAACATGGGGCCAGGGGACCACCCCATGCACCACGCAAGGACTTTACACCTCCACAACGGTGGAGGGATGTTGCTGACCCCCGGCGGCTACGCCTGGGGAGGCAAGGAAACCCTTGCCCAGAAGACAGATATGATGACGTGGACGGGGAAGACGCTCCCATAGAATGTTGGGAGCCATATGAGGTCTCTAACAATACTGTGCGACCCCTGCAGGAGAGCAGAGGGAAGTGTGAGAGGCAAGATCCCAACGATCGCCCGAGGCGCTCAGATCTTGACGGTCTGAGCAGAGGGTCGGCCTTCGAGAGGCTCGGCCCAATGAATGACCTAAGGGAAAGACTGTCCAGATCAAGAAGTCAGGCAAGGTCCAGAAGAGAGCTGGAGGATGTCCGACCCCATGGAGACCGACCCCACCGACGGGACGACGGTCAGGGGGAAGTGAACAGCCGACATAGGCCAATCCTGGCAGAACCCTCAGTTCACCTCAATGAAGCGGCAGGGGATAACATCGGCCAGGCCGACCCTGCGAGGCTGTGGAACGACTCCATTCAGAGGTTGGAGAATAAAATTGGTGATATCTTAAAAAGCCGGGACCCTCTCCAAAGAGGATACTCCATCGGCTCACCCTTTGCGGCGAAGATGGTAAACTTCCCAACGCCATCCAAGTTCAAGCCACCGACGGTCGCCCCAAGATACGATGGGAGTACCAACCCGGTCCACCACATAGAGATGTATCAATCAGCAACAGACATATACTCCATTCCAGACGAGATAAGGTGACGTGCCTTCTTCGGTACCCTCACGGGGGCCGCACATGTCTGGTTTACCTCTCTACCAAAGAACTCCATTGAAAGCTTCAAGCAGCTGGCAGACCTATTCATCCATAACTTCTGCTTTGGAGTGAGGCCACATAAGAAGACCACTCACTTGCTCTATGTTAAGCAGGGGAAGAACGAGAGCCTAAGATACTATATAGCCAGGTTCAACAAAGAGAAGTTAGAGGTCGAAGACTACGAGGAGAATATTGCCATGACGGCTCTCACCGGAGGACTTCAAAAGGGGAAGTTACTATGGAAACTGGCTGAAGACCCCCCAAGGACAATGGCAGAGTTACTGGCCATAGCAGGAAAGGTGATGAATGCTAAAGAGGCGATGGCCACCAAATATGATGACGAAAAAGGAAGTACTAGCGGCGGTAAGTACTAGAAAAAGAACGAGGGGAAGAGGAGGCTAGCGGATGATAAGTTCGCTGACTACACCCCTCTGACAGCCAGCTGCGAACACATCTTGAATGAGATAAAGAGTGATAGATCTTTGAAATGGCCAGAGAAATTAAGGGCACCTCCTCATAAGAGGAACAAAAACCTATGGTGCGATTTTCACCAAGACCATGGGCATATGACGGGTAAGTGCTTTGCATTGAAAGATGAAATTGAAAAAAATGCTAAAAGAAGGGAAGTTAAGAAAATACGTGGACAAGGGTGCCTCCAAGAGGGGACGACCCCAGGAAGAAAAGAGGTGACAAGTGTAGAGAAGACCCACCAAACCGAGGGGACGACCCTTCAGATGATGGGGACGACCCTCCTTTCACTCTCAAGAAAGACGAGGGTGGACTTGTATTTTAAAACATCATTAATTTGGCGGAAACCACCCTCGCCTAGGATGAGGGTGAATGGTAGGGACGACCCGACATTCACTCTCAAGAAAGATGAGGGTGGACTTATATTTTAAAACATTATTAGTTTGGTGGAAACTACCCTCGGCTAGGATGAGGGTGAAGGGCAGGGACGACCCTCCTTTCACTCTCAAGAAAGACGAAGGTGGACTTGTATTTTAAAACATGATTAATTTGGTGGAAACCACCCTCGGCTAGGATGAGGGTGAATGGTAGGGACGACCCGCCATTCACTCTCAAGAAAGACGAGGGTGGACTTATATTTTAAAACATCATTAGTTTGGTGGAAACTACCCTCGGCTAGGATGAGGGTGAAGGGCAGGGACGACCCTTCTTTCACTCTCAAGAAAGACGAGGGTGGACTTATATTTTAAAACATCATTAATTTGGTGGAAACCACCCTCGGCTAGGATGAGGTTAAATGGTAGGGACGACCCGCCATTCACCTCAAGAAAGATGAGGGTGGACTTATATTTTAAAACATCATTAGTTTGCTGGAAACTACCCTCGGCTAGGATGAGGGTGAAGGGCAGGGACGAGCCTCCTTTCACTCTCAAGAAAGACGAGGGTGGACTTGTATTTTAAAACATCATTAATTTGGTGGAAACCACCCTCGGCTAGGATGAGGGTGAATGGTAGGGACGACCCGCCATTCACTCTCAAGAAAAATGAGGGTGGACTTATATTTTAAAACATCATTAGTTTGGTGGAAACTACCCTCGGCTAGGATGAGGGTGAAGGGCAAGGACGACCCTCCTTTCACTCTCAAGAAAGATGAGGGAGGACTTAATTTTAAAACATCATTAACTTGGTGACATGAGAGTTAACATCATTAACTTGGTGGCCTCATATCTTGAAACATCATTAACTTGGTGACATGAGAGTTAACATCATTAACTTGGTGGCCTCATATCTTGAAACATCATTAGCTTGGTGATATGAGAGTTAACATCATTAACTTGGTGGCCTCATATTTGAAACATCATTAACTTGGTGAACATGAGAGTTAACATCATTAACTTGGTGGCCTCATATCTTGAAACATCATAAACTTGGTGACATGAGAGTTAACATCATTAACTTGGTGGCCTCATATCTTGAAACATCATTAACTTGGTGACATGAGAGTTAACATCATTAACTTGGTGGCCTCATAGCTTGAAACATCATTAGCTTGGTGATATGAGAGTTAACATCATTAACTTGGTGGCCTCATATTTGAAACATCATTAACTTGGTGACATGAGAGTTAACATCATTAACTTGGTGGCCTCATATCTGAAAACATCATGAACTTAGACAAATATCATTAACTTGGTGGCCTCATATCTGAAACATCATTAACTTGGTGATCTCATACTTAAAATGAGAAGATACTACAATCACTAGACAAAATCAAGGACACTCAGCATAACAAAAAGTAATTACAAGAAGAGGGGTATTGGTCACAATCAATGGTCCTACAAAAATGGTTCATCAGGCAGCTCTCGGCCAAGGACGACCAACAACACCATCAGTTTGTGAAAACAATGATTCGGCCATGTAATCGTCCTCACATGGCCTCTTCCTCGGCCTTGCACCATCCTCAAAAGGTTTCCTCCTCATCTCAGAGTACAACTATAGATTCCAGCATCAGAGGTCTTATGACTCAAGTACCCTCATCCACTACCTGGAGGATAAATGCCGACTAAAGGTAGCTCAGCATGGCAGTCACAATCAGAGGCTCCAACACAGATCTAGAAACTGTCCTACAAGAGGACTGACTTAACTTCTCGGTGCAAAGACACTTTATCCCTCAGCCTTCCAGCCACATTGAAGACTAAGGGCTAGGGGGTCATAGCTCTCATACAGCAGCTCGGCCATGACATCAGCCTCTCAGCCTCTTAGCCTCATAGCCTCGGCCTTGGCCTTAGCCTCATAGCTCTCACACAATAGCTTGGCCATGACATCGGCCTCTTAGCCTCATAGCCTCGGCCTTGGCCTCAGCCTCATAGCTCTCATATAGTAGCTCGGCCATGATATCGTCCTCTTAGCCTCTTATCCTTTTAGCCTTATAGCCTCGGCCTTGGCCTCAGCCTCATAGCTCTCATACAGCAGCTCGGACATGACATCGGCCTCCTAGCCTCTTAGCCTCGGCCTGGACCATACAGCCGATAGTGATAGCTGGCAGAGCCCGTGGTTTGGGGGAGGTGTGGAACAGTGCATCACTACCCCTAGGGGGTCATACTGAAGATAGGGCTCGACCTGGCCGACCCCACCATTGGCAATATGAGTATGCTGGAATAGTGCATCACTACCCCCAGGGGGTCATACTGAAGATAGGGCTCGACCTGGCCGACCCCACCATTGGCAATATGAGTATGCTGGATGGCCCAAATCAGCCCAAGACATGCAGATTGAAACCTCGGTTTGGGGACAATTCAGACGACCATACGACTGGATGACCCTATGTAGGCCGACAGTACAAATGTCCAATGTTCAGCAGTAAGGGGGTCATCCAGCTCCACTGCCTTAAGAGAGGGGCCAACAGATAACACTGTGTCAGCAAATTTCAAGACAACCCACCGACAGGCCGTCTTGGTCCCTCTCTCCAAGTACTCAAGGCCGAAGACCTGGAACTTGTCGGAGAGTTTGTAAGCCTCCACAGTATCGACCTCACCCCTCTTCACTGCCTCAATAAGATCATTCTTGAACTGGTTGGCCAAGGCCTCTTCCTTTGTTTTCATGAGTTCATACTTTGCATTCAAATTTTTATAGTGCTACTTCACAAGCTCGTCCAGGACCCTTGCATGCTCGGTCCTATCACTCTCCAGCTCGGCCCTGGCAGTCTCCAGCTCGGTCTTCAAATCGGCCTCATGCTGAATAGCCCTCTCGACCTCGTTAAATTTTTGTTGGTTCTCAGCCATCCACTTGGTTGCCGAGGTGAAGGCACAAACAGTCTACATAATATGGGAGAAACCACATTAGAAAGCCGAGGGAACACTTTACAAAATATAGGCGAATCAACATTGACAAAGGAGATGAAATACCTGAGCCAGTGTGTGAAGACCATAGTCATAAACCTTTGTCGGAGGCATCCTAGACAAGAACTCATAATCTGCAGCCGTCACACCTGGGAAACATAAATGATAATTAACACCTGACAGGACGTCAATCAACTTTACAAATGTCACTCATCAACATGACTACTCATCTGGCATTAAAAAGCAACATTACCCCTCAGCCATCTCAATAGCATCGATGACTAAGGGCTAGGGGTGATTGATATACCCATATATACCCTCGGCGGGGCCAAGGGAGTCCTCCACCTGGGCGAGGCCAAGATGATCTCTCAACCAATATCAGACGACCCGCTGAGGGGTCGTCCCCTCATCAGGCCCAGACGACCCTTCGAGGGGCTGACCCCTCATCAGGCCCAGACGACCCTCCAAGGGGCCGACCCCTCATCAGGCTCTAGATGACCCTCCGAGGGCCGACCCCTCATCAGTATCCAGACGACCCTCCAAGGGGCCGACCCCTCATCAGGCTCCAGACGACCTTCCAAGGGGCCGACCCCTCATCAAGCTCCAGACGACCCTTCAAGGGGCCAACCCCTCATTAGGCCCAGACGACCCTCTAAGGGGCTGACCCCTCATCGGGCTCGAGATGACCCTCCGAGGGCCGACCCCTCATCAGGATCCAGATGACCCTCCAAGGGGCCGACCCCTCATCAGGCCCAGACGACCCTCCGAGGGGCCGAACCCTAATCAGGCCCAGACGACCCTTCGAGGGGCCAACCCCTCATCAGGCTCCAGACGACCCTCCAAGGGCAGACAGTACGAGGCCTAGGTTAGGCCAGACGCTGCCAAAGGGAACTTTGCCCTCGGCCTCATACCATAGGCCGAGGGTGACATCATCACAGCGCGTGGTTTGGGAGACGCATGGAACAGTGCGCGTGAGGCTCACATAGCACGTGGAAGACCGTTATAACAATATCACCCCCTCACGTGAGGGAATATTATGTCATCATTAATCATAATTGACACCTCCAGTTGTCAACAGGGAATTGGCTAGATCAACATTCACATGTTCAATACATGCTTGGGGGGTACACTACACCACCCAGGCCATATATATACTTACCATCCTCAACCTTGAGGAGGGATCGATCAATTGTAACCCTAGCTAAAACTTTTCTTGTACACACAGTAGAGAGAGGGAGGAAAAGCTTATGTGCATTGTATCCAAGGCCATTAGTGCCCATATTTAGAGGATCACACACTCACAGTGGATGTAGGCCTGATTGGCCGAACCACTATACATCATTATCTCCTTCCTCTTATACTCATCTCCTTCTACACACTTAGACACATACACATCTAGGGTTGCCATGGTTATTACTGTTTGAGCTCATTAACACCTATCTGATGGTGCTAAATGTCAGCATCATCAATCATGTGGTGTCTATTTGACGACTTTCATTAGTTCCAATCTCACCCGTCAATAGGCTCTGTAGACACTACATTATAGTACCCCCTAAGTCTCTCCTTATGTTGTAGCACCTTCCTATTCACCACAAACCCTAGGTCATACTTTGAGTACCGATCTTGAATCCACCAAGCGCTCCTGGGGCCCGTTTGACTCTGGTCAAATTCGTCATCCTAGAAAACACTTAATGAATACTCAAAGGGATTTGAATCCCCTTTCCAATAGTCTGCCCCATGAACGAATCGACATAACGATGCAGATGAGCGGACCATTTTACTACCAAAAACTTATGGGAGTCAACCGGGCGCTCCTGGGCCCCCTTATGACCCCAATCAAATTCATCATCAAAGTAAAATCTCAATGAATCTTTTAAGGAAACTATATCCCCTTTCCAACGGTCTGCCCCATGCACAAAACGGCGTAACTATTTGGCCGAACGATCTATTTTCCCCAAAAAATTGATCCGGAGACCACCGGGTGCTTCTGGGCTCCGTTTGACCAAGGTCAACTCTTTGTCTTAAACGAGACTGAATGAATCTTCAAAGGTAAATGAATGCCCTATCCAATTTTTTACGTCATGCGCGAATCATCCTTACGGTACGAATGAATGACACATTTTAATCTGAATAGTCACCATGCACATTTAGGCTCCGTTTGACCAAAGTTAACTCTTTGAACCGAGCGAATCTCTTTGGAATATTTAATTTCCTCACGTAACCTGTCCAATGATTTACCCCTTGCGCGATTCGAATGAACGATCTATGTTCATCCGACGATCTCATGTCCAAAGGACTGACAGGCACTTCCGAGCCCCATTTGACCCAAAGTCAACTCCCTGACCCTAGAGCGGCCTAAGGATCATCAAAGGTCTCTGAATAAACTTTCCAACAGTATGCCTCGTGCGCGATTTGAACTTACGGATTGCATTTTATGACCATTTTTTCAAAAAAATTGCATGAGACTGCCAATTGGCAGGTCTATTTTCCTACCTATCGACAGTGTGTCTAGGGTTACCTCTCGATAGGCACGACAAGGATAATGCTGATAGGAAATCCCTTGACCCTATATAACTAGAACATGAGCTCACTTTGAAGGGCACCTCAAAAACATCAACTTTAGTGGTTTCAGCACCATTCTTCTTAAGTCAGCGAGGTTTCCTTGTTTGAAACTTTTCTCCACTTTTCATTTCCATCACTTTCACACCCAATTCAAAAAAGAAAAAAAAACTACATTGTTCATCTACTTGCGAGGAAACTCATCATCAATCGATATTAATCTCCAAATAAGGTCCAAACATTATTCCCTCTCTTTAAATTTCTTTGTTTTTGCATTAGTTATATAAGTTCTTAATTTAGCTTTTACTTTAGATAATAAACATATTAATATTCAATCCTTTATTAGTAATATTGTACATAATATATTTTCTATAAAAAACAAGAAAATGAGGATTACACCTATAAATTCCAATGGGATTTTCATCACATTTTCTCGAAACTACAAGACATTTTTTTCTTACACACATACATAATAAAATCCCCTTTGAATTTATGGGATAAACTCCACCCTCGTGTCTCATGCGAACTACGTGGACTTTGATGCCTTTATATGCTACGTAGGTGTCTCGGGCTAAAACTCAAGACTTGAGTCCTGTTTTCCTATTTTCCTCCATTTTTTATTTTATCCATCTATTATTTACATATATCATACTTGTGATTCATATCTACGTGTTATCTAACAAAGATTATCATTTCATCATAACGATCAATATCTTGATAAGTGCACATATCAAATTTTTAATTATTATTTTGGGAACATTCCTATAGATGACCTCACTCCGTCTTTTTCCATGATGCGAGTTGAGTGATTTCGATCTCCATTTATATATACACACACATACACTTCACGGCGAAATTAAGGAAAATAGTAACATAAGACCATGAGAGATTAAAAGGGCGGGATGGGTACCTAACACCTTCCCGTTCCGTAACTTAGCCCCCGAACCTCTGATCTAAATGGTTTCACAAGCATCAGTCTGTCTTTGATGCCATTCTCTCTAGGCGACAACATGTTCTTTTGTCTGTTTTGTGCAAAATAGGTTGCTAACTCTATCTCTTTACATCACCCCACATCAATGACAATTGAAGCGTTCCTAGAAAGGGAGCGAGACCTATCCCTCTCTCTCCACCACGTGCGAGTGGCGACCCCCGAGATGGACAAGGAGGAAAACAATCGGGGAGGGATGGCCAAAAAGGGTAAACATACCCCCGAGCCCAACTTAAGATAATAAAAACACTTAAGTGACCCTCCGTGACACTCAAGATTCAAATACATGCAATACTACCCACAATACACGATAATTCATCACGGTGTAAATAAATTATACATTTAACTATTCTACATGCACCCATAATGCTCGTTTTCGTCTTCATGTTCCGAGGATTTCTCAATTATGGATGTGTATATATTTTGATCATTGGATATTTTATTTATTGGGGTGTTTGAATTTTTATAAAAATGTTTTTAATTTTTTTAAATGATTTATCCTCTTTTTTGTAGGAAAAATATTTTTTGTCCCTTCATTAGAACGAAATTGGGAAGTCGTTTGAACGAATATAGGTACATCATTTGAACGAACTTGTTCTGGTTCCCAAGCGCGGCTGGGTTGTCTAAGGTTTTTCTCATTATGAGTTTTCCTCGTACATCGGGCATTGTGTAATTGTTTAATTTACTTTATCCTATTATCACCTAGATGCATGTTTTAGGATAAAATAAAATTGGCTAAAACTAGTTTACATAACTTTCGTTTTGGAGAGGGGGCTTGAAGGTAATCCTGGGATTAGGGATAATCCACCAATTAGCAACAGTGTTTTGAGGTTAAGCTAAGCGAGGCAGCTCAAGCGAAGTAGCTTAGCGAGGCAGCTCAGCGTGGTAGCTTGGCGTGGCAACTCATACTTTAGCTTGTTGTCACTTAGTCATATTTTATCTTTGTTTATATTGTTCATGAGCTATAACGATTGTAATGATGTAATGATAATAACGAATGTGTGTGAGGTCGAACGGTACTCGCGAGAGACCAGGCTTGGCAGGGCCTGGGAGAGCTTTCATGCTCTATCGAACGACCTCACCGTGGGAACTTTAGAGGGACTTAGTTTGGAGGATTGAGAAGTGGGGCACCGTTGGGGCTTATCCTGGCCATCTTAGATACACCTGGTAAAACACCGAAGGACCCTCGCCGTGGAACCTCGAGCCGAGCAGTTTCGAGTTCCATCGAGAGTTTTGCTGTGAACCAAACAGCCCTCTACTTTATGTCCCATCTACTTTAGGTGATGTCACTAGCCAGCTAGGCAATGTCAAATCTGCACTCGAGTAAACCACCGTGGTATTTGGGGCTGTCAGATAGTTGGTAAGCAACCTCTGTGACGGCAGCCCCCTGACACACAGTGGTTAGACAAAAGGCATGTCTTGGCATTTAATGTTTATGACGTAAAGACAACTAGTGCATCAGGTATTTAATGCTGGTGACATAAAGTATGAGGGAGGTCTTTCACAGGCATTTATGACTGAGTTACCTCGGGGGTGGCGTGGGGGCTATTTAAGGCCCCAACCACCTCCAAGGAAGGGGAGTTCCTTTTGATGCTCTTTTGAGAATTAAGAAGTTATTGCTAAGGAGAGTTATTACAAACCAGAGAGTCTGATACTCACCCACCATTGTCATTCATGAAGAAGCTTTAATACTTGATAGAGAATTATGAGGGTGTTTTTTGGGTGTTTCTACCTGCCTACCAAGGTGTATCTAGGGTGCTTACTTCTCCCTCCCTCTAGCTAAGTCATCTCTAAGTTCATCACTATATTCCGAGTTATACACGAGAGATTTATGAGTTTTAGCTGAGTTTACATTCTTCCAGTTGTGTTTATATGTCTTGTGGCTAATCAATAGTGTTTACTGATTAATCCTATCATCACCATACTCAAAAGGGGTTACGCCTCCATCTTATCTAAACTACCCTCTTACATTTGGCGACTCTGCTGGGGAGGTATTCTTCTAGACAAGAAGTATGGCGCAAGATAATGTTAATCGAAGGCTTAACTTTGATGACATCCAACACAATCAAGAGCAGGCTGCAATAGAATCGGAGGCTTTGAGGAGCGGAGCTCCTCGAGCAGAAGTGCCTCCGGTTCAGACAACAACAGGTGCTCAAGGGGTGACGCAAGCTTCCACGAGTGCGGGACTGGGACCTGCCCAGGTAACCATCCTCATGATCAAGTTCTATGAGTTTTTGCAAACCCCCCGCAGCTTCAACGGTGTTGGGAGGATTCGAAGCCAATTCCTTCGTGACACCAGGGGCAGCCCCAACGGTGCTGCCAGGTGCAGGTGTAACGGGAGCAGCCCCGGAAAGAATACCCTCCGTCGTGAATCCGACGGTGGGAATCTCTTGAGTATCAACGGTGCCAGCTGTAACGATGGCTCCAACTGTAACGGTCATTCAGCCAACGACCCCATTGGTCGTTGCTCCATCGCCCATGGAGGAAATGAGGAGGGAAATGTAAAAGGAGATGCTAAAGTTCATGCAGGCTTCCTCGCAATGTGTGGGCGGAGTTGCTTCAGTGTATGATGACTTTAGAACACCTTACCCGCAGGAATACAACGACGAGCCTTATCCGAAGGATTATATTCCCCTTATCTTTGAAAAATACACAGGGAATGGTGGGAATCCGAAGGAGCACATTAAACGTTTTATTGAACACTTAGAGGCACATTGAAACAACAAGAAGCTCAGGTTGAGGGAGTTTTCCAAATCCCTAACCGATAAAGCATACAGTTGGTATTCTCATTTGGCCCCTAAGAGTGTCTCCACGTGGGAAGAGATGCATGTGCTGTTTGTCCAGAAGTTTTTTCTGGCAGAAGATGAATTTACTCTAACCCAACTAGGGAGAGAGAAACAACGGCCGGGAGAAGACGTGGTGGCGTACGTTCGAAGGTTCAGGGAAAGGTCCCTCGATGTAAGGGAGGAGGCCAAAAAGTCGAAACTATTGCAGATTTGTGCGGAAGGGTTACTCCCTGATTACATATGCCACCTTATCAATGAGACACGCGAGGGAACTTTTTCGGCGTTCCTAAAATCTGCGAGGAACATCTCATTGGTTGTACGACCAAACCCGGTGGTGTTTCCTATGATATTCAGGCAGTCGATACAACCTGGGGGAGGAAGGCCTCAGCCCCCACGGGTGGGGTACACCGAAGGAACAGATGAGGGCAAGGCGCCGAAGAAAGACAACAAGAGAAAGTTAGGAAGAGATAGAGAAGACCCACCACCGTTGCCTTGCACGGTAGAAGAGGCGGTAAGCTGTTATAACGCCATGGTCCAAGGTCGAACGGTCTACAGACCAAAAGGCGTTCCAACGGAAGAACCCGATACTGCAACGAAGGCGGATCCTAGGTATTGCCAGGTTCATCGAAAGATCCAACACCCGACGGAGAGCTGTTTCACACTGAGAAGAATCATTGACAAATACATGAAGGCGGGAACGTTGCAAATCCCTCCGCAAAACGTTAATGACAACCCACTTCCAGCACATGGGGGCAACATGGTGATAGCCTACGATGAGGAGGCAGAAAGAGAAGGAGGAGGGTCAACGATGAAGCAAATGGAGTTCGAAAGAGCTCTGGAACATTGCACCACAGGGATGGCTAACGTGGTTTTAGCCTACGATAAAGCAAGCGCTAAAGATGTGGAAGACATATATAGCGTTGAAGGCGAGGAAACAGACCCGGGCATAGAGTACAATGCGGTCTCAAAATCTCCAAAGTTTACTTGGTTCTTCGATCTGGTGGGGATACCGAGGGAAAGAAGACTGGAGATAACTCAGGCGATCCTAGAAATCGCGAGGAAGGACGCAGTCCCCTCGCTAAAATGGAGGGGACCCATGGCTAGGCTTGGGAAAAAGCTCCTGTCAGAAGTGACTTTCAGCGATGCAGATAGGGCTGTAAGGTTCCCACATAACAGGCCTTTGTACGTAACTGCTAGCGTCAACGGAGTTAGCTTTGCAAGGACTCTCATGGATGGGGGTGCTTCCATAAATATTATGCCGATCAAGTCCTTCCACGCGGCTAATATTCCAGAAGAAAGATTGGTTCCCATGCCTTTGGTAATTTCGGGGTATGATAACCAATCTTCCAAGTCCATCGGGTATGTGAATGTTGGGATTGTGATGGGAAATCTGAGTTCCCACATCAAGTTCCACGTAATAGAAAGTGAAACTTCCTATCATCTACTAATAGGGAGAGTGTGGATGCACAACCAAGGGTTAGTCCCTTCAACCTATCATCAATGCGCCAAAGCAAATATCAAGGGAACATAAGTGACCATTAGAGCTATGAAGAGGCCTTTCGCTATTGAAGAAGCTCACTTGGTGGACGCGGCATTTTATACAGAGCTGGAGGAGGATGTACGGGTCCTGACAAGAAGAATGGAAGGAGCATGGGTTCCCTCGATCAGAGAAAGAATGGGGCCTTTAAACGAGCAAAGTAAAGAGGCTACGAGTAGCGAAGGGGCGAGGGCCGAAGAATCCCACCAGATAATCCCTCGACCCCAAAATATCTCGAAGCAACTTAAAGACAGGATGAGGCCTAGAGTAGACCAAGTGGAGCATGAGGTCCGACGACAGAGCGTGCTAAGACGTTTTTCAGGGGAAAGAATTGCTGAGGCTTCCAGAGAGAGGAAGAGGAAGGCCGTAGCAACAGCTCCCAGCAGGCAGTGCAAGAAAGTTGTCACCGAAGAGGCAAAGGTGGTGTATCGCTTGTAATGGTGTGAACGGGCGGCCGAAAAGACTGAGGATGAGGCTGAACCGATGTATGAGTGTTTCTTGGTAGATCAACAGGGGTAATGTATGGTAATAGACAACTCCAACATACAGGAGTTCGTAGAAGAGGTCGCCGAAGAACCAGACTATATGACAGATCAACCAAAGCCCCAAGAACAAGAGTTGGAGCAGCTGAACCTGGCAAGAGAAGGGGAATATCCAAGGCCCATCTTCATCTCGAAGGATCTCGATAAGGAGAAACGAGAAGCCTTGGTTGAGTTGATTCAAGAGTTCATAGATGTCTTCACATGGAAGTACACTTAAATGGAAGGGCTAAATGAGGAAGTGAGCTGCCACAAGCTAAACGTGATGCCTACAGCCATTCCGGTGAAGCAGGCAACGAGGACTTACAAACCTGAGCTGGACTTGAAGATTAAGGAAGAAGTTCAATGTTTGTTGGCAGCAAGATTCATCAAGCCAATAAAACATCCCCTTTGGCTGTCTAGCATTGTGCCAGTGGGAAATAAGGACAAAAACCAAATAAGGATCTGTGTGGACTTCAGAGACTTGAACAGGGCTTGCCCCAAGGACGAATTCGCTCTACCCTCCATTGACAGTTTGATAGATGCCACGGCTGGGCATGAGATATATAGCTTCATGGATGGGTATGTAGGGTACAACCAGATCAAGATGGACCCCGCAGAAGCAGAGAAAACGACGTTTAGAACTCCGTTGGGCAACTTCATGTACAAAGTGATGCCGTTTGGACTCAAGAACGCAGGGGCTACTTACCAAAGAACAATGATGGCCATTTTCCATGACTTCCTCCATAAATTTGTAGAGTTCTATGTGGACGATTTAATCATCAAATCGAAGAAGGAAGAGTCCCATCTGAGCGATTTAAGGAGGGTGTTCGATCGGTGCGGAAGGTATAAATTGAGGATGAACCCGTTGAAGTGCATCTTTGGAGTAAGAAGCGGGAAGTTTCTAGGCTTTGTGGTTGATCGAAAAGGGGTGCAGATGGACCAGGATAAACAACGAGCGATCTTGGAGATGCCATGCCCAAGAACGGCGAAGGAGCTAAACAATTTCCTCGATAAAGTCTCTTACCTCAGAAGATTTGTGCCGGGATTGGCCGAGGTAACACACCCGTTGATGTAGCTGTTGCGAAAGAACACGAAGTTCAGGTGGTAGAAGGATCACCAGGAGTCTCTCGATGGGTTGAAGAAGCTGCTCGTTTCACCACAAATCATGGTTCCTCCATGAGCCGGAGTACCGTTGCAGTTATACCTCACATCTACCACGAGGTCCGTTGGAGCTTTGTTGGCACAAGAGATTAACGGGCAAGAACGACCAATGTACTACCTCAGCAGAATCATACATGGGCCCAAGATCAGATATAGTAGCCTAGAAAGGCATTGTTTAGCCTTAGTCTTTGTAGCACAAAAACTTAGGCATTACATGCTATCTTTTACGATTCATATTATAACTAGATGTGATCCTATTAAGTATTTGTTGGCAAGAACTATTTTGATTGGCAGGGAAGCTAGGTGGTTCCTCATCCTCTCCGAATATGACTTAAAGTGTGTGGCTCCTCGTGCTATCAAGAGCCAGGCGTATGCTGATCTGTTGGCAATCTTTCCATCAGGAACGTTTGAACCACCTAAAGAAGACATTCCGGGAGATGACTTACGGCTAATTACCTGGATACAACTGATGAGGAATGGACGATGCAGTTCGATGGATCTTCGACGCAAAAGAAAGGAGGAGCAGGGGTTATTCTTTCAAAAGGGACAGAGGAGATTTGCCTTTCCTACAAACTAGATTTCCCTTGTTCCAATAACGAAGCAGAGTATGAGGCATTAGTGCTGGGGTTGCTGGAGGCTCTTCGAAGGGGAATTTGTTCACTCTGCATTAAGGGTGACTCGAACTTAGTGATTCAGCAAGTAAATGGAGAGTACGCATTAAAGCACATGAGCCTGGCACCATACAGAACAATCATTCAGAGGCTTCTCGGCCAGTTTCATCGAACCAAGATCAGGAGACATCCCAGGATAATGAACCGTCATCCAGACGCTTATGCCACTATTGCTCAGAAGATGGTCATGAAGAACGATACGACTGTCGTTATGATCCAACGAAGAACAGCTCCTTCGATGGTACAGTCAATACTACCGATGGAGGAAGACGCGGACTGGAGAGGAGAGATTAGGAAGCAACTGGAGTCTGGCAAAGGAGCTATGGAACTAAGAGAGTTAGCCCAATACTTTACAAACCAGGGAAATCTTTACTTTAGAAATGCAGGGGGATGGTTATCGAGATGCGTTGGTCCAGAGGAAGCAAAGCGAAGGTTGAAGAAAACACACGAGGAGCACTGCGAAACAACTGAGATACCTCTTTATAGGAAAATTCAAAGAGAGGGATATTTTTGGCCTAGAATGAAGCAGGATGCGGCAGAGCTACAACGGAATTATGATAAGTGTCAGCTATTTTTCGAAGCAGCTGGGTGCCATTTCATCGAAGCTTAAACGGACTGGAGGCAGCCTTATATCGACTTTATTCAAGATGGAGTTGTCCCAACGGAGAAAATGGATGCGATGGGACTGAAGCGAAGGGCCCCAAGGTTCTATATCCAGGAGGGGCAGCTTTATCAAAGGGGGTACTTCAACAGGCCATTGCGTTGCATCACAAAGGAAGAAACAACTGAGGTCCTCAAACAAGCTCACGATCCAGCTCACATAGGAGGGACCAAGTTATATGATCAGCTGATGACGTTGGGATATTATTGGCCAACGATGGAGAAAGACTCTGCCGAGTTTGTTCGAAAATGCAACGCTTGCCAACTTCATAGAAATATGATCCATGCCCCATCAGTGGACTTACACTCTCTGGCAACGCCTTATCCTTTCCACACTTGGGCGTTTGACCTAGTGGGGGCGATACATCCTTCGTCGAGGGGCAAGATATGGATACTAGTAGCAACGGAGTGCTTTACAAAATGGGCTAAAACGATACCACTCAGAAGGGCAACGGCTGGGGTAGTGAGTAACTTCATCAGAGAGTATATCATTTGCCGTTTTGGGATCCCAAAGGTTATCCTCTTAGATAAGGGGACTCCCTTCGTCAACTCGGAAGTAATGATGCTTACAAACAAGTACTCCATTGTTCATCACACTTCAATGGTGGCATACCCGAAGGGGAACGGTCAGGCCGAAGAAACTAACAAAACTCTGGTTAATATCTTGGCTTACTTCTCCCTCCCTCTAGCTAAGGCATCTCTAAGTTCATCACTATATTCCGAGTTATACACGAGAGATTTATGAGTTTTAGCTGAGTTTACATTCTTCCAGTTGTGTTTATATGTCTTGTGGCTAATCAATAGTGTTTACTGATTAATCCTATCATCACCATACTCAAAAGGGGTTACGCCTCCATCTTATCTAAACTACCCTCTTTCACGTTTAAAATTGGTGCAAAGTATTATTTGTGGTAATTTTGTTTAATATTTAATTTGAAGAGGTTAAAAATTGGCTTTTGTTATCTATACCTTGTCCATATTAGAACCCTTAGGTCACTAGTACTTTCTCAAATTATTATCAAAGTTGTAACATTAATTTATTATGTAGATCCGTCTTTTCGATATGTAAGGTCATTTGGGTATTTCCCTCTCTTTAGAGTTTAATTTTTCTCGATGGGTTATCTTAGTGATAAGTTTTCCAATGCGTTTAGCGATGATGATGATTTTGATATTTGAGATGAGTTTAATGAGATTCATAATCGTGTTGAAAGTTAGCTCTTGTGAATTTGAGGTTTTAAAAAAGAAGTAAATTTCTTGAAAAAAATTTAAAGATGAAGTTGATTTTTTGTGAACCATTCAAACTCAAAGAGATATCTTACGTGAGAAGCTCATGGAGTGGTTTTAAAACTTTATAAGTGTCCAAAAAAGAGAGTGATGGAAAAGTCCGTGTTTTAGAGAAAAAAACATGATGACTCTAATGTTTCTAGGGTTAATGAACGTTCCATTGAGGGCAATAATAAATTAATTAGAAATTTGATGGCACACGAGAAGACTCTTAGGGTTAAGTTCACTTCCATTGTGTCACACCCTATTTTTGGTATGAATGTACAAGATATTAACATAGCAATGAACTAAAGGCAGAAAACAGAACTTTATTCATTAGATATAGTCTCACATTTATTATACTACCACCACGAGGGTGAATTACTGATATTACTTATTAAGACCAAAACTGAAAAATAACGTAGGTCATTGAAAAACACCACTCCTTGCTCCCATATTCTTTAATCTCCATCCATATAGTTATATAGGAAAACATATGCTCGGTTCGTTACATAAAAAGGGAGGGCGATTTAGCCTCTTTATCCTGGAACAATCGGAGGAAAAGGGAATTATCACAAATATGCTAACTAGATTTTAACCAATTCTATTACAATTTATATGTAGATAGAAGTTTGGAGTGTGTATGGAGTTAGTTTTTTACTAAAGAATCATAGGTACAATTTGTGTAATAAAGAAAGCCAAGGAATTTAAACTGATAATTACATACTTACCAGCTTATCAATTGGCAAAGAACTAATTATGCATCATTATTAAAGCCCAATAATAATGTCCACCCAAAATTTTTGGGAAAAGTAACCAGCTAGGCAAAATATTAAACTGGCACTCATACGTATGTAGCGACAAATTCAGCTCTCAAACTTCTGAGAACTTAGGCCAAGTAGAAAAGTTCCATGGGATAACACGACAGTCTACTCCCTAGTTAATACTGATGCTTATATACAAGGATAATTTGTAGATAAGTACATGGGTGAACTGATTCAATCATTTCAGTAATCTTAAGAAATCAATTATTAGATGAGAAGGGTTTAAATTGATCCAAGTGATCCATATTTAAATGTCACAGATGTTTGACAACATATGTAGTATGGTATTATCATAACATACACATACTAATAATAATTTATGGTTATCACAGTGTGATATTAATAGAAGTATATAAAATATGCTGAATATACTATTGTAAAGACAAAACTTACTTTTGCGTTAAGTAGAGCGGGCTTAGTTAGGATTGAAATTGAGATCGAGAGGGTCCCCGGGTGCTTAATTATCTGTCAATCAACATCTTTGTAAGTATGTGTAATTAGTAACAATGTCTATTAAAAAAATGAATAATAGTGTCTATTAAACGTTTAGGGGCTAATTGGTAATTATCTTAGGATTTTAAAATATAGGGCTTAAGTTCAAATTTGAAAGATGGAATACTTTTTTACTCAAAATTTATCAAAGTGTATGTAGAAAAACGTTGGGGTCAAAACTCAAAACTTGAAACAACCATAAAAGGGTAAATTTATAAATATTGAAAAATACTTTTAACCAAAAACCTTGGTTTTATATAACTTGAGTTGGGATTGACCAAACACTACCTAACTTCATACCATTTTGACCAAAAAAATTAATACAAATATTGGAAAAAAATCAGAATTTTTTGATTGGTCACGCGCCCTCACGTTCATGGTCAATGTTTCTAGTTGGAAAGATCATCTTCAACCTCTCAAAAGTTGGCCTAAATTTGAAAAAAAAAATGACCTTGAATACCTTCTGATTTCCTAAACTATTTATGATGATTTCTGAACCAATCCAACCTATTTTTTCACAAGGACTTCAAATATATGAGTTTCATGGACTAAGGTTCAGTATCCATCGATTTTCAGCTATTATGTGTTTTATAGAAAAATTGACCAAACATTTGTGTCTTTACCAGATATGGAAATGATTTTTAGGCTTATGGCTAGGTTTTTAAAATCCTAAGGAGGAATTTGGCTTTGGTTGAAACGATTGAGGTACTCTGGTCGAAGAGAATTTTGAATTTTCACTTTCTGCAACTTAAAAACACTTTTGAGAAATTGGAGTTCAAAGCTTATGATTTTTCAAAAATGGCCATTGCACTTGGGCTCCTAGGCTCATAAGAAACTCATTCCTCACTTTGAAACTAGTTCGGAGTCAAAGAATGGATTTTCACTATTAAAACTCAAGATTGAATGGATTTTTTGAAGGTTTCTTCAAACAAACATTGTTTTACACATAAGAAGTAAGTTCTTTTGATTGGGTTGGACATAATAATGGTTCAAAAAACATTTGGAATTGAAAAAATAAGAATTGATACATAAAATAATAGGTTATCAGTTTGGAGGGATATTTTTAAACTTGGGACTTGCTGAAGGGGTGGGTTTTAAGGCTGGAATTGATGAGGGATTTATACTAGGAGCTAAATAGAGTTCATTGGTGTTAATGGGATATGGATTCTCCCAGGTTCTAAGAGGATAGAGTTGTGGGAACACAAAGTTCACCTCGATTAATGGTGTAAACCATGTGATTTGTCCTTTTCTGCTTAGGTGGCGGTTGGCTGGGCATAGGGGAAATATAAATATCAAGGTTTTGGTTTTAGTCCCTTAGGAGAATGTTTTATGTTTGTTTGGTATTAAATATGAATTTTTCATGTTTTAGGAGAATTTGTGTAAATTTTTGAAATTTCAAAGGTTAAGGTTATAAATTCTAATTGGTTGAAGTCTAGATATTTAATTTGATATAAAGTTTGGGTCTGAAGGTAAAGTATAGGCTAGCTTATACTTCTTTTAAAAGTGCAAGGGGTGATTTGGTCCTTTTATAACTTCAGGGGAACTTGGTTAATTAAGCAAAGTTGTAAGGTTTGTGATGTACTTTCAACTTTACTAGGGTGTTTTTGGATTTAAGTAATTTATAGGGGAGGTAAGGGGTAATTTGGATATTTATTTAATTCAATTTGTTCAGTTGAATTGTACGAGTGTTACAATCTACCTAACTAAAAAAACTTATCCTAGAATTTACCTTCAAAAAGCTCAGGGTATTGTTCTCTCATTGCTTGTTTTGGATGCCATGTGGCTTCTTACTGATTTTGATGTCCCCATAGTATCTTTATAAAGGGAATTTATTTCTTTCTTAGGACCTTCACCTGATGGTCTACAATTTGAATAGGATGTTCCTCAAATTCATGGCTAGGTAGAACAGAAATTTCATGCCATGTAATGACATGTATTGGATCTGGAATATATAGATGTAACTAGTACACATGGAACACATTATTAATATTAGATGATTTCGCAAGTAAATTTATCTGATAGGCTACAGAGACAATACGTTTGATAATACTGAAGGGTCTGATATATCTTGCTGCTAGTTTCCCTTTCTTCCTAAAACGTAGGATTCCTTTATGGGGAGAAACTTTCAGAAATACATGATCAAAAAGTTAAAATTGTAATTGCTTCCAGTGATGATTCGCATACCACTTCAGTCGATCTTGGGTTGTCTTGAGTCTTTCTCTGATCTGTTGTATCTTCTCAGTAGTTTCTCAGATTATTTCAGGACTAAATTTCTTGTTATTTTTTAATTCAGTCCCCCATGTTAGTGATCATCATGGTCTTCCATATAAGGCTTTCAAGGGGAAAAATTTGATACTTGACTGGTAACTGTTGTTATATGAAAACTCAATTAACGATAAATTTTCACTCCAATTGTTGGGCATATTTAAAGCACGAGCTCTTAACATATCCTCCAACATTTGAATCGTGGGTTCAGATTGTCCGTCTGTCTGGGGATGAAATGCGGTACTCAAATGAAGTTTAGCACCCATTTTGTCTTGGAGTGCTTGCTAAAATCTACCTAAAAATTACAATCTATGTCTGATGATACGAATAAAGGAATTCCATATAAGGATTTCAAGGGGATAAATTTGATACTTGACTAGTAACTATTATTATATGAAAACTCAATCAACAAAAAATGTTCGCTCCAATTGTTGGGCGTATTTAAAGCATAAGCTCTTAACATATACTCCAACCTTTGAATAGCGGGTTTAGACTATCCGTCTGTTTTGGGATCAAATGCGGTACTCAAATGAAGTTTAGCACTCATTTTCATCTTGGAGTGCTTGTCAAAATCTACCTAAAAATGAGAATCTCAGTCTGATGCTACGGATAAAGGAATTCCATGTAATCAGATAATTTTTTGAATTTAGAGTTTACCGAGTTTCTAGATGGAGTCAATAGTTTTTACTCGAAGAAAATATGAAGATTTGGTGAGTTGATCTACTATCACTCAAATAGAGTTATATCTTTGGAATGTACGGAGCAGTCCACTAACAAAATCCATGGTGTTATGACCCAATTTCCATTCAGAAATCGAAAGAGGTTGGAGAAGTCCATTAGGACATTGGTGTTCAGTCTTTACATGATGGAAGATTAGACATCTTCTTACAAAGTTCTCAATATCATTCCTCATATTTGGCCACCAATATTGTTTCTTCAATACATAATACATTTTGGAGCTCCTAGGGTTTACTATGAATTTAGAATAATGAGCGTCTTGTAACACCTCTTCTCGTAAGGATGATTCATCAGATACATACAATGTATTCATAAATTATAGACCTTCTTACCTATCATATGATAAATCTCGAGTTCTACTTCTTGTTTGTTGTCTTATCATGAAGGGACCTTGGAGTTGTCGTGTTAAAATCATCTTCTTCAGGTTTGGATAAGAAATAATGTTAATGAATTTTGAAAAAGGCGTAGTTGGTTGAAGGTCGTATTGCTCTATGGTAATAGTAACATCATATGGGATTAAGGTGTTAAGTCTACCAATGGGTTTACGACTTAAAGCATCTGCTATAGCGTTCCCTATCCTGGGTGGTAATCTAACTTGAACCTATGATCTTCCAAAAATTCCAACCAATGCCTTTATCTTAAATTCAAATCCTTGTGAGTGAAGATGTATTATAGGCTTTTATGAACTGAAAAAACTTGGAATTCTTCAACATATAGATAACAAAGCCATTTTTTTAAACCAAAAGCTACGGCTGCTAACTCAAGATCATGCACATTATAATTACATTCATAAATTTTGAGTTGTCGAGATCCATACTCCACTAGTTATCCTTTTTTTATTAGGACACAACCTAAACCTTGTAGCGAGGCATTGGTATACACGCCATCGCTTACATTACTAGAAGGAATGGTTAGGACAGGGGAAGTAGTCAATTTATCCTTTAAACTTTGGAATGCCTATTCACACTCGCTAGTCCATACAAATGGTATTTTCTTGCTAGTTAACTTTAGTAATGAGAGAGCGATTACGAAATGGTGATAATAACCGGCTAATCTGAGAAAACTTTTTATCTTGGTGATATTAGTGGGCGTTTTCCATTCTAAAATGGTTGCGATTTTTGCTGGATCGACTTGTATTCCACTTTTAGAAATCATGTGTCCTCGGAATTTTACTTCCTTTATGGAAAAGTCACACTTGCTCTTTTTAGCATATAATCTATGGTTTTTCAAGGTGCCTAATACTACTTCTAAGTCTTGGGCACGCTCCACATGATGTTGGGAATAAATGATGATGTCATCAATGAATATAATAACAAACTAGTTAAGAAAAGGACTAAACATTCAATGCATGATATCCATGAAACTTATAGGGGCATTGGTTAATCTAAAAGTCATTATGGTAAATTGAAAATGTCCATAATGAATTCAAAAAAATTGGAATGTTTTTCTTCTCATATTTGTAATTAATGATAAAAATATCATAAATATACCTTGCAAAAGATTCTTGCACCCCCTAAGTTGATCGAATAAATCTCCAATTCTAGTTAAAGGATACTTATTCTTAATTGTTACTGAATTCAACTTATGGTAATCTATGCATAATCTAAAACTGCCATCACTCTTTTTCACAAAAAACACATGTGCTCCCCAAGAGGATGAACTAAGGATAATAAAACCCGTTTCGAGTAGTTCATCTAGTTGAGTACAAATTTCACGAAATTCTAAACGGGCCATTTGATATGGAGGTATCGAAATAGGAGAAGTATTTTTGTAAAAGTTTATGGTAAATTTGATTTATCGAGAGGGGGTTTAATGAAATTCTTGGGAAAACATCATTAAAAATTTTCCAAAATTCCAAGAAATAAGGAATAAAAGGAATTTTTGATTTGGGAAGTTGAAGGTTCGGAATGATCGCTTCCTTAAAATATAAAAGAATGATTCTGTTGGTCTCAGAAATATATTCTATTTGAATTGAAATCGATATAAACGCGATGTTTTGATATTACATTCATTCTGATAATAATATTTAATCCGCATATATCTAATATTAAATAATTCACAAAGGGTGTACGTAAACCTAGTTGCTACCTAAACCTAGATGAATTTTACAATTATCATACCCTTAGGTAGGTATATAAATTTCATCGGTAGTTATTTCTAATTCTAAAGGAATATTTAAATATTTGGGTAAACTTTAGCTAGTTTAACGCTAATGAATGAATGAATTGAACCAGAACCAAACAAATATGAGCGGGGAATTTATGAAAGAGTATTGCACCTTCCACCACGCCGTGTGAATTCGTATAGGCAATATGGCACAATTCTTTCCATAATTAGGGATTGGTTCGGGTTTCCTAATGTTGTTAGGCTTGCGTTGAATTTGGAAAGAAAGGGTTTCTTAAATTCTCAAAGCATTACCTGGTGAGTGTTGGATCATAGAGGGATTCAATTCAGGATGTTGGGTACAGATATGTCCTAATTCTTGGCATTTATGGCAGTGAATTAAGAGATATGTGGTACTATGGAAAATTCGGGAATAAAGTTGTCCACTAAGACAGGAATAGGGTTGTGTTTGGGGTATAGGTACAGTTCAAACAATGTGATTGTTCGGTGAGGTGAACTTATATATCCTTATGATTGGGAATTTCATTCGATAATTGAAGTAACTTCAATAAGTTGGTAAAAGTCTTGGATCTGTAAAGGGGTAACAGAAGTTTTGATTCTTAGGTGTATTCCTCTTTCAAACTACCTACACTTCTTAATCTCAGTGTCCATATACTCATCTCATTAACGGGATAATTCGGTGAACTTGGCTATATATTGATCCGCGGATATATTTTCTTATTATAATCTCAGAAAATCCACAGTTAACTCGACTCTTTCAGTTTTAGAAAACTACTTTTTGAAGAACATTTCCTCAAATTATTCCAAGGGCAGAGTGGCTACATTCCGACTTTGGGTATAGGTTGCCATCAGAAATCGGCTTCACCTTCAACATATAGGATACTAAAGTTACTCAAAGATTTGCAATGAATCCTACCCTATTATATGTTTTCGTAATTTGACGTATTTACTTCTCAGCTTCACTAGCACCTGGCTTTCAAAGAAATGGAAGGAGTCATTGTCTCATAAATTCTTTGATAGAATTCATTCGACGTGATTCATTTGAAATTTATTTTGGAACTAGATGTGGTAGTTGATGTTGTCATGGTAAAGATGTTAGTTCTTCAAAGGAATTTCATAATTCCTTCAATGTGGGTTTTCTCAGTTTGAGTTTCGATGAAAGGAGTTTGAGTGCTAACCATCCTAGAGCATAATATAACAATTGCATAATAAATGTTGTAAATATAAAATCTTATAAGAGAGAACATAGAAACAACTATAGGTATATTATAAATGAAGGTTATTACAATTACTAGTTAACGTAGTATTATACAGTACAACCTACACGTTATGGCCTCATATACAGTATTTATTTTCTTATCCTCCTAATTAGTAGTTCAGTCATAATATTTACAACTACTTGAATAACTATACTACATATAGGAGGGATAATCTTGGATTATCTTTCAAATTTGGGGTGGCGGTATCTGTTTCAGACGGGTCTGCGTCTGGAATAAAGTCAAAATCATCAGGTTCATAGGGGTCATCATTAGTAGAATCACTAGAGGATCCAAAAGAAAGTTCGATAAGTTCGCCATTGAAAGTATCTTCAGGGTGGTGTGGAGGAAGCGGTTGAATAGAGGTCCATGCGAGTTTACTAGCTTCTTGTAAAATGATTGGGTCGTCGACATAATCCCGCATCATTCCCATCACTTGTGCTTCCCCAAAAATATGATTAGTTACTACTAATTATTTCATGACGTTACAAGAGTTGATCCAATCTTCGTCTACCTCTCTAACTATGTTACTAAGTCTTAGATTGGCTTGTTCCCTTATCATAGTTTCCCATTAATTATTGGGTATAATATCCAGACTGAAGATTAGTGAATACCAAGTGTTCATGCTTCAAAACAGATTAATTATATAATAATGGTAAAGATGTTAGGAAAAATGTAAAATAATTAATATGCTCTGCTAAATTATTCCCGTATAGTCTGGCATATTTTAGAAACACGCACTGATACCAACTTGTCACACCCTATTTTTGATATGAATGTATAAGATAGTAACACAAAAATGAACTAAAGTTATGTAGATATAAGTTTGGAGTGTGTGTGGAGTTAGTTGTTTACTAAATACGCATAGATATAATGTGTAATAAAGAAAGCTAAGTAATTTAAACTGATAATCCCATACTTACCAGCTTGCTAATTGATATAGAACTAATTAGGCATGATCAATATAACCCAATAATAATGTCAACCCAAAACTTTGGGGGGAAAGTAACTATTTAGGCGCAATATTAAAGTGGCACTCATTCGTATGTGGCGATAAATCCAGCTCGTAAACATCTGAGACCCTAGGCAAGTAGAAGTCGTGCGGGATAACTCGATAGCCTACTCCCTAGTAAATACTGATGCTTGTACAAGGACAATTTGCACGTAGCTTAAGGAGTGAACTCATTCTATCATTTTAGTAATCTCATGAAATCAGTTATTAAATGAGAAGGATTCAAATTAATCCAATTGATCCCTATTTAAATGTCATGAATGTTTAACAACATATGTAATATGGTAGTATCATAACATACATACACTAAGAATAATTTATGGCTATCACATGGTGATATCAATAAAACTATATCAAATACATTGAAAATACTATCGAAAAGGCAAAACCTACTTGTGCATTGAGTAGAACGGGCTAATTTAGGATTGAAATTGATATCGGTATGGTCAGGTGCTTGATTATCTCTCAATAAAAACCTTTGTAAGTATGTGTAATTTGTAACAACGTCTGTTAGGAAAAAATAAATGAAAAAATGTGTCTATTAAAAGGTTGGAGGCTAATTGGTAATTATCTTATGGTTTTAAAATATAGGGTATAAAATCAAATTTGAAAGATGGTGTAGAAGACTTTTTGACTCAGAATTTATCGGAAGTGTGTGTAGGAAAATATTGGTGTCAAAACTATTAAGTTTCATGGATTGAGGTTCAATAACCATCGAGTTTTAACTACTGTGTATTTTAATAAAAATTTGGCCAAACATTTATGGCTTCAATGGATATGACAATTATTTTTAGGCTTATAGTTAGGTTTATGCTATCTTAAGGAAGAGTTTTCTTTGGTTTGAAGGATTCAAGCACTCTGGTTATAGAGTATTTTGATATTTTAGTTTCTATAACTTAAAACCCTTTTGAGAAATTGGGGTTCAAAGGTTATAATTTTTTTTAAATCTCCATTGCACTTGAGCTCCTGGGCTCATAAGAAACTCATTCCTCACTTTGAAACCATTTCAGAGTCAAAGAATGGAGTTCACAACTAAAGCTCAAGCTTTAAAGGAGTTTTTGAAGGTTTCATTAAACATACATTATTTTACGTATAAGAACTTGGTTATTTTGATTGGGTTGGACATAATAAATGTACAGAAAATATTTGGAATTGAAAAAACAAGAATTGGTACATAAAATGACAAGTTACTGTTTTGAAGGGAAATTTTGGAACTTGGGACTGGCTGAAGGGGTGGGTTTTAAGGATGTAATTTGTGAGGGGTTTATACTATGAGTTAGAGAGAGTTCATTGGTGTTAATGGGAGGTGTATTATCCCAAGTTTTAAGAGGATAGAATTATGGGAAAACAAAGTTCACATGGTGTAATGGTATAAACCATGTGATTTTGTCCTTTTCTGCTTAGGTGGAGGCTGACTTGTGTCGCATCCGTGGTTCTATGCTTAATGGTACTAAGTCATAATAGTAATAACAAGAAATAAATTAAGCGAAATCAAAGTAAACTTTCATTGTTGTGGATGTGTATCATCTTATTACATATGTGGATTCTTTATAACGGGAAAATAAATACTCGCACAGTTGCTAACGGCATAGAACTGCAAGGGACTAAAAAAGATCACATGAGCTGATATATTGTAGTAAAAATGTTCCAGTGGGACTACCGTCTTTGCTTATTACCTCCCACATGTATGTTGCCGAAAACATTTTCCTTGGTAAGACTGAATTAAAATCCATAGGTGCGAGGGGTATTTCTCCTTCGTCTAGTTCACTGTCCATCTGGAAGGGAAAAAGTTAAGCAAAAATATATATAATTTTATTTTTATAACAAGGTATATTCAGGGATTTGTTATGATACTATAATTGGGATTAACAATGCAGATGTTGTAACACAGTTTATAGTTGTTTGAAAGAAAATGAAATATCACAGTACTGAGAGGGGTATACTGGAGTCTGATGATATTTAAAAGAATAATATGGTGATTTGTAACTAAATATGTTTTTTATCGAGTTATAAAGATTAGTGTTCAGACTATAACAGGATAACCCATAAATTATCGGTTATAGGGGCTTCAAAATTGTAGCAATACCATTACAATATCGCCTAAAACCTTTAGACCGTCGATCCAAAATGATTGGGGAAAATAAAATGGCTAGGCATACTAACAAGAGTGGCACTTATATGCATGTAGCAAAATAAAAAGACTAGGCACTCAACATTTGAGTCCTACAGGTAAAATAGAACTTATGTCGTATACCAGAGTCCAATACCTGAATCTCAAGGTATGTTACTTGGAGTTTTACTAATAAGGGTTCTAATTTGTAAGGGTTTAATACAATCAAGGTTTAAAAGGATGTAGGTTTATACCACATTTAAGGGTTGAACTGAATTCAGTGATTCTACTGAAATCATAAACTGCAAAGGATTATCGGGTTTAGGGAATAACTTGGACAAAGATTGAATCAATATTCATGGTAAATGTGAACTCCATAAAAGAGTTCACAAATGAGAAAAAGAGTTCAGGGGCTATCACATACTGATATAAACAATGCAGTAATTTCAAAGGTAAAAGCTAGAATTTAATATTGAAATAGAATCACTTACTTTTAAGTTCAGTGTGTGTAATTTTGCTCATCTAATTCACAGGAGTGGGTTGGGTATTCTGAAATCAGGGATATCATAAGTATGTAGTATTGGTCTAAAAGTAAAGTTATAGTATGTAGTTGAGTAGAATTAAGGGGACTTTCGAGTGAAAACATAATTGTTGGGATCAAATGTAATTTTTAATAAAAGCTTAAGCTATTATTTTTTTCTCCTACTTTCCATTTGGACTTTGGTTTAGTGGAAAGGGATATTGGATATATTTAACATAAAGAACTTATGTAAAACATTTTGGGTTATTTTGAAATACTTGAAAAAATTGCTAGGGGTTAAGTGAAATTGAAATCTTCATTTTTAAACCTTAAAACTTGTTTTCTCGAGATAATACAACGAATCCAAACAAGATGATGTAATACATCAATTTTCTTAGAATTAAAAAATAAAATTTTGGTTGATTGTCTTATGGTTGATTGTCTTCGAATTTTTACATATATTAGCTCTTGTACTTCATGTTATATTTGTTTTCTAGTTATATATGATTTGAGTCTTTTATGTTTTATTTTTTAGTTATTGGATCTTATTGAAAAATATAAAAAATATTTTTTTCTATTTTGAGTTGTTTTCTTAAATTGGCATCATTTTGAAAACTGTTTAAAACTCAAACGATTTTTTATTTTTATGCAATTTATATTTACAATTACTATCACATATCTAATAATTATCATGAAATAAAAAAAACAATCTATATCATGCATGTAATTAACTACATACGTAAAAATACAACCCAAAAACCAACCCTCCACAATGCACCCACAAAAAAATACAAGTAAATCATCCAATGTATCATTATTAATTGTCCAACACTAGACTATATAATATATATATATATATATATATATCCCATTAATTATTTCATCACACGAATGCCACTGCATTGGGGGATAATCTCATGCTTCTGTCGGTAAGTCTGTAGGAGTTCCTCACCTAATGACCTTGAGAAAATCACACATAAGTATGAGGCGATCCATACGCAGAAGCACTACAACGGACAATACCCAATTCGATTGATAACTCCCATCAATCAACCATCTGTCATCATGAAGAGGATACATTCCTGAACGTATGATCCATTAATCACCTCCAACGCATCCAGCTCCAATCACTCAGGTGCACAAAACCATGTCCTAGCGAACCCAACCCCGGTCGATAGATCCCTCATGAGTATAGGTATGTTCACAAATCAACACAAATAATATATATATAGGATAAAGCATACTCACAAGTGTGCCCAAAACACCCCAATCCCCAAATGATGCGCTATTATCTCAATTAGGTTTACTATCTCTCGAAACCTTATGAAACATATACAGCAAGTCGGATATTAGGAACTCTCAAGCATATCTCGAAATTTTCACAATCCCATTCACAAGATTCTTTAAGACCTCTTTAGGTTTATTAACTCTCAAACCTCATTATAACGAACTCCTAGCTTAAAACATCTCTAAATTATGAGTGCCAATATATGATCAACTCAATTCAACAAAGCTTTTTCCCAATTATTTGGGTCGGCTACATAATTCCTATTTTTCCATTCCATTATGTCCAGTGCAATATCTTCAGTTAAACCATGTGATCTTGTGTCCTTTTTTATAATATCAAACCAAGCTAATTTAGGTTTACCTCTACCCTTGTGTTACCATTAATACTAACTAAATTACTCTTCCTTGCGAGAGCATCCATTGGTCTACGTTTGATGTGTCCAAACCATCTAAGCCAATTTTCTCTCAATGTATCTTATATAGGAGCTACTTCAATCATTTCATGAATTTATTCACTTCTAATTTTATCCTTTCGAGTTTTACGACAAATACATCTTAGCATTCACATCTCAGCAACACTCATTTTCTTCACATTTTGTTTCTTAGTTGCCTAACACTCTGTCCCATATAACATGATGAGTCTAATGTCTGTCTTATAAATTTCCCTTTTATTTTGAACGGTATATGCCTATGATACAATGCATCAGCAGCACTTATCCATTTGACTCGGCCTGCTTAATCCTATTAGTAACATTATTTCTAATATCTCCATCTTTTTAGACAACCGAGACTAATAACAAAAATGATCATTTCTAGGTATCTCTTGACCCTCCAATTTCACCCCATCCCCTTTGGTCCTCCAATTAATAATAAAATTTCATTCCACATATTTTGTTTTAGCCCTGATTATTTTAAATCTTCTTATTTCTGGAGTTTCTCTCCACAATTTCAATCTAGCATCAAATCCCTTCTTAGTCTCATTAACTAAAAAATATCATCTGCAAATAGCATATAGTACGGCATCTTATCTTGTATTTGTCCAGTCAACTCATCCGTAACAAGAGAAAAGAGATAAGGACTTAGAGTTGAACATTGGTGTAGACCTACAATAATTGAAAATCCACCCTTTCTCCAGATGATGTTCTTACGTAATCATGGCCCCATTAAACATATCCTTGATCACATTAATATATCTATAAGTCACTCTTTTTTATGTAGAACCCACCAAATTATATGTATGAGTATCCTATCATACACCTTCTACGAATCTATAAAAATCATATGAGTATCCTTCTTTTTCTCCCTATACCTCTCCATTAATCTCCTCAATAAATAGATTGCTTCCATTATTGGTCTCCGGGGCATAACCCAAATTGATTCTCACATGCTGTAGTTTTTAATCTCAATTTATATTCAATCATTCTCTCCCAAAGTTTCATTGTATGACTCATTAACTTAATACCACGATAATTTGAACAACTTTGTATGTCCCCTTTATTTTTATAAGTAGGTACTAAAAACTCTTTCTCCATTCATCGCGCATAATATTAGTCATTATAATTCTATTAAATAATTTTATAATCCAAGATACTCCTTCCTCCCCTAAAAACTTTCAAACCTTAATACGGATACCATATGGTCCTAAAACCCTCATTGTTTTCATCTTTTTAGAGCAATACTAACCTCTATTGTCCTAATTCTGTGAAAAAAATTATTTTCTTGAGTCTCCCTATGTTCCTATGTACATATTATACTCCCATTATCTCCATTCAATAACATCTCAAATTATTTTTTTTCATCATTCCAAAATCTCATTTTCCTTGACTACGAATTTTCATCATCACTTTCAATACACTTAACATTATTAAAATCTTTTGTTTTTTATCCCTATGTTAAGCAAGCTTATAAATACTTTGTTTACCTTCTTGTGTTCCTAAATTTATATAGATATCATCATACGCCTTTAACTTAGAATCTCTGTAAATGCGGTTGTGATACCGATCAAATTAATTCAAATTTTCAATGACAACCAAACTCACTTATTTAATTAGGTGTCTAAATTTGATCAAACCAAATTCAATTTAAGTTCAGCCCCTAAACATGCATCTAAGATTCATATATTATTCAAACCATGCATGAAAAAATAAAGATGACCGATTCAGAAAAAAAACCTTTTCGGGTAAAAACCTTTTATAACACTTTGAAGAATTACAAGACCTTTGACTTACATACAACCTGATAATCGCCCACAAGTGTAATGCACGATACCTTCAGCAAATCTTCAAAGATACGAGAGACAGCGAAATACCCTCCAGGTGTCGGTTCATCGTCTTCGGCTTGTCCACACGCAGAGACCTATGCTCGGTATCCACCGATCAGTTATGGAGATGCCTTCTCCACCTAGGTTGAACTTCAGCAAACTATGTTATGGGTTCCACAAAATGACTCACACGAAAAGCACTGGGATTTTTGAATTGTAAAACAAAGTTTGAACCCTCAAAATGTGTTGGAGAATAAATAAAAACACTCAAAAACGTATTATGTTTGAAATAGTATTTTCTCCACACGAAATACAGAACCCTGACACCTTATTTATACTGAAAATCAAGGCGGTGACGTGTCATAGTTGAATAGCTCGTTCGAAAGAGAAACTACGTCGTTCGAACGAGAGTCCATCTCGTTTGAACGAGATGTGATGTCATTTGAACGACAGTCACTTTTCCAAAAAAAACTTCAGTCTTTTAAGTAATTTGGAAACCTCGAAACTTATAACATTTTACGATATCAGAAGAGGATTATCCAAAAGACTTTTATGATAAAATGTTTTTGAAAAATAAAAAACATTTAAAATCATTTTTCATAAATGGAAAAATATTTTATTTTTTCATAAAAATATCCCAACACTTTTTATGTAAAATGTAAATGGAACTTAAACACATTTTACCAAATTCGTCCTTGTTGGGCATGATTGTTGAAGTTGTCTTGAAATTCAGATTGTCGATTGTAGATATAGGCTTCCCAATTCTTTGACAAACTTGTAGTTGTATACGACATACTAAATATGACGAACAATGTCCTTACAAATCTCTCCCTATGTCTATGCCGGTATAAAATAAAAACTATCCGAATTATCAAACAAAAAAAATGACCTATGCAAATCTACCCTCCCAAAAACAAAATGTGGAAAGATAAACTGAACAAGTCATCATCGTTCTTCAAATGATGCTTCAACAATCAACTTTTCAAATCTTCAAACACTCCAAGTTTTTCTCATCAGGGTGTGCAACATATGATCATTAATCTTCGTGCCTACACACATGAGACAAAGCAAAAACCAGGTGACGTATCAAGTTTGAAATGATTAAAATCATATATCAAATTAAAGCATAATCAAATCTCCCCATACTAAACCTCCCTATAATATCATAATTCGTTCTCCCCCTTTTTATTTGTCCGAAATAGACAAAGAAAAGAATAAACCAAGTAAATGAAAATTGGGGTGTCACGTTAAACAAACAAACAAACTATTTTTTATTTTTCAGATATTTCATACAAAAATGCAAAAATGATGTTGCAAAAATCATACACCGTGAATTTACACTAAGATAACCAAATCGTGAATACGAAATGAATGTGTGTGAACAAATTCGATAGGAAAATCAACTCAATAATATCATATGTGCACGATGCATAAATGTACTCCTAACAAATGAACATCACAATCGTCCTTAGGTGTAAAAATGTTGAATTTAAATAACATCGTCTTAAGTTAAAATCAACAAATCAAAGTTAACATGATTTTCACACCAATAACATCTTAAAAACTTTTTCAATGCTTTTTCAAGACTTTTTAAGGACGTGCAAAGCCGTTTTAATCCTCCAACCAAACTCCCTCATATATATTTTTCTTTTTAAGGTGATCTAAATTCTCAAACATTGGAGAATTGGTGAATAAACCTAATGGCCCCATTATTGGCATATATTTGTTTTTATTGCCATTCAATTTTTTTCGGGCTCTTTTAAACCTCATTGGACCCCGAATAATTAAAATGCCTCAATTTTTAAGGTCCATTTAAATGGTGGCTTTATCGCAAAGGAAAAAATCAAATACCTTTCTCAACCCTTTTTTCATTTTCAAAATTCACACAAACTCACGACAAACGGTTAAAACATGCGCACCTTTTATTATCTTATTTTATCGCATTTGGTTCATTTTAATAGACATAATTGAGATGAAAACAGGCAACCAACATGTGATTTGACAAGAATAATATCAAATAAATTCGTGCTTGTGTGCATCAAAGGACAAAGTGAGTCAAACATTTGGATAGCAACACTATAGCATCTTAAAGACTCCAAACTTTATAAAGCACATGAATGACACAATATATTGTCTCAAAACACTATCGAATAGTCACATGAATATGGCATGATGTTGTGACTTGGTCATCCTAAATGTGCATTCATATATGGTGTAAACAAAATACAAAACTCTTTTTGGATTTTTCAAAAAATTTCTAAAAAGAGAAAATCTTTTTGAATTTTTCAAAACACTGTTTAGAAATAACCCAGCAATACCAATGAAATATAACCAGAATAAACGGGGACTGTAAACAAAATCCAGGGTCGTTCGAATGAGATGACTTGTCGTTTGAACGACAAGCCATCTCGAAAGAAAACTTTGCGCGAGACTGTATCTCGTTAGAACGAGAAAAGTCAAATTTCTCAGATTATTCAGAATGTCATGCAGTTTTGTCCAGTGGGAAAATTTCTAAAAAGACAGTTCCTAGAATGGGCAACAGTACCAAACAGTTCTAAACTAGTACCAAAAATAAGAAAATCAAACAAAAATGCTAACTAAATATAAAACAAATGGTACATACTAGCAATAGGCAAAAGTGTCATCATGAAAATCACCCTATGCTAGTAAACTTGTCTATACCTCAACAGGGAAGTGCGGTGGAGTTCTCCAAAGATGGTGACATCTTTTGAAATAACTCCATTAAATCATGTGAATTCTTGACCAAAAACTTTACTTGCTCTCGAATATGTGCAAACTCTCTATCATTATGTGCAAGCAAAGTATCATGAGTGGGTGCGTGTGCATGAGCATGTGTAATGGCATATCGTGGCACATAACCCAACTTAAAACAAAAATCCCTAAGGTGTCCTCACTTTTTTCAATGGGAGCAAACATAAACCGGTCTAGGAATTCATTTTTCAAAAATTTTAGGACCAGTTTGCCTAGCGGGACACCTAGGTGCATTAGGTCGAGAACCACGTGAATCTCTCACTAAAATGGGAACCGGCTCGGGTGCAACAAAAGAAAGTGGACACACCGTCGTGACCTTTTCCTAAATTCTCACCACCATCCAAAATGGGATTGAGAACCATCTTTTCAACCTTCTTAGATGCATTCTCGAAAGGGACTTTGACCTCCCGGGCACGTTCGAGATCACTCTCGACTTGGGATACATGTGTCGTCAGACTAGACACTGTGTCGATCAAGTCACACTTTTCCCTTTTTAAAATTTCCTTCTCTCTCTCCAAATACAAAACTCGACGACCTAAATCTCTATTATATTTCATTATTTTCAAGGTCTCGGTGTACAAGTCCATAAAATATTTTTGGAGCTCACTTGCATTCTCTACTCTCAAACTCGCTCTCATCTCCACTAGAAACACTTGACTCATCGCCATCGCTCTCATGGACTCTTTCATCGTGGGACAAAGTGGGTGCGCTCACATGACTCGAAAAATCTACACATATCCCATGAGCTAAACCTTTCTCGGACTCGTCTCCCTCATCTTCCTCGTCACCCTCACTATCACTAAGTGTGGTGGGCATAGCAATTTCTTTGCCCTTTCTCATTATCCTAGTAGGACACTCTTTAGCTAAGTGCCATTTGCCCTCACACTCAAAACACCTAATCTCATCCTCCTTTTTAACTTTTTCATCACTTTCTTTAGCCTCCTCTTTTATTTTTATTTTTCTCAAAAAATCTCTTTCTATTGGAAGAATTTCCTTTAGACATTTTGAGAAACTTTTTAAAAAAATTCGCAAAGAGGGTCATATCATCAAAATTAAAATCTCCCTCAGAATCGGAGTCACAAACACTCTCTTTCTTTTTCCTCTCTCTCCTCCTAGAAACATCCTCACTCGATCTCGATTGTGTCCTAAGTGCAATCCCCTTATCCTTAGGCATAACTATTTGGGGAAACATAACTAACTCGTAAGTCGAAAGATCACCTACCAACTCTTCTAACTTAAGTGTGCTCAAATTCTACATCGAGTTTAAAACAGTGACTTTTGGAATAAAACGTTTTGGAAGAGATTTAAAAATCTTTTTCACAACCCGCGTGTTATCAATTACCTCACCCAAATTAAAACTAGTGTTAACGATGTCCGACAAACGTGCATAAAACTCATCAAAAGTCTCGAACTCTAACATAGTAAGGGTCTCAAATTGGGTGGCAAGGTTTTGCAATTTAGACTCTTTAAAAGCGGTCGTGCCCTCATGTGTCAATTTTAAAATATACCATGCCTTTTTAGACGTGGTGCACGTCATAATTCGGCAGAACTCATCGGGAGTGACGGCTCTAGAGATAGCACTCAAACCATAAGAATTAAAGTTGGACAATTTATAATCGTCCTCGGTCCAGTTTGACACAGGTTTTAAGGAGGTGACATTATCAACAGTAATGGTGGGAGGATTCCAACCACTTTAAACCAACAACCAAACGCGCTCATTTATGGTTTTAAAAAAAGATTCCATGCGAGCTTTCCAATACGCATAATTACTGTCGTCAAAGATGGGCACCCGATTATATAAGTGATCCATTGAAAACTTGCAATTTAAACAAGAATCAAATTTTTCAAAAAAGATTGATATCATAAAATTTTTTGCGGAAAATAGGAATTCACAATAAAATAGTGAAACCTGCTCTGATACCAATTTGTAAATGCGGTTCTGATACCAATCAAATTAATTCGCAAATTTTCAATGAACACCAAACTCACTTATTTAATTAGGTGTCTAAATTTTATCAAACCAAATTCAATTTAAGTTCAGCCCCTAAACATGCATTTAAGATTCATATATTATTCAAACCATGCATGAAAAAATAAAGATGACAGATTCAGGAAAAAAAACTTTCGGGTAAAAACCTTTTATAACACTTTGAATAATTACAAGACCTTTGACTTACATAAAACCTGATAATCGCCCAAAAGTGTAATGCACGGTGCCTTCAGCAAATCTTCAAAGATACAAGAGACAGTGAAATACCCTCCAAGCGCTGGTTCGTCATCTTCGGCTCGTCCGCACGCAGAGACCTATGCTCGGTATCCACCAATCAGTTATGGAGATTCCTTCTCCACTGAGGTTTAACTTCTGCAAACTATGCTATGGGTTCCACAAAACAACTCACACAAAAAGCACTGGGATTTATAAATTGTAAAACAACGTTTGAACCCTTAAAATGTGTTGGAGAATAAACAAAAACACTCAAAAATGTATTCTATTTGAAACATTGTTTTCTCCACACGAAATACAGAACCCTGACACCTTATTTATACTGAAAATCAAGGCGGTGACGTGTCAGAGTTGAACCGCTCGTTCGAATGAGAAACTACGTTGTTCGAACTACAGTCCATCTCGTTTGAACGAGATGTGACGTCGTTTGAACGACAGTCACTTTTCCAAAAAAACTTCAGTCTTTTAAATAATTTGGAAACCTCAAAACTTAAAACATTTTATGATATCAGAAGAGGTTTATCCAAAAGACTTTTACAGTAAAATATTTTTGAAAAATAAAAAACATTTAAAATTATTTCAAAAATCATTTTTCATAAATGGAAGAATATTTTATTTTTTCATAAATATATCCCAACACTTTTTATGTAAAATGTAAATGGAACTTAAACACATTTTATTAAATTCGTCCTTGTTGGGCATGATTGTTGAAGTCGTCTTGAAATTCGGATTGTCGATTGTAGATATAGGCTTCCCAATTCTTCGACAAACTTGTAGCGGTATACGACATACTAAATGTGACGGACAATGTCCTTACAATCTCTTACCATTATCTTAACTTCGTTTTTAGTCCATTTATATTTCTCAAAGTTTTCTTCATTTCTATTTGTTTGCCATGTTTTAAAGCACTCCCTTTTGATTTCTACTATATTTTGTACTTCTTCATTCCACCATCAAGTTTCTATAGATTGTGTCCCCTTGCCTTTACTTTCTATAAGAATTTCTTTTGATATTCTCCTAATGCATATGGCCATATTATCCCATATTATGTTAGTCTCTCCTTTGGTATTCCATGACGCTTCATTTAATACTTTATATTTAAATAGTTCTAATTTCTATCCTTTTAAGTTCCACCGCCTAGTTCATAGGTTAATCTCCTATTTTCACAATCGCGATTGATTTCAATATTTATATCTAACACCATTATCCTATGTTGTGAGGTTAAGCTCTCTCCCAGTATAATTATACAGTCTTTACATGTTAATCAGTCTCCTTTCTTAATAATGAAAAAATTTAGCTCTTATATGTTCCACTTTTATACATTATTAAGTGTTCAAGCCTCTTTTTAAAACATGTATTTACTAGTAGAAAATCATAAGCCATATCAAAATCTAAGATAGACTCTCCATCGTTGTTCCTATCTCCATAACATTATCCTCCAAGCACAATCTCATATCCTACACGATCTTCTACTACATGGCCATGTAAATATCCCCTATATATATTTTCTCACCTACGGGTATTTCTTGAATTAGTTCATCCATTTTTCCTAAGATTTTACTTTAGTTTCTCATCTAATCCTACTTGGGGTTCATAAGAACTAACAATATTAATTATATTTTTACCTAGTACTAGCTTTACAAGTATAAGTCTATCACCTTTCCTAATAACAGTTACGATATCATCCTTAAAGTTCTAATATACTATTACTCCAACTCCGTTCCTATTTATATATTTTCCAGTATAGTATAATTTAAACCCTTTATGTTCTATTTCTCTAGCTTTCTCACCAGCCCATTTAGTTTCTTGTTAACATAGGTATCTACTAACTCCATCCATTTCCTATCCATAGTTATAAGTCGCTAAACTAAGTCTATTATCTTGGACACACGTCCAAATTGTTTCAAGAACCCTTGTGTATTTCTCGTTGCATCTGGACACCGATGCGACACCCCTTGCCTATTTTTTTAGACACTCGGTGGCAAGCGTAACACATCGCTAAGGAAATTCCCTAGTATTACCGCATATATTCATATAATTCATGTTCATAAAGATATGATAAAGTTTTACATTGGCTGTCAACTACCAAACGCAACCCTCCTCCTTTATCCGGGCTTGGGACCGACAGTGTCCAAAAAAATACAAGAAGTTAAGCACGACAGAGGCGGAGTTAAGTGCCAATATATGCATGTAGATAAATTCTCCCAAAAATATATGTTAAATTTCTAGATTAATCATATGTCCAATCATCTTTCAAGACAATAATTAATCATTAAATACTCGATTTAGTCACTCTCCAAGCCCAACATGTATCTACGACTCTAAGATACCTATCACTCACTCGTTTCCCAATTTAACCCAATCCTAACCCCGAATGTAACTAAATTAGTACAAGGGTCATATCTCTACCTACAAACTATCCTCGTTATTAAATAAGTCTAATCTCTTTGTAGGAGGAGGTCCAAGCTCGAGGTTGATCGACAAAAAGGATTAATGGTAACACAATAAGGTTATTCAGAAGATCACTCATAAGGACCGTGGTCGCTCAAAGGACCTCCGACAAAGATCAATCTTGATCGAGAGATATGGAAAGCACATTTTGTAATGGAATTATAATGTATATGTATTACCTCTTATTATTGAAATACTTAATTTTTTTTGTAATGATTCTAAGGTTGATCGGTACCTGCAAAGGACTATGTCTGTAAGGACATAGGAGAGATCACATGCTCTATCAAACAACCTTATTTTGGAAACCTTTCAGGGACTTGGTTTGGAGGATTGGGAATAATGTAACATTGGGTAAGAACCAATAACCTCTTCGACACATTTAGGCAAAACCTATGTTTAATAAGCACAAAATATGGTCGTTCGAGATACCATCTGCTAAGGGACCTATTTCGAGGGACCTCATTTCGAATAGTTGTTCAAAGATGTTCCTTTGGTCTCTCATAGATAGTTCCAGTTTTCTCGAACAACCATCATCCGAAAGATCACATTTGGATGATTGGACGACTCACCTTATAAGTTACTGTTTGCCAGCTTTTATGATGTGATGTTTCCTAACATTTTAGGAACACGAGAAAAGTAAAACTCGAGCATCTCTTGAACCACTAACCCATTTAAGGGAATTCCCTATTAGCCACCATAAATTAAACCTTTGTGTCAACCTGTCACATCTCAATCAATGTAAAGGAATCTTGACAACACAAACAGTGTTTCCACCAAAATATAATATTTCATGCATTTAATGCAATATCTTTAGTATTAATTACACAGTACTCTCAGCATTAAATGAGGTCAGAAAATTTAATGCGGGTAAGGTCGCTCGATTGGCCTTTCCTCATATAAATACTTTAGTTTGTTTTCTTTAAAATGATCTTTAATCATATTTATTATTCCCAGAGTTAATGTCAAGTTTTCTCTAGACATAAGAGTTTGTTCATTATTTGTTGATTATTCCCTTGATCTCTTTATTCTCCAACACTAGCATTTTTGTTGCTTCCGGTTTGCTGCCTTACTTTTATTATGATAGACTGCTTGTTATTTATTCCTCCAATAAAGTTAATTATGGGGTCACATTTCATTTATTGTAATCAGAGAGCATTTATGTTGTAAAAGCTTCAATTAATATAGACTTTTTATTTTAAAGGTTGTTTGTTGTATACCATATAGTTATCATTTATTGTGTTATTCTTTGCTCACTAATCATCATTCTGATAAAGAGTTATGTCTCGTTAAATACTAATTGTATTTCAAGAGCCCATATCTTACATTTGGAGACTCCGCTAGGGAGGTATTATCTTTTGAAGAATGACAAATGATAATACGGAAAAGAATATTGATTTTGACGCTCTACAGCATGAGGAAGAAAGATACATCACCGTCTTACAAGAGATAAGCAGAATAGCATATGTGGATATTGCCCCACTAGCTACTGGCATGGCAGCAGGCAGACGGCGCAAATGGCAGGGCTGATGAGCCTGTTCGTTGAGTTCACTAAGACTCCAGGTGCCCAGATAGTATTGGTAATCTCTGACGGATTTGTTGTAACATCCCGAGATTTTTGGGACAATAATTAATTATTTTTGGGAAAAATAAATATTATTTTAATTTGAGAATTATTAAATTGGCATTTGAGGTCAAAATGTGAAGATGTTAGAAAGTATTTCAAATGACGATTCTGAGCATGCGGTTGATTCCGGAAGGGCCGAGATAGTCAAAATGATTGTACTTGGGATTTATTTGGGTTCCGAAATATTTTAAGTTCGTTTGGCTCGAATTATAGTTACCGAGTCATTTAAAGTGTGTATTATCCTTTAAAGTTGTGTATCTTGGGAGATAAGGCTTAAAAGCCTATGGGAGAAGCCAATCTCATTTGAGATTAAGAGAAAGCCCTAGAAAGAGAGAGAGAGAGAGAAGAAAGAAGAAGAAAGGAAGAGAGAAAGAGGAGAAAAGCTTGGGATTTCTGGCCATTACGCGATTTCGAGGACGATTCAGACTCTACAACTTTGAGGCGAGTGATTAAACTTGCTAAATAATTCTTGTGTATCTTTTATTTCATGATTTGTGGATAAAATTGTGGATTTTGGGTTGAAAATGTCAAAACCTAGATTTTGAGTTAAATCTTCCATTTGATGTGTATATAATGGATTTGAGGTTATAAATTAGTTGGGTTGAGTTATATAATAAGTTTTGATGTTAGATATATGTTTGGGTTGAAGAATATTGGAGAGAAGATGATATAAATGATTTTTGGGATTTTGGTTTTTAAGAGAAAATAGCCATTTTCGTAGATTTTGATAGGCCGAATTGATTCGGCCCCTTACCGAATCAATTCGGAATGTTGCAGGTGCCCAGGTCTGAGTGACCGAATCGATTCGGACCCCAGCCGAATCAATTCGGCTTGAGGCAGACTCCCAGGTCCTTTGGACCGAATCGATTTGCAGTTGGGGCAAATCGATTCGCTTTGTGGGCCGAATCGATTCGGGCTGGGCCGAATCGATTCGAAAATAGGGTTGTTTTGGTGGGGGGTTTTAGAGTGAGTTTCACCCCGTTTTTTTTGGGTTTATCGATTGGGAACCCTTATATAAGTTATAAGAAGTAGGTTTTGGGATACTTTAGGGAGTTTTACCTAAGAGAAAATATGGGGGTCGTATTGATTGATTTCGAGAGAGTACGAACTTAAGTTATCGTATTGACAAAGTGGGGAAGCCCACTATCATTGAGATTTCTATGTGGAGATGTTTATGGGTCTACAAAAGAGAGAGGCATGATGCGTTTAGCGATGTGGGATTTTTGAATTAAATCACCATTGTGATAACGTTAAGGTTCTTATGATCCATTGAACCATATTATAGATTGAGAATAACGAATGTTGATCGATGTACATACGGATATAGAGAATATCCTCAACGTTGATTGAATTAGGAGATTGATCAAAATGATAGAAGTGATGGGTGAGTTTCAAGTGAGAAATCATATCGTATATACTAAGTGGGAAAGTTATGTGAGTTAGAGACGGTTAGTATATCGAGAGTAATATATACTTATAAATGAAAGTACTTCTTTATTACTTACGGGCGTAATAGAGTATGTGTATCTATATGGTGAAATTGTATATACCCTGTGTGATGGTTGGTATAAATATGATGTGATTGCATATATATCTAGTGTGATTGATATATATATATATTCATTGTGTGGGCATACCCTCCAGTGCTATCATGGGAAGTTGCGCGATGTGGGTGAGGCCCCTGGCTTGAGGAGAAGGGTGCGTATAGTCCGGAGGTCATAGTCGTCCTTTATTGTTTGTGTGATTTCAGTTGGGGGTGATAAGTCTTGGGTATCATTCGTTCTCACTTGCCAGTTAGGAACTATGACGACTTCCCATACGTTGTGATTTGTTTTTATTACCATGGCGGTGTGAAAATAGTCCGATATATGGTAACCCGGGATAAAGTGAGTAATTCCTGGAAGATGATAGTATTGTGAAGTATTTTGTATATCCTTAAGTGATTGGTTTTCGGATATTTAAATTGTACGCTAAGTGTGCTGTGTGTACTTGATTGCTAGGGTTGTATGATTGTGCTTTATAACTAGTGTAATGTTATGGACCCCAAAATGTTTTGGAGCATTATCTTAGTTATATGATTAGAGATTATTACTCCTTATATATATTCGTAGTTATGTGTGGGGTACCGGGGGCGTAATGGATCTCAACGACCAATATTTTCAAGGAGTAGTGAAATGGGGGGGGTTTCTTGTTTGGATTTCTCTTTGTGAGACGTCCCATGCACGAAACACAGTGCAATATTGCGAGTAGGGAGAAGTTTAGTCCTTACTACTCAGATTTATAAGCTATTGGAATAAAGAGTTATGGGAAATAAACGGGTGGAATATTGTGTTTATGTAGTTATCATTATATGCATCGTTCACATAATACATTATGAATCTCGATAATCAATAGTGTCAAGGAGTAGTGTATCGGGGGGTTCCTTGTTTGGATTTCACTTTGCGAGACATCCCACACACGAAACGCAGTGCACTGTTGACAGTTGGGAATAGTTAACTATATTAATTTAATTTAGTAATTGGGGTTATATGCGTCATGCATTGAGGGCATAATGAATCTTGATAATCAATACTGTCAAGGAGTAGTGTAACGGGGGGTTCCTTATTTGGATTTCGCTTTGCGAGACGTCCCACGCACGAAATGCAGTGCAGTATTGAGATTTGAGAGAAGTTTAGTCCTTAGCATTTAGATGCTAATAACTCACGTAGTTAATAACTAGAATCTGCTAATTCTAGTATAAGAATATGTTTATATATACGTGTATTTATAAGTCAAGATAAGTTGAGGCGCATAATTGGGCTTAATGAATCGGTAGCTGAGGGATATGTTTTAGAATGATGGTTTACGCAACTGTGGTTTTGGGCGTTGGATAGATTAAATTTTCCCTAGAGAGAATTGGGTAGTTAATCGAGGATCATGTGCATACGGTTAGGTGCACGCTTTAGTTGAGAGGTGAGTTGGATATTTGGAGAGTGCGACTCCACCTTAATCATGTTATATTTCATTAAAAATTATTATGCATTTTAATGCACTTACTATAAATGTTTTCACACCTCGGGCTCTGACCTGTTTATATTTTTTCCTCCATCTATATATCGTATTATATTTTAGGTGTCCCTCCGCAAGGATGCCAATGATGCTTTCTATCCTGTATTCGTGGAGCTGTAGCATTAGCGTACTGTTGATGGACTTTGTTATAGCCGATTCCTATCTTTGTATATCTAGATTAGGATTTAGTTTGTACATCGGGTTTATACCTAAGTGTTGTAGATGTAGCACGTTTATTATTTTCTTCGCAGATTATTGTATTGTCTGTGACCCGACAGCTTATTCGGGTATTTTATTTTATACATTTTAGTGTACTCTTGTATTAGTCTCTTTTATATTAGCATGTGTGTGTTCTTTATCATATTCATTAGTTGTTATGATATTGGTTAGTTATTGCATTGTATGTTTTTAATTTTTTTTTGGCACCCTCTTTTTGTAGTAATGGGTAGTTATCCGTGTTTAGTTTTAGTATCATCAGTTGATGCTGAGAATAATCCACTTGTGATTCCTGATTATTTTAGTATAGGGCTGGCCACCCGTTATTATTTTAAGCGGGGTGCTACAGATGGTATCAGAGCATCTGGTTCTAGTGTCTTTAGGATCTGTGCGGGTTTTCTGCGTTCTTCCGTAAGCGTTCTTGATGTACAGCCCTATTATTAAGACTGTTGCGTTAACACGTCTATATTTTCTGCTGCGATGAGAAAACACTTGAAAGGCATTCTGATACAATTGTTCTTGTTTCAGATGCCACCGAAGAGAGGTCCTCCAAGCAGGGCAAATAGAGGGGCTGAGAGTGTGGAACCCCAAATGCCTCAAGGGACTATGACCACAGCCGAAGCTGCCAATATTATGGCACAATCAGTAACTACTGCCATTTCTGCGATGGCACATCAACCTGCGGTTCAAGCACCCCAAGCCCACCCGGGGCTATCTATGTGGGAAAGAGTACGAGAAGATTTTAGGAAGGGGCATCATCCCTAATTTTCAGGGGGGGTTGATGCGATGGTTGGGAGTCGTTGGAAGAATAGTATGCAGAGGCACCATCGTATGGTTGAATGTAGTGAGGTGCAGAAGCAATTTCTCGCCACCTTTAAGTTAACGGGATCAGCTCTCCATTGGTGGGAGTCAATCACCACATCGGAACAGAGAGATGCGATGCCCATAGCAGGTTTTTGGGAACTCTTTGACCGAAGGTATTTTCCTTCCGTAGTCCAGAAGGAAATGAGGAGGAAACTGTTGGATGTGATTCAAGGTGATCGAACGGTGGCCGAGTATGAGGAAGAATTTACTCGATTGGTGAATTTAGTGCCCGATGAGGTAAATACCAAGGATAAGCGTATATCGAAGTTTATGGGAGGTTTAGATTGGCGAATTCGGCAGCATTTGTTAGGGAACCCAGCGTTACTGACTTTCACCGAGGTAGTGAATGCGGCACTGTTACAGTTTCAGGAAAATCGTCTTCGTTCACAAGGGGGTAAGAACTTTAGAGACTCGGGTTCATCAGGTAAGTCTGGAGAAGAGAATTCCAGTGAGACAAGATGGTATGAACAGGATTATCGAGGGTCACAACAGCGTTTTGTACCTCGGGATGGGCAGAGAGGATTTGTTGGTAGATGTTTCTTTTGTAAAGAATTAGGCCATAGGAAGAGAGATTGTCCTGAAAGAGGTAGAGGGCCACATTTTGAGGAAGTATTGGATGTGAAACCCTTACAGCAAGTTTGAGGCCATTTTAGGCCTGGGGACATTGAGTGGGAACCCATCGATGAAGAGATGCAGTCGGACTAGAGAGGTATGATGTAAATTATTATCCTTTGTGATTAGGACTATGTATTTATGGGTATTGAGAGTATCGCATGTGAGATTTGGATGAGTGGTTAGTGCTATAACCTTAATATGTATGGAATGACCGGAATGGTAGTTTTAGTAAGTGAGGCTCTTATATGATTATCTTTTGAAAGAATAGATTATCTTGTGATGTGCTAATAGAGAGCTTTAATTTTTCTGTGAATGTAAGAATTGTTGAAATGTGTTGAGTAGTAATGATAAAGCTATTTGTTTTATAGTCGTGCTAGACTTATATATTTGTTATATTCCAGCTATGGCAGAGCCTAGTGTATGGCATCATATTATTATGATGTAAGAGATTATTACTGAAGAGATTTAGAGTTTAGTAGATTATAGTTGAGCGAGGGATTTAGCTCACAATATTTTAGTTTTGAGAACTATATATTAGTATGAGTATGGTAATTGTTAGTACCTTTTGTCTTGGGCATAAAGTATTTTATTTGAATGTCAAAAGACGTAAACTGTTTTCAAAATAAAAATTTGTTTTATAGGCCTTAGGGCAATATCAAATATGATTTACACAAAAATATTTTTAAACTCTAGTCCGGATCTAACTAGCTCTCAATCCCCGACAGAGCTACATAGTAGTGTATTGGGAGGGTTCCTTGTTTGGATTTCGCTTGCGAGACCTCCCCCGCACGAAAGTGGCAAATGTCAGGAATTGAGAGGAGTTAAAATTTTGGGCATATCAAAAATTATAGAACTAGTATGTTCTTATAGAACAATTTATTTCGAATTATTGTATAATTTGAGGCTAAGTGAAGCCTAATTATGTTTATATGAGTAGAGCTTGGGTATACGGTGTATGGGCGCCCTAGTTGGCAAATCTGGTTTTTAACTAAATGATTCATCGTGAGAAGTGAGAAGAATAGGTATAGTGATCGTGAGAGTAGGCGTCGTATGAGCCAGTGGAGATTTGGAGTACTAGGCTTAGCTTAATTTTGAGGGCGAAATTCTTATAAGTGGGGAAGTCTGTAATACCCCGAGATTTTTGGGACAATAATTAATTATTTTTGGGAGAAATAAATATTATTTTAATCGGAGAATTATTAAATTGGCATTTGAGGTCAAAATGTGAAGATGTTAGAAAGTATTTCAAATGACGATTCTGAGCATGCGGTTGATTCCGGAAGGGTCGAGATAGTCAAAATGACTGTACTTGGGGTTTATTTGGTATCTGAAAATATTTTAAGTTCGTTTGGCTCGAATTAGAGTTACTGAGTCATTTAAAGTGTGTATTATCCTTTAAAGTTGTGTATCTTGGGAGATAAGGCTTAAAAACCTACGGGAGAAGCCAATCTCATTTGAGATTAAGAGAAAGCCCTAGAAAGAGAGAGAGAAAGAAGAAAGAAGAAGAAAGGAAGAGAGAAAGAGGAGAAAAGCTTGGGATTTCCAGCCATTACGCAATTTCGCGGACGATTCAGACTCTACAACTTTGAGGCAAGTGATTAAACTTGCTAAATAATTCTTGTGCATCTTTTATTTCATGATTTGTGGATAAAATTGTGGATTTGGGGTTGAAAATGTCAAAACCTAGATTTTGAGTTAAATCTTACATTTGATGTGTATATAATGGATTTGAGGTTATAAATTAGTTGGGTTGAGTTATATAATGAGTTTTGATGTTAGATATATGTTTGGGTTGAAGAATATTGGAGAGAAGATGATATAAATGATTTTTGGGATTTTTGTTTTTAAGAGAAAATAGCCATTTTCGTAGCTTCTGATACGCTGAATCGATTTGGCCCCTTACCGAATTGATTCGGAATGTTGCAGGTGCCCAGGTCTGAGTGACCGAATCGATTTGGACCCCAGCCGAATCGATTCGGCTTGAGACAGACTCCCAGGTCCTTTGGACCGAATCGATTCGCAGTTGGGGCGAATCGATTCGCAGTTGGGGCGAATCGATTCGCAGTTGGGGCGAATCGATTCGCTTTGTGGGCCGAAGCGATTCGGGTTGGGCCGAATAGATTCGGGTTGGGCCGAATAGATTCGGAAACAGGGCTGTTTTGGTGGGGTTTTCTAGAGTGAGTTTCACCCCGTTTTGTTTGGGTTTATCGATTGGGAACCCTTATATAAGTTATAAGAAGTATGTTTTGGGAGATTTTAGGGAGTTTTACCTAAGAGAAAATATGGGGGTCGTATTGATTGATTTCAAGAGAGTACGAACTTAAGTTATCGTATTGACAAAGTGGGGAAGCCCACTATCATCGAGATTTCTATGTGGAGATGTTTATGGGTCTACAAGAGAGAGAGGCATGATGCGTTTAGCGATGTGGGATTTTTGAATTAAATCACCATTGTGATAACGTTAAGGTTCTTATGATCCCTTGAACCATATTATAGATTGAGAATAAAGAATGTTGATCGATGTACATACGGATATAGAGAATATCCTCAACGTTGATTGAATTAGGAGATTGATCAAAATGATAGAAGTGATGGGTGAGTTTAAAGTGAGAAATCATATCGTATATACTAAGTGGGGAAGTTATGTGAGTTAGCGATGGTTAGTATATCGAGAGTAATACATATACTTATAAATGAAAGTACTTCTTTATTACTTACGGTCATAATAGAGTATGTGTATCTATATGGTGAAATTGTATATACCCTGAGTGATGGTTGGTATAAATATGATGGATTGTATATATATCTAGTGTGATATATATATATATATATATATTCATTGTGTGGGCATACCCTCCAGTCCTATCATGGGAAGTTGCGCGATGTGGGTGAGGCCCCTGGCTTGAGGAGCAGGGTGCTTATAGTCCCCAGGTCATAGTCATCCATTATTGTTTGTGTGATTTCAGTTAGGGGTGAGAAGTCTTGGGTATGATTCGTTCTCACTTGCCAGTTAGGAACTATGACCGCTTCCAATACGTTGTGATTTGTTTTTATTACCATGGCGGTGTGAAAACAGTCCGATATATGGTTACCCGGGATAAAGTGAGTAATTCCTGGAAGATGATAGCATTGTGAAGTATTTTGTATATCCTTAAGTATTTGGATTTCAGATATTTAAATTGTACGCTAAGTGTGATGTGTGTACTTGATTGCTAGGGTTGTATGATTGTGCTTTATAACTAGTGTAATGTTATGGACCCCAAAATGTTTCGAAGCATTATCTTAGTTATATGATTAGAGATTATTGCTCCTTGTATATATTCGTAGTTATGTGTGGGGTACCGGGGGTGTAATGGATCTCAACAACCAATATTATCTAGGAGTAGTGTAACAGGGGGGTTCCTTATTTGGATTTCGCTTTGCGAGACGTCGCACTCACGAAACGCAGTGCAATATTGGGAGTAGAGAGAAGTTTAGTCCTTAGTACTCAGATTTATAAGCTATTGGAATAAAGAGTTATGGGAAACAAATGGGTGGAATATTGTGCTTATGTAGTTATCATTATATTCATCGTTCTCATAATACATTATGAATCTCGATAACCAACAGTGTCAAGGAGTAGTGTATCGAGGGGTTTTCTTGTTTGGATTTCTCTTTGCGAGACATCCCACGCACGAAACGCAGTGCACTGTTGAGAGTTGGGAATAGTTAACTATATTAATATAATTTAGTAATTGGGGTTATATGCGTCATGCATTGATGGCATAATGAATCTCGATAATCAATACTGTCAAGGAGTAGTGTAACGGGGGGGTTCCTTGTTTGGATTTCGCTTTGCGAGACATCCCACGCATGAAACGCAGTGCAGTATTGAGATTTGAGAGAAGTTTAGTCCTTAGCATTTAGAAGCTAATAACTCATGTAGTTAATAACTAGAATTTGCTAATTCTAGTATAAGAATATGTTTATGTATACGTGTATTTATAAGTCAAGATAAGTTGAGGCGTATAATTGGGCTTAATGAATAGGTAGCTGAGGGATATGTTTTAGAATGATGGTTTACGCAAGTTTGGTTTTGGGCGTAGGATAGACTAAATTGTCCCTAGAGAGAATTGGGTAGTTAATCGAGGATCATGTTCATACGGTTAGGTGCGCGCTTTAGTTGAGAGGTGAGTTGGATCTTTGGAGACTGCGACTCCACCTTAATCATGTTATATTGCATTTAAAATTATTATGCATTTTAATGCACTTGCTATAAATTTTTTCACACCTCGAGCTCTGACCCGTTTATATTTTTTCCTCTTGCTATATATCGTATTATATTTTTAGTGTCCCTCCGCAAGGATGCCAATGATGATTTTTATCCTATACTCGTGGAGCTGTAGCAGTAGCGGACTGTTGCGGTACTTTGTTATAGACGATTCCTATCTTTGTATATCTAGAATAGGATTCAGTTTGTACATCGCGTTTTACCCAAGTGTTGTAGATGTAGCACTTTTATTATTTCCTTCGCACATTATTGTATTGTCTGTGACCCGACAACTTATTCAGGTATTTTATTTTGTACATTTTAGTGTACTCTTGTATTAGTCTCTTTTATATTAGCATGTGTGTGTTCTTTATCATATTCATTAGTTGTTATGATGTTGGTTAGTTATTGCATTGTATGTTTTTTAAAAAAAAATTGGTACCCTCTTTTTGTAGTAATGGGTAGTTAGCCGTGTTTAGTTTTAGTATCGTCAGTTGATGCTGAGAATGATCCACTTGTGATTCCTGATTATTTTAGTATAGGGATGGCCACCCGTTATTGTTTTAAGCGGGATGTTACATTTGTCTCCTTCACGGCACCACTTGTGGTGTTTCTCCTTTCGTTTTAAGAGGAGTTGATTAGACCACTACCAACAATGTTCCTGCTCCACCAACGGGATCACCAGTCGTTGCTTACTTTGTTGTGGGGGGAGTTGATCAAGCTACCACCAATAATGTTGCTGCTATACTAGTCGCATCTCCATTTACCAATCCAGTAAGTGGCATACCTATTGCACCACCAAGTGCACTCCCAACAGTGGTGGTTCCTGTACAAAACAGTCCTCATTCACCTAGCATGGAGGAAATAAAGAAAGAACTTATAAGGATGATGGCAGAATCTAAAGGTGGGGAATAAGCTTCCTCGATATATGATTATTTTGTACACCATACCCAAGGGAGTACAACAATGAACCATAGCCAACACTATATATCCCACCCATTTTCGAGAAATATACAAGCAAAGGGGGAAACCCCAAGGTTCATGTGAAAAGGTTTATCGAGAACCTTGGTGCCCACCGCAATGATAAGAAGCTAAGGTTGAGAGAATTTTCCAAATCTATGACTTAGAAAGCTTACATGTGGTACTCCAACTTGGCACCGGGTAGCGTGGCCTCTTGGGAGGATCTCCATGTCCAATTTGTTCAAAAGTCCTTCTTAGCTAAAGATAAGTTCACCCTGACTCGGCTAACGTGAGAGAATCAAGCCAGGTGCGGATGTAGTGACGTATATCAGAATGTTCTGCAAACAATATCTAGATGTGAGAGAGGAGATGCGAGAAATCAAGATCTTGCAAGTTTGTGCTGAAGGTTTGCTGCCAGAATATATATGCTATCTGATTAATGAGACCAAGGAAGGAACATTCGCAGTGTTCCTAAAGTCAAACAGGAATATTGCCTTGGTGATAAAAGCTTTACCACCACCAACCTTGTCAGATATGATATTGAGGCCATCATCTAGTTCGAGGAGGGGAATACCTCCGAGGGTGAACTACACTGACGATGGGGATAGGAGACAAGGAGGTGGCAATAATGGCTAAGGAGGAATAGGTAACAAAAGGAAGTTTAATAGCAAAGATGACCCACCCGAGTAACCTTTCACGGTGGAGCAAGCTCTTGATATTTATGATCACATGGTTCGTGACAAAGTGTGCAGGCCCATTAATTCCAGCGCAGAGCTTGTGACGCGAGAGGATAGGAACAATCTAAAGTTCTTCTAGGTTCATAACAAGCTTGGTCACCTGACCAGCCGATGTTTCTTGCTACGAATATTAATCAATATACACATCAAGAAGGGGGACATTTAATTGCCCTAAGCTAATGTAAATGATAATCCATTTCCAATAAACAGGATAAACATGGTCAGCTCTTATGATGAGGAGGTGGAAGAGATGATGAAGGAGCAGAGGTCCCTCGAGGAGGCTTTTGAGAAATCTTTAGAAGAATGTATGTTTGAAATGGGTCAGCTAATGCTAGAAGATAACTCGGGTCCAGTTGATTATTTGAGATGACAGTTAGAGGCATACTCATTGGGTGTTGCTAACGCGGTAATAGCCTATGATGAGTCAGTCTACCAAGATTTGGACGAGGTCTATGAGTTACAAGAAGATTATGTTGATCCATGGGTGGAATGTGTCGTAGTATCTCGCTCGTATTAGCTCACTCACAGAAGTTTAGTTAGTCCTTCGACCAAGTTGGGATGTTAGAAAGTTCCAAGTTGGAGGTTATTAAAGCAATCTTGGAGATTTCCAAAAAGAACATGGCCCCAAACTTGCGATAGAAAGGGCCCGTGGCCAAGCTGGTAAGGAGGTTCCTCTCAGATATCACTTTCTCTGAAGAAAATCGCTCAATCATCTACCTTCACAACAGGCTGCTCTATGTGACAGCAAGTGTGAATAGGTGTAGTTTCAATCGATTTTTTCTAGATGGGGAGATTTTATCAACATTATGCCCATTTGATTTTTTTACTCTTATAACATTGCTGAGGCAAGAATCGTGAAAAATACTTTGTCGATCTCGAGTACGACAATCAATTTTCCAAGTCCATTAGTTACATTAATATGGGTATTACCTGGGGAATGTCACTTCCCATATAAAGTTCCACATAATGGAATGTGAGCCATCGTACCAGTTGTTAGTGGGGAGAGTGTGGATGCACAATTATGGGCAGATGCCGTCCACTTACCACTAATGTGCGAAAGCAAACATCATGGGGAAAAAAGCGGTTATTCAGGCGTCCAAGATGTCATTCACATGTGAAGAGTCGCACTTAGTTTACTCAGCTTTCTATACAGAACTGGCAGAAGAGGTAGTGGTACTTACTCGATACACTGGGGGCACTAGAATTCCAAGTACTAGAGTGTGAACACTAGCTCACCTTGTGGTTACTTTTAAAGAAGAGGAGAGGAGATAGATCAAGAAGCAATGAGGCCTCCCAGCCTATCCAAACAGCTATGTGATAGGATGATGCCTCACATTGACCCAATTGAGCACCAATTTCAACAACAAAGTGTGCTCGCTAGATTATTAGCAAAAGAGCTAGAAGAAAATTTCCCAATGAGGCCTTACATGGAGGAAACCCTAGGTAGTACAAGAGGGTGGTGTTACCTAATGGAAAAATTATTTACAAGTTGTAAAGATGTGAGCGGGCAGCCAAAATCTTAGATGGTGAGGCTGGCCCCATTTATGAATAATTTTTTGGTGGATAACCAAGGCAACTGCTTGGTAATTGGTAACTCTAACATTCAAGAGTTTGTAGAAGGAGTATAAGAGGAGCCGGAGTGCATGAAAGATAGTCTAAGGCCTTAAATACAAGAGCTGGAGTAGATAGACCTCGTAGAGGAAGGTGATTACCCTAGGACGATCTTCATTTCAAAAGACTTTAACTGTTCATCGAAGGGAGCAATAATTAATTTATTACGAGAGTTCAAAGATATTTTTGTCTCGAAGTAAACAGAGATGCCAGGGGTTGACAATGAGGTGAGTTTCCAAACGTGATGCCCTCAGTAATCCCATTCAAGAAGAACACTTGAACATACAAGGTAGCTCTAGATTTAAAGATAAATGAGGAAGTGCAGAGGTTGCTCACAGCAGGTTTCATCGTCCCAATACAATATCCTATTTGGTTGTTAAGAATTATGACAGTTGGGAAGAAAGACAAAAACCAAATAAGTATTTGTGTGGATTTTAAGGACTTGAACAAGGCTTGTCCAAAATATGAATTCCCATTTCCTTCAATCGATAGCTTGATAGCTGCAAATACAGGGCATAAGATGTACACTTTTATAGATGGCTACATTGGGTACAACTAGATAAAGATGAAACCAGAATATGCTGATAAGACTACTTTTCGCACCCCTTTAGGTAACTTTATGTGTACAGTTCTGCCTTTCAGATTAAAGAATGCAGGTTATATTTACCATAGGACCACAATGGCCATATTTCATGATCTCTTCCATGAGATTATGGAGTTTTAAGTGGACGATCTGGTAATAAAGTGAAAGAAGGAAGCTTCTCACTTAACGGACTTGAGGAAGGTGTTCATAAGGTGAAGAGTGTATAAGTTAAAGATGAACCCTTTCAAGTGTGCCTTTAGGGTGACAAGTGGGAAGTTCCTCGAGTTTGTGGTGAACATGCAAGGTGTCCAGATGAATCTAAACAAGCAAAATGCTATCCTCAACATCCTAGGGGCTAAGACAGTAAAAGATTTGAAGAGATTCTTAGGTAAAGTTTCCAATTTGAGTTTATCTATACATGGGCTTGCTGAGGTGTCACTTACCCATTGATGGAGCTGTTATGCAAGGGGACAAAGTTTACATGGGACAAGCCACATCAAGAAGCCCTGGACAAGTTGAAAAATATCCTAACATATCCACAAACCATGATTCATCTAAAAGAAAGTATACCTTTGCAACTCTATCTCCCTTCCACTGAGAGGTCAATCGAAGCACTATTAGCTTAGGAGGTAGATGGCATAGAAAAACATATTCAGTTCTTAAGTCGCATTATATATAGTCCTGATGCCAGATATACTAGTATTGAGAGGCACTATTTATCCCTAGTTTTCGTAGCTCAAAAACTTAGACTTTTCATGTTATCTTTCACGATCCACATTGTAACAAAATGTGACACTATAAAGTTTTTATTAGGTAGGACTATACTAATTGGAAAGGAAGTCAGATGGTTTCTAATAATTTTAGAGTATGATCTCAAAAGTGTGGTCCCTAGGTCCATCAAAAGCTAATCTTATGCATACTTGTTAGCCATTTTCCCATCTGAGACATTATAACCACCACATAAAGAGCTTTCACGGGATGATCTCCAAGACAACTACCTAAAAGATAGTTTAAAAGGGTGGAATATGGAGTTTGATGGTTCCTCGACTAAAGGAAAAGGAGGTTCAAGGGTTATCTTGAGCAAAGGGGATGAGGAAGTCCAATTTTCCTTTAAATTGGATTTCAACTGCTCCAACAATAAAGCTGAGTATGAGAACCTAGTGTTGGGTTTGTTGGAGGCCTTTGGAAGGGGCATTAAAGTGCTTATAACTAAAGGTGATTCCAATCTGGTGGTAAAGTAAGTTAATGGAAAATATACCTTAAAATGCATGAGCCTGGCGCCCTACCGAATAATAATTCAAAGGTTGCTTAGGAAGTTCCATTGGGTCACAATCAAAAGGCACCCTAAAACAGTGAACAGACATGCAGATGCCTATGCCACTATTGCCCAAAAAGTTATTAACAAGGGGTATTCGACTATTGTTCAAACTTCCAAGAGGATAGGTCCCTCTACCATTAAAGAAATGTTACCACTGATGATAGCAAGGACTAAAGGTTCAAGATAAGGAAGTATCTTGATATTAGCGAAGTACCAATGAGCTTGGTGGAATTATCATAATATTTTACCACACCAACCAACTTGTATTACAAAACAAGTGGAACTGGTTGTCAAGGTGCATTGACCCTGAGGAAGCTGAGAAATGACTAAAAGAAGCCCATGAAGATAGCTGCGAGACCACTGAGATTCCATTATACTAAAAAATTCAAAGGGCAAGCTACTTTTGTCCCATGATGAAGCAAGATGTCGCACAGGTACAAATGGGTTGTAATAAATGTAAGTTATATTACCAGGAAGCTGAATTTAATTTCATAGAGAAACCACTTGATTGGAGATAGCAGTACATCGATATGCTAGTGAATAGGGTAGTTCCAGTTGACAAAGATGATGCCATGACATTGAAGAGGAGGATTTCTATATATTACTGCAAAATGCCCAACTCTATCATAGGGGTTATCACGATAGACCTCTTCGGTGCATCTAGTTAGAGGAAGTATAGGAAGTAGAGGAAGTATGTAAGGAGGCCTACAATCCAGGACCTATTGGGGGAGCAAAGCTTTACGATCAACTCATGAACTTGGGATATTTTTGGCCAACCATGGAAAAGGAATCTACTGAGTTTGTTCGAAAATTCAAGGCATGTAAGCTTTATAGTAATATAATCCACACTCCCTCGGTGGACTTGAATTCTCTTTCCACTATTTTTCCTTTTCACACTTGGGCATTTGATCTTGTGAGGGTAATTAACCCATCCTCCGGGGGAAAAATTTGGATCCTTGTTGCCACTGAATGCTTTACTAAGTGAGAAGAAGCCATATCCCTCAAGAAGGCCACAACATGGGTAGTTTCTCAGTTCGTGAATGAATACATCATTTGCCGTTTTGGCATTCCAAAAGTCTTCCTCTCAGATAAAGAAACCCCATTCATAAATAGGAAGGTGAGATTGCTCACAAAAAAGTACTCCATTGTCCATCACAAGTCCATTGTGGCCTATCCTAAGTTCAAGGGGCAAGCGAAAGCTACCAAAAAGACTTAAGTAAATATTCTAGCTAAAATGCTTGAGAATTTTCCTAGTAATTGGGATGACAAGGTATCAGAGGTCCTATTAGCTTATAGAAATACCAAGAGGAAAACCATTTCTTATACACCCTTCTCCTTGGTGATTGGTGCATAAGTTATCATGCGAGTTGAGTTAGAAATACCCTCTACCCGATATAACTTACCTAGTGCAATGCTACCTCAAAATAGACATGTGCAGCTAGAAGCACTAGATGAGCATAAGGACAATGCAAGGAAGCACTTTAAGATATACATAAAGAAGCTATGCATGTCTTATTATTAGATGGTGAAGCCAAGAATATTCAGGGATGGAGTATTGGTCTTGAAGTCTTGTATAAGCCACGTACGAGGTCTCTCCCTACCTAAGTTTCAAGCTAATTGGTAAAGGACATATTCATGCGCAAGGCATATAACTCGGGTTACTGTGAGATCTTCAAGATTAAGGATGATATAACATTAAAGATTAACAACAAGTGTCACAAGATCTACCATGTTTAAAGTGTTTTGTTATTTATCCTTAGCTTTTCTTTTCTTGGTTCACTTTTGTTTATGCTTACAATTATCGTGGTTGGTCGAGAGGTTGTTCTTACAACTTAGTGAAAAGTATTATTGTTTATAATAAAAAGAGAAGTCGTGTTAATTCAAGTCCAATTTTTATGAGTACAAATGTAAAGCGCACAAAAAAGAAGATAGAAGGAGCAATTTCATTCAAAATCTTAAGTATAACCACAATCATGGGAAGAGCTATTGCCCCAGAGTAAAAAATAACAAAAAAATATACAAATACCTAATAATCACTGGGCTCATCTATTATGAACCTTAAGTTGGTAGACTTGATCAACATATGGTGATGATCTGGTATAATGGTCTCCAAAGTAGCTTGCTCATTGGCCAGATCAGCCATATCCCTCGCATGGCCCTCCATTTGCTGTTGCAATTTCTTCAACTCTGCCTCAGCTTAGACTAAGGCTTCTAGGGCAACCACAACTTTTTTCGTCGCTTTAATAAGCTCAAGGCCAAAGATAGACATTTCTTTTCTGCTAGAATCTTGAGTCATGTTAGTTGCTTGAAGTCTGGCATAAAAATAAGATCTCAACAATTTGATTAACGATGTTAAATAAAAACCATCACTTATAAGTACATTAACCTTGCACATCAGCTCTTTGATTTTGGATGAAGTAAGTGACTACAGAGGAGTACTCAGAACTTCACTAAGCATAGTGGTAAATTCAAGCAACCTATAATCCATCATCTCTTGTAGAGGTTGGATGCAATGGGTGTTAAAGGTGGAAGGGTGATGATCAAACAATCGTTCAAACATCTCACGATGAAGAGTTATTAACATATGAGGGAAAATGTGGATAGTTTGTAGGAACTAATTCAGTAGGAGAAGCCTCTAGAGGATGAATACTAAAATCATTATTGCTCATTGAGTGAAACACTATGTTCGATGCTCTATCTTCCTCTTGAAAAACAGGTGTGGTAGCTCAATATGAAACCTCAACATTTAGACCACTAGGGGGAACAACAGATTGATACACAACATTATCAACAACGATAGAGCTCATAATCACTTCCCTATAAATATCCTCATGAGGGACTTGACCAACTGGCAAACCAGGCTTAGTTACGACAGCAGGTCGCTCGGTTACAGACAGACAATTAAATCAAGTAAAGTTAAAAAAAATCAAGAGTGATCGCCCGATATTTAATTAGGTGGGGTGTCACAGGTGATATCAGAGCCAGGTTCTAGAGTCCTTTAGGATCTGTACGGCTTACTTTAGTTTCCATCTTAGCGTCTTTGATGTAGAGCCCTATTTTTAGGAATGTTGTACTCTTATATTTACGCTTACGTCTTCAGCTATTTAAGATGTGATAATAACTGTAGACTAATAAACTTCTCCTCATTTCAGATGCCTCCGAGATGCGCACTTCGCAACAGGAACGCCGAGGCCGAGCAGCCTGAAGCTCCGGCTCAGGGAATGTTAAGTGCAAACGATGTAGCTGCCATTATTGCTCAGGCAGTAAATGCTGCATTAGCTGGGGTACAGCAGGCTCCACCCCAGGTTCAGGCAGTGGTGCCGGCACAGGTACAGCTTCCATCTGCATGGGAGCGGGTGAGGGATGCCTTTCAGAAGGCGCATCCCCCTAAATTCCCGGGGAGTTCAGATATCATTACTGTTAGCCAATGGAAGAATGATATCCAGAGGCATCTGCGCATGTACGAGTGCACTGACGTGCAGAAACAGCTGTTGGCTTCTTTTAAGCTAGTAGGGGCCGCCTTGCAGTGGTGGGAATCCACCACCACATTGGAGGAGAGGGATGTCATTCCGATTCAGTCGTTCTGGGAGCGGTTTGACCGCAAATACTTTCCATCCGCCGTGCAGACTGAGATGAGGTGGAAACTGCTGAACTTGAAGCAAGAAAATTCTACTGTTGCTGAGTATGAAGAGGAGTTCACGAGACTTCTCACTATCGTTCCAGATGAGGCACCCACTGAGGGGAAGAAGATATAACTGTTTGTGGACGGGTTGGCATGGAGGATTCATCAACACCTTATAGGGAATCTGTCGCTGAATACGTACACAGATGTCCTTAATGCTGCCTTGCTACATTGCCAGGATCACCGCTTCCATCTGCAGGGAAGCAAGCGAGCAGGAGAGTCCAGCCAGCAGGGCAGGACAGGGGGTAGTGGTGCTAGTGGAGCACCGACATCTCAGGGGCAGACTCGTCAGCATGAGCAAGGTTCCCATCAGGGGGACCCTGCCAAACGGTTCCAATCGGGTGACTCCAGGCAGGGATCTGGAGGTTTTAGGCAGGGCCAGCAGGGCCAGAACCGTCAGCAGCAGGGTCAGCAACAAGGTCAGCAACAGGGCCAACCGGGCCAGCAGCGCTTTCAGCAGGGCCAACAGGGCCAGTGGCGTGGTGGTAACGGCCAGCAGCGCCGTAATCAGCAGGGTCAGAGGGGAGGAAATTTTAGAGGCCGATGCTTCGATTGCGGTAAGAACGGCCATAGGCACTGGGATTGTCCAGAGGGAGAGGGAGCCCCACAGCAGCAGGGTGTCCGTAATGAGCCACAGAGGCCACTCTTTCCCACCGCCCTCCCAGCACTAGCTCAGGCACCAGCTTTGCTAGCTCCAGCAAAGCAGGGACAGCTACAGTATGGACGTGTCTACAACTTCCACCAGGCAGCAGCTCCTCAGGCACCACCCGCGATTGAGGGTACGTTTCCTATCCATGGCACTATGGGTCGGGTTTTTTTTATACTGGGGCAACGTATTGTTTTATAGCTACTCATTTTGCGAAAGCCTTAGGATTGTTAGCCACGGCAGAGATCACCGTTACTTGTATAGACTCACCACTGGGGAATGGATCTTTGATCTTCTTTATTTTCCGGGGAGTGGGGGTAGAAATTGGGAGTTTGATTTTACCTGCGAACATGATTGTCTTAGATATGCATGAGCACGACGTCATTATTGGGATGGATTGGATCGCCGCATATAGAGCCATGATAGATTGCTTTAGTGGCAGCATTACCTTTGCCATTCCGGGGCAAGAGATGTTTTTGGTGGCGATGCCTCACCCAGAGGGAGGCTCTTCCGCTCACTTGTACTATATAGAGGAGGATACCTCTAAGGAGGTAGTGATTCCCTTAGATTCGATCCCAGTTGTTCACGAGTATTCTGATGTATTTCAGGAAATACCTGGCCTACCCCCCAGTCGTGAGATAGATTTTGTCATTGACTTAATGCCAGGCACTAGACCGATAGCACGTGCACCGTACCATATGGCTCCAGCAGAGATGAGGGAGTTACGGGACCAGATAGAGCAGCTGTTAGGTCAGGGCTTCATTCGTAGGAGCACCTCACCTTGGGGCGCTCCAGTCTTGTTTGTGAAGAAGAGAGATGGTTCACTAAGACTATGTGTGGACTACCGGGAACTGAATAAGGTCACGATACGGAACAAATATCCGTTGCCTCGAATCGATGATCTGTTCGACCAGCTGAGGGGAGCAACTTTCTTCTCGAAGATAGATTTGAGATCGGGATACCATCAGCTGCGAATTAGAGAGCAGGATGTGTCGAAGACTGCTTTCTTTAAGAGATATGAATCCTATGAGTTCAGAGTTATGCCGTTTGGACTGAAAAATTCCCCAGCCATTTTCATGGACTTGATGAACCGAGTGTTCAGAGAGTTCTTGGATCAGTTTGTTATCGTCTTCATAGATGACATCCTGATATATTCACACACTGAGGAGGAGCATACCGAGCACCTGAGGCAGGTTCTTCAGACTCTTCGGGAGCATCAGCTGTATGCTAAGTATGAGAAGTGTGGGTTCTGGTTACGGAAGGTGCAGTTTCTGGGTCATGTTGTATCAGAATCAGGGATATCAGTTGACCCGAACAAGGTGTCGGCAGTGAGGGAGTGGGGACAGCCCACTACACCGATGGAAGTGCGGAGTTTCTTGGGGTTAGCCGGATACTACAGGAGATTTATTCGAGGGTTTTCGAAAATAGCGGGTCCTTTGATGAATCTGATTCGTAAGGGAGTACCGTATGTGTGGGATGATGCTTGTCAATTGGCTTTCGACGAGCTGAAAGACAAGCTTACTTCAGCACCAGTCCTTGTTTTACCGAAGCCGGGTGTGGAGTACCTGGTCTACACCGATGCCTCTTTACGGGGACTTGGGGGAGTACTACAGTAGGAGGAGAAGGCTATAGCTTTTGCCTCCCGCAAGCTTAAGCCACATGAGAAGAATTACCCCACCCACGACCTGGAGCTAGCAGCGGTCGTTTTTGCACTGAGGATTTGGAGGCATTACTTGTTGGGAGAAAAGTTCCGCTTGTTCACAGACCATAAGTCACTGCAGTACTTGTTCACTCAGCGAGAGCTGAATATGCGTCAGCGCAGGTGGTTAGAGTTTGTGAAAGACTATCAGTTCGACATACAGTACCATCCGGGGAAGGCTAACGTAGTTGCTGATGCGTTGAGCCGTAGGCCGGGAGGTGAGGTAGCAGATGTCTGGAAAGCAAAATGGAAGGAGTTGGGTCACCAGGATGCGGTAGCTCGTTCCTTTATAGCTGTCATGTCTGTCACACCCGAAATTGTTACGAGGGTAATACATGCACAATCAGTGGATACTTTTTGTCATGAGCAGATTGTCTGACTTTTAACTGAGGGTGCAGAATCCTATTCAGTAAGTTCTGATGGAGGTTTGAGGTTTAATGAGAGATTGGTGGTACCAGAAGGAGAAGACTTACGTCATGCAGTGATGACACAGTCTCACGGGTCCAGATTTGCGATACATCCTGGGGGAGATAAAATGTATCAGGATATGAGACGGGCAGTTCTGGTGGAGTGGGATGAAGAAAGACATTGCGGAATTCGTGTCCAAGTGTACTACCTGCCAGATGGTAAAGGTGGACCATCAGAAACCTTTAGGGTTGCTTCAGCCGTTGGAGATACCCACGTGGAAGTGGGAGAGTATTTCCATGGATTTCATTACGGGGTTGCCTACGTCACAGCGGGGCCACGACTCCATCTGGGTGATTGTGGACCGTTTGACAAAGGTGGCTCATTTTCTGCCTGTGCGGACAGACTATACCACGGGTCAGTATGCTCAGTTGTTCATTGCGGAGATTGTCAGATTACATGGGGTGCCCCTAAATATTGTATCAGATAGAGACAAGATTTTCGTGTCGCATTTTTGGGAGAGATTTCAGGAGGCTATGGATACAGAGTTGAGGTTGAGTTCAGCTTATCACCCACAGACAGATGGGTAGACAGAGCGTACTAATCAGATGCTGGAGGATATTCTACGTATGTGTGTCCTTGATTTTGGAGGAGGTTGGGAGCCACATCTTCCACTGGTGGATTTCGCTTATAATAACTCTTATCAGTTCACGATTGGCATGGCTCCATTCGAGGCTTTGTATGGCAGACCTTGTCGTTCCCCAACTTGTTGGCTAGAGGTGGGGGATAACAAGTTGCTCGGCCCAGAGGTGATTCGGGAAACCTCCGCTAGGATTGAGATGATCAGAAGTCGCATTCGGGTAGCCCAGGACAGGCAAAAAAGCTATGCCGATGCAAAACGGTTCTTCCGAGAATTTAATGTGGGGGACCAAGTGCTATTGCGTGTTTCTCCTATGAGAGGAGTGATGAGGTTTGGGAAGAAGGGAAAGTTGGCTCCAAGGTACGTTGGACCATTTCCCATCATCGAGAGGATTGGGCCGGTGGCATACAGATTGGGGTTGCCAGAACACCTACACCGCATTCACGATGTGTTTCATATTTCGTCGCTGAGACGATATCTTCGGGATGATATGGCTCACACTCACATCGTGATAGAGGAGATAGACTTACAGCCCGATAGCTCTTACGAGGAGAGACCAGGGGCCATCCTAGACCATAGCGAAAGGAGATTGAAGTCGAAGGTAGTTCCACTTGTACATGTCCAGTGGGAGCATCATAACGTGGAGGAATCCACTTGCGAGCGCGAGGCAGATATGCGCGAGAAATACCCGGAATTGTTCTTACCAGGTATGCCTTATTCTTCGAATTTCGGGACGAAATTCCGTTATTAGGGGGGAAGTATGTAATACCCCGTATTATTATGCTTTCTTAATTTGGGGATTTATTAATTTAATATGAGTTATTAATTTGATATTAATCCGGAAATTAATTATGTTAATTTAAAATATTTACTAGCGTGACGAGAGTTAGTAATTATTGAAAATTTGTCAAATATTACTAATGAGCAAAGTAATATACATATGTTGGTTCAATAAAGTGTCACGAGTGAGTATAATGACAATTTTGGGAAATTAAGTCTGGACGCGCCCGTGTCGCGTCAGGACTAAATATTGGGTAATAAAAGTGAATAATTTATAAGTCATCTGTATGGTCATTTCGACTGCGCCAAGGTGTCCGGAAGGGTCAAGATAGTCAAAATAATGTACCCGGGGGTTTAGTTTGGGTCTCGGTGCATTTTTAGGCTTATTTAGCACCCCGGGAGGGCGTTTCGGACATTTTGTAAATTAGGGTAAGTAAACCCACGAATTTTCTAGGGTTATATCTGCTATTAAGAGCTTCCATCTAGGGTTAAACACTCCATAATCAAGTGACGACCATTGGAGATGAAAGGAGAGAGCTTCCAAGGCAATCCAAGGCAGAAAACCCATCCGTTTACACCGCCGCCGCCGCCCACACGTAGATCGCGAGACGGGGAACGCAACCACACCTAATTTAACACCAAACCAGAACAAAAAAATCCCAGGCAAGTATTCATCTTGCTTATTTTTAGTTAATGCAACTTTCATGTTAGTCTAGGGTAATTAGGATGAATATTATGGAAGAAAATCCATGTTTGAGATAGGAATCGCATGTAGAAGTGATTGATATGATATTCTGAAAACCTTTTTGTCATGTAGAGGATTAAACCACAAAATTTTGATGTGTAATAAGAGGGAAATTCTGGAAAAGATTGATTAGAACATGTGTTAAAGATAAATCTAGGGTTCTTGAGTTTTAGACATGTTTTAGCCCATTAATCCATGTTAATTGATGAAAACCCACATGTTTTACGTAGGAGATGACTGATTTGGGTTTATAAACGTTGTAGTATAAATTTCTGGTGATTTGGATGTTAAAAATATGAATTTGGAGGTGTTTTGATGGTAGAACCCGTAGCAGAAATTCTGCAGATTTTCGCCATACCTGCTTGATCGATTGATCGAGCCTAGAGCTTCGATCGATCGAAGGTTCGATCGAAGGTTCGATCGATCGAGCCCCATACCTCGATCGATCGACCCCTTGTGGCAGACTCAGTTTTCCCCTCTTTAATTAATTGATGTGATTTAAGGGAATTATAATCTTTGGGCTTCCTTATTAAAATAAATTGGAGAATAAATGTGACCAGTAGGTTTTATTAGGATAATGAAACCTTTAATAGAAAATGGAACTTGTATTCTTCGGGACGTTTGTACGCACGGAATGGTGGGACTAGGTATTAAAAGTGAGAGATGCGTAAGATAGTCACTTTGAAACCTTAAATAATTATCTTCTGAAATTACACTTTGGAGAATAGAGATTCACGAGTGTCAATTATTAAGTTAGGATAATTCCACAATCGAAGTAAAAATAATAAACGTTATAAGTGAGAATTAAATAACGAATTATAGAGACACATGCCATAATGTTGGGTAATGAGTATATACGTAAATTGGTTATGGTAATAGTAGTATATTTATATGACTGTATGTATGCATATATTATATACTTGTGAAAATCATGCCCGCGCTACTTACTATCCTCGAGGTTACCGCGCTGGGACGGCCTTATCTCGATGGGACCTTTATGGGGGATATTGACTCGTACCCTAGAAGATAGGAAATCCTTGGTACAGGCTATCGGATCGATAGTCAGACGGTCCTAAGAGACGTGAGGGTATGTGTTGACCTCTTAGAGACTTGGAACCTATGCTTCGCCTCAATAGTATTATGTTTTGTTTCGATACAGTTCGAGAGTGATTCCGAACTTGTATTTCCCTTAGTACGAGTGATACGGGGAATGGATAGGAGAGTATGCCGCACCAAAATTATTGTATGTGGTGTTGTTATAATATATATTATATGAGTATTTAATATATATTTTTCAATCTGAAATTTGAGGAATTTCTTATAATGTCTATGGTAAGTAAGTGGAATAACTATTTCAAATTGAGTATAAGTGATTGAAAAGTAAAATGGGATATTGAGAAACTTATTTAGTAAATAAGATTTAATTGAGAACCGTTATTAAATGAGATTAACCTCTTAAACAGTTGAATTATGTCAGTCTAAATCTTACGAATAACTTAAGATAAGAGGAAGTAAATTGTTGGGATGGTTAGTGCGATAGGTGTTCACATTAGAAGAGAGGTGAGAATTTCTCAAGGGAGTGCCGCACTAATATGTTGTTGCATTGGCCAGTAAACAATTTAAATACTTTCTAAACTATTTTTTTAAACTGTTGTACAATCGGGCTCTGACCCGCTTGTTGCTATCTCTTCTCTTTTTGTATATATATGTATATTACAGGTGCCCAGCCACAGGGGCGTCTTGCATAGGATTCTGTTGGAAGAACGTGCTGCAGCTTAGGTGGGAGTTGCAGGCCTCTTGTTTAGACGATCTCTTCATTGGCTCCACATATATCCTAGATTACTCGCAGGGGCATGTGTCGCCCATTTCCATTATTTCAGTTATCTTTATTCAGAGTTGTAGTGGATTACTGTTATTAGTTTTATTTGTGATTTGTTTTGTCAGGATATTTTATTTCCTTCGGTATTTAGTATTTTGGATTTTGTTGATGGTGTAATTCATGGATGTCTATTCTTATCCTTTTTGTTATGGCGTGATTTTATATCTGTTAATGTTTAAAAAGGTTTTTAATAATTGGAATCAAGGTTTTAAAATGGTTTTGACACTTAGCTTAATTAATTAGGGTGTTTAATTGGAAAATTTTATTTTGCGACAGTGATGCTAAGAATGAACCGACTGTTCACCTTGTTTTTAATTTAATAAAGGAGTGATCGCTCGGTATTTAATTAGGCGGGGTGTCACACACCAATTGGCCTTTGTATTGATCCGATAGGGTTGCCACGGTGTTGGTGAGAAAGTTCCCACAAGCTAACAAGAAGTTAACGGACTTCTCTAAAGTGTTGTGGCTTAATAAGGGCACTTCCTAGTCATACCCAAATTATAACAATGGGGGGAATAGATGGAGAAGTGGGATCCCTACTCAATGTATGAAGGAAGGTAAGAAGGGGTGATAGTTAGAAGAACATTTGAAAAGGGGAAATTATGGGCATAAACCTCATCGATCTCAGTCACCGTCTGAGAGGCCTCGTCAAAGAACTGGTTGGTGTAAAATTGGTTAACACCGACATAAGGATAAAAGCAAAAGGCCTTGAATTCATCAATCAAGGTGATATAGAGATTCTTGCTCTATTTGTGATTCTAAGCATAAATCTGGGGAACTTTTATGGCATGAGAAACAGGAAGTAAAGAGCCATGGGCATAGTTGGAGAACCTGACATATAGGAGGCAGTGAGAAGCATGTGGTTGACATAGTTGGAGATGTAAAACCTTACGATAGACGTTGTTGAATATACTTGCACTCAGTTAATCCAGGTATAAAGTGAGCTCAAGGTGATAGCAACCAAAGGGATTTATTTGCCCAAGGACATTCGAATGGCCGTGTTAATTATGTCCTTCCTTAGGCGGTCGTGTGGCTTCCAAAGAAGAATATTATTGACAAGATCACCCATATATAAGCAGGAAGCTCTAAATCACTCTCATACCCCGCCCAGTATGAGCGACTCGATAACCTGATCGCCTATGGGGTTATTTTTAACTGCTTCCCTTGCCCTTAGCATCTGCCTTGTTTTAGCAGCTTCCTTGTCTTTAATGAAATAGAATTAAGGGATGAGCTCCGAGAAGGTACATTTATTGGAGTTTCCCATACACTTCTTAATGAAACCTTCCAACATCTTTCACATAACCTCCTCTTCCTTCGAGAGATCTTCCTCAAAAAAGGTCTCATTTCCAGTAGCATCAACCCCCAGTAACTCACACACATCTTCCAAAGTTATTATAAATTCTAACCAAGTTTCCCCAAATGTATGAGACATGAGGCTCCAATAAAAAAACCAATAACTCAAAGTGTTATTATTTTTGGTAAGAGTTAAGTTGTCAAACCATATAGAAGATGATAGGCCCACTTGAGACACCTTGGAAGCATATTTTCCATGGATGTAGTTTGTCCACACACATAATCAAATTAAACAATAGAGTAAGGGAAGTCTCCACATTTGATCCTAAACCTGGTTACACTTACACCTGGGATATAAGCCCAGTCTTTAACTTCATTATTTACATCCATAAGTAAGCGGGGCAATTCTTTGGAAGTTAGATAGTTGGGGAACTTGTTCATCGTAGACCAAAAATGAGCAGCCTCCTTAAAGTATGGAGAACGAAGATACTAGGGACACTGGGTTTGACAAGCGTGGGTCCCAAGGGAAAAAGCCTTTGTAAAAAGGGCCTTCTTCATAATAGGATCCATTGCGGAAGTGATGTTAAAGGTTGAGAGGAAGAAGAAGAAGACGATTTCAAGAGGAAAGGGAAGATATGGATTGCTTTCTCTCTCTAAAGATAATGTGTACCAAAGATAAACAATAAAGTTAAAAAGTGATTTGAAAAAATATAGCCCTTTTATAAAGGGCAACAGATTGAATTTGAAATGGTGAGAGTTAGTCTCACGTGCGCATGGTTACGTATCTGCAGCCAACGCAATGGTGACCTCTGATTTAATGATGACTAAGGTGGATCACGTGTAACACACACGTTGTCCCTAACGTGCCATGTGTAAATTTGGGAGAAAGATGCAAGGTTCATTTAATATGAAGAAATGGCTCAATGATGATAGTTTAGCTTAGGGGACTGAACAAATCATCCCACTAATCTCTTTTCTTGGCGAAACAAAATAATTTTGGGGGAAATTAAAAAAACACTATATTTCCCCAATAAATATAAATAGATTTATCATAAAACATTCTTATCTCTCAGAAAACATCATGACAAAGTTTCCAGGTCGCTCGAGCAAAAGCTCACTCGAAGGGAAAATACATGTGTGGTTATTCGCACATACCTTTATACAAATAATTTTTGTTACCATAGTTACTTGTTTCTTTGTTTGAAATAACCCCTTCCTATAAGTTACTCAAAGACAGGTGATGGTACTTCGTACGGATATCCCTTTGTATATAAACAAATATCTCTACGAAGGGGTAAATGTTGGGGGAGGTCAAAGCTCAAGGTTTATCGGTAGACTAATATTGCAAAAACAAAGGATTAATGATAGAACAAAAAGGTTATTCGAAAGAAGATCATTCGCAAGGACCGTGGTCGTTCGAAGAAACTCCCACAAAAATCAATCTTTCAATATATATGGAAAGCCCATTGTATAAATGGAATTATGATGTACATGTATTACCTGTTATTATTGAAATACTTAGATTTGTCTTGTAATGATTATGAGGTTAATCATCACCTTCGAAGGACCATGTATGGCACGACATGGGAGAGCTCACATGCTCTAACGAACAACCTCATTTTGGGAACCTTTTAATGACTTGGATTGGAGGATTAGGAACTAGGTAACGTTAGGTAAGCAATACTAACCTCTTTGGCACATTAAGGAAAAAACTTTGTTCAATAGGCACAACAAATGACTGGTCGAGATACCATCTACTGAGGGACTTCTCTCGAGGGACCACATTTTAAATAGTTGTCCAAAGATGTTCCTTTGGTCTTTCATAGACAGTTCCAGGTTTCTCGAACAATAATCATCTGAAAGACCACATTTGGCTAGTTGGACAGCTCACCTTATAGGTTACTATTTGCCATATTTTATGATGTCATGTTTCCTGACATTTTAGGAACTCAAGAAAAATAGCACTCGAGTGATTTTATCTCTTAAACCACCAACCCATTTAAGGTAATATCCCATCAACCATCATAAATTAAACTTACGTGTCAACCTGTCACATCTCAATTAATGTAAAGGAACTATTGATAGCTCAAATAGTGTTCCCTCCAAAATATAATATCTCATGCATTTAATGAAATATCTTTAGCATTAATTGCACAGTACTCTCAGCATTAAATGAGGTCAAGACATTTAATGCAGTTGATTAGGCACATATTCTTCACATTTATCCCCTTAATTTCGGTATTTTTATGATCCCGTGCAGAGTAAATAGCTTGGATTTGTCTCGTATTTATGCTACTAACCTCTTTTGGCAAGTATTTCGTGTTTTGTGTATTTCTCATGTGTTTTACAGGTATTTCATGCAAGTTAGCGCGAAGGAGAACTCAAAACAGTGAAAGAACCCAAGAAATGGAGAGTTGAAGGGAATTTTTGTAATTTTTCAGCCTTAGTCCGAAGGTGGGGCCAACTAGAAAGTCGAAGGTCTCTAAATTACAAGAACATTGGAAAAAACAGCACCCCAATCCGAGCTACGGTGAAGAAGTTATGCCCAGAAAGTCAAAAGTTGAAATTAATTCTGGAAGCTGAAGAGTCAAAACTCTTGAACATTCTTGTTTAATTCGTTTTTATTAGTTGTCAAATCGTGTCTAGCATTTAATATGCAACTGAAGAGGTGAAAATCTTGAAAGATCTTGTACAACTCATCTCTATTAGTTATCAAATCGTGTCTAGCATTTATTATGCACCTGAAGAGGTGAAAATCTTGGAAGAATCTTGTACTACTCATCTATATTAGTTGTCAAATCGTGCTACTTGGTGCTATAAAAGGCCAAGCCCGAGCATCCTTTTGGCGGAGGCTTAAAAAATCCTTTTAGGTGGTTTTTATCAAGTTGTAGGAGTAGGATTAGAGAGAGAAAGTTAGATTGTAGTTTTCTTTGGTAGAAGTTTTCATAAACCCTAGTTGTAAGTTTGAAGAAGAAGTTTTGCTGGATTCAAATTCATCTCTTTCTCCTCTTGCTAAATACAAGTATCAATTTCTATTCTCTATTTTATTTTTCCATTCAATTCTCAATTGTTTTGCAAATTGTTAACAATGTTCGTTAGAGTTTTCTTTTGTTTTCATCATGTTTAGCTAATTTTTAAGGGTTGGGATGCATGAACCAATCCCGATGTAATTTATCTACGTAGGAAATAGAATTTAAATTTAAATTTGAAAGAATCGTGTAAGATAAGTTCACAATCATCCTAGATCTTTTAATCTCTCTTGCCCTAGGTACTTGGGATATTTAAGAATATGATGTGCGTGTAATTATTCAGCACCGCTTTATATTTATCTTTGATTTCATATGATGCGGGCTTGAACCTCATATATGTAATGCTTAGGATCTATAAAGACTGGATTCATTCAAATTTATAATTTACAATTCTAGTATTCTAATGGGTAATTACTAGGGATTGGGGGATTGTATTCCAACCTATTTCCTCATTCATTTTAATTAGTTTTATAAATTTGTTCCAACTTATTTCCCCTTGTCAACCATCATCATCTTTTTCACTTTTATTTTAGAAGTAATAAATCAATTAAATTCTATAAAACATTCCCTGTGGATTCGATACCCAGACTTACTACTATACTCCATAAAAGTGTAGTTAAAATTTTAGGTTTTTTTGTATTGAGGTTGGAAGCCGATAACAACGACTAGCGTATTACACGGACGCTCGGTTTTACGACTCAATCAAAGTGGCGTCGTTGTCGGGGAATGTTTTGTTATAGATTATAATTGATTTACTATTTCGTAAGATATTTTTTTCTTTTGTATTTTTTTCTTTTCTTTTAATTTTTTTTTTTTTTGCAGGCTTGCACAATTCAGCGACAAGAAACTTTGAATCCTTAATCGCACACCTCTTTACGTGGATTGTCCATTTACAAACTATTCGGTAATCATGTCTTTTTATAGTGAGTTCGATAATTATAATGGTTCATATGGGAATAGTTTTCAATCCTTTTATTTTCAAGAATCTCCGCATCGACCTATTAAAATGGGAGACTGGTTTTTACTTCATGAATATGAAAGGCATGAAAACAAATATCGGAAAAAAATCGTTTTTGGGAGCAAGAGTTGGATGAATTATTCGAATCCAATGACGAATTTTCTTTCGAGGTGATAGAGCCAAAGAATCCTACTTTGGAAGAAAGAATGCTTTTGCTAATTAAACAAGTACTCAATTTTCTTTCCACCCAAAGCGTGATGGATACTGGTCTTGTTACGAAAATACTCTCACTTTGCGATGAGATGCGTTCTAATTTGGAAAACAAAGAGGAGGTTGAGACTTGTGTGTCACCTAAAATTTTTGAAGAACATATCATTGAAAGTGAGCCTTGCTTTCTTGATATTCAATCTCCAAGTGATGATGAATCACTTGAGATTGAGTTTATTTCATCACCTTTTTCGTTCACCGTTATTGAACCATTAGAAGTGCCGCTAGATTCCTATGAGTCGGTTGAAAATTCGGAAATGTTTACACCTTTTACCGACAAAGACACTTTGCTAGAATTATTTTCTAATATGGACTCTTCCTTTTTGTGTTCCCCTCTCCCCATACTTCTTGAAAAATATTTGGGAGGTGATTCTATTTTTCTTGGATCTCAATTGTACTTGTCCCACCTAGCATCCAAACCACCCATCATCCCGTTAAATTTTTTAATTGGTGATGGTTCATTTTTTCCATCCCACACATGCCTTCTGTTATTCAAACGGAATCCTTACTTTTCGGGAGGCATGCATTCTAGTGAGGGAACACAATTAATCCCTCAAAGTCAAATTGTATTTTGGGTGGACCCTCAAATTTTTCGACTTTTAGTGTCTGATTTATTAGCCGTTCAAATTTTAGGTTGTAAATAGTTAGTTTTTTTTATTATTATTTTTTCTATTTTATTATAGTCTAGTTTCGATAGTTAGAGTTTTTGTTATTCTTTTTGCTATGCTTGGTTCTAACGTGTTTTGTAGATTCACTGGATTCGTACTTATCGGGGATCGCTCCATTTGGGTAATATCTTTCTTTTCCTCACTTTTTGTTGTGTTCTTGATCCGCATTGAGGACAATGCAGCATTTAAGTTAGGGGTTGTGGGATATTCTTCCCATTATTATTTAGATTCATTGATTTGATCACATGTTTGTTCCAAGTATATTTTTTTATATCAAAAAAAAAATTGAAAAAAAAAAAAGCCAAAAATATTTTTCTTCAAAATAAATAAAAATTAGATTTTAAATTTTTCAAAAATGTCACCTTTATTCTATTTAAAGTCTCAAATTATTAAATCTCAATTACACTAAGCCAAAATTGACCAAAGATGGAAATTGAAAGAAAATTGACGACTTTACGAATAAGTGTGGAGATTAGTCCAACCCGGTGAGATTTCGTGCCTTTCAATTTTTTTATGAGTTTTTAAATCAATCCGAGTTTATGATTAACTCAAAGTTCTTTTCAGCGTTTTAATAAGTCGTTGATGATCTCAATCCTTTGTTTTGATCGGTTGTGGGAAATGTGTGAAATGTTATCTCAAAATTCGTGCTAAATATATCTCTAAACTTAATTAAACTCGAGATGCATATGGTAATGTGATTAGAAATTTGGATAATGAAGTAGGCCCTCTATTGTTTAACCCAAAAATATTAACCATAAAAAAAGTTGTGAAAAATTATCCCTTTGCAACCCACTTTAAGCCGAATAAAATATTTTCCTTTCGTTTGATAACTCAAAAAACCCAATCATCCCGGAATTGTGAAGATTGAATATTCTCAAATATAGTCCGGAAAGTGCATAAAAAAGGGGCAAGAGAAAAAAAATGCTCAAAAGAAAAATAGCAAGAAAAAAAAAATGAAAATTGAAAAAGAAAGAGAAAAATGAGCAAATGCCCGAAAAATCACTAATGGATGTCATAAGGACATTTTCCAATTCCGAACATCCCATCCATTCCCATTTTTTACCCTTTACACCTTAAAACCCCAAAAAGTCCTAACTGAGTCGAAATTGCGAAATTTATTACCGCGTGGAGAGTTAAAACACAAAAAGATAATAAAAGAGATTAAAATGGTGTGATTAAGAGATGATGTTTCCCATTTCTTAATAACTGTATTCCGATGATGAGATCTTTTCACCATATATTTCCTTCTTTTCAATTTTGTATGCATGAATTTGTGTCCATTATATTTACTCTTTATATCATGCATACCGAGAGAAAATAGTCGCAATCCGAGTGATTCGTTTATGAGTGCATCCGTAAAATTTTGAATCAAAAGGAATTTTCGGAAAAGTAACGTAATGATCAATCGGTGGAAATTGGAGGTTTAATTTCTGGCTTTGCACACACACACACTATGATTTGGGACATTTGAATGTGAATTTATGGTGATTATTTTTTTGAAAAGTTTAAATTGTACAATTTTTAAGTATTTTGATATTTATTTGAGTCAATAAAGAATTTTGTGGGTATATTCACTGCAAACCCTCACGAGACAAAACTCATCCTACTAGGGTAACCTAGGGGTTTAAAGGCTTGTTGCATACGCTCAATGCAATCGCTTGCCTGCGAAAGTCGAATTTTATTTTAATAAAAGAATTTTCAAGAGTTGAACTTTAAACTAATTTCTTTTACATTGCTCGGGACGCGCAAAGTTCTAAGTTAGGGGGTGTGATTAGGCACATATTCTTCACATTTATCCCCTTAATTTCGGTATTTTTATGATCCCGTGCAGAGTAAATAGCTTGGATTTGCCTCATATTTATGGTACTAACCTCTTTTGGCAAGTATGTCGTGTTTTGTGTATTTCTCATGTGTTTTACAGGTATTTCATGCAAGTTAGCGCGAAGGAGAACTCAAAACAGTGAAAGAACCCAAGAAATGGAGAGTTGAAGGGCATTTTTGTAATTTTTCAGCCTTAGTCCGGAGGTGGGGCCAACTAGAAAGTTTAAGAGATCTAAATTACAAGAACATTGGAAAAAACGGCACCCCAATCCGAGCTACGGTGAAGAAGTTATGCCCATTTAAAGTTGGAGACAGAAAGTCAAAAGTTGAAATTAATTCTGGAAGCTGAAGAGTCAAAACTCTTGAACATTCTTGTTTAATTCGTTTTTATTAGTTGTCAAACCGTGTCTAGCATTTATTATGCAGCTGAAGAGGTGAAAATCTTGGAAGGTCTTGTACAACTCATCTCTATTAGTTGTCAAATCGTGTCTAGCATTTATTATGCACCTGAAGAGGTGAAAATCTTGGAAGAATCTTGTACAACTCATCTATATTAGTTGTCAAATCGTGCTAGTTGGTGCTATAAAAGGCCAAGCCCTAGCATCCTTTTGGGGGAGGCTTAAAAAATCCTTTTAGGTGGTTTTTATCAAGTTGTAGGAGTAGTATTAGAAAGAGAAAGTTAGATAGTAGTTTTCTTTGGTAGAAGTTTTCATAAACCCTAGTTGTAAGTTTGAAGAAGAAGTTTTGCTGGATTCAAATTCATCTCTTTCTCCTCTTGCTAAATACAAGTATCAATTTCTATTCTCTATTTTATTTTTCCATTCAATTCTCAATTGTTTTGCAAATTGTTAACAATGTTTGTTAGAGTTTTCTTTTGTTTTCATCATGTTTAGCTAATTTTAAAGGGTTGGGATGCATGAACCCATCCCGATGTAATTTATCTACGTAGGAAATAGAATTTAAATTTAAATTTGACAGAATCGTGTAAGATAAGTTCACAATCATCCTAGATCTTTTAATCTCTCTTGACCTAGGTACTTGGGATATTTAAGAATATGATGTGCGTGTAATTATTTAGCACCGCTTTATATTTATCTTTGATTTCATATGATGCGGGCTTGAACCTCATATATGTAATGCTTAAGATCTATAAAAACTGGATTCATTCAAATTTATAATTTACAATTCTAGTATTCTAATGGTTAATTACTAGGGAATGGGGGATTGTATTCCAACCTATTTCCTCATTCATTTTAATTAGTTTTATAAATTTGTTCCAACTTATTTCCCCTTGTCAACCATCATCATCTTTTTCATTTTTATTTTAGAAGTAATAAATCAATTAAATTCTATAAAACATTCCATGTGGATTCGATACCCAGACTTACTACTATACTCCATAAAAGTGTAGTTAAAAGTTTAGGTTTTTTTTGTATTGAGGTTGGAAGCCGATAACAACGACTAGCGTATTACACGGACGCTCGGTTTTACGACTCAATCAGCAGTCAAGGTCGCTCGATTGACCTTGCCCTCATATAAATATTTTTATTTGTTTTCTTTAAAATGATCTTTGATCAGATTTATTATTCCCAAAGTTAATGCCCAGTTTTCTCATTACACAAGAGTTTAGTCATCATTTGTTGATTATTCCCTTGATCTCTTTATTCTCCAACACTAGCATATATTGTGCTTCTCGTTTGCTACCTTGCCTTTACTGTGCTAGATTGCTTGTTCTTTCTCCCTCCGATCAAGTTGGTTGTGGGGTCCCATTTCATTTATTGTAATCAAAAAGCATTTATGTTGTAAAAGCTTCATTTAATATAGACTTTTGGTTTTGAAGGTTGTTTGTTGCAGACAACATAGTTATCATTTATTGTGTTGTTCTTTGCTCACTAATCATCATTCTGATAAGGGGTTACGCCTTGTTAAATACTAATTAAATTTCAAGAATCCACATCTTACAATCATAATAAACTAGGTGGAGCTATCCTAAAACAATTTCAACCCAAAATCACCCATCAAAAAATTTGGTCTCGCGGACCGTTTAATAAAAATTCATAACTAATTCAAAATATTAGAAAAATATGAAACGACCATCCACGCCTTATCGAAGGATCAACGTTGGCCGAACGATCGATGGGATATGTACGCCTTTATCTTCTCAAAAATTATGTTTTCTCTACCCAAAAACTCCATTAATGATTCTCAAAGCTCTAAATCAAAATGCAATCAATAACAGAACTTAATTCTAAGTATGAGAAAATGATTTTAAGGATTCCTACTCATATTATAAAATCGGTCCATCAATTTCAAAGTTTAATCAATCAAACCCAATATATTGTAAAGAACATCAATAAATCCAAATATCTCTTCCAATTCAGAATTCAAACATCAAATTAATTCATAGTTTTATCTTACAAATATGATTAAATCCTAAAACATGCATTCTAACTTCGATTCGTACATCAAACATCATCAATTCCATATTTATTCATCAAAAGCAGAACTTTCAATAAGGATTAATCAATCTATAATCCTACTTATCCCTAATTAATAACATGATTAAGGTATAACAAATTAAACCCTAAACATGAGTTCTCATCTATAAATAAAAAGGGTCAAACATAAATAATAAATCGGTTACATATTAATAAGAGTATTGCAAGAGATTTCTTGCCTTAAAGATCGAAGAACACCGAAATAGGCTTGAGTCCTCTTCTCCACTTCTCCCATATGCCTCCTGCTACTAGGGTTGTTTATGCCAATGACAATCGACTAATTAGTGAGACCTAACCCTTATTTATATCTTCATTTCCCTCACCTATAAATGAGGCCTATTTTGGGGGGCCCGAGTGAGCACAAAATACACACCGAAATAGCCCAAAATTCACCCTAAAGGTATACCTACCCCCAAGGCTCAACTTAAGAGAATAAAAACATGTAATCGGCCCTACGTGACACTTTACAGTCCAATAAAATCGTACTATCCATGGCATAGGGTAATACCTCACAACGTAGATAAATTATAAAATTAATTATTCTACGCGCACCCATAATAAATTATACACTTAATTATTCTAAACGCATCCATAAATCAATAATCATATAATTAATATTGCCAATTAATTATTCCAAGCGCACATTTAAAATCTCACCACGTAAAAAATTTAATTATCATCCAAATTAAGCATTTTTACTATTAGCAAATTCAGAAGTAATAGTTTCAATTATTAATTTATTTATTTATCGCCTAATAAATAGTTCTACAAACGTACGGGGTATTATTGACTTTCTTTATTTTGATCTAATTAATTAACTAGGTGCTTCAAGAACACAATACCTTAGCGAATTTTGTTAGAGATCCGAAATATGTGGATTAAAGACTTGTTTGCTATGCCCTTGAAACATTATACAACCGCAATTTAAATGAGAGAAAAAAGTAGGTACAGATAAACCGCCATTGGATCCAGCGAGCTTAAAATTATATAGCATACACTGGACAATAATGAGGGGTTAACGTAGATTTAACCTTGCAAAACAAAGGTTACTATATTCTACGCACGCATATGAACAAATTACCCATTTTGGGTAACATGATGATTAAAATCAAGACAACTCTAATCGTACCTTTGATACGAATTGATGGAACTAATTTTAAAATTTTTGGATCTTGACTTCTTGGTTTTGCTCAATACTCTAGACACCACATTCTAGGACCCCCTAAGTCTTCCCTTAGGTCCCTGTCACTTTCCCATTTCACTACAAACCTTAGGTCGCACTCCGAGTACCGATCTAGAGGCCATCGGGCGCCCCCAAGCCCCATTTGAATCCAGTCAACTCTATCGTCAGAGCAAAAGCTCTTTGAATATTTTAAGGGTCCTGAATACCCTTTCCAACGGTACACCCCATGTGCAAATTGGCATAATGGTTCAGACGAACGGACCATTTTACTACTGAAAATTGATTTGGAGGCCATCGGGCGCTCTCGGGCCCTGAGTTGACCCCAATCAACTTCACCATCAGAGCAAAAGCTCTTTGAATCTTCAAAGGGCACTGAAACACCTTTCCAACGGTCTGCCTCATGCATGAAATAGCATAACCGTTCAGTTTTCCCACAAAATTTGATCTGGAGGCCATCGGGCACTCCAGGGCTCCATTTGACCAAAGTTAACTCTTCAGCTCAAATGAGACTGAATGAATCTCTGAAGGGCACTAAATACCCTTTTTAACGGTATGCCCCATGTGCGATTCGGACCTACAGTACGGATAAACGATCTTTTTTACTCCGAGAGGTCACCGGGCACTTCCAGTCCCCGGTTGACCAAGGTCAACTTTCCGAACTGAGGAAGGTCCAATTCCTTCTCCCTATCTTTTAATCTCTTGTTTTTTCATAAATTACATTAGATTCATAATCTAGTTTTACTTTAGTTCATACATATTAATATCCACACTTTTATTAGTATATTTTACATACTTTATTTTTCATTAAAAAAACAAAAACAAATAAAAAAAGGGTTAAACCCGTAAATTCCGAACGGAATTATCCTTCACACTTTTTCCAAAACCTAAAACACATTTTCTACACATACACATATAATAAAATTTCGTTAAAATCTATGGGATAAACCCCACCCCTTATTCTATAATCTAACTACGTGGACTTTGATGCCTTTATAGGCTACGTAGGCGTCTCGAATTAAAATCCGAGATTCAAGTCTAATTTTTCCAAACTCTCCATTTTTCCAATTTACTCAAAACTCCTCATTTCCATAATGATCATACTTTTACATATATATATATATATATATATATATATATATATCATGCTTATTTACGTTTCATCCAATACATATTATTATTTCCCAATAACGATCAATATTGCGATGAACGCTCAAGTTCTATCTTCTATATTTATTATTATCTTGGGAACATTCGTATGGATGATTTCACCCTACCTTTTCCATGGTATGGGTTGAACGATTCCTATCTCCATTATATCAACACACACACACATTTAACGAGGATATAAAGGAAAATATTAATGCTAGCCCATGAGAGACCAAAACGGCAGGATGGGTGCCTAACACCTTCCCATTCCGTAACTTAGCCCCCGAACCTCCGATCTACTTGTTTCGTATGCATCAGTTTGTCCTTGATGCCGCTATCTTGAAATGGAAACATGTTCTTTTGCCTTTTTTGTGCAAAATAGGCTGGTGACTCCATCTCTTTACATTCACCCTACATCGACGACGGCCAAAGCAACCTTCCAAGAGAGGGATGCGAGACCACGGCAACAGAGGCTCCTTCACATTTCGAAGGGGATCCTTCCTTCCTCCCCCCTCTCCCCCCCCCCCCCTCCGCGGGGAACAGAACGCCGTGCGAACCAACCGGGATGGCCTTAGTGGCGAGTCCACTAGGGAATATTTTTTAAGAGGGCTAGACTCTGTTTATATGGGTGTTTTATTTTCTTTTATATCCCCATATCTGCATGTTCCCCTTTATTATTCATATGTACCTCGTTCTTATGCTACTATTCACACACTTGTAGAAAATTCTCCATGTATAGTTCACACCCCGTACACCTAGGATCACGAATATCCACATGTTGCACGCATCACTTAGAAATCCATGCTTAGATGTCACTAACACACACCTCCATATGTATATATCCATGCTCACTTATCACACACTCACTTGTATGTAATTACACATCACTCATCCATGCTTAGTATACACTTTACTATTTATACTTGTACCTTACTCCCTGTTTGGCATGATCAAAAGAAAGATACTATCTCCATAAGATACTAATAAAAAAATCATGCATGATTCACACAACATCACCAAAGAGCATTGATATTGACCAAAATTTTGTCCCATAACTGGGGATTCACTTCGTGATGGGCGCTGGTCCAGTAGGTCGCAGTTAGCCTAAGCGATATGACTCTCACCTTCCATTGGCCAAGTCCCTTCGACACATATCGAACGGTTCCCCCGCATCATATCGCTTGACCGAAGTCATGACGGGAGGTATATCACGGGGAACTTGTTCACGTACGTCGAGTATATCAAATTCTCTCTCACACTAATCGTCCCCACGAGGTATATAGTGAGGCAATTCACGTACACTCAGGTATATCACATGGCTTATCCACACGTACCGATTGCCCTAAAAAGTAAGATGTATATCATGGAAGTCACGCCAAAGGGGGGAACACCTTCTAATTAACCCAACCAATGCATACCCGCATATAGGTGTCAAGCCTAGGACACACATAGTAGAATTCCGATTTCTACCCAAAACTCTACCGAAATGACGGGTCGACATGCCCCCCGAATTTTCGCTCAATTTTTAAAACGGGACCTTGCCCATGAGCCTAGTTACAAGTCCAACCATAGTTTTACATATGTTGCAAACCCTAATTTTTCTAGGCTCGAGTCCCGCCCGGCATTTCTTTTTTGCATTTAGGTATACATAATACAAGTGAGAACCTAATAAGCATAATAATCATGTTGAGGCCCGTATCTCTTGTCTTTTCCTCTCTCTTTTTCCAAAAATGTCCAAAAAAATTGTTTTCTTTCATCAAAAATACCAAAAATATTTTTCCTCATTTTTCCTAAAAAAACATTTCATCCTCATCTTTTCCAAAAATGTCAGAAAAAAACATTTTCCTACTTTTCCAAAAATAACATATTTCCCTTTCTCCCTTTTCCGAAAATAAATCCCATTTTTTCTCCTTCCCAGGTCGATCACATACCCTTGTCTTGGCTCCTTATTGGCTTCGGTCTTCAGTCGAACCTCCCCGAAGCTCTGTCAGTCCCCATACTTCCTTCGAGTCCAAGATTGATCTGCCTTCCATGGAGAACACGGATCAAGTGACGAATGTACTGCCGGATTTGTTGACGCATCTAGTTCAGCTCACTGCCAAAATTGACAACCTTCAAAGCGAGGTTCAAGAGATGCAAAGAAACCGGTTCCTTGTCCCCAAAGATCTTGAGGTCATTTTCCCTCGCGCCATGGGTTCGCCTGCACTTGAGCCTATTTGGTTTCCTGAAGAATACCAACATGCTTCCACGTGCTCCTCCTGCTAATGGGCCACCACCAGTCCAGCTTCCTATGCGAAACCTTGCTCAGACAGGGGCTAACTTACCCATAACTTTCGACTCGAAAGAAGAAGAACTGAACAAGGTCAAGGAAGACCTCAAGATGCTGACCAAGAAATTTGACCAAGTCAGAATCTTGAAGAACTACATGGACTACACCCACATGCCTCCCTATCCTAAAGCCAGGTTACCGGAGAAATTTAAGATGCCTAATATCTAGAAGTTTAGAGGCAGTGGACCCCCGATCATTCATCTCCGTATCTATCACCGAGCCATGACTCTCCTAGGGGCTTCCAAATAAATAATGGCTCAGATATTCTTGTAGACTTTGAAAGATAGCGCCCTCTGTTGGTTCCTATCCCTCGAAGAGTCCAGAATCCGTAGTTGGGAAGACGTTGCCCGTGAGCTCATGTCGCAGTACAAGTACAACGAGGAGCTAGAGGTTACCCATCGTGACTTAGAGATACTTAAGCAAAACCCTAGGGAATCAGTCAGCAACTTCATAGCAATATGGAGAGAAAAAGCAGCTACCATGACCAATCGGCCTTTCGAAGAAGAACAAGTCAGCACTGTGAAGAAGAATTCCCTACCCCATGTTCGAGCAACAATGGGAGGACATTATTACCCTCACTTCCAAGCCCTCCAAAAAGTAGGAGTGGAGATATAAGAAGGTCTTGCCAAGACATAAAGTGAACCGAATAAAACCTCTGGATAATTTTCTCCTAGAAAGTTTGAAAAGACAGCTAGTACCACGGTTTCCACCATCAATAACATCTCTCATCCTACCGCTTCATGGGCACTGAAAAGTCGCCCTAACCCAATTGGAAGGAATACACCGAGATTCACGCTCCTCTCTCCAAAGTCTACCAGGCCCTCTTGAGCAAAAACCTAATCAAACCCTTGGACCCTCGTTTGTTACCAAACCCACTTTTGAAAACTTCAAACCCGATGCCCATTGTGACTTTCACCAAACTACTGGCCATACCATCGACCAATGTTTCCATCTATGAAATACGATCCAAAGCCTGATTGGCCAAGGTATCATCGCCCCACTAGCTAATCCTAAATCAAACACTACCCATAATCCACTCCCTAATCATACAAATGGCATCTTCCTAGAAGAAGACTCAGAATTCGACCCATCAACCCAAATCATGCCAAGTAAATCACCCGTCATACCCATATACTCTCCTAAACCTCTCCAAACATGCCCATATTTCCTCTTACACCCTACCATCTTTGCCAATCAAGCCTTATCACTCCTCACCAGAGCATGCATCGCAGTCTGCACCCGTTCTAGAGGTAAATATATGGAATTGTTAGAAGTACTGAACCAACTCCTAGAGTTAGAGATGAAATTGCCCTCCCAGATGACCATCGACTATCAGAGATTTAGTGGGTTATTCTTAGAAGCTCAAAATTGGGCCCGAGAGTCAGATAACTGGGTAGTGCCAATCGACGAAGTCAGTCTAGATGACATGGTCCAGATCATGGTAGATATGTTCCAACAAACTAGTGATATTTGTAGTGTATCTGAGCTGCTTGATGATTTGAAATTACAAGGGCACCTGGTCCCTTCAGTCCTTCATTTCCCTACCGAATGGGAAGAATTATACGAAGAGGCCGTAGAAGTTGTAGAGTGCATTGATTTCTCATGGAAAGACGATATTATTACCACCAGATGGGGGACGATTTTGAAGAATCAGATGAGGAGCCAGATTCAGGAAAGACTAGTCTGATAGCCAACATATACGGGATGATATCATTAGAGGAGTTGCTAGGAGAGATCAACAAGGTGGCTGAATAACCCGATATCGATGAAGAAATAGAATTTTTATTTTTCCCCTCTTTCGTGAATTATATGATCAGGTCAGGAAGACATTACCAGAACCCAAGCCAACAACCACCAGTAAGCGATAAAGGCAAGGGTGTTGAGAACCTCCCTATGCCAGAAATAACTCTTAAAAAAGTAAGGTCCTTGATCAACCGAAGAAAACCCAAGCCAACATCATTCTATGGGGACTTTTCATGTCTTACCAACTACACCGAAATGCCCTAATCAAGTTACTCACGGGACCCACAGTTCCTCCCTCAACCACACTAGAAGAAGCAGTAAACCTAGTTGGATCCCTGACCTCTACTCGAATACTCTCCTTTTTCAGAAGAAGAAATCCCCAAGACTGGTCCTAACCACAATCATGCTCTTAATATCTCTGTTGAAGTCATGGGAAAAACTATCCCTTTTCTCTCATCGACAACGAATCAGCTATGAAAGTATTCCCGTTAAGAACTTTGAATTATTTGGGATTGAAGGTGAGTGGCCTGGCTTCTACCTCTACTACCGTACGTGCCTACGACAACACCTATCGAGAAGTAATTGGATCTATGAAGCTCGCAATAGGGGATGGCCCTATAAACCCCATTGTGGAATTCCAAGTCATTGACATCCCAGCCTATTTCAATCTACTACTTGGACGATCATGGCTCTACAGCATCAAGGGGGTGTCTTCTTCCCTTCATTATAAATTAAAATTCTTTGCCAATGGACAAGTTATCACCATCTTAGGAGACAGTGACAACACCGAGAATGCAAGCACCAGTAATTTGGTACATGGAGATATAACTTGGGGTGAATGATGTGCTGCTATCAGGCTTTCAAGTCGAACCATTCCTACTCCCAGCAGGGGATGACTTTAGAGACAGGGTTTGTCAAGAATGTGACCCCCATGGAAACGTCAACGTAATCTAAATGTTCAAGAACATGCACTTCATGCCCTGACTGGGGATAGGGAAAAGACAGCAAGGGATAACTGAACATATTATGTTAAAAAAGGCCTTTCCTCCCTATGGCTTAGGCTATCCTCCGTCAGAAGAAGCACTCGGATTGATCCGTCAGCCTCGACTGAAGAGAAGATTAGAATGCGCCTCGGGAGATTCCCTAAATGGAAGATTCATCAGAGAGGGGGAATATTTCCCCTTCTCGGCTTCCCTGAACCATGGTATGGCCATGTAGACAAGAGGATGAAACTAGGAATGGAGATCTTCTTTCAAGATAGCTACCCATGGGCTGAGAGTTCCCAGCACCATGTACAACCACTCACTAAAGAGACCATAGCTGATGTCAAGGATTCTGAGGACAGCGACTTCGAGGATACTTTCAACTTGCAAACACATGGGTTGGCACTCAACATGATCCACTCAAGGACTACATCATCAGATCCATCCTGCCTCATCAAAGATGTTGATGCACCTCTTCTCAACGGGGATGTTGCACCTGTGCCACCTGCTAATATTCAACCTAACCTCGATGTTTATTCCCTTTTCCCCTCTAGTTGTTTCCTCTCACGGTGATGTTATCGAGACCTCCTTTGAGGAGGTTCTCAATGTTGTTTTTCCTATCAATGAAATAAATGAAGATTTTGAGTGTCTTATTGTGCCTTACATTTACTGTCTTGATTCTAATTAAACTCTTGATGATGATGACTTTGCAAATGAACAATTCTTAACTTATCTGAATAAGGTTAATAACAAACAATATAATCGCATTCAAGTTAATGAAGATGAGACTGTTGTTATTAATCTCGGTTCTAGTAGCCAAATGCACGAGATTAGGATAGGGGCCACCCTTAATGAGCATGAGCGTGCGCAATTCGAAGAACTTCTAAAGGAATTCATGGATGTATTTGCCTGGTCCTACGATGATATGCCCAACATCGACCCTGAGATAGCACAGCATGAGATTCCAACTCTCCCAGAATGTAAACCAGTCAAACAAAAGTTGTGAAAGCTCCGCACCGAATGGTTACTCAAAGTGAAAGAAGAAGTAGTCAAGCAATTGAATGCAGGCTTCATTCGAGTAATCACATATCCCACATGGCTAGCCAATATCGTACTAGTGCCAAAATCAGAAGGGAAGGTTTGCATGTGTGTACAGTACCAAGAATTGAACAAGGCCTCCCCGAAAGATGATTACCCGCTACCTAACATCGATATAATTGTGGAAAATACAGCCAGTCACGCTCTCAAGTCATTTGTTGACGGGTTTACTGGATATAACCAGATCAAGATGCACCCTGATCATCAAGAGAAGACCGCATTCATCACCCCTTGGGGAACCTTTTGCTACATTGTCATGCCATTTGGTCTAAAAAATGCAGGGGCTACATATCAAAGGGCTTCCATAACCATTCTGCATGATCTGATACACAAGGAAGTCGAGGTCTATGTAGATGACATGATTATCAAGTCCAAGCCCAGGGAAGGCCGTGTTCCCGCTCTCCGAAAGTTCTTCGAACGACTTCAACAATATCAGATGCGACTTAACCCACAAAAATGTCTCTTCGGCATTACTAAAGGAAAACTCTTGGGATTCATGGTTAGTGAGAAAGGGATAAAAGCAAATCCTGCCAAGCTTAAATCCATACTCGAGATACCACCACCCCAAATTAGGCCTGTCAATGGATCGGATTATATCCGAATCCGAATTCGATCCATTTACACGGATTTGGATCACGCCTGAAATCCGATTACCCGATTATCCGATTACCCGATTATCCGATTACCCGTTTATTAAATGGAACGGATTTGGATTCATATGATCTGATCCGTTAATAATCCGATCTGATTAATATATATCTATGTATATAATATTTTTAATTAATATATATATATATATTGTATTTAGAAATTTATTAATATTTTGAATATATATTTTAATAGTTATTTATAATAGTCCTATATTAATATATATTGTATTTATTTATAATAGTTATTTATATTATAATAGTTATTTAAATACATTTTTTTAAATATATATTATAACAGTTATTTATAATATATACTGTATTTTGAAATTTATAATAGTCATTATAATCGGATCGGATCGGATAAACGGATCGGATTAACGGATTCTTAACGGATTTGGATTCGGAACCCTAACAGATAATCCATCAGATAATCGGATCGGATCCGAATTCGTTTAACATAAACGGATTCGGATTTGGATTGGCCTGATCCGGTCCGAATTCGACCCGTTTACAGGCCTACCCCGAATGGAGAAAGAAGTTAAAGGATTCCTTCAAAAATTACAGTACACCAGCCGGTTCATCAGCCAGTTCACTTCCATCTGTGAACCCATCTTTAAACTCCTGCGAAAGGATTCGACCAAACTCTGGAACGAAGCTTTCCATGAAGCCTTCAATCGAATCAAGCAATACCTAACCCAACCCCTGGTGCTCATGCCACCGCAACCTAGTCTTCCCTTACTTCTATACCTAATCGTGATCGATACTGCAGCTGGATCTTTTCTAGCCCAGTACCTTGAAGAAACCCGTAAAGAGAAAGCCATCTTATGCTAGTCGAAAATTGGCCGGTTATGAAGTTAACTGCACCGCCTTGGAAAAAGCACGTGTCGCTCTTGTCTGGGTTACCCAAAAGTTACGGCACTACATACTCGCCTTCCCCATCAGACTTGTATCTCTAATGGATCCCATCAAATACCTACTCGAGAAGCCCATCCTATCCATCCGAATGGCCCGTTGGTTGATGCTTCTAGCTGAGTTTGATATCACCTATATCACACAAAAAGACATGAAAGAAAGAGCCATCTCTGACTACCTTGCAAACTACCCTATGGAAGAAGCCGATGTCTGGATTTTTGAATTCCTAGATGAAAATATCCTTTGTGCCTCCCAAGAAGACCTTCGATGGCAAATGTTCTTTGCTGGCACTGTAAATAAGAAATGATATGGCATTGGGATCCTCCTAATTGCCCCTGATGACTCCCAAACTCCTATTGCTATCAAATTGGCTTTCCCTTGTACAAACAACATGACTGAATACGAGGCATGCACAATAGGCCTCAAAGTTTCCCTCAAGAAATGAATTCGATGCCTCGATGTCTACGGGGATTCATCCCTCATCATCGATCAAGTGCTGAGAAAATGGAAAGTCAAGGGTGAAAAACTCTTACCCTTCCATGCACACCTTAAAGAGCTAGCTTCCTAATTCTAAGAAATCACCTTCCACACCTGCCCCAAGCAAAGAACAACCTAGCTGACGCCCTTGCTACCTTAGCCTCCATGATTGACATGTCTGAAGGAATAATCATGGCCCCTCTCATTGTCTAGAAGCAAGATAAACCAACCCACTGCTACCATATCGATCTCAGCACGGAGGAAGAACCCGAAATGGCCGATTGCTGGTACTACGATGTTTGGAGCCTCCTCAAACATGGTAGGTATCCCTAAGGATCTGAAAAGAATGACCGATCAACTCTCCGGATAATGGCTTCCCAGCACATTATTTATGATAAAGCGTTGTTTAAGAGAAACTTTGACGGAACCCATTTACACTGCATCGCATGGGGCTGACATTGAAGAAATGATGTAAAAAATCCATAGTGGGGCATGCGGACCCCACATGAATGGCCATATGCTCGCCAAAAAGATCATCCGAAAAGGTTACTGCTGGACTACCATGGTTCAGGACTGCACAGCCTACGTTCGAAGATACCTCAAATGCCAGCATTTTTCCAACCTACAACACTTGACTCCGCGGGAATCGTACAACATGACCTCCCCGTGGTCGTTCTCTTCATGGGGCATTGACATCATAGGGAAAGTTACACCTAAACCATCCAATGGTCACGAGTTCATCCTAGTCGCTATTGACTACTTCACCAAATGGGTAGAAGTCGAGTCATACGCAGTTCTGAATGCTAAGAAAGTGGCCAAGTTCATCAAGAAAAACATCATCTGCCGATACGGGGACCCTCACGAGATGGTATCAGACAACAGGATACATTTTGAGGCAGAAGTAACAGAAGTGGTTGACGAGTATGGAATTCAAATACACAAATCCTCTCCATACCGACCTCAAACCAACGGGGAGGTCGAGGCAGACAACAAGAATCTCAAAGCCATCATCAGCAAGATGACCGAGAGTTATCAAGATTAGGCCGACTAGATCACTTACGCCCTCTAGGGCTACCGCACTTCAGTTCGAACCTCTACTGGGGCTACCCCTTACTCTCTAGTCTACGGCATGGAAGCAGTCCTACCCGTGGAGCTAGAAATAGCTTTGTTGCGCGTCATGCTTGAAAGTAAGGTCAGCGAGGAAGATTGGCACCAAAGTCATCTTGACGAGTTGTCACTCTTAGACGAAAAGAGGTTGAAGGCTCTATATCACATATAAGGATACCATAGCCGTATAGCGCAATCATTCAACAAGAGAGTCAAGGACCGAGGTGTCCGAGAAGGGGACTTAGCCCTCAAATAAATAGTAGAGCCCATATGGGACCCCAGAGGGAAATTTAAGCCCAATTGGAGTGTCCCATACATCGTGAAGAAGATCATGTCAGGCGGTGCCGCTATGCTCACCGACCTTGATGGAGAATAAATGCCGTGTCCAGTCAACCTGGACCGTCTCAAGAAATTCTACCCCTAGTCCTAAATCTCGACGCGCTAAAACTCTTCTCATATCCCTTCTATTCTAAAAAAAATCTTCATTTCCCCTACCCAGACCTACGTGGGACGAATCCTCTAAAAACATTTCCAAAAATGAATTTTAAAAATTTTCAAAACCCTCAGAGGTACATAGGCAACTCATCCCTTTACATGAGCACGGCCCCTTCTTTTTCATAAAATACTATTATTTTCTTATCTTCAAGAACGACAGTTCATTTTAATATATACATGAACAAAAGGATTATGTATGCCTTAGCGATTGGTATAGATATTTAAAATGCAAAAAAGTCATCAAAAGGCACAACTAGATGATCAAAAACTAATTTATTTCATTATCTGAAATTTCGATACAATTACTCGGCATAAGGAATCAAATGACTTCCCTCGCCCATCTACTCCTACCTTCCTAAAAAATCAAATAAAAACAAACCCCTACTACTCATAAATAACCCACACGGTACAAACAACCACAAACAGAACCAAACACCATACAAAGTCTTCACAAAAAGACTACCCGCAGTTGCCAGAAAAACTGCCTCCATCTCCCACATCTTGGGGTCCCCAAACCTCTACTGACTGGAGGGATTGCCGTTGACGCTCCATTGAGTGATACTCTCGAACCAGTCGCGGGAAAACCATAATACCCCCTCCAAAGTATCAAAGAAGGCAAACCACATTTGACCAGTCTCCATAGCCAACATCTTGGCGACCAATCTCCTCCATAGCCATTTCATATAGTCCCCTGAAACATGCCAGACTCTCCAAGGAGATTGAGAAGGACGGGTCGACGAACGGCGATCCATCAGGTCCTCCACGGGAAAGTCATCCAGTGTCCGTGGTGGCACGATTTTCTCCCAACCATATTGGCACAGAATCCACTAAGGAAAGTAGAAAGAGGTCTGCCTGAGGCCAACCAGTCGGACATATTGATACTCTCCAAGCTCTAGAATGGGCAACAGCTCCCCCCACCATGGCACAGACTAGCGCAAGCCTAGAGACCCATGCTCAACAAACCAGTTCTCCCAACTCTCAATGTACAGACCTACGCTGATGAAATAGCGCGAGAAGAAGTTTGGAACCACCCGCAAGGGGTATTCAGGTGGCACCACTATGCGGAATCTCTCAGACAGCCACATAAACAGCATCACGGGACTCCCTCTCAGAAAGTCAGAATGACCCTCCCGCCAGGCATCTAGGCCATTCAAAGTCTCCACCAGTATCACCGTCATAGGATTGTGACGGCCAGTTGGGGGTCCACCAGCGTCTCCCCAGTCACCAACAGAACTTTTGAAATAAGGCCTAAGATGATGGCCTCAGCATATCCAGCATCACCCACGTCCTACGAATGCAAGGACCGTAATACCACAGGAAGGGAAATCATTCCTCTCGTAACCAACGGCCTGTCTATCGAAGGCAAAATATGAAGAAGTCCAACTAGCAATTCCCTGGGATAATGGCAAAACTCAGGCAAAGCAGCAGCAACGTTGGGACTTATCCCCAGCATGGCAAAAAATTCCTTGTAGGTAGGACAAATCTCATCCAACTCGAAGAGGAAGACATGATCCTCAAGATACCAAAACTCGACAACCGCCATCAGCATATTCCATTATATGGCCCGGTTATGCCACAAAGAGACTCGACACATGTGGAAAGCATTATAATCAACATTGTATGAACACATCGTCTCCAAGGCTTCGAGGTAGTTGGCGAACTCAACACTACTAGGGAGAGCCATCTCACAAGACAAAGAGATAATAAACAATAGAGGATGTGAAAAAAATAATATGAAGGTGTGAGGACAAAAGCCCCATCTACACCCCTATTTATACCCAAAGATCAGCAAACCAAGACAAATGAACCTGCAGAAATCGAAGGGATACTTACCCTAAAAAGTACCAAGCAAGTGCAATCAAATCCTTGGGTTGATTGGACTGGACTTATATGCCGATAGACAGGGCAGGGGTCATGCCGATCGGCAACCCCCCACTTTGGGAAAATTCCCTTTTTCCTTTTTTGTCAAACCCAATAAAAATAATTTTTTATCTCAAGGGAATTCCGAATTTCTTTATACTTTTACTCATCTTATTTTTAAAAATAAAATCCTTCTCAAATCAATTTTCAAATTCTTTTTACAGTCTTAGCAGCAAAGTAAAAAGAGCATGCGCGTTAATCACTAAAACAAAGAAATTAATAAAAGCTTCACTTTTATTTTGCATATATTTTTCTGTATTACATTGATATTTTACAGGAAAAAACAAAAATAGAAAAACAATGGGACTCAGCCCGGACCCAAAACATTCTCTCTTCTCTCTCTAAGAGCCCCCATCCCTACGGCGCGACCTCTTCCCCCTGCGGCGAGAAGATGTGCCCCCACTTCCAGAGCTCGACTCTTCCCCAGATAATGAAGTCGGTACCAAGCAAGAAGGGACCGGAACCACCTCGTGAATATGGGCAGTCGTCGAAGAAATCCAGTCCCTGATGTCCTTCAGCCAAGTGGTCGAAACATTGATATGCTGCAAAGGAGAATGGAAAAGATCAAATCAGTTAAGTATAAGGAAAAAGAAAGAAATCAGGAAATTGAAAGACAAAGGAACACAAAGACATACCTCAGGATGAAGGACCTCCTCCGTCGGGCCCAACTCCTTCAGTTCCATTGCGTGAGGACGATGCTGTAAACGCACTGACCCCCCATCATCTCACTGAATGTTGTAACCAAGGGAATGCAGTCGCACAAAAGAAGGCTCTGGAGTCGTCGTTACCACCGCTGATGCGGTCGCACCACATGCACTATGAGAGGACCCCACCTGCCAACTCGAGCCTGCCCTAGGGAGAGGCATCACATCATATATACTAGGAGGCATCAGCCAACTCGAGAGGAAGTCCATATAGTCGTACATCACAGCTATGTCAGTATACAAAGAGTACATCTCTCCCATCATCGTATCCACACGGGTATCCTCAGACATCTCCCACACGCACCTCATGAACATAGGGGCTTCATTAGCGGCACCGAAACATCGTCCTCCATGATCTATTGGACTACCCTCTCCCAAAGATACCAAGAGTAGCCAAACTCATGCGCCAGTAAGCGCCGCATTTGCGCATGTCCCCCTATCACCCCGGTGTGCTGAATGGCCATCCCCCAAGGATAAAAGGTCACCTGTAAATCCCAGCAAAATCAAAGGATCAGTATCAATAAAATATCATCAAAGGAAAAAAGAATAGTCTTAAGATAAAAGAATGCTTACATGCTCACTCGTCAGGCCATTCAAGACCTGACGCATCGTCTCAAGAGAAAGGGTCTTCTTCGACTGTCGGTTGGACCTCCGCCACCAGTACATCCGGTAGAAGTCCCCCATAGAGTCATCCTTTAAAGAAATAAGTTGGGTATTTAACCCAAACACCTCATAGAACCACGTCTACAAAAAAAGGATCAGCATTCAAGAAACCAAAAAAGAAGCGCATGAATGGAAATGCGAATGCAAAAAAGAAAATGCACAAAATAAAGAATACCTCCAAAAGATACATGGCCCCAGTAAAAGTCGACGGCAACACTGGCTGAATGCATCCAAAGAATAATAAAGGGTCGCCAAAGTCAGGCTCCCCCAATCATAGAAGTGCATGTTCGAAAACACCCTCAGAAATGGCAAAATCCACAAGTGGATGGCGTCGCCACTCATCACTACTAGAAAACCTCACAACACCAACAAAATAAATAAATGAGCCATCTGGTGCACCTGCTGCCCATCGTCCTCATCGATCCTCCTTATCATCATAAGCTCCCATAAAGAAGATAAATGAAGAGAGTCTCCAGAATCTACCCTCTCCACGTCACCTAAAGCTGCCATCACCGCCTCCGGTGTTACCCTCAACGTCCTGTCCACCTCCATCTCAGAACCCTAGCAGTCCAACCCCAGCAGTTGCTGCACATCAGTGGGAGTCACTATCATCTCCCCGAAGCCAAAATGGAAGGTGTGGGTAGTGTCTCACCACCTCTCTCCCAAAGCACATAGAATCGCATTGGAGCGGGGAGTCTCATCTAATACAGACGCTGGACTCCCAAAGCCAGCAGAGGACACCATCCAACGCACCACAGGAGGAAGGTGCTCCTAAACATCCGTAAGTCTTGTCGTACCGCGGGCACGAATAGTCGACATGGAGACGTCAGACTATCCAAGAAATGAAGAAAACCCTTGTCAGATTCAGGAAATGAAGCAATCTCGTCAAGAAATGAAGAAAGGAATACCAAGAGTCATGCAATACTTACATAGCCACCAGGGTTCACCACCCTAGAAGAACGATGATGTGAAGGCTCACGTAAAAGAGTCTGATCATCCGCCAGCGGATCAAAGAAGTCAAATGAGATCTCGCTACCCAATGCGAGGGCACCCTAGCCCTCCACTCTAACCCTGCCCATTCGTTGGCATTAAGACATGCCATATGGGTTCCACTGCTTGAGAAGTCGGCCATTTTGGATGTTAGGAAGATTTTCATAAGTTGATAGCAGAAGAAAAGAATTCAGAAAGTTGTGCAAAATGAGGAGAACCCGCCCCCTTTTATAGGAGGCTAAGGGTCATGCCGATCGGTAATCCCCTGCCACCCGCCGATCAGCACTGACCCTTCACCTGCTTGAGGTACCCCAAAAGACTGTGCCAATGCCGATTGGCACTCCTCCATCTGTGCCAGTTACCACACCCTTTAAAATTTCCTATAAAAAGTCCCCAAAAAATACCAGAAAATCCTAAAAAATTAACGAAAATTTCCAAAAATTGCTAAATCCATTCTAGCACCTAGTTCACCAAGGGAACTATTTTTTACATCCCCAGCAGAATTTCAGAGAATCATCCTCTCCAGAAATGTCTCCAAAAGACACTCCAAAAAAAATCATTCATTCTTCCCCAGTATACAATGCTTCCCCAAATTCCCATAGGAAGACTACACATCCCTAGTGGAGGTTCCAAATTTCTGAAGATAAAATAAACCGCTCTTTTAGGTCAGAATTGACCTCGATCTTGGATCATCACCTCTGTTAGGTCAGAATTGACCTTGGTCCTCGGTCATCACCTCTTTTAGGTCAGAATTGACCTTGGTCTCGGATCGTCACCTCTTTTAGGTCATAATTGACCTCGGTCCTCGGTCGTCACCTCTATTAGGTTATAATTGACCTCAGTCCTGGATCGTCACCTCTATTAGATCAGAATTGACCTCGATCCTCGATTGTCACCTCTTTTAGGTCCGAATTGACCTCGGTCTTGGATCTTCACCTCCGTTAGGTAAAAATTGACCTCGATCCTCGGTCGTCACCTATTTTTAAGTCATAATTGTCCTCAGTCTTGGATCATCACCTCTGTTAGGTTAGAATTGACCTCGTCCCTCAGTCGTCACCTCTTTTAGGTCAGAATTTACCTTGGTCTAGGATCGTCACCTCTATTAGGCTAGAATTGACATCAGTCTTAGATCGTCACATCTGTTAGGTTATAATTGACCTCAGTCTTCGGTCGTCACCTCTTTTAGGACAGAATTGACCTCAGTTTTGTATCGTCACCTCTGTTAGATCATAATTGACCTCAGTCCTCAGTCGTCACCTCTTTTAAGTCAGTATTGATCTCGGTCTTTGATCGTCACCTCTATTAGGTCAGAATTGACCTCGGTCCTCGGTCGTCACCTCTTTTAGGTCAGAATTGACCTCAGTCTTAGATCGTCACCTCTGTTAGGTTATAATTGACCTCGATCCTCGGTCGTCACCTCTTTTAGGTTAGAATTGACCTCGGTCGTGGATCTTCACCTCTGTTAGGTCAGAATTAACCTCAGTCCTCGTTCATCACCTATTTTACGTTAGAATTGACCTCGGTCTTGGATCATCGCCTCTATTAGGTCAGAATTGACCTCGATCCTCGGTCGTCACCTTTTTTAGGTCAGAATTGTCCTCGATCTTGGATTGTCACCTCTGTTAGGTCAGCATTGACCTTGCTCCTTGGTCGTCACCTCTTTTAGGTCAAAATTGACCTCGATCTTAGATCGTCACCCCTGTTGGATCAGAATTGACCTTGGTCCTCGGTCATCACCTCTTTTAGGTCAGAATTGACCCCGACCCTTTAAATCGGTCATCCACATCCCTTAGGTCCACAAAACTGACCTCCCTCTATCATGTGGTGTCTATTCGACGGCCATAACTTGTTTTAAGCTCACCCATCAAGGGGCTCTATAGACACCACATTCTAAGACCCCTAAGTCATCCCTTAGGTCCCTATCACTTTCCCATTTCCCTACAAACCCTAGGTCGCACTCTGAGTACCGATCTAGAGGCCATCGGGCGCCTACCCCATTTGACTCTGGTCAACTCTATCGTCAAATCAAAAGCTCTTTGAATATTTAAAGGTTCCTGAATACCCTTTCCAACGGTCAACCCCATGTGCGAATCGACATAACGGTTCGGACGAACGGACCATTTTACTACTGAAAATCGATTCGGAGGCCATCGGGCACTCCCGGGTCCCGAGTTGACCCCAATTAACTTCACTATCAGAGCAAAATCTCTTTTAATCTTATAAAGGGCACTGAAATCCCTTTCCAACGGTCCACCCCATGCACAAAATAGCATAACCGTTCGGACGAACTGACCAAGCGTAAATTCTTCCAAATTTAGCCCCTTAAGTTAGTGATTTTAATATCTCGAACAAGGTAATTGAATCATTTTTAATCCATATCACTCTATTGTTCGTTTCTAACAAAATTCCCTAGTTTTTGTGTAATTGTGATAAAGATTTCAGGAATGGAATGCAAGAAAAGAAAAGAAGAAACTAGAAGAAATGTAAAAGGGCAAAAGTGTAAATTCCATTCAGAATTCAGGAGCAACGTCAAAATTGAAGTTGAAGAGAATGAGTTCACAAGAGCATAGGAAGAAACGGCATTCAAATCGGAGTTCTAGATCAAAACATATGGTCAGTCAAAGTTTCAAGGAAAAAGTCAAACTAGAAGAATTTCGGACCGATCCGGATTGGATCCGGATCCATCCGAATTGACAAAGTCCAGTAGACCCCGGATTGATGACGAACCGATGGAAGAAAAAATTCGGACCCATCCGACTAGGCCCAGACCGATCCGGTAAAAAGAAAAGAACCGATCCGGTGTATCCAGACTGATCCGAGGTTGAGCCGGACCGGTCCGGTCGTGTGAAATGCTGACAATTAATTGTTCAATTAAAACAGAGCAACTCTTGGAAAAACGTACCAAAAAGCATTATTGGCTATCAATTTCGATACTTGGTGTTATAAAAACTAGTGCCCTATATCATTTGAAAGAGGGAGACCAACCAAGTAAGTAGAGAGAGAATTGTAGCAAGTTGTTTGTTGTTGCTAGATTACAAATTAGCTAAAGAATTTTAGAGTTAGTTTTTGAGAGAATCATTCAGAAGTTTAAATTTCTTTCATAAGAACCCTAGTTTGTACTGCTGATTAAGGAGAAGTTATCTGGATTTCAATTTCATTTACTTTCCTGCTGCTGAATTCAAGTAATATCATTCTATTCTCTTTTACTTTAATATTTACAAATTTATTTCCCATGTCTTGTAGTCCCATAATTCTGAGTATGAATTTTTTCTTCAATCCAATCATGAGTAGCTAAATTTCCCAAGGGTTGGGGTACATGAACTCAATCCAAGGCAGATTATCTATGTAGAAAATAGAGGTTAAATTAAAATATTGATTGAATCGTGAAAGAAAATTATACAAAAATTGTCAATCTTTTAATCTCTCTTGCCCTAGGTACTTGGGATATTTAAGAAAGCTTTGCTAGTATAATTTATCATTCACCGCTTTATACCTATTTTTTATTTCATATTGTGCGGGCTAGATCCCTCATATATGTAATGCTTAGAAGTTATAAAGGCTGGATCTAATCAATTATTTTAATTTACAAATCTAGTATTCTCTATGATAATTTGCTAAGGATTGAGGGATTGTATTCTACCCTGTTTTCTCCCATTTGATTAAAAGTTTTTCCTGCAATTTTTAGTCTGCTTTCATTAAAATTTCCAGTTTGCTTTTGTTAAGAAAAGTTTTATTTCGCTAGAAATCTTCCAAAATCATTAATCATCTTTTTGTTTCTTTTAAGAAATCATTTTCAGATTTAATAATTTTCCTGATTACTATTTGACATTTTCCTTCCCTGTGGATTCGATCCCGACTTACCGGGTTATTACTTGAGCGATAGGTTTGCACTTGAACCTAGAGTGAATGCACTTTTAAGACAAATTTTAAGTCGCATCAAGTTTTTGGCGCCGTTGCCGGGGAATGTAAAATTGTTAAATTTTCAAGAAAGTTATTTGTATCTACAAGTGATTTGTAAAAAAAAAAAATTCATTTCATCTCTTATGTGCTTATGCTGAATTCATCCCCCACCCAAGTTCACGAAAATCCTATAGCCGAAGCAAGTTCTGAAAATTCTGAGTCTCTTCCTTTTTGGGTTCCACCTCCTTCGCCTAATAATTCCATCACTAGTCGTACATTGAGTCAAACCCGGAGTGAGAATTCTGAATCTTTTGGTAGCGATATGTCGGATCATGGTAGTGTTGGTGTTGGTGCTGGAGAGCATGAGATACCCTATCTTCCTATGAAAGATTTGTTATTTCCGGAGCGAACTGTTACCCCTGGTTGCATTTTACTCCCGTATAATGCCGGTCAGTTCCATTTTCGGAATGGCATGATCCAAATCCTTCCTACATTTCATGGGATGGATTCTGAAAAACCATATCTCCATATTCGAGAGTTCGAAGATACATGTGAGACTTTTGGTGACCAAGCTTGTCCACAAGATGTAGTCCGGTTGAAGCTCTTCCCTTTTTCCTTAAAGGATAAAGCTAAAAATTGGTTATGGTCCCTACCCCCAAATTCTGCGTTATCTTGGAGAGATATGCAAAACAAGTTTATATCAAAAAAAATTCCACAACACAAAACTAATTCTGTTAAAGCCCAAATTCAAGCTTTTCGACAAAATGAGAATGAGGCTTTTGATAAATGTTGGGAGAGATTTCAGGAGTTAGTTAGTGCGTGCCCACATCACGGTTTTGAAAAGCATCATTTAATTTCTTTTTTCCATCAAGGCCTTACATTAGCGTCGAAACAACTTATCCAAACCATGTGTGAAAGACCTTTTTGGGAGTTAAATTCGAGCGATGCTGAAGCTCATTTGAAATATATAGCTGAGACTACCCAAGCATGGGATACTTCTGATCCCAATTGTCAAAATAGAAATCGACAAGTGTCCAACTTGCCTGCTGCGTCCGGTATTTATCACTTGGACAAGGACAATTTGTTGGATCGAAAATTGGACCAATTAGAGAAGAATTTCAGAGATATGCTTGAAGTGCGATTGAGAGATGTGTCTGGATCCGTACAAGCTGGAAAGGAGAAGGTGTGTGCCATTTGTAATGCGGGTCATTCTACCAAAGGATGTCCTACCATTCCTGCATACAAAGCAATGTATACTGAACAGGTTGAGGCAATAGGGGGTTTTCGAGGAAATTATAATGCACATCAAGGGAATGCATATAATCAGTCGTGGAGGAATCCTGGGTATAGTTATGGACAACCTCAAGGTGGGATGGTTCCTAACCCACTCATGACTTTACCACCACCTCCTCAATTTCAGCAAGTGGCTCCTCCAATGCCAAATTCTATGCAAGTACCACCTCCTGGTCCTTATGTAGCTCCACCTAGGAGATCTCTTGACGATAATTTCAATCAATTCATCCAATCCCAAAAAGAGAGAGATGCTAAATATGATCGAATGTTCGCTAAAATGCATACTAGCATCTCTAGGTTGCAAGTTGCGGCGAATACTCAAGAGAAAGGTAAACTTCCAGCCCAAGGCCAAAGACCTCCTCTTCAAGGTCAAACCACGGTTGGCTCCACATCATCGGATTTGCAAGAACAATGTCAAGCTATTACTACTCTTCGAAGTGGCCGCGTAATTGATCTAGCACCTAAACTTCCAAAGGTGAACGATGATGAAGTTGAACCTGAAATTTCTAAGGAATCTGAAACTTTCGAGTCCGAAGAACCTCCCTTAGAAAAGTAATTGAAAGATGAGGAAGTTCTACCTGAAATTGAAGTCAAGTTGCCTATTGCTGCTCCATTTCCTCAACGCTTAGAGCCACCCAAGAAAGGGGCTTCACGTACCGATGTGTTGGATGTGTTGAAGCAAGTAAAATTGAACTTGCCATTCCTTGATGCTATTCAACAAATTCCAGCATATGCTAAGGTTATCAAAGATCTTTTGACTGTCAAAAGACGGCTTAAGGTAAAGAAAAAAAAATTCTTGGCACAAAATGTGAGCTCGATCCTTCTCAACGATCTTCCACCTAAATTTAAAGATCCAGGTGCACCTACAATTTCATGCATCATAGGAGAAAAAAGAGTGGAAAAAGCATTGCTTGATTTGGGTGCGAGTGTCAATATCCTTCCATACTCCATTTATAAGCAACTTGACTTAGGTGATTTAAAACCTACCCGAATCACTCTACAGTTAGCGGATAAAACAGTGAAAGTGCCTCGTGGGGTTGTAGAAGACGTGATAGTTCAAGTGGACACGTTCTACTTTCCTGTTGATTTTGTCATTTGGGACACTGAGCATATTCCCCATACGAGAAATCATGTTCCAATAATATTGGGCCGTCCATTCTTAGCTACTGCTAATGCTTTGATCAATACACGGAATGGTCAAATGCAACTCACTTTTGGAAACATGACTCTCGAGACCAATATTTTTAATGTCACTAACCAAATGGGTGATAGGATGAAATTCTTGAGGTTGACCTTATTGAAGAGGTAGTGGATGAGAATATTGAGAAAATCATAAGAGGAGATGCTTTGGAAGTGTGTTTAGTGCAAAGTGGTGAGGAAAAGAGTTCTTATACTGAGTTTGAGCGTGAGATGGAAGAGTTGAAAAATTGGTTACAAGATGAAGAGAGTGTTGAGAGTTTGAGAGATGTTGACTGGATTTCTAGGTATGAAGAATTACCTCCAAGGGAGACAACCATGAGTCCCTCTGAAAATAGATTTCCTAGTCTTGAGTTGAAGAAACTACCCTCACATGTCAAATATGCCTTTCTAGGAGAGAATGATACATTTCCTGTTGTTGTGTCTTCCCGTCTAGAAAAAGGGCAAGAGGGTATGTTGTTGAATGTGTTGCGAAAGCATAGAAGTGATTTTGGTTGGACTATAGCAGATTTGAAAGGTATAAGTCCATTGATTTGTACACATAAAATCCATCTTGAGGAAGAAGTGAAGCTCTCGCGTGAGATGCAAAGGCGTTTAAACCCAACCATGAAAGATGTAGTAAGAGCGAAAATCATCAAATTGTTAGATGCTGGAATTATCTATCCCATTTCAGATAGTAAATGGGTGAGCCCAATTCAAGTCGTTCCAAAAAATAAAGGAATGACCGTGGTTGAAAATGCTAAGGGAGAATTAGTACCTCAACGCACGACCACCGGGTGGCGTGTTTGCATTGAGTACCGAAAGCTCAATGCCGGAACTCGAAAAGATCATTTTCCCTTACCGTTCATCGATCAAGTGATTGAACGAGTGGCGGGACATCCTTACTATTGTTTACTAGATGGGTATTCCGGATATAATCAGATTGAAGTGGATGTACTTGATCAATAAAAGAAGACTTTTACATGTCCGTTTGGTACGTTTGCCTATAAACGTATGCCATTTGGATTATGTAATGCGCCAGCTACTTTTCAAAGGTGCATGTTAAGTCTCTTTAGCGACATGATTGAAAAAGGTCTTGAGGTGTTCATGGACGATTTCTGCGTTTTTGGTCCATCTTTTGACCAATGTTTAGCTAATCTTGAAAGAGTTCTATTCTGATGTGTGGAAGAAGACTTAGTCCTCAATTGGGAAAAATGCCATTTTATGGTTACCGAGGGTGTAGTTTTAGGCCACATAGTCTCATCTAGGGGGATTGAAGTTGATCGAGCCAAAATTGAAGTAATAGCTGAGTTACCCCCGCCAAAATCACTTAAATATGTGAGGTCCTTTCTAGGCCATGCTGGATTTTATAGGAGGTTTATCAAAGACTTTAGCGCCATCGCTAGACCTTTGAGTAATCTTCTCATGAAAGACACTCCATTTGAGTGGAATAAAGCATGTCAAGAAGCTTTTGATAAACTTAAAAGCATGCTTGTTTCCGCACCTATCATGCAAGCTCCGGATTGGTCACTACCATTTGAGCTTATGTGTGATGCAAGTGATTACGCTATTGGGGCTGTTCTTGGACAGAGGAAAGACAAGAAAGCTCATGTTATTTACTATGCTAGTAGAACATTATCTGGCCCTCAGCTTAACTACTCTACTACAGAGAAAGAGTTACTAGCAGTCATTTTTTCTCTCGACAAATTTCACTCGTACATTGTTGGGTCACCTATCATATGCTTCACTGATCATTCGGCACTTAAATATCTCTTGAGTAAAAAAGATGCCAAACCCCGACTAATCAGGTGGATCCTACTCCTACAAGAGTTTAATCTCTCGATTCAAGATAAGAAAGGAGTAGAAAACGTCGTCGCGGACCATTTGTCACGCCTCTCGTCCGACGTGCCTATTGATCCCATTCCCATAGACGAGTATTTCCCGGATGAAAATTTATTTGCTACTTCCTCTCTCCCTTGGTTTGCGGATATAGTTAATTATCTTGTCACTGGAGTCGTTCCATCTAGTTGGACTCCGCAAGAGAGAAGGAAGTTCATTACTTGGTCACGCATGTTCTTTTATGATGATCCCTATTTATTTAAGTATTGTGCTGACCAAATCATCCGGAGATGTGTACCCGATGAAGAAATTCAAGGGGTAATTCGATTTTGTGATACGGAAGCATGTGGAGGTCATTTTTCTAAAAATAAAACTGCTGCGAAAATCCTTCAAAGTGGTCTCTATTGGCCCACAATCTTCCGGGATGTGAATGCTTTTTGTAAATCTTGCGATAGATGCCAAAGAATGGGAGCTATTACTCGCCGTGACATGATGCCATTAACCCTAATTTTAGTATTGGAGTTATTTGATTGTTGGAGTATTGACTTCATGGGCCCATTTCCACCTTATTTTGGTTTTCTATACATCCTCGTCGCTGTAGATTACGTCTCAAAATGGGTCGAGGCGATAGCTACAAGGACAAATGACAGCAAGGTGGTGATAAAATTTATTCACGAAAATATACTTTCTCGTTTTGGTATGACTAAGGCCATAATCAGTGATAATGGGACTCATTTTTGCAATAGGCCTATGGAGAAACTAATGCGGAAGTATGGAATTGTCCATAAAGTTGGAACAACTTATCACCCTCAATCGAATGGCCAAGCCGAGCTTGCTAATCGGGAACTTAAAAATATCTTGGAAAAGACAGTCGATCCTAATAGGAAAGATTAGTCTCTCAGATTGAATGATGCACTCTGGGCCTATAGAACCGCATACAAGAATCCCATTGGGATGTCCCCATTTCGATTTGTGTATGGCAAACCTTGTCATCTTCCGGTAGAAATCTAACACAAAGCCTATTGGGCTATCAAAAGGGTGAACTTCAGTATGGATAAAGCTGGTGAAACACGTAAACTTCAGTTGAATGAGTTGGAAGAAATACGCAATGATGCGTATGAAAGTGCTAAAATATCCAAGGCCCGAATGAAACGAGCTCATGACGGAATCATTCGTAAGAAAGAATTTCATTCGGGACAAAAATTACTTCTCTACAACTCGAGGTTGCACTTGTTCCCCGGGAAATTGCGGTCACGATAGTCAGGTCCATTCATTGTGAAAGAGGTATTTCCCCATGGAGTTGTTAAACTCATAGATGAGAAAGGGGGAAACGCATTTAAAGTTAATGGGCATCGTCTCAAGCCCTATTTGGAAGCAATTGTCAAAGAAGCCGACACAATCTGGCTGTCGGACCCCATATATGGGGATTGACTGAACAAGGAGAGGTAAGGTCGTCGCACCCCCGACATGTATGGGGTGATTGTAGTACATAGGAGTCTTAGGTTTGAGTCAGTCCCGGGGTTGAGAATCCGAAGGGTGAGGGGTGGTTCATTTTCGATGAGCATTGAGGATAGTCTGACGTGTGAGTAGTGGAAAATTCATGTTTGGAAGAGAGAATAGAAGCATTTTTGGAGAAAAGAAGAGAGAGGAAGAATTTGGAAAATCAGCAGATCGGATCAGTCCGGCTGATATTAAAAGAACCGATCCGGTCAGGCGGATCGGTCCTGGTGAATTAAAGAACCAATCCGGTAAGGCGGATCGGTCCGGTCCCAAAACTGGATCGGTCCGGTGGTCTGCAGAATTTCATTTCCCAAGATACACCTCTTCGATCCACACCTCTTCACCCCCAATCCATTCACTTCCTTCAAAAATTCAGCCAAATTCATCCACCCTTTCATTCCTTCCAAATTCACACTCACCCACTATAAATACACCCGCCCCTTAGGCTGCCTCTCTTCCCCTTAGCTATGTTTGTTTTTGTTTTCCTTTTCTTTTTGTTTACACAGTGGTGTAACAGTTTGTAACATACAGTTTTAGTATAATATTGGCTTGTTTTATTTCTCGCACTCTTTATGTTATATTCTTTATCTCTCTTATCCTTTGATTGAGGACAATGCAAATCCTTAAGTTAGGGGGGATGACAGGTGCGTATTCATAAAACTTCGCTTCAAAAAAAAAAAAAAAAAAAAAAATTTTTCAAAATAAATAAAAATTGGAATTTAAAATTTTCAAAAATATCACCTTTATTCTATTTAAAGTCTCAAATTATTAAATCTCAATTACACTAAGCCAAAATTGACCAAAGATGGAAATTGAAAGAAAATTGACGACTTTAAGAATAAGTGTGGAGATTAGTCCAACCCGGTGAGATTTCGAGCCTTTCAATTTTTTTATGAGTTTTTAAATCAATCTGAGTTTATGATTAACTCAAAGTTCTTTTCAACGTTTTATTAAGTCGTTGATGATCTCAATCCTTTGTTTTGGATCGGTTATGGGAAATGTGTGAAATGTTATCTCGAAATTCGTGCTAAATATATCTCTAAACTTAATTAATCTCGAGATGCATATGGTAATGTGATTAGCAATTTGGACAATGAAGTAGGCCTTCGTTTGTTACCCAAAAATATTAGCCATAAAAAGTTATGAAAAACAAAATTATCCCTTTGCAACCCAAGTTGAGCCTAATAAAATATTTCCCTTTCGTTTGATAACCCAAAAAACTCAAATAGCCCGGAATTGTGAAAATTGAGAAAATTCATCAAGTAAGTCCAAATTGTGCAATAAAAAGGGGCAAGAGAAAAAGAAAAGAAAAAAATAAAAATAGAAAAAGAAAAGAGAAAAATGAGCAAATGCCTGAAAAAGCACAAATGGACGTCATAAAGACATTTTCCAATTCCAACATTCCCTACCATTCCCAATTTTACCCTTTACACTTTTTAATCCAAAAAGTCCTAACGGAGTCTGAATTGGAAAATTAATTACTGCGTGGCGAGCTAAGACATGAAAACATAATATGAGAGATTAAATGGTGTGAACTAGAGGTGATGTTCCCATTTCCTAATAATTGTATTCCGATGATGAGATCTTTTCACCATATATTTCCTTCTTTTCAATTTTGTATGCATGAATTTGTGTCCATTATATTTACTCTTTATATCATGCATATCGAGAGAAAAACAACCACAATCCGAGAGATTCGTTTGTGAGTGTATCCGTAAGAATTTGAATCAAAACGAATTTTTGGAAAGTAACGTAATGATCAATCGGTGGAAATTGGAGGTTTAATTTTTGGCTTTACACACACACACTATGGTTTGAGACAGTTGAATGTGAATTTATGGTGATTATTTTTTCGAAAAGTTTAAATTGTACAATTTTTAAGTATTTTGATATTTATTTGAGTCAATAAAGAATTTTGTGGGTGTATTCACTGCAAACCCTCACGAGACAAAACTCGTCCTACTAGGGTAACCTCGGGGTTTAAAAGCTTGTTGCATATGCTCAATGCAATCGCGTGCCTGCGAAAGTGGAATTTTATTTTAATAAAGGAATTTTCAAGAGTAGAATTTTGGTTAGATTCAGATACATTGCCCGGGACGTGCAAAGTCCTAAGTTAGGGGGATTTGACCAAGCGTAAATTCTTCCGAATTTAGCCCCTTAAGTTAGTGATTTTAATATCTCGAACAAGGTAATTGAATCATTTTTAATCCATATCACTCTATTGTTCGTTTCTAACAAAATTCCCTAGTTTTTGTGTAATTGTGATAAAGATTTCAGGAATGGAATGCAAGAAAGGAAAAGAAGAAACTAGAAGAAATGTAAAAGGGAAAAAGTGTAAATTCCATTCAGAATTCAGGAGCAACGTCAAAATTGAAGTTGAAGAGCATGAGTTCACAAGAGCATAGGAAGAAACGGCATTCAAATCGGAGTTCTAGATCAAAAGATATGGTCAGTCAAAGTTTCAAGGAAAAAGTCAAACTAGAAGAATTTCAGACCGATCCGGGTTGGATCCGGATCCATCCGAATTGACAAAGTCCAGTAGACCCTGGATTGATGATGAACCGATGGAAGCAAAAATTCGGACCCATCCGACTAGGCCCAGACCGATCCGGTAAAAAGAAAAGAACCGATCCGGTGTATCCAGACTGATCCGAGGTTGAGCCGGACCGGTCCGGTCGTGTGAAATGCTGACAATTAATTGTTCAATTAAAACAGAGCAACTCTTGGAAAAATGTACCAAAAAGCATTATTGGCTATCAATTTCGATACTTGGTGTTATAAAAACTAGTGCCCCATATCATTTGAAAGAGGGAGACCAACCAAATAAGTAGAGAGAGAATTGTAGCAAGTTGTTAGTTGTTGCTAGATTACAAATTAGCTAAAGAATTTTAGAGTTAGTTTTTGAGAGAATCATTCAGAAGTTTAAATTTCTTTCATAAGAACCCTAGTTTGTACTGCTGATTAAGGAGAAGTTATCTGGATTTCAATTTCATTTACTTTCCTGCTGCTGAATTCAAGTAATATCATTCTATTCTCTTTTACTTTATTATTTGCAAATTTATTTCCCATGTCTTGTAGTTCCATAATTCTGAGTATGAATTTTTTCTTCAATCCAATCATGAGTAGCTAAATTTCCCAAGGGTTGGGGTACATGAACTCAATCCAAGGCAGATTATCTATGTAGAAAATAGAGGTTAAATTAAAATATTGATTGAATCGTGAAAGAAAATTATACAAAAACTGTCAATCTTTTAATCTCTCTTGCCCTAGGTACTTGGGATATTTAAGAAAGCTTTGCTAGTATAATTTATCATTCACCGCTTTATACCTATTTTTGATTTCATATTGTGCGGGCTAGATCCCTCATATATGTAATGCTTAGAAGTTATAAAGGCTGGATTTAATTAATTATTTTAATTTACAAATCTAGTATTCTCTATGATAATTTGCTAAGGATTGAGGGATTGTATTCTACCCTATTTTCTCCCATTTGATTAAAAGTTTTTCCTGTAATTTTTAGTCTGCTTTCATTAAAATTTCCAGTTTGCTTTTGTTAAGAAAAGTTTTATTTCGCTAGAAATCTTCCAAAATCATTAATCATCTTTTTGTTTCTTTTAAGAAATCATTTTCAGATTTAATAATTTTCCTGATTACTATTTGACATTTTCCTTCCCTGTGGATTCGATCCCGACTTACCGGGTTATTACTTGAGCGATAGGTTTGCACTTGAACCTAGAGTGAATGCACTTTTAAGACAAATTTTAAGTCGCATCACGAAGGATCAGTTTTCCCTCAAAATTTGATCTGGAGACCAACGGGCTCTCTCGGGCACCATTTGACCAAAGTTAACTCTTCAGCTCGAATGAGACTGAATGAATCTTCGAAGGGCAATGAATAACCTTTCCAATGGTCCACCTCGTGCGCAATTTTGACCTACAGTACGGACGAACGATCCTTTTTACTACGAGAGGTCATCGGGCACTTCCAGGCCCCGGTTAACCAAGGTCAACTTTCCTAACCGAGCAAAACTCTTTGTAATGTCTAGTTACATCTCCTAACCTTTCCAACAATTCTCCCCGTGTGTGATTCTGACTTACCATACGGACAAACGATCCGTTTCCGTCCAACGATCTCCCGTCCAAAAGACCGATGTGCGCTTCCGAGCCACATTTGACCCAAAGTTAACTCCCAGAGTCGGGAGTGGTCCAAAGGACTCTTGAAGTTCTCTGGAGTACCTTTCTAACAGTATGCCCCGTGAATGATTCGGATCAATGGTTTGTGTGCTACGGTCATTTTTCCAAAAAAGTCTGCACGAGACTGCCAATTGATATGTCCTGAACCTTGCCTATTGGCACAGTGTCAAGGGTTGCCTTCCAATAGGCACACCCTAGGATAGGCCGATCGGCACCCCCCTTGGCCCTATAAAAGAGGCCATGACCTCATTCCCAGATCACCAACAATCAGCAGCAAACACAAGCTATCCATCATCATCAGTGATCTCAGCAATTTGCAAAGTTCCATATGAGAAGTTCCATTCAAGCCTAAATTCTCATCCTTTTCACACCCAATTTGGCAAAAATCCTACTCTCTCATTAACATTAATCAATATTCAAGGGAGCTCACCCAATATCAAAGCTCAATCTCCAAGGAAAGTCCAATTCCTTCTCCCTCTCTTTTAATCTCTTGTTTTTGCATAAATTACATTAGATTCATAATCTAGTTTTACTTTAGTTCATACATATTAATATCCACACTTTTATTAGTATACTGCACATACTTTATTTTTCATAAGAAAATAAAATAAAAGAGGGTTACACCCGTAAATTCCGAATGGAATTATCCATCACACTTTTTCCAAAACCTAAAACATATTTTCTACACATACACATATAATAAAATTCCGTTCAAATCCATGGGATAACCCCAGGCCCTCTTCTATATTCGAACTACGTGGACTTTGATGCCTTTATGGGCTACGTAGGCGTCTCGGATTAAAATTCGAGATTCGAGTCCAATTTTTCCAAACTCTCCATTTTTCCAATTTCCTCAAAACTCCTCATTTCCAGAATGATCATACTTTTACATATATATACCAAGCTTATTTGCGTTTCATCCAACACATATTATCATTTCCCAATAACGATCAATATCGCGATGAACGCTCAAATTCTATCTTCTATATTTATTATTATTTTGGGAACATTCCTATGGATGATTTTACCCTACCTTGTCCATGGTATGGGTTGAACGATTCCAGTATATGTTATATAAACACATACACACACTTCACGGGGATATAAAGGAAAATATCAACACTAGCCCATGAGAGATCGAAAGGGCGGGATGGGTGCCTAACACCTACCCATTCTGTAACTTAGCCCCTGAACCTCCAATATATTGGTTTTCTTTGCATCAGTTTGTCCTTGATGCCGCTCTCTTGAAATGGCAACATGTTCTTGTTCCTATTTTGTGAAAAATAGGATGGCGACTCCATCTCTTTAAATTCACCCCATACCGACGACGGCCGAAGCAACTTTCCAAGATAGGGATGCGAGAACATGGCAGCAGCGGCTCCTTCCTGTTCTGAAAGGGATCCTTCCTTCCTCCCCCACCCCCCCCCCCCCCCCCCCCCCCCCCCGCGGGGAACGAAAAGCCGCACGAACCGTCCGAGATGGCCACAAATATCTTAGCAGATCTTGTAGGCGATCTGACATATGTAAATCATAGACTTGTTTTCTTTGCCTTTGAAACATTATATAAGAATTTAAATGAGAGAAAAAAGTAATACTGATAAATCACTGTAGGATCAAACAAGTTTAAAATAAAATAGCATACATCGCACCATAATAAAGGGATTAAGGGAGATTTAACCTTGCAAAATAAATTTTGGTACAATCTATGCATGCATACGAACAAATTACCCATTTTGGACAACATGATGATCAAAATCAAGACAAGTTTAATTGTAGCTCTAATAGAAATTGATGGAGGAAGTTTTGAATTTTACACATTTAATCTTAATTGAGTACAAAGGTGTTTCAAGAACACTATACCATAGCGGATCTTGTACGAGATATCACAAACAAGAATTAGAGATTTGTTTGCTTTGTCCTTGATCTTCTGAGGTGTCTCCTTTAAAATACCATCTGATGTGTGGGAACCTTGCTCTTGGATTTCTTAAAGAATATCGGATGAACCCTTCCTTCAAAACCCTAGCTTGGAATAAGCTTGGAACACTTAGAAAGAGGGAAAGAGATCCACTCTAAGGGAGGGAGAGAGAGGGAGCATGGATTTTAGAGGTATATTAGGTGTTTTGGTATTTCCTCATTCTATTATATATTTGACATAAGGAAACCCTAGCTCCCACAAATCCTACTAGTATCCAAATTCTCTTTCAATCTCTTCAAACTCCCTTTAAATGTCTTTTAATTTTAATTTTTTTCCAGAACTTTGATTTCATAAGTAGGTTACTCCGGGGACCGAGGAAAATAATTCATTGGCTTATACAAAAATAGGAATTCCGAAATTTCCCTTCTATAATTTAATTTCCAGTATTTTGTTAATTATTTTTAATACCACTAAATAAACATAACTGAAAACTCCAATTAATTATTTCAAACTACATAGGTAGATTTGAATACTTTTCTTGTAAACTTATAAAATGCATAATATGATTCTCTTTGTTAAATTACAAATGCTCGTTAATGAAATTTATTTTGATAGAAATTATTTTCATAAGCTTCTTGTTTATTCCTTCATTTATAAACTTTAAAATGATTTAATACTCCACATAATTAGTAAATAAACAATAATTAATCTAAAGAATTTTATTTAGTGGAATGAAATCTGTAATAATGGGAATTAATATCTAAGACTTGGTCCCTAGAGGCGGATTCCTTCAAAATATAATCATTGCAAATATCCCAAAGATTATACCCAACTTACAGGATTTATTTATCTATAGAAAACGATTGTAGCCATCTGCAAATCAAATCAATACCCACAGGAATATTTCAATATTTGTATTCTTAGTACTAATAATTTTTGCATCCTTTACAAGCTTGTGAAATATATAAGTTTGTAAGAGGGTAGTTTAGATTAGATGGAGGCGTAACCCCTTTTGAGTACAGTAATGACAGGTTAAACATCAACACTATTGATCAGCTATGAGACATGAAAACACAGCTTAATGAAGATAAACTCAGTTTAAACTCACAAATCTCTCGTGTATAACTCAATAAAATAACAATGAACCCAGAAGTAACTCATTTAGAGGGAGAGAAAAGTAAGCACCCTAGGTACACCTTGGCAGGAAGCCAAACACCCCAACCACCCTCAAGGATCTCTGCCAAGTATTAAAGCTTCATAATAAATGACAATGGTGGGTGAGTAAACTCTTTGGTTTGTAATCAATCTCTTTATGATGTATATTCTCTCTAGTAATAACTTCTGAACTCTCATGAAGATCTCTCTCTCCCCGAAGGTGGTTGGGGCCCTTAAATAGCCCCCACATCACTCCCGAGGCAACTCAGTCATCAATGCCTGTGAAAGACATCCCTCATACTTTATGTCACCAACATCAAATACCTGATGCACTAGTTATCTCCATGTTATAGACATTAAATGTCAAGACATGCCTTTTGCTTAACCACTGTGTGTCTGGGGGCTGTCGCCACAGAGGTGGCTTACCAACTGTCTGACAGCCCCAAATACCACGATGGTTTACTCAAGTGCAGATTTGATATTGTCTAGCTGGCTAGTGACATCACCTATAGTAGATGTGACATTAAGTAGAGGGCTGTTTGGTTCACAACTCAACGCCCGATGGAACTCAAAGCTGCTCCGCCCGAGGTTCCACGGTAAGGGTCCTTCGGTGTTTTACCAGGTGTATCTAAGATGGTCAGGACAAGCCCCAACGGTGCCCCACTTCTCAATCCTCCAAACCAAGTCCCTCTAAAGTTCCCCCGGTGAGGTCGTCCGATAGATCATAAAAGCACTCCTAGGCCCTGCCAAGCCTGGTCTCTCGCAAGTACCGTTCGACCTCACCCCAAATCATTATTATTCTCGTTACATCATTACAACCGTTATAGCTCATAGTCTATAAACAAAGATACAATATGATTAAATAACACAGCAAGCTAAAGTATGAGTTGCCACGCTAAGCTGCCACGCCAAGCTGCCTTGCTTGAGTTACCTCACTGAGTTACCTCGCTGAGTTGCCTCGCTTGAGCTGCCACGCTAGGCTGCCTTAATCCCAAACACTGTTCTTAATGGGGGTATTATACCGAATCTCAGGATTACCTTCAAGCCCCCTCTACATTTTCCCCTTCGTGGAGAGATTTATTGGAACAAGAAATGTCTGCACGAAAACTTCTCAATCCGATGAACCTTCTCTGCGTGAAAAAATTTTGGCCTCTTTTCCTTCATTAGAACCACCGCGTTAGAATCTCCAGGAAAAAAGTAAAATTCTCCCCGATGTACCTGAGCCAAAGCGCTGCGGCTTATTGGTGCTTTAGCGAAGGGATATCGCCACTTTTTCCTTATACTGAGCTTCAACCATTTTATCTTAACTATTTGAAATTCTCCCGAAAGGCCTGCTAACCTTCAAATATTCGTTTTGGCTCTGGGGAAGTGAAATTCTCCCGTTTGTGCTGTTGTGGAGTATAGTTGTAGGCGGTGAGTTTTTCGTTAGGACTGCCCCTACCGCTGTGACTTGTGAAATTCTCCCTTGTCAAGTTTCGCTATGTTCGAAAAAGCAAAAATTCTCCCCGATGTAGCCGAGTCACAGTTAAACAACGTTTGGACTTCTGGCGAGGCGACATCGTAGCTTTTTTGAACCGTTGGGACATCCTCTTCATTGGGAGTTTAATGGATATGTCTGACAAAAATTTTGGCGCCAAAACTCGAACTTGCTGAAGAAGGCAACTCTTTCTATTCCCAGGTGTCACTTCATTAATGATGTGGCGCTGTCTTTTTAGCTGTCAAAACACTTCCTGAAGTGCCACGTGTTCATTTGAAATGATTATAGGCGGACTTGCACATGTGGTGGTGGGAAACTCAATAGACAGGATTAAAAGGTTTCAAACGTCTCTTTTTTCAAAACCCTTCTCTTACCTTTATCTTCTTCAAGATCTCGTCTTTTTTTTTAGAGAGAGAACTTTGCGCGAAAACCCCATTGTTGTCCAGTTCTTTACCTAGCTTTTTCCTTCTCTCATCTCTTACACCACCACTTGTGGTTGTACTCCTCCATCTTTGTTCCTAGCCCTTATTACCAAGCTATTTTGTTCATCGCCACTTACTATGGCTTCTTTAAGTGCCTCAAAGGTTTTCGTCACCGCTGCTCAGCCAAGCTCCCCTTCTGCCACCTCTGGCGCCGCTGCTACCCCTAGCACCACTATCCTGAATGCTGCTCGTCAAGAGCAACTGAGCTTTTACCACCGGTCCCCCATGTTTGGTGAAGATGATGAATTCTCTGATGCATGTAAGACCTACCATTTCTCAGCCAAGTATGACCCTTTACTGTTGGGTGATGAGGATCAGAATTTGTCGAAGTGGGGCTATCTTCCCCCAAAGGAGACTCTGCACTTTCGGTTGGACCGTGGTTACTTCCCCTATTCTCAAATCGATTTTGAGGCACCTGGGGGGTCGCTAGCCCATTTCGCTGCCTGGCACACACATATGCAGAGCTCTTACGCTGCTGCTCTTGCAAAGGTTGGTCTTCATCGAGCCTACTGGTTTGGGGAGTTCACTCTTTCTAAGCATAACGCTGCACTCCAAGTACTAGTTTCCAGATGGAACGTTACAACTCACACGTTCTTTACTGCGTGGGGAGAGTTCACCATCACGTTGGAGGACTTCTGTGAGCTACTTGGGTTTGAGCCCGTGGGTGAGTTTGCATACCACGATGAGGCCTTGGATGCCGAAGAAACTGTTGATCGAATTGAGCTTGATCGAATCTGCCGTAGTTGCACTGGGTCTCCCAACAAGGCCACTTTTACTCCCCTCATCAGTTATTTTTTCGAGGCTCCAACTCCGAAGGATGTCACTACTGAAACGGGCCAAGGTAGAGGTACATCTCTGGAACTACCAGCCTACATTCTTATGTTGCTTTCACGCTTCTTCCTGACTGGGAAACCCAATTACCAGCCTAGGACAGACCTCATCAATATTTCCATCCGTTTCGCTAGGGGTTTCAACCTTCCTCTGGCCGCCATTGCCTTAGGGTCCCTCTATACCTGGCTGGATCAAACTCATATCGATATGGCACGGTCACTGGGTCGTTATAACTTAGCCAATTTTTCCAACACCATTATCTTGACGGGCTTCCTTTACACTCGTTTTCCTGTCATGGCCGCTAAGTCTATCTCTCTCCCCATGAGCCAAGGTATTAATCCCCCACGCCTCTTATGTTTCCATAAAAAATAGAGTCGAAAGGAGATAATTGGAGTTTTTGATCGTTTGGACTCTTTTGTTATGAGGCCATACAATGAGTCTACGTTTGCCCATTGTTGGGATTTTTTTCCTTCTACATCCTCAACTGTCAAGTTCATCCCGGTTGTGGAAGATCCTTCGCAGGTCGTGGTACTTCTGTTCACCCGTGGGTTTCTTCCTTCCTATACTGAATGGGGGTACACTTCTGAACCTTACAACCCTAATAGATGTAGCAGTCAATTTGGGTTTGATCAGGGGGGGCCTCGACATGTGTTTCAATAAAACAATAAAAGGACCACTTTTGCCAAGGCCTGCACCTTCTATCTTGCAGCAGCGATGCTTGGTGTGACTTCTACCATGGATGGGCGAGTCACCCTTCCGAGTGACACCAGGAAGGGGGATGTATCTACCTCTTATGCCACCAAGTTCCGTTTGGTGCAACTGACCAGGATTCGTGAGTATATACAGAGTCCCCCCGAATATCCCCCAGTCCTTTCTTTCTCTGCCTCCGAGTTGGGTCTCAAGGGCAACTCCGTTCTTGGAGTTGAGTTCCCTCTGAGTAAAACTGTTAAAGATCATCCCCATGAGCTACCCCCTTATTGCCCGATGATCCCTACTGTCACACCCAAGCCCATGGCCGTTGCAACCCCCAAACATCCTTCCCCTTCAACCGAAGCTGCTACTAGCGAAGGGCCTTCCCAGCACCAGCTAAAAAGACCAGTAAGTCCAAGAGTGGGACTTCCTCAAAATCCAAGTCCCAAACCCAGCCCCAAGCTCCTTTGGAGGCATTTCCCATAGCCTCCGTTCCTCCTACCATGTCTACAAAAATGGCTGAGGAGTTGAGGAGGAAAGTTCAGGCTGAGGTAGAACAGATAAACGCTGAGTTTCAACGATGCTCTCTCGTCATTCCTCCTTCGGCTTCCTTCCCCGTGATCCTGGTTGATCCAACTGAGCCAACGACAAAGAGGAGAAAAAGTTTGAGGGTTCCTCAAGGTGCCGGTGCAGCGGGTACGAGGAAGAAAACTCTGGGTACCAAATCCCAGAAGAAACGGACTCCCGAGATACATCCCTCCCCAGTTCCATCTGTTGCTGGCTCCTCTCCTCCTTTGCTGGTGGTTATATCTTCTCATTCTCCTTCCGAATCTGAGGTATGTGTGCATGTTTTTATTCTTTATTCCCCTTTTCTTAAGGCAAGCTTCATCTGCTTATCTCTTGATAACTTTGGTGCATGGAGTTGAAGTAGAAAGGCCCAGTCCCCCCGTGAGCCCTTTCGTGGGGGGATGTTTCGGTATCTCTCAAGCCGATACTACTCATCCCCGTTCCCCCATGATCGGGCTTACTTACTCCCAGCGCACGAAGGATGTTGCTGTGGGGGGGTTTCCATTGAATCTGGGGGCATCTCTTCTCAACCAGAGACAACTCCCCCAGCCTCTTCTAAATTTTCATCTCAACACGAGGTCCTTCTGCCCATCGTTGCAGCTAAGGAAAGTGCCCCTGAGGTAACATATAAACAATTACTTGTGAGGTCTCACGTCTTTTTCTTGTCCCATCCCTTTTTTTATCATGATGAACTGTAATATGTTGGGATGCCTTAGGTGGAAATAGCGTCTTTGGTAGCTGGAATTCTTCTCCCCACTATAGTGACGAGACCCATAACAAAGGTTCCCCTTTTTGGTGCCATAACGGGGGTAAGTAACACTTAGATGCATTTCTCCCTTTTTCCTATAGTTGCTCCCCATGTCTAACACGTGGCTTCATGTTTGCAGCTTTCGTCAAGTCTTACCCCTCCCTTTTCTCTTAGTGCCCTTCCTCGTTCCAAGACCAAGGTTGATGCTTCTGCCCAGCGTGGTGGTTCTTCGGTGCCTACCCATGCTGGGGCATCGTTTGGAGGTCCATCGCCTTCTATCAGCGAAATGCCTATGCTGGCCTTAGTACCTTTTGCTTGCGAGGGAGCTTTGCCTACCATTGAGGCTTCTTCAACTAAGGCCCCCGTTGAAGCTTCTGAGGCAATAAGCCTGCCCCCAACGGTTCCTGCCGCTATGGGCTCCACGGTGACTCCCATTCTCGCTCCTGCAACTGCTGAGTTACTTCGCTAATTTCTCTGCATTTCTCAGCCTTTCAAACTTTACCTATGATGGTGGCTTAACACTGAAAACACTTGTTAAGATTTTTTCACAAACTCCACCTATAACGGTGACTTAAGAATAAAAATTCTTGTTAAGATTTTTTTCATAAACTCCACCTATATCGGTGACTTAACAACGAAAATGCTTGTTAAGATTTTTTCATAAACTCCACCTATATCGGTGACTTAACAACGAAAACGCTTGTTAAGATTTTTCATAAACTCCACCTATATCGGTGACTTAACAACGAAAATGCTTGTTAAGATTTTTCATAAACTCCACCTATATCGGTGATTTAACAACGAAAACGCTTGTTAAGATTTTCCATAAACTCCACCTATATCGATGACTTAATAATGAAAACTCTTGTATAGATTTTTCATAAACTCATTATTTCTTCTACCTGTTTTCAGGTTGCTCGGGATGATTCCCCACCAGTTCTTTCGCCCATCGCTTCACCCCGTCGGGAACCCATTATCTCAGAAGACTCTAGTCACACCGATCAAGGTTCCACGACTGGTGCTGCTTCTGAGAGAGAATCTGGCTGTGAGCTTCCTCTGCCCAACTTGGCTCCTCATGCCTTCTGCATGATGGTGCTTCAACGTTCTCCCCAGATGCCTGCCAACCATCCTTTGGTAGTTGAGCATCTTGCAAGCCATCATCCTGATTCCAATATCTCCGTGATGAGCTACAGGCTTCAGGGCATGGCTACCGTTGTTGCTGAAATCGCCAGTACTCCCACATCTAACGTTACCAGAGCCCTCCTCAACCAATTCCTGGGCTACCTGAGGGAGTTGGGTCGTGATGGATTTCATTCTGACTGGCTTATTACGCACTTAAAAACTTTGAAAAGCCAGCGACTGGATAGCCATAGGGAACTGCTCCAGAAATATCAGGAGGATCAACGGGCTGAGGAAGCTAAGTTGGCTGAGTTAGTGCCTCTTCTTTCAGCTGTCGACAGAGAGGTGGGGGACATCAAAGAAGCTCTGCGTTTGGCAAAGCTGAAGCGAGATAGACTCTTAATTGAGCGTACATAAGCAGAAACGTGGCTGGAGGTTTCTATAAAAGCCCAACAGTCTTGCCTGGCAGCTTCTTCGGGCCTTCCTGGAGATTTTTTCTCTGATCTAGATCTTTGGTTCCTCTTAGGTCAATGATTTGTTGTAAATGTTTTTCTTTTGTTCTTCTTATGTAATTCTTGGGCAGTAGCTCCCAATTTTGTAATGCCCCAAAGTTTATGAATGAAAAAAATGTATGTTTTCTCATGTCTTTTCTTTGTGCTATAACTGTTTGCATATATTATGAAGTTCTACAATTCTGTCATCTTCACTCGAGTTAAAATGTAAAACTTGTATATTCATAACAACAGTTAGATACATCAATGGTCCAACCCTAATCGCTTACACATTATAGACTTTTAACTATTTATTGTTAATCTTGAATGGCTCGTCTTCTTCTATCTTAGAGATTAAGCAATAACCTGAGTCATGAGCTTCCTTTACAGTAAAGGGTCCCTCCCAATTTGCTGCTAACTTAGGTAGAGAAAGCCCCCTGATGTGCTTCACCGTTGCCTTCAAAATGAGGTCTCCCTCCACGAACTTCCTTGGTCTCACTAAGTTATCATAGGCCCTGGAAAGCTGTTTCGTATACATTTGGAAGTGTTGCATCGCATTATCTCTGTGTTCATCCAACGCTTCTAACTGCACATGTCTATTCTGAGGGAGCATGCTACTTCGCAAGGCATATCGAGCAGAGGGAACTTTTAACTCCACGGGAAGGATTGCCTCAGCCCCATAAATAAGGGAGAACGGAGTATACCCTGTGGGCTTCCTCTTAGTTGTTCGATAGGCCCACAATAAAGCTGGTATCTTGTCATCCCACGATCCTGGGAAATCCTCCATTATTTTAGCCAAGATATTAACCAAATTTTTGTTAGTTGCTTCGGCTTGACCGTTTCCCTTTGGGTATGCCACTGTTGAAGTATGATGAACAATGGAGTACTTATCTGTGAGCATTGTTACCTCTGAATTGACGAAAGGGGTTCCGTTATCTGAGAGGATAACCTTTGGAATCCCAAAACGACAGATGATGTATTCTCTGATGAAGTTGCTCACCACCCCCGCTATTGCCCTTCTTAGTGGTATCACTTCAGCCCATTTTGTAAAACACTCCGTTGCTACTAGTATCCATATCTTCCCCCTCGAAGAAGGATGTATTGCCCCTACCAGGTCGAACGCCCAAGTGTGAACAGGATAAGGTATGGCAAGGGACTGTAGGTCCACCGATGGGGCATGGATCATATTTCCATGAAGTTGACAAGCTTTCCATTTTTGGACGAACTCAGCGGAGTCTTTCTCCATTGTTGACCAATAATACCCCAACGTCATTAATTGGTCATGCAACTTGGCCCCTCCAATGTGAGCTGGATCGTGCGCCTATTTGAGGACCTCGGCTGCTTCCTCCTTGGTGATGCAACGTAACGACCTATTGAAGTAGCCTCTTCGATAAAGCTAGCCCTCCTGAATATAGAACCTCGGGGCCCTTCGCTTAAGTCCCATCGCGTCAACCTTCTCTGTTGGGACAACTCCATCTCTGATGAAGTCAATATACGGTTGTATCCAGTTGGGTTAAGCTTCCACGAAATGACATTCAGCTGCTTCGAAGAATAACTGGCATTTATCGCACTTCCGTTGTAGCTCGACTGCATCCTGCTTCATACTAGGCCAGAAATATCCCTCCCTCTGAATTCTCCTGTAAAGAGGTATCTCAGTCGTTTCGTAATGTTTTCCATGTGTTTTCTTCAACCTCTGCTCTGCTTCTTCTGGGCCGATGCATCTTGACAACCATCCTCCTGTGTTTCTGAAGTAAAGGTTTCCCTGGTTTGTAAAGTATTGGGCTAATTCCTTTAGCCCCATCATTCCTTCACCAGATTCTAGTTGCTTCCTTATCTCTCCCCTCCAGTCCGCGTCCTCCTTCATCTGTAGAATTGACTGTACTACCGAAGGAGCTGTTCTTCATTGAATCGCAACAGTAGTTATATCGTTCCTCATAACCATTTTTTGGGCGATGGTGGCATAGGCGTCTGGATGATGGTTCATCGTTCTGGGGTGTCTCTTGATCTTGGTCCGATGGAACTGGCAGAGGAGCCTCTGAATGATTATTTTGTATGGTGCCAGACTCATGTGTTTCAACGCATACTCTCCGTTTACTTGCTGAATCACCAAATTCGAATCACCTTTGATGCAAAGTGAATGAATTCCCCTTCGAAGAGCCTCTAGAAACCCCAGCACCAATGCTTCATATTCCGCTTCATTGTTGGAACAAGGCAAATCTCCTCCATTCCTTTTGAAAGAATAATCCTTGCTCCTCATTTCTTTTCCACCGAAGATCCATCAAATTGCATTGTCCATTCCTCATCAGTTGCATCTAGGTAATTGGCCTGCAAATCGTCTCCTGGAATACTTTCTTTAGGTGGCTCAAACGTTCCCGAGGGGAAGATAGCCAACAGGTGAGCGTACGCTTGGCTTTTGATCGCACGAGGAACCACACACTTTAAGTCGTATTCGGAGAGGATAAGGAACCACCTGGCTGCCCTACCAATCAATATAGTTCTCGCCAGTAAATACTTAATAGGATCACATCTAGTTACAATATAGATTATAAAAGACAGCATATAATGTCTAAGTTTTTGCGCTACAAAGACTAAGGCTAAACAATGCCTTTCCAAGCTACTATACCTAACCTCTGGCCCATGTATGATTCTGCTGAGGTAGAAGACTGGTCGTTCTTGCCCGTCAATCTCTTGTGCCAGCAAATCTCCAACGGACCTCGTGGTAGATGTGAGATATAGCTGCAACGGTACTCCTGCCTGTAGGGGAACCATGATTTATGGTGAAACGAGCAGCTTCTTCAGCCCAACGAGAGACTCTGGTGAACCTCCTCCCACTTGAATTTCGTGTTCTTTCGCAACAGCTGCATCAATGGGTGTGTCATTTCGGCCAATACTGGCACAAATCTCCTAAGGTAGGAAACTTTATCGAGGAAACTCTTCAGCTCCTTCACCGTTCTTGGACATGGCATATCTAGGATCGCTCGCTGTTTGTCCTGGTCCATCTGCACCCCATTTCGATCAACCACGAAGCCTAGAAATTTTCCACTTGTTACTTCGAAGACGCACTTTAGTGGGTTCATCTTCAATTTATATTTCCTTCATCGGGAAAACACCTTCCTTAAATCGCTTAGATGGGACTCTTCCCTCCTCGATTTGATGACTAAATCATCCACATATAATTCTACAAATTTGTGAAAGAAGTCATGAAAAATGGCCATCATTGTTCTCTAGTAAGTGGCCCCAGCGTTCTTGAGTCCAAACGGCATTACTCTGTACATGAAATTTCCCAACGGGGTTCTAAACGTCATTTTCTCTGCATCCGTGGGATCCATCTTGATCTGGTTGTACCCTACATACCCGTCCATGAAGCTATACATATCATTACCAGCCGCTGCATCTATTAAGCTGCCGATGGAGGGTAGAGGGAACTCATCATTGGGACAAGCCCTATTCAAGTCTCTGAAGTCCACACAGATCCTTATTTGGTTTTTGTCTTTCTTTCCCACCGGTACAATACTAGACAGCCAAAGTGGGTGCTGTATCAGTTTGATGAATCCTGCCAATAATAAATGTTGGACTTCTTCCTTGATCTTCAAATATAGCTCAGGTTTGTACGTTCTCGTTGCTTGCTTCATAGGAATGGCCGAAGGCATCACGTTTAACTTGTGGCAACTGACTCCTTCATCCAGCCCTTCCATCTCTGTGTACTTCTATGCAAAGATGTCTATGAACTCCCGAATTAACTCAACCAAGGCCTCTTATTTCTCTTTATCGAGATCTTTCGTGATAAAGATAGGCCTTGGATCCTCTCCTTCTTTAGCCAGGTTCAACTGCTCTAACTCTTGTACTTATGGCTTCGGTTGATCTGCTATGTAATCTGTTTCTTCGGCGATATCTTCCATGAACTCATGTACGTTGGAGTTGTCTATCACCATACATTGCCCCCATTGATCCACCAGAAAACACTCGTATATCAGGTCAGTCTCATCATCAGTCTCTTCGACCGCCAGTTCACACCATTATAACCGATAGACCACCTTTCCTTCTTCGGTAATGACTTTTTTACACTGCCTACTGGCAGTCTCCATTGCCTTCCTTTTCTTTTCTCTGGAAACCTCAGCGACTCTTCCTCCTGAAAATCGACATAACACGCTCTGTGTTGGGCCTCATGTTGCATTGGGTCCACTCTAGGTCTCATCCTGTCTTTGAACTACTTCAAAATGTTTTGGGGTTGAGGGACCACCTGATGGGCTTCTTCGGCCATCACCCCTTCGCTACTTGCAACCTCTTTATTTTGCTCGTTCAAGGGTCCCATTCTTTCTCTAATCGAGGGAACCCATGCTCCCTCCATTCTTCTCGTTAGGACCAGAACATCCTCCTCCAGCTCTGTCTAAAATGCTGCATCTACCAAGTGAGCTTACTCGACAGCGAAGGGCCTCATCGTAGCCCTAATGGTCACCTCCGTTCCCTTGATATTTGCCTTGGCGCATTAGTGATACGTCGAAGGAACTAACCCTTGGTTATGCATCCACACTCTTCCTATCAGCAGATGGTAGGAAGTTGCACTCTCTATTACATGGAACTTGATGTGGGAACTCAGATTTCCCATCACAATCCCAACATTCATGTACCCAATGGACTTGGAAGACTGGTTGTCATATCCCGAAATCACCAAAGGCATGGGGACCAACCTTTCTTCTGGAATATTAGCTGCCTGGAAAGAGTTAATCAGCATGATATTTATGGAAGCTCCCCCATCCATAAGAGTCCTTGCAAAACTAACCCCGTTAAAGCTGGCGGTTATATATAGAGGCCTGTTATGAGGGAACCTTACGGCCCTATCTGCATCGCTGAAGGTTACTTCTGACAGAAACCTCTTTACCAACCTATCCATGGGTCCCTTACATCTTAGCGAAGGGACTGCATTCCTCCTCGCAATGTCCAGGATTGCCTAGGTTATTTCCAATCTGCTCTCCTTCGGTATCCCTACTTGGTCAAAGAACCGGGTGAACTTTGGGGATTTCGAAACTGCACAGTATTCTATGACTGGATCTGCTTCCTCACCTTTAACGTTGTATACATCTTCCACGTCTTTAGCGCTTGCTTCATCGTAGGCTAATACTACGTTAGCCATTCCCTTAGTACATTCTTCCAAAGCTTCTTTGAACTTCCCTTGCTTTGTCGTTAACTTTCTTTCTTCTCTTTATGCCTCCTCATCATAGGCCACCACCAGATCGGCCCCATGTGCTGGGAGTGGATTATTGTTAACGTTCTACGGAGGGATTTGTAATGTCCCTGCCTTCACATACTTGTCGATGATTCTTCTTAGCGTAAAATAGCTCTGTGTTGGATGTTGGATCTTCCGATGAATCTGGCAATATTTTGGATTCGCCTTTGTTGCCGCATCGGGTTCCCCAACGGGAATGCCCTTTGGTTCGTAGACCGTTCTTCCATGGACCATTGCATTGTAACAGCTGACAGCCTCCTCCACTATACAAGGCAATGGTGGTGGGTCCTCCCTCTCCTTTCCAAACTTCCTCTTATTGTCCCTCTTCGCTACCTTGCCCTCGTCTGCTCCTTCGGTATAGCCTGCCCGTGGGGGCTGAGACCTCCCACCCGTGGGTTGTATCGACTGCCTGAACATCATGGGCACTACCACTGGATTTGGTCGTATAAACAACGAAATATTCCTCGCTGCTTTTAGGAATGCCAAAAAAGTCCCCTCGCGCGTCTCATTAATGAGATGGCATATGTACTTAGGAAGTAGCTCTTCCGCACAGATCTGTAGCAGTTTGGATTCTCTGGCCTCCTCTCTTATGTCTAGGGACCTTTCCTTGAACCTTCGAACGTATTCCACCACGTCTTCCCCTGGTCATTTCTTCTCCCTCCCCAGTTGGGTCAAAGTAAACTCATCCTCTGCCAGAAATAACTTCTAGACAAATAACACGTGCATCCCCTCCCACGTGGAAACACTCTTGGGAGCTAAATGAGAATACTAGGTATATGCTTTATCAGTTAAGGATTTAGAAAACTCCCTTAACCTGAGTTTCTTATTATTGCAATGCGCCCCCAAGTGTTCAACGAATCGTTTAATGTGCTCCTTCAGGTTTCCCCCTTTTCCTGTGTATTTTTCAAAGATATGAGGGATATAATCTTTCGGATAGGGCTCATCATTGTATTCCTGGGGGTAAGGTGTCTGAAAGTTGACATAGACCGAAGCTACCTCACCCGCAGATTGCGAGGAAGCTTGCATGAACTTCAGCATCTCCTTATGCATCTCTTTCCTCATCTCCTCCATGGGTGATGCCACTGGAGCAACAACTAATGGGACCATAGGCTGAGTGCCCGTTGCAGCTGGAGCAATCGTTACAGTTGGAGCCGTTGATACTCCTGAGGTTCCCACTGCTGGATTCACAATAGAGGGTATACTTGTTGGGACTGTTCCCGTTATGCCTGCACTTGATGGGACCATTGGGGCTGCCCCCGGTGTCACGAAGGAGTTGGCTTCAAATCCTCCCAACACCGTTAAAGCTACGGGAGTTTGCAAAAACTCATAAAATTTATTCATGAGCAGTGCCACTTGGGCTGGTCCCAACCAAGCGCTCGTTGAAGCTTGTGTCACCCCCGGAGCACCTGTCGTCACCTGAGCTGGAGGTACCTCTATTCGAGGAGCCCCGTCCCTTAGAGCCTCCAGTTCTCTCGCCGCTTGTTCTTCATTATGTTGAATGTCATCAAAGTTGAACCTTCGATTAACGTTATCTTGCGCCATACTCCTTGCTTAGAAGAATACCTCCCCAGTAGAGTTGCCAAATGTAAGAGGGTAGTTTAGATTAGATGGAGGCGTAACCCCTTTTGAGTACAATATTGACAGGTTAAACAGCAGCACTATTGATCAGCTATGAGACACGCAAACACATCTTAAAGAAGATAAACTCAGTTTAAACTCACAAATCTCTCGTGTATAACTCAATTAAATAACAATGAACCCAGAAGTAACTCATTTAGAGGGAGAGAGAAGTAAGCACCCTAGGTACACCTTGGCAGGCAGCCAAACACCCCAACCACCCTCAAGGATCTCTGCCAAGTATTAAAGCTTCATAATAAATGACAATGGTGGGTGAGTAAACTCTCTGGTTTGTAATCAATCTCTTTCTGATGTATATTCTCTTTAGTAATAACTTCTGAACTCTCATGAAGATCTCTCTCTCCCCGAAGGTGGTTGGGGCACTTAAATAGCCCCCACACCACTCCCGAGGCAACTCAGTCATCAATGCCTGTGAAAGACATCCCTCATACTTTATGTCACCAACATCAAATACCTGATGCACTAGTTATCTCCACGTCATAGACATTAAATGCCAAGACATGCCTTTTGCTTAACCACTGTGTGGCAGGGGGCTGTCACCACAGAGGTGGCTTACCAACTGTCTGACAGCCCCAAATACCACGGTGGTTTACTCAAGTGCGGATTTGACATTGTCTAGTGTGCTAGTGACATCACCTACAGTAGATGTGACATTAAGTAGAGGGTTGTTTGGTTCACAACTCAACGCCCGATGAAACTCAAAGCTTCTCCGCCCGAGGTTCCACGGTAAGGGTCCTTCGGTGTTTTACCAGGTGTATCTAAGATGGTCAGGACAAGACCCAACGGTGCCCCACTTCTCAATCCTCCAAACCAAGTCCCTCTAAAGTTCCCACGGCGAGGTCGTTCGATAGAGCACGAAAGCTCTCCCAGGCCCTGCCAAGCCTGGTCTCTCGCAAGTACCGTTCGACCTCACACCAAATCATTATTATTCTCATTACATCATTACAACCGTTATAGCTCATAGTCTATAAACAAAGATACAATATGATTAAATAACACAGCAAGCTAAAGTATGAGTTGTCACGCTAAGCTGCCACGCCAAGCTGCCTTGCTTGAGTTGCCTCGTTGAGCTGCCTCGCTTGAACTGCCACGCTTGAGCTGCCACGCTAGGCTGCCTTAATCCCAAACACTGTTGTCAATGGGGGGATTATCCCTAATCTCAGGATTACCTTCATGCCCCCTCTATAAAGTTCATCATCATCAGCCCTAGACTTTATGTCACTTTTAGTCTTCTTTAGTATATTCTGGATATATCGTCAGAATCTCCTCTTTGACCTAGGAACTAGTCACCATAACCAAGACCAACTACTAATGAGATCGAGGAATGCAACCAGGCCATGGTACGTCATCTTCCACCCAGGTTGTGAATGGTTCAATTAAAAGAAAGAAACCCTAATCTTTCTTGAGAAAATCACCAGGATTCCTACTTTATGTGATTGACTAAAATATATAACTATACTATAGTAACAATAATATGTCGTCATTCATGCAGTTGATTCACTATTTTATATGAGAAGATAAAGACAAGCTATTATAACTGAAAAAGCATATAAATGTTTCAAAATACACTTGGTTTTATGGAGAAACCCCAACAATCACCTGTGTTAATCAACATATAACTTGAATCATTGAAAACCTTTTGTCACTTAGACCTAGGGTTTATTTTACACCATTGCAATTAAAAGGAAAATTATATTTTAATTGTTGTATCTTTGTCATTCAGGAATAATGCATCCATATAGGTTACCAATTTCCCAGATGAATCCATTATGGAGGTGGAAAATAAAGATCAATAGAAAATTGGAATCTTACTCTTCTCTTCAAATAAAGAGTATATTCGTACGTCAATCAAGCTATACTTTGAATGCACTAATAATGTGACATAATACGAAGCACACATCAGGGGTCTCCACATAGCTCACATATTTGGAATCCAAAGTTAGGATGTGTTTGGAGAATTAACTCTCAGTATTAAACATACTTTGGGTAAATGGAATATAAAGAAAGAAAATATATTCCATTTCCTGAGAAGTTGCAAGAAGAAGTTTCCAAATTTGAGGAAGTTCATTTCTTTTATATACCATGGTCTAAGAATAGTTGTAGACTTGCTTTGACAACTTTGCTTCAATGGAAGAGTTACCTGAAGACATCTCCAAGGTTACCAGGTCAATATATAAGAAGACCAAACTTTCTCGCATCCATAATATGGAGGTGATCAATGAAGTCAAAAGGATAGTTTAGTATTATGACACTTAGAACTTGCTGAAAAATGAACAACATCTATAAGGGAAACTTTCTAATCTAGTAAATTTGTTTATAACTGACATAATTTCGAACAAAACTGTTTAAAAACATTGTATTGTGATCCCACAGAGCCTATGACGTGCTGTGTTAAAGATGTTGAGGCAAAGCTTTGAAGATAACATCGTGTCGTACTTAGTGCCTATTGTTTCTTCACACACTTAGATTTATCTTAAATCTCTTAGGTATGAACGTTAATTGTAAGAACATATTTCTTATCATGTTCATTTATTGTATTTGGCTTAATTTCGGACAAAATAAATTAAATCTAGGCAAGTTTTATTATGGAGTTTAATTGAAGCCTACGACAAAGTTCAAGTCCAAGAATATGCAATTAAAGCTTTGAAGAAGATTTCAAGTCAAAACGTGTTGCATATGTTTAAGATCACTCAGGTATGAATACTTGTGAGTAGTTGGGTAATTTTGCATGTTGATTAAAAGATGGGTGATTTAAATGTTTGGGAATCAAATCTTTTGATGTTTAAAAATATTTTTGAGTTACATATAGTTTAAAGAAAATTTATTTAAAAGAAAAGTATTATTTTTAAACACTGTCGCTCGAACGAGACAGTGGGTCATTCAAACGACATCCCCATGTCGCGCGAACACTTCTCGCTCGAACGACCTGCAGCCTCGATTTTTGTGTTTTCGTTTGCTTGGACTCTGTGCTGCTCAGTTATAAATAAAAACGTCTCTGCAAAAATTTCACAAGGCAGAACAGTTTCGAAAACTTATTCCCATACAGTTTTTCATCATTCGGTGTTTATTCAAGATCAAATTACTCAATTCCAAAGTTAGTGATCTTGAACGTGTTTACCGGAAGACAATTCATTCACTACACCGTTTTGCGCTTTGTGGGGAGAACTCTACAATCGGAGAGCTGCGTGCTATTGTAGAGGGAGTCCTTATGAAGTAACTTGTGGAGAAGCCATTTCTTTTCCATTGCTGACCACCTGGAGTTCTTGCGGGAGATTCCAGCCGACGACATCGGAATCGACACCTGCGGGTATTTCGTAAGTCACCCTATTTCATTGTAATCCGTGTAAGTTGTGTCTTACAAATTATAGTGAAATAAAAAGGTTTTGCCCTTCGGGGATTTTTTCTGAAATTGTTTCTTTTACCGCATGCTTTATTCATGGAATGGATTTAATCATTTAGATGCATGTTTAGGGTTTAAGAAGTTAAAATTGGGTTTAACTAAAAATTGGAACAAAGTTGGTTTTACCTAAAGTACACACTAAAGGGCCTTTTCATTAATAAATTTTTAGATCTAGGATTTTAATTAAGGATGTATTTTAAAATTAAAATGTTTTGGGCCTTTGAAACATAATTTTTGGAAATGAATTTTTAAAATATATTCTGAGTTTTTTTAATTTGAAAAATCGAGGTTGTTCTAAACTCAAAAATAATTTTTGTTTCGCTAGTCGTTCAAATGAGATGAGAATGTCGTTCGAACAAATGCTCTTTATCGTGCAAAGTCTCGTTAGAAGCTTTCATCGATCGAGTGCGTACTATTTTGACTCATGATATACTCGTTCGATATTGGTTCAAATGAGATTGAGAACTCATTCAAACGAGCATGTTTCGTTTAAATGAGATAGCATTTTCATTAAAACAAGGCCAATTTTTTATCCGAATGGGACGCCGCCTCAAAATTCATGTTTTCATAATTAAGGTCACCTTTCACTCAGAAATAAAAAGAACTTTTGTCGAAAAATGTTTATGCACTTGTTTACAAAACTTACCACTTATTTCCAACATCCTTACTTTTCAAGATCCAAATCTCATCATTATAAAGCTATAGTGATCTTGATTTTGGCACCGAAATTGATTCTACCTATTTGAACATTTGTTTTTGTGTGGTGGACTCCATACATGATGATTATAAAGAATAAATGGTGCATTCCATGTTCAAATTCCTGGACGGTTGCTAGGCTGCATCGGTGGATACTGAGGTGCACATGGACTCGTGTGTTATGGGCACTTATGTGAGTGGATTCCTGCATTAATTTTGTGGAGGAGTGGTTGAAGATTAGAAGAGCGTCCAGGCTTGTGTGTGATCAAGTCATTGAGTAAGTTATGTTTACTTTAGTATAATTCCATATCATAGTGGATTGTCCGAGATTTTTTCCCTTAGTGGTTTCCTCGTACATCGACGACTTGTGGTGTGTTTGATTTATTTACTTTACCTACTTAATCACCTTAAATTCATGCTATAGGGTTAACAAGATAAAATTTATTAAATTAAATTATTTTCATAAGATAATTTTGTTGGGGCAAAGTTAAAATTTAGAAATTTTTTTAAAAAATGTCTTTGCCTGAAGAACACTGCTTAAGGGTCTTCTTAATACATGGTAGGGGTTGATAAGTAAGATTGGATTATGATGAGGAAGTTAGAATCACAATTCATCCTTTACGGAGACCAATTGTATAAGAGACACTTTAACGAGACATGCCTAAGGTGTTTAGGGGTGGTAGGGGTTAGCGATCACGCATTGGTGGGATGCGACAAAAGGGCTATAGTGAGTTAGGTGAGTGGGTGTGGATCATCGGTGATGTCAGGTCATAGTGATATCGTGCGTTCCACCCTAGCATGGGCCTAAATATTATAACCACTTGAGATTCCAACACTGCTCAACTTGCCAAAACTTAATGGAAGCTCTTAAATGATAATGATCGTATTAATTGCAACTCAAAGCCAACTAATATTGCTACTTTGAAGGGTGTTATCCAAATATTTAATGCAGTGAGGGATGGTATGGATTAGAGAGTGGGAAAATGAGAATCATCTTTATGTGGTATGATCCTTGGACCATTAACAGCCCCCTTGCTAATCTCATTGGTGGGAGAATCCACCCCATCGAAAAAGATTTGAAGGTTTGCAGCATTAACAGTGAGGATCACCCCTGGAACCTTTACAGGCTAATTACTTCTCTGTTAAAGGAAATTTTTAAGAATATTTCATCTTGTATTAACCAAATGGATAAAATCATTTGGAATCACAACAAGGATGGAAAGTTGACTGCTAAGAGTGCATGTCATTACCTCAACTAGAGTAATGCAACTTCCAACCCAACCAAAACTTGGTTACGGAAGGTGAAGTGTCGGTAAAGGGTTAATCTTTTATGTGTTTAACCTGCCTCAATAGACTCGTCGTAAATTCTTAAAGCAACTAGATGAATGATTGATTCAAATATTTTTGTTAGGTGCATTTGAGCTCCCAAAAGTGTTCTTCATTTTCTAAAGGATTGTTGGCGTATCAGATCTCGTCATTTCCCTATTGAAAATGAGTTTTGAAAAATAACAAATGAGCAACTTTAGGCTCAATTTAATGTAGGATCCACACTCTGATTTAGTTGGGACCAAGCATGAATACATTTTTCTTTATGAGGAGTATTACATAATATATTTTTTTATCTATAACAATTAAATAACGAATGCAAAATTTATCTCAGAAGTGACCCATTTGAATGAATGAAACTTAGTAAATTCAATGTATAAAATACTTGTCCCACATTAGAATTATTTTGGAAAAGTGAATTTTTAATATAAAAAAAATATTTGGTCTTAAGGGTTGGGACCAAAAGCACCCCACTTTTGTGAAAGGGAGAGGACTTAGACGCATGTGGGTTAGCACCACATGCGGCTCGGCTCAAGTTTCTAAAATCCTTTATTTTTTAGACCAAATTAATTTAGTTTCTGGATCGGGTTTTAACCCGCCTATTTATGTGTTTGTCTTGTTGTTTAGAAACAACAGTTAGATTCCATTGTAATTGTTCGTAATTATTTTTTCTATCCAACCGTCACAAAGAAATATATAAATAGAATATGTTTCTTTATTTTTTTCATTACGAAAAATATAAAAACTATCTCCCTTTTTCCGTCTCTATTGCATAATTATCAGTTCGAGTATTGCAAAGAAATTACGTTCACTAGGGTCTGAAGATTTAAGTGTTTCCTCTTCATCCTGAAATGTATTCTATCTTGGGAGACGATAATTCGTAATCTTAAGCACTGTGGAGAAAATTATTTCATCTTAAATAAGATGTGGGTATCACAAGGCTAGAATTCTTTTCTATACTATTTTCTTATTATTATCACAACAACAAGTTTTATGTTCATATTCTATTTTGTTTATTATGTAAAAATAAATATAAGTATAAAGGGAATAATAATCTAAGACGAAATAATATTTTTCTTTTTTCTAATGCAAATTAAATATGTTTTATTTTGGTAATAAATCAAGAGTTTTTTTGTTAAACTAAACTGAAATAATTATACAATTCTATATTTTGAAATACTACGAAATAACAATTCAACAGTTCTTTGTTTTTTTATAACAAAACCAAAAATAACTTCAGGATTTTCTCTCTGTTATATGTACAAATCAGAATTTATTATTTTAGTATTATACATTGTTTTACTGTAAACAAAATTTTACATTTTGTTTATTTGTTAATTAATTTTATTACTATTACCTTCTTACAATTTAACTAAATTTATGTTTTTGTAACTGAAATGGCATCAACTAGTATTGTTCCTACACCCGCACCTGTGACTGTGTCTCATCAAGAGAAGCCCGAAAAGTTTAATGGAACGGACTTCAAGCTTTGGCAATAAAATATTCTCTTTTATCTTACTACTATGAACTTGGTAAGGTTTCTTCAAGAGGAATCTCCTAAAATTGTTGATGGAGAAATCGATAAAGAAAGATTTATTGTCGTGGATGCATGGAAACATGTCGATTTCTTGTGTAGAAATTATGTTCTTTACCAATTGGACAATTCACTATACAACGTGTATCGTACCATTAAAATGGCAAAGGAACTATGAGAATCCCTAGATAAGAAATACAAAACGGAAGATGTCGGTATGAAGAAATTCATAATAGACAAATTTATTGACTAAAAAATGGTGGATTCCAAGGCAGTAATTATTCAAGTTTAAGAACTAAAAATGATTATTTATGACATTCATGCTTAAGAGATGTGCCAAAGCAACTCAATTTAAGTGGATGCAATGATTGAAAAATTATCGCCTTCTTGGAAAGATTTCAAGAATTATCTAAAGCACAAAAGTAGGGAGATGAGTCTTGAAGAACTAGTTGTAAGGCTTGGAATTGAAGAAAACGGTCTATCTGAAAGGAAGAATGGAAAAAACTTCATGGTAGCAAGGCTAATTTTATGGATTAAGTTCTAAAACCTAATAAAAGGAAGCGTAGACGCAAAGGCTCTTCAAAACATACGAAGAATTTCAAAGGAAAATGTTATACTTGTGTCAGACATGGACATTATTTGAATGAATGTCGTAAGCCAAAGAATTTCAAGTAATATAATGCTCAAGCTAACATGATGGAATGTGAAAAGCTTTTATACGAAATGTATGGCATCAATCTCTTTATGGTTGTATCCGAATGAAATTTTGTTAGAAACCCTAAAGAATGTTGGGTGAAGACTAGTGCTACGTGCCACATTTGTTACAACAAATGGATGTTTTCTACTTGCAAGCCTATGAAAAATAAAGAGAATATATTTATGGGTAATTCATCAAGTTCCAAAGTTGAAGGTCATGGAATGAATTTACTGAAATCATATTCGAAAAGGAACTCACTCTAAATGATGTGCTTCATGTGTCGCATATTTGCAAGAATCTAATCTCAGGTTCCTTACTTAGCAAAAATGATTTCAAGTTTGTTTTTGTATATGATATATTTGTTTACTCTAATAATGATATGCATGTGATAAAGGGCTACATTATTAAAGGGATCTTTAAAATGAATGTAATGATTGTTGAACCAAAGTCCACTTAATTACAACATTAATTCATCTTATTTGCTTGAGTCTTCAAATATGTGGCATGCTAGATTAGGACATGTTAATTATGAGAATTTAAGTAGAATAATTAACTTAAATATTTTGCCAAAATTTGATATTGACAAAAATCATAAAGGTGATATATGTGTGGAATCAAAATTGACAAGATTGTCATCTCATTCCATTGAAAGGAAAAATGAACCTTTAAACTAGATTCATACTGGTATATGTGATATAAAGTTTTTACAAACTATAGGAGGTAGAATATATTTTACTACCTTTATTGATGATTAAACAAAACTGTTAATGAAAATGTAATATCTCCTAATTAGTTATTGTTAATATACATTTTAACTTAATTTTATAAATTGATTTTGATGATTCCAAACATTTTTTTATTCCATTTGATATAAACACATTTTTAATAAATATTCTTATTGTGTTAACATAAATAAATAGGGCACTTTAATGAAATTGTAATTTGGATGATTCTAAACTAATTTTTATTTAGTGTATATAATTTTACTTGTTAATTAATATCCTTTTATACATAGATGTTCTTATCTGTATAACTGATAATATATATGTGGTGACAAAAATTTCAACACAAATAATAAGAGAAAACAATCACCAGAAAATCAAAAATAGCAAACAATCACAATCACAACACAAGAATATACGTGGTTTGACAAATTGCCTACATCCACGGAGAGTTCTACTATTTTCATTAAGTAACTCTCAATAAGGTCTCTGTTACATGCCCCTATGCCACGTGCCAAGGGTTACAATATATTATGATCATTGAAGGTGGTTGTAACCAACACAATAAACCCTGAATCCCCCGAATATCTCTCCGGGATTCTTGGGGATTGACTCGGTCTTATCTCGTGTTTAATTTATTATCAAGGCTCATAATTTGGGTCGGACACTTAATTAGCCTGTATGGGCTTGGTCGGCTACACTTCTGGGATAATCAAAAATAGGTACCCACAATTGCCCCTAAAATTTTGGGGTGAAAAATTAGGCCCATAAATTTTAGAAAGGTACCGCTTACCTTGTGATGGCACTACTGCAGTTCATACGATTAGGAGGGGTGTGAATCATCTAATACAAAGTAAATATTCAGTAAAAATAATAACCAGGTGGCAGTTGTAACAATTACTAATGCCCCACCTGTTGGGAACCATGAAGTCGAGCTCTATGGACTATTCAGATGCCACAATCTTAGCTACTGGTAACTCATATTTAGAAGAATACGGCTCGAGCTCGAGTACAACTTTCCCCCAAACTCAAATATCTTTACTTCATCTCTCTGCCATTGTTTTGCAATCCTGGTTATGTTCTGGTTAGGCATCGATCAGATCTCATCTAGGTATGTTTCCTCTTCCGTTTTCTGATTTCCTCTTTTGGTATGTTTGGATCCCCTTAACCCCTTAGGTCTTTCTTTTTCCTTTGCATTCCACTTCATTAGTATTTTTCTCTTTTATATGCGCATGTTTAAGGTTTATTACCTTAGAGGTGTAAAGAATGAAGATAATTCACTCTATAAGTTCATTAAAGTGTTGTTCACTCAACTCCTAAAGCCAATCCACCCTTGAGTTTTACATCTAGAGCTGGGGGGAGGGGGGGGGGGGGTCAGATTCTCGATCTTCCTTTTTCATAATTCCGATGGTATTAAATTCTTTAACCCCTATTATCGAAGTTATAATTGGGAGTTACTTATCCCCCAATGAGAGTTAATTTCAACCGGACGGCTCTCGAATGTTTTTATTGCTACATGTCCAAACCCATGTCAAGGTAACCTGGATAGTAAGCCTTTGTTTCTTGACCAATAATTCTTTGGGCAGGTTTTAGCAAGTTATGATGGGTATACAAACAAGAAAATTGCAAATTTGATAATCTTGAGTGGCACATATTAGACCTTTGTAGCTGCTTTTCAAGTTAATTTCAGACCTTATATATTTTTGGTTATGTGTTCGAATTTATAAAACATTATTTAAGTTGGTCATTAATCCATCATTAGAACTATTTTATTTCTTTATTTTATTTTACTCCTAATAAAATAAGAATTCCTTCATTATATATTTTAGGGTCAGCATTCTTATTTATAAAACATTTTAAGTTGGTTATTAATCTATCATTAGAACTATTTATATTATATTTCTTTATTTTTTTTACTCCTAATAAAATAACAAGTCTACTGACACAAAGGAAGAGAGTACAAGCTAAGAGGACAAGAAGTCCACTCCGAACAACTAAATACATGGAAATAAAAAATAAAAATAAATGAATAAAGTCCTCATATCCATTTGAGTATACGCACATGCAATGGAGGAGCAAAAAGAAGCTAATAATGTCATTATGTGATGAAAATGGACATCGATACCTACAACGAAGGACTTAAAAGAAGCCAAAAACATCACCATGTCTCAAAAAATATAAAATAGAAGACAATGGCCCTGACAATTTCTATTGATTCTCTCCATCCAAATCCCAAATAATCGCAAACATACGACAAGTACAAATGATCTTTTATGTTTATTGGGTTTTGAAAGTCAAAAATGACAGAGGCCTTATTTCTTCCCCATTATTTATAAAAAAAATTAGTTTTACTCTTACTAAAATTAGGGGAGATGAAGAAATCAAGCATTTGAGCTATTATGAACGGCCACTTCACATGTGGGTGCTGGGGATGATTCATAAGGAAATGGAATTCCTTGAATTTTGTTCTTCCTTTTCATCTTTGAATTTTTCTTCTTCATCCTCAACTTTATATTCTATATACCCCTTTTTGTTCGTACAATCATACTTCAAAGCATTCCTAACTAGGGGTGAAAATCGGGTGAGTCGAGCAGAACTTAAGGTTGCTCAAGTTTGGTTTGTTAATGTAAATGAGCCTAAAATTATGTCCAAGCTAGGTTCATTTATCTTATGATCCGAGATTAAACAAGCTTCTAAGAAAATATATACCAGCCGAGCTTGAGTAGCTTGGTTATTTTAAACTAGTTTAGTATGGATATTGGTGATCGAGTCGAATCCGAGCAGAGCTCAATAAAAGAATGAGCTTAAAATTTTGTTCAAGCTTAGCTCATTTATTTTATGAGCTTATCTCGATCAAAAATTTTCACAAGCGAACTCGAGCCGAACTCGAGTAGCTTGGTTCATTTTACAACCCTATTCCTAACAACCCAACAAATAAAAAATCACAAGCCTAATGCTTATCTCCACCAAAGGTCCAACCTTTAAAGTCAACAAAATAGTAGGAATTATTATTCTAGGGTCCCTATCTACATCCCTAGACCAACAACACCTACACCTTTAACACTCTTCCCTACTAGTTCTCATTAACTCTAAATCATTAGCCAGCTTTGGGAATTAATCCGACAAACCTCGAAATTATTGGACCTATAAAAAATTTGGTTTCCACTTTTTCTTTGATCATCAAGGATTGAAAATGATACCTATTGGACATCTTTTTCTTCTTCATTTGGGATTGGTTTCCTCCCCTTGTACTCTCCTTTTCAATGCAAGTCTCCAAAAGACAAGTCTTTTGCATGCACGGTTTACAACAACTAATGTAAGATGTTTCTAAATCTCTTAGTTTTTATAAAAGAATTGCAATAGAATTTTCATTAGTGTAAGTTGTTACTATTTGGCAAATAGAGTATGCTACTTGATTGCGGTGGGACCAACCGTATGTTGCAAAATAGATATGAACATATAAGTGCAAAAAAAACACCCATCAACAAACCCAAAATGTTGTAGCATCAATACTCATCCTCTTCCTCCATATTCAAAAGTCAATCATAAAAATAATTATTGCAATAAACCTGAGAACATATATATAATAATTTATAATATATGTTAGCAAAAACATGCTATATAATTTTTTTTGATATATATATAAAAGAAAGAAGCTTGGACAAATAAATGATGTGTAAATCCTTTATGGGATCAGAGCAGGGAAATCCTTCATCAAATTAACATTGCACGTGAGAAAATGGGACAGTGGTAGCACGTGTAATCAAACTGAATATAACAATCTATATTACAAGGTATTACAATGAGGAGCTATTTTTCCAACTAAATTAGTCAGATGTGAAGCCAATGGCAGAATAATACAATACTATACAACAACAAGATGTTTAAGAAGGAGATGTCATTTAAGTTACAAATTGATAACCAGAGACACAATAATCAGAATGCAGAAGCAAATCCAATGTTGTCTCTACAACCAAAAGGAAAACAATAAAATTGCAATATTCAGGTAATGCAACTAATGAAAAGAAAATAGGTGGCTTAACTGTTACATGTGTTGATTTACGGTGAAGAAATAATAAGAGAAACGAAAGCCACAGATACCTAATACAAATTCTGACGTAAACTACACGGCAATGGCTAAAAGACATAAACAAAATCCAAATTTTTAGAGAGGGAATCAAAAGATGTCTTGTATTTCAAGAATTGCAAAAGTCCCTACAAATGAGAATACAAGGAGTATTTATATGGGCTGGATTACTTGTTAATAAAGTAATTAGCTAAAATGAAAAAAAGTACCAACTAAAAATAGAAGAATGCCTACTTAGTCCCAAACATGCTTGGAGTTTAATTAAAGGCTAAAAAGAAAATTAAAGAACTAAAATAAAAGAAAGACTAATACAAAATATTGAAAATAACAATTAAACCCTAATGTGACCCATTTCCATCATTCTCCCCGTCCTTAAAAAATTTCATCCTCGAACTTAAAAGGTAATGGTCAACGTGTTTAGGCGTCCTTCCAATAATTCTTCAATTTGATGCGGGAGGCACCTTCATACGCGACTTGCATACCTACTTTTAAGAAACCCTAAAAATTGAGTCAAGAAATGTAAGGGTTTAGGCCTTTTTTGATTTTCTTTTGTTGCCAAGGAGGTCGAGAAATTCGGGTAGGGCTGAAAAACCCTCTTTTCTTGGTGGACCAAGAAACCCCAGATCGAAAACCCTTATTTCTCCAATCGGGCCTTGATTATGGACATTATTGGGTTGTTTGAGCAGGGATGTGATGCTTAGATGTCCAGGTATGGACTCTGGTCTGACCAGATCATATTTCAACCCCTGGTTGATGATATCTGGGTCGATCACGCATCCAGAATGGCCAAAAAGTCCTGTTTGTCTGAGGAGGTCCGCTCGTTGCCCTATGACGTAGGGCTCGGACTCTATTTTTGGGTTGGAAACTCCAGTTTTTGGGCCTGGATTGCAGTCAATTTTGATAAGGGCAGATAGATCCAAAATTTCAGTGGAGTCGGGTAAGTTGGAAGTAACTCCTGGGGCACTACAGCTAGGGTTTAGATTTTGAATTTTGGAAAATTATTGTAAAATGACATAAAATTGTTGTTGTTGTCTTCGCAACACCTATTCTATTTTGCAATCCATTTGATCTTTCAATTCTCGCATATCTTCCAATTGAGTCTTGGATTTTCGTAGTGCCCTTACGAGTAGTGAACGATTTTTTGATACACTTACACACATCGATACAAACTAACACACGAACATTGATGTTTGAAGCCACACCCACTATGATACCAATTTTGACGTAAACTACACGTCAATGGCTAAAAGACAAAAACCAAACCCTAATTTTATAGAGAGAATCAAAAGATGTCTTATATTTCAAGGATTGAACAAATGAGAATACAAGGAGTATTTATATGGGCTGGATTACTTGTTAATCAAGTAATTGGCTAAAATGACTAACAGGACCAACTAAAAATAAAAGAATGCCACCAATTTTGACATAAACTACACGTCAATGGCTAAAAGACATAAACCAAGCCCTAATTTTTAGAGAGAGAATTAAAAGATGTCTTATATTTCAAGGATTGCCAAAGTCCTTACAAATGAGAATACAAGGAGTATTTATATGGGTTGGATTACTTGCTAAATTAGTAATTAACTAAAATGACTAAAAGGACTAACTAAAAATAAAAGAATGTCTAATTGGTCCCAAACATGCTTGGAGGCTAATTAAAGTCTAAAAAGAAAATAAAAGAACTAAAATAAAAGAAAGACTAATACAAAATATTAAAAATGACAATTAAACCCTAATGTGACCCATTTCCATCAAATTCTATCATACACAAGCAAGAAATATTGTTCCACAACAAATCCACAAAGCATAAATTGGGCCAACAAGATTCGAGTAATTTTTTCATAAAGTTTCTCTGAGAAGGTGATTTGGGGGGGTTAAATGCTTTGGGTTTTGCCGGTTTCATTTGATGTTGAATTCAGTGAGAAGTTTTTTAAAATGCAAAAGGGCATCAATTTTTCAGATTTCTTATGCTTGCCAAGTATTTACAACTAAGAATACTCACATTTAGGTCACTTCCAAATGTCGCGATGCCCAAAAATACAAACTATGAAGACATATCCCTATTTTATAGGCTAGTTGATTAAGCATAAATATTGTATATTTATCCCCTTAATTTCGGTATCTTTGTGACCCCGAGTAGTGAAATTGATATGTATTTAGCTCATAATCATGCTACTAACCTTCGTTGGCAAGTATTTCGGGTTTTGTGTTTCTCTTATGTGTTTTATAGATAAATTATGCAAGCGTTGCGAAAGAGAAATCGAAACAATGAAAGAAAAGCTAGGAAGGCAAGTTCAAGGGAATTTTCATAATTCTGATGCCTGATACCGGAGGTGGAGCCACTGGAAAGTTGAAGAGCTCAGAACAACATGAACACTGGAAGAAATGGCACCCAAATCCGAGCTACGGTGAAGGAGTTATGTTCATTTGAAGTTGAAGAAAAATCCCACGAAAGAAAAGAAGAAAACAAGAAAAAATTCTAGGTGTTGGAATTGAAGAAAAGAGGCCCAAAACCAGCGAGATTTCCCAAACCACATGTCGAACCGCTTCGGGGGCGAACCAGTTCGGGGGTCCTGATGCGCGATTTTTCACTTAAAATCTTATTGGCCCAAAGAGTCCTAACTTGTTGCAACTTCTTCTAAAACGTATTTGTATGATTGTAATGACTTAGAAAACATAGTTTTGATTAGTTCTGAACAGTTTTTGATGGAGATAAGAGTAGGAGAACACCTTAGGAACATAGCTTTGAATTGTTGCTTCAAGATTGATTATTTTCGGGTTTGATTACAAGTTTTAATTTAATTTTCACTCTCTCTATTATTGTTCTTGCACGCTTTCTTTATTTTCTGGGTTTCTAATTCATTTATACATGCTTAGAGATAGTTTTCTTATTGATTCAATTACATGCAACGTAGGATTCATGTTTTTAATTAATTGCACCATGTTAGGCTAGATTTTTAAGGGTTGGTGTGCATGAACCCAACCCGATGTAATTTAGCCATGTAGAAACTAGGGTTTGAATTGAAATTTGAATGAATCGTGTTGTGTAGTTGTCACAACCATCATAGACCTTTTTGCCTCGGTTGACCCTAGGTAGCCGTGGTGTTTAAGGATGTGATGCGCGTGTATCTATTGTGACACTGCTCTACTCATCCTTTGATTATGTATGATGCGGGCTTGAACCTCATATATGTAATGCTTGGGAGTACTAAAGACCGGGTTCAATTAAATTTCTAATTCAAAATTCTAGCATTCTATACGGTAAATCTACTAGGGTTTGGGGGATTGTATTCCCAACCTGTTTTCCCTTCATTCTTATTAAGGCATTCTTAGTTAGTTAATTTTGCTCACATAGTTAATGCAGTAGTTTAATTTAGTTTGCATTTAGTTAATTAGTTATTTCCCATCTCAATCATCTTTTTGTTTCTTTTTAGAGTCAAGTTGTGATTAACAGTCTTACCTTTGTCGTCACGTTCACTCGTCCTAGTTCCCTGAGGATTCGATACCCAGACTAGCCACTATACTTCGCAAGAGTGTAGTCAAAGTTTAGGTTTTTGTATTGGGAAGCCGATAACAATGACTAGTGTATTACACAGACGCTCGGTTTTCCCCTCGACCAAAACGGCGTCGTTGCCAGGGATTTAGATAGATTTTAGGTTAGGATGGTTAATCCCGAATTTGACCTTAAATAAAAAAAATAAAAAAATATGTGTGTCACGCTTTTGAATTGCCCAATTTGAAATGTCTTACAATAACTCTTTTGGTGGCTTTAATTGTTATGATAATAGTAAGCAGGAGGATGAGCTCAAGATTTATGAACATTGGATCAATATCACTAAAGATGAGTCTCATAAATACAAGCCCAGTGCTAAGGTCATCCAAATTTATGAAAATAAATTGCTTGAAGAAAAAAGACTTGAAAAAGAATATCGGGAAAAAAATCGTTATTGGGAGCAAGAGTTAGATGCATTATTTGAACCCAATGAGGATTTTTCTTCCGATATTTTTGAAGTTAAACAATGTTTTCAACCAAATGAGGAATCCAAGGTACTAGAACCAAGGAAGCCTACTTTGGAAGAACTCTTGCTCATTTTTAAAAAGCAATCTGAGGACGTTGCTTCTACAGAGTTGAAAATTAGAGCAACTTGCAAGGAGTTTAATGATTATTTGGACAACTTAGATAAAGTCAGGACTTACGTTTCACCTACAAATTTTGAGAATGAAATAATTGAGAGTGGTCCAAGTACTTTTGAACCTCAACCTCTTATTAATATTTCAAAACCTATTGAGGTTGAAGATCAACTGTCTCCTGGTGTCCCCACTATTATCGAACCATTAAATCCATCACAAGAAATAGATGAATGTCTTGAGGACGTTGACCCGATTATTGTATGGGAATATTTTTTTGAGATGCTTCATCTTACGGGCCATACACTTAGACGTGTCACTCCACCAGATCCAGTTGAAAATTTTGGGAGAGAAGATTTTTAGGACAAGGACTCTATGCTTGAATTATTTTCCAAGATGGACTCTTTCTGTTTGTGTGTTCTGCTTCCCATACTACTTGCAAAATCTTTGGGACGTGATTTTATTTTTCTTGGATCCCAATGGTACTTGTCCCCCTCTGCACTCAAATCCCTTATTATCCCCCTAAAATTTTTAAATGGTGATGGTTCATTTCTTCTGCTTTGCACATGCCTTTTGTTGTTCAAACGGAATTCTTATTTTTCAGGAGGCATGCATTCTAGTGAGGGTACACCATTAATCCCTCAGAGTCAAATTGTATTTTGGGTGGACCCTCAAATTTTTCGACTTCTAGTGTATAACTTATTAGAATTTGAAAATCGTAGGTTGTACAATAGTTAGCTTATTTTTTCTTTTTTTTAGTTTAGAGTTTTTGTTATTCTTTTTGCTATGCTTGGTTCTAACATGTTTTGTAGATTCAATGGACTCGCACTCATCGGGGATCGCTCCAATTGGGTAATATCTTTCTTTTCCTCACTTTATGTTGTGTTCTTGATTCGCATTGAGGACAATGCAACATTTAAGTTAGGGGGTGTGGGATATTCTTCCCATTTATTGTTTAGTTTCATTGATTTAATCACGTGTTCGTTCCAAGTATGTTGTTTTTAGATAATTACAAAAATACAAAAATTTCCGAAAAAAAATTGAAAAATTTTGAAAAATTCAAAAGTATTTTTCTTCAAAATAAATAAAAATTGGAATTTAAAAGCTTCAAAAATGTCACAAATATTTTGTCTCAAGTTGTAAACATCCATTTGCACAAAGCCAAAATTGACCAAAGATGGAAATTGTGCAAAAATTGACGACTTAACGAATAATTGCGAAGATTAACAAAACCCGGTGAGATTTCGAGCCTATCGATCTTTTTGAGTTTTTAAATCAATCCGAGTTAATTGTTAACTCAAAGTTCTTTCAGCATGTTAAAAAGTCGTTGATGATCTCTATTTTATTATTTTGATCGGTTATGGGAAATGGAATGTTGTCTTGAACAACGCGCTAAATAGATCTCTAAATTTAATTAATCTCGAGACGCATATGGTAATACATCTCGCATTTGGACAATGAAGTAGGCCATCGTTTGTTACCCAAAAACATTAGCCATAAAACGTCATGAAAAATTAACCTTTTTACAACCCAAAATTGAGCCGAATAATTTTTCCTTTCATTTGACAACCTGAAAAACCCCAATTGGCCCGGAATTGTGAAAGTTAATAATCCCATAAATTAAGTCCGAAAAGTGCATAAAAAGGGGCCAGAAAAGAAAAGAAGTGAAAAATATAAAAAAATAGAGAAAAAGAATAGAAAATGAGCAAAAGCCTGAAAAAGCACTAAGGCACATCATAAGAAAAAATTTCCAATTTCGAAGTTCCCAACCACTTCCATGTTACCCAATACACCTATAACCCGAAAAGAGATTAAATGTGTGAAAAAGAGGCGATGTTCCCGTTTCCCAATGACCGTATTCCGATGGAGAGATCTTTTCACCCTAAATATTTCGTCTATCATATAGTGTGCGTGAATTTACGTTCCAATGCATTTACTCTTTATATCATGCACACCGAGAGAATAGCCACAATCCGAGAGATTCGTTTAAGAGAGCATCCTGTGAGCATTTGAATCAAAATGAATTTTCGGAAAGTAACGTAATGATCAATCTGTGGAAATTAGCAGTTCGATTTTTGGCTTCGCACACACACACTATGACTTGAGACTTATGAATATGATTTTAAGGTGACCATTTTTTGGGGAGTTTAAATTGTACAATTTTTAAGTATTTTTATTTTTCTTTGAGTCAATAACGAATTTTGTGGGTATATTCACTGCAAACCCTCACGAGACAAAACTCGTCCTACTATGGTAACCTAGAGGTTTAACAGCTTATTGCATACGCTAAATGCAATCGCTTGCCCACGAAAAAGGTATTTTATCCCAATAAAATTTTTAGAAGAGTTGTGACATTATTATTTTTCTTTTACATTGCTCGGGATGCGCAAAGTTCTAAGTCAGGGGGGCTTGATTAGGCATAAATATTGTATATTTATCCCCTTAATTTCGGTATCTTTGTGACCCCGAGTAGTGAAATTGATATGGATTTAGCTCATAATCATGCTACTAACCTTCGTTGGCAAGTATTTAGGGTTTGTGTTTCTCTTATGTGTTTTACAGATAAATTATGCAAGCGGTGCGAAAGAGAAATCGAAACAAAGAAAGAAAAGCTAGGAAGGCAAGTTCAAGGGCATTTTCGTAATTCTGCAACCTGATACTGGAGGTGGGGCCAACTGGAAAGTTGAAGAGCTCGGAACAACATGAACACTAGAATAAACGTCACCCAAATCCGAGCTACGGTGAAGGAGTTATGTTCATTTGAAGTTGAAGAAAAATCCCGAGAAAGAAAAGAAGAAAACAAGAAAAAATTGTAAGTGTTGGAATTGAAGAAAAGAGGCCCAAAACCAGTGAGATTTCCTGAACCACAGGTCGAACCGGTTTGGGGGCGAACCGGTTCGGGGTACTTGTGAACCGGTTCGGGGGTCCTGATGCGCGATTTTTCACTTAAAGTTTGATTGGCCCAAAGAGTCCTAACTTGTTGAAACTTCTTCTAAAACGTATTTGTATGATTGTAATGACTTAGAAAACATAGTTTTGATTGTTCTGAATAGTTTTTCATGGAGAGAAGAGTAGGGGAACACCCTAGGAACATAGCTTTGAATTGTTTCTTCAAGATTGATTATTTTCGAGTTTGATTACAAGTTTTAATTTAATTTTCACTCTCTCTATTATTGTTCTTGCATGCTTTCTTTATTTTCTGGGTTTCCAATTTGTTTATACATGCTTAGAGGTAGTTTTCTTATTGATTCAATTACATGCAACGTAGGATTCATGTTTTTAATTAATTGCACCATGTTAGGCTAGATTTCTAAGGGTTGGTGTGCATGAACCCAACCCGATGTAATTTAGCCATGTAGAAACTAGGGTTTGAATTGAAATTTGAATGAATCGTGTTGTGTAGTTGTCACAACCATCATAGACCTTTTACCTCAGTTGACCCTAGGTAACCGTGGTGTTTAAGGATGTGATGCGCGTGTATCTATTGCGACACTGCTTTACTCAACCTTTGATTATGTATAATGCGGGCTTGAACCTCATATATGTAATGCTTGGGAGTACTAAAGACCGGGTTCAATTAAATTTCTAATTCAAAATTCTAGCATTCTATACGATAAATCTACTAGGGTTTGGGGGATTGTATTCCCAACCTGTTTTCCCTTCATTCTTATTAAGTCATTCTTAGTTAGTTAATTTTGCTCACATAGTTAATGCATTAGTTTAATTTAGTTTGCATTTAGTCAATTAGTTATTTCCCATCTCAATCATCTTTTTGTTTCTTTTTAGAGTCAAGTTAGGGTTAACAGTCTTACCTTTGTCGTCACGTTCACTCATCCTAGTTCCCTGAGGATTCGATACCCATACTAGCCACTATACTCCGCAAGAGTGTAGTCAAAGTTTAGGTTTTTATATTGCGGTTGGAAGCCGATAACAACGACTAGCGTATTACACGGACGCTCGGTTTTTCACCTCGATCACTAGTATTGAAAAGAAACTATGTTTCGTAAACATACTCTTAAGTCATTTCACAATCTATTTAAAGTGTCATTTTAGCGACCCTTAATATAATCAACTAAGAAACTTATAAAGGGTAACAATGGAAGTGAGGCAAATAACCCCAAGCATTTGACTATTGAAGGTTTTTTATATTATCATCTTCTTTCATAAGAATCAAACTAGAGCCAACTTCCATTAATTACAATGAATCAACTATGAACACTCATATTGTTTTAAATCTATAATTTATATATACACAAATTTTTGTGTTAACGAAAAAAAATCATTCTTTATTTAACTAAACCTATTAACAAAATTGTGAGAACTTGTAAGCCCAACTTCAAAGAAGTGATGATTTTATCAAATTGGTAAACGAAGACAATATAGGATATTTTGATGCGCACTTCTAAGAACAATAAATATCGTCGAAGGCAATTTTTAAAGCTTCCCTAAATATTCTTTACTACAGCCATTACTCATTCTCTGTTTGCAACAAATGACCAAAGACCAAGTGTTCCCACTGGATCATACATATATGTATTAGGATGTAGAGGGTTATATATATATATATACACACACACACACACACACTATCATGCATACATAAGATCTATAACAACAATAGCCAAATAATAAAAATACACTGAAAGGAATTCTATAGAACCAATTGAAGAATCCAAGCTATGATATTCAACTGAAAAAAGCAAACCCTGCAATTTACATGATTAAGATGGAGTCGCTGAGGCAAAAATAGAGGGGACAAGATAGAGGGTTCCAATTAATGTGTTTCAAAATTAAGAACAAAACCATTGTTTAACTAAACCTATTAACCTAATTATGACGGATATGGAGAAATTGGCACATATAGGTTTCTTTACATGCGTGAAGCATGGTGATTGCTGTTTTATTGGAGTAGAGATGGTATCTGGCAAGAGGAAGATAAGTATGCAACAAAATAAGAGAGTGACAAAGTTTTAGTATGCAAGAGAGAGAGAGGCGAGAAGAATCCTTCCTCTCGAATGTGAAAGAGAGCAAAACGGGAACTTGAAGAAGCTCAGAGCATTGTTTTTACCTCTTAAGTTTCAATTAGAACCATTCATATTTAAAGAGGTATCATAGAGTGTTTGGTGTTTTTAAGACTAACCATTATTTTGATCTCTGAAGGAAAACGAGCATCTCAATCTGAAATAAAAATAAACGTATTTTTCAAATTCAAATTTCTGAGTTCAGACTTAAAATAGTTGATAAAAATATAGTTATGATTTGGCTTTATCCTTTATGTATAAACTTATGTCATTTGGCTGCCATTTGACCACCAAGAGTAGCAAATCATTTCAGCATTTGCTTGCTTATGTAAAATTGATCTCTAATGCATTTAACTCTTGAGTCTCTCGACCTCCTGAATCTCTTGACTTAAAATTCAAATAATTATCAAAAGGCAACAACCTCCTATTTGTGTAACTCCTACATAATGGGGTATCTCAAAATATTATGTAAAAACAAGGGTTGATTCAAAGGATTTATTTGACTTTTCCCCTATTTATAATGTCAAATTAGATACTCCCTTGTGTTGAAGGTTTGAGAATAAGGGTTGATTCAAGTCGAAGGTTTAAAATACACCCTTGTGTCGATTAAATAAAAACCGAACTTTTAAAACTTTTAGAACATGTCGGGAAATAAATACAAATTTAAACTACACACAATATTAATAAAACATAATAAACTTCACCTAGTCCTTGTGAAGAAATTAAGCTAGCATCATTGAAGACAAAATATAAATGCAACAATGAATACTAATTCTCATTAATGAAAAAAACTTACAAAAATAATCGACTCTTACAATTAGTCTTGGCAAAACTTCTCCCACAAAATAATTCTTGGCCCTCAATTATTATATACTCTCTAAATAAAGGAGCCAAAAACTATCTCTCAAAGCTCGCTCTAATTATAGTATATAATTAACGTTGACAACGGAACCAGGTGTAGACATTTATCGCTTCCACAAGAAAACACGTGTACAATTTTAATGACTCAAATTAAGTTAATCCCTTAAATCTTTTTGTATTCCACATAATTAAAATTTTGAAATTCTTTAATTCAAAACTTTTCACATTCTAATACACCTCTCCGAATTCATGACTCTTCAATCCCAAGCCAACATAACATATGAAGAAAAAATGAATCCTATGAAAAACCACCAGTATATGAGCTCTTCCAGTTGCACCTCTTCTCCAAGGTACTCTCTTTATGCGTTGTTGGAGATTTCAAGTCCTTTTCATATAATTTGTTACCTTATATTTTCATTAATGATTGTAAGCCTTTCTTTGCTCATTGAAATTGTTCTAATTCCTTTAGGACATGTCTAATTTTATACCACTTTTTATCATTTCCTTTCAACTTATTCAATTTTGATATTCAACCATCAAACCCACTTATTTTAGGCATGAATACTTAATTGTTGCTTTTATATATCTAAAAAACAAATGAGGTTCATCACATTCCTCTCATCTCTGTAATTCACAATTCATCCTAAAATATTGTTCGATGTTAGAGCATCCTAACGGGTATGTTCAAAGTGTATAAAAAAATCCATATGTTATGTTTATTTGGAGACTACTATGGCATTTAACACTCAAATTTGCACTACCATACCCTATTACCGTGATACATCTTGCATCGTGGGGCTTTGTTTTTCTAATTGTTCGAGATGTTGGTCGTTAAACCCGTAGAAATGGCTAATTTAGTTATTTAATCTTTAATTTGTTCCAAATACTGATTCTATGTTTCTATTTATTGTAAATTTAACTTTTACACATCAGTGTGTAAGAAAAAGGTTTTAGGGATATCATTGTGTTTGAAGAAAACCATAACATAATTGTTTTTTATTAGTTTTTTGGATTTGAGGCAATTTACAATTTTTATTACATCATTTAGAGTTATGTTTGACAAATTTCTACACGTAATAAAAAAAATATGATTTCAAAAATACTATTTGTTATTTTATTGTATATTCTAACAGTTTCATTAAAAAGGCCCCGCATCGCGAAGTTTGCATGCTAGTTTTTTCCTCTAAAACTCTCCATAAAAATAATGAGCCAAAGGGTCTTATTTATAGGCTTAAGAATGAGCTATTCGAGTTGGAGTGAAACTCTCTTTGATTGGTTGTATTTGAGCTGATAATTATTTCATGGAGTCTTGGAAAGAGGTGGAGATAATTGAGAAGTCTTTTTTTTTTAAATAACTATCCCCAATTTCGTCACTATTCGCATCACCGTCTTTAATCGCATTTTTGACCTCTAAAAGTTCAAAATCTCATTTTTGTCCGACCTCAAAGTTGTGAGTCCTGTCAAGACCTTTCCGAAAAGTTATGGCATGACCTCAACAGACACTCGAGCGACTTTATAAAAAAATATTTAGTACAGCTGTATCAACCGTGTCGTGTCGTGTCGCAACATATCCTGACAATTTTTGCAAATCAACTCCTTTGTTGTCCAAATTTTTAGGGTACCTATAAAAATTCAAAATAAAAATAATTAATTCAAATTTAGCGTCATAAATATTTAAAAAAAAATACATAATTACCCCTCTTAGCATTTTAGCCCCCGAAATTCATAAATTGCTCGTTTTAATTCGGAATTCAACCAAATTTCATAAAGAAATTTATTTTGCCTAGATAACCACTTAAAAATTATTTTCAGGCTCATAAAGTTTTAAAAATTATGATTTCACCCCCGGAGTTACTAAAATTGTATTTTTAATTCGAATTTTATTCAAACTTGCATTTTTCTTTTATTTTATAAAAATGACTCTAAAAGCTCATTATTTATGATACAATGGGCCTAACAAGGTCTAGAATTAGGCATAATTCATACAAAATAATGCACTCATCAAATACCCTCAAACTTAAACTTTGCTAGTACTCAAGCAAAACTAAAATTTTAAAATCTCACTCACTTTCGAAGGAATCACGATTGCACTTAGCATGTGCAACAAGCCTTTAAACCCTCAGGTTACCCTAGTGTACGAGTTTTGTCTCGTGAGGATTTGCAATGAATATACCCACAAAAATTAAAAACTTGACTCAATACAAAATACTCAAAAGGATATAACCATGTTTGATAGCAAACTTAATAAATAGTAGAATTTCACTTTTCAATCTCAACTTATCGTGTGTGTGCATAGCCAATATAACCGTCCATTTCAAAAGATTTGATCGTTACATTCTTATCCGAAAGTTCGTCTTGATTTCAAAATCTCACGAGATGCACTATCAATCAAACACTCGAAAATGGATTATTCCTCTCAGTATATGTGAATAAAAGAGTAAATTTAAGTGAAAAAATTTCACTTATACATGATGAAAAATGGAATTTTTATAATGGCTGAATATGATCTCGTGAATAAAAAATCGATTACTTTTTGAAAATATTGAATCACACCATAGATCCTATTCATCTTCTCTCCACGCTATAACTAACTTCACTTGAGATCGATTAGGACTTTCTTTGGTTGTATTGTAGGCTCGGATTTTAGCTAGAAAGAATGGCTTTGGAGTTCAAAATTTCAGAGAATATAGAGATTTTTCGGTATTTTGACTTTTAGCCATTTTTTCTCACCTCCATTTTTATTTTCTCTTTCCTTTTTATTTCTTTTTTCTTCATTTTTTCATTTTTTTTTCTTTTCACACATCATTATTTTCTTCTCACATATCATTATTTTGCAAACTTTTTTCTTCTTTTAGTTTTTGGCCCTTTTCCGATCGTAATTTTACCCTAGTATTCTCAAAATGGGTATGACTTCTTTTTATGGGCTTTAAACTCCCAGTTGAAGTTGGGTAGGATAATGAATTTTCAACAAAAAGGCTTATTTTCTTTTTGGCTCAAATGGACTTGCAATGGAATAATGTAAAAAGGTCGGTTTAGATCTAATTTTGGGGCTTTCAAACGATGGTCTAATCTCATTTCTCAAGTTTCATTAAGTTGATTTGTGTCTCAAGACGACTTACTAAGATTTCTAGTGCTTAAGATTCACATTTTGACTTTTTGTATTCAATAATTGAACCAAACAAAGAAATTGAGATCATCAACAAATTTATCAATGAAGAAAAGTTTGAGTTGTTTTAACTCGAATTTATTTAAATATCTCAAAAACGATGAATGGCACAATATCTCACCAGGTTAAAATCTCCACATTTATTCATTAATTATATTTACTTTCGCCTCAATATCCATTTTTGATCATATTATACGGCTAATGTGTAAAAAAATTCATAAGTTGAGAGATCCATGAATTATTTTTATATTAAGAAATCGTTTCAAAACTCAATTATATTGAAAATCTTTTTGAATTTTTGAAAATTTTCTTTTTTTTTTTAATACCATCCTTACCCCCAAACCTAAATTTTACATTGTCCTCAATATATGCTCAAATAAATTATGGATAAAGAAAATAAAGTAAAGAAGTAAAATGACAATATTACCTGTGAACTTCACTTTGCCACCAATATCCAAAGTTAACAAATGCATATTAACTATATAAAAAAAACTTTTAAAAAAATAACCAAGAAAAGAAAGGAAAAGCAAAACTAATAATATACAATCCACCGCGACAATTACCATCGTTACCATATACTAATAATTGAAATAGTTGTAGGTCATTCCAATTAATAAACTTTATAGGACTAAGTGCCAAATCATCATAAATCGTAGAGCATGACCTCACAACACAAATTTCAACCTTAAATCCATGGTCATAATGGTGTGCATCGACATCATCAATACTAAACATATTTCAATCGCACAAATCATATTCCGATACATTACATGGGGGTAATAAGTTACAATAAGGATCCAATTATTTACTATTCCTTTTTCGAAAATAGTCACGTAAAATTGGGGATGCATACTTCACTCCTAAATGTGAGACTTTATGAAAAGTGCGGGAAGAAGAGGTATCGTGGGGCGATACACTTTCTTCAATAAAAATAGGAGGACTATCATAAATACTTGAAGTATCACTAAAATCGGATGACGAATCCTCAAATAAATTTTCCACATATAAAAAGAATCAACATTTTTCTCAATTAAATTAGGAGAAAAATCTCGATAAAAATCAACATCCAAATCATCACAAGTATTACACGTGTCAAAATTGTCAATTTTTTCTTCTCAGAAAATTGATTATCCCCATTTAATTCATGATTATTTTTAGAAATAACATCATTATACTATTTGTTTACCTATTTCCATCTGATACACTTTGGTGGACAAATAGTAATTAAAGGGGTAGGATTCTCATCCATATCTTCTTTAATTCTTAAATTGAAATATGTAGTCATCTAAATTTCCAGTATTTTATTAAAACACGTCCATAGGATTAATAGAGGAATATGAGCAAGATGACAGGATAACAATATGAGGATCACCCATTGTAATTTACAACGCATGAATTTTTATTTTTAATTTTAATTTTTTTTATTCGAGTGTCAAAGCCAAGACCATTGTTTGTTTTAGAGGGTCAACCACATCCATGGACGTTAGAAAAGGTCAACCCATTGGTAACTTTCCTCTAGTTTTCACATGTTCACACTGTAGTAGGAAAGGGCACCTTAGACATTTTTATCTTGATCTTGGAAGAGGTCCTAGGAAGTTTAAGTCAGGTGTCCCGTTGGTTCCCAAAACCCCTATCCGATATTTTACATCTGTTTGGGTTAGGAAATCACTGTTGGAGGCACTAAATGGTAGACTAGTTGACTCTCGTTTGCTTGCACATGATTATTGTCTCTCTATATCTTATAGATGATTGTGTTAGTCTGATTGTCATACACTAGTTGTGTTTCATGCTATAATCTTACTAGCATTATTACATGTGTACTTTTTGTATTAGATTTTTATTTTTGAAAAAAATTGGAAAAATACAAAAAGATTTTATTTTGATAAAAAATTTGGGAAAAAGACAAAAGGAGTTTTGTATTTTGTTTACACCTTTTATGAATGGACATTTAGGATGACCGAGTCACAATTTCATTCCATATCCATGTGACAATTTTATAGTGTTTTGATATGCGTCATCATTTCATTTTTGTGCTTTATCATTGTAGTTGTGCTAGAGAAAATGAGAGGTTTATTGTAACACCCCGCATTTTTGGTACATTTAATATTTAATTAATTCGGGAATTCTAAATTACTAGTGTGTTGTAATTTTAAATGAATTAATTATGGCAAAATATATTTAAATATTAATCGGGGACTGAATGGTTAATATTTAGGAAAATTTATTTACTAAGTGAATAGTAATAATTTATTTAAGTCATTTCGGGTGTTAATGACGGGATATACACTTATCTCAGCCGGGAGTCGGTATAGACTAAATTGGGTGTGAGATAAAGATTTTTATAAATTAATTTGGATGCCAATTCTGAGTGTACAGTTGAGTCCGGATGGGCCGAGATAGTCGCAAAAGTGTACCCGGGGGTAGTAAATGGGTCACGGGACGTTTTTAGACATAGTCGGGCCCACACGGGGGCATTTGGGTCACTTGGGCTTGGCCCATTAGGCTAAAAACGGGATTTAGGTTAATTGATAAATTAGAATAAATAAGGAAACGGCTGATGTGAGTTTAGAAAAAAGCTAAGTGTGTTAAGAAACCGTAATAGGAGTTAAAGGCAGATTTGGGGATCACAAGAGAGCCAACAAGAGTCATCTTCAACCTTGGAATTCATCTCCAAAACTCAGACTCTACGAAACCTAAGGAAAGTGGATAACTTGCTGTAGTATTGAATCTGTTTTTAATTCATATTTATGTGAAGTGATTTATTAAAAATTCGTTTTGGGTGTTAATGGCATAAACATGGGATTTTGAAAACAATAATCTGATTTACGAATTTGGTTAAGGATTCATGTAAAATCTGATAGTATAATTTGATGCATATCAAGTAGGATGATATCTGGATAAATAGAAACGAATTTGATGAAGGAATTTGGGGTGTAAATGGGTTAAGTGTTAAAGATGAATTTTTCCCCAAATTTAGAAATTATAGTTAATGGACGAATTTATGATGTTGGTGGACATTCTGGAGATCCCTAATAAGGTTTCTAACATAGATTAATGTTAAGAGGGCTTGAGGTAACTGGTAGAGGAAACTAGGGTTTGAAGAAATTCGTCCATGGCTGATTCTGTCTTCGCGAAGAAGACGAAGACCTGCTCGATCGATCGATCGAAGGTCTGAGGTCGATCGATCGAGGGTCGGCAGAATTTGACAGATTCGCCCAATTATGTATATAAAAGGAAAAATTTATATAATAATCTTTATGTAATTAATTATTGAGAAATTACTACATGAGTTTAAATCTAATTAATCGTGAGTAAAATTAATTAGGATTTGAAGTAGAAATGTGGGTGGCACGTCATGATTAAATACGGAGTTAGTGGACAAGTCCGGGAATATTGGTTGAGAGATACCGAGGTGTAATATTTTATTTAGGTAGAGGCTAAATAACTTAGATTCGGGGATTTAGACTCGGGTGAGGTTATTTCGGGCTACGAGAGTAAGTCCAAATTTATGATGGGGGCGACACCAAAAGTAACTTAATTAATTAATGTGCAAATTAATTAATAACTAGAGTTGGACTATAAACTTTAAATAAGTTGAATAGGCTTATGTTATGGATTTAGTACACAGTGTAGCCGGGACATTTTATATTTATATATATATATACAGATGTGATAGTATATATATGGTGTGTACATTAATATCAGTGGTTAGATATTATTATTCTATACTCTAGTGCTATAGGGGGAGGTTGCGCGTAGTGGATGAATCCCCTAGCTTGAGGAGTAGGGCGAGTATATTCCCAGGTCATAGCGTCCGTTATATGAGGTGAGGGGCATCTCACTTTCAGGAAAGGAATATGACCGCCTCCAATCATATGTTTAACCCAGTTAGTGAGCAATTCTGACTTGGGGTAACTAGGTTATGTGAATATACCTAGTGGGATAGCACTTTAGATAATTTATATCCTGTGAGTATTTTTACTCGGGTGGATGTTAGTATTATATGTATTTCAGTATGTTTGTGAATGCTGCAATATGACTAAGTGTATAACTAGGTAATTAATTGTATACGGGATAACTAATACAAAGCATGAGTTGTTTTATATGTATAACAAGTGTAGAAGTTATATGAATCTAAAAAGGGAAATGATTAATTAAGTTGATGTTACCAATAACTTAAAAATCATAATTACGGTATACTCGGTTAGAGCAGGATGGGTACAAGGAGACTTTATTAATTATCTAGTCATGAGATAAATAACTAGGTGATTTAATTAAAGCGTTAGTAGTGCACATTAGAGGAGGGGTAAGGAAGTCCTCAAGAGAGTGCGGCACTAACTAAAATATGAAGAGCATGCATATTTATTTATTACTGCAAGTTAATAATTTGCTAAATGTTTTCAAATGTTTTGGGTACTAACCCTTGCTATAAAAACTTTTAAAAACCTTTTAGGTGTCTAGCCACAGGGACGCCAGGCTTGACTAAATTCCAGGGACCGTTGCTGCAGCATATGTGGATGTTGCTGGACTTTGATAGACGCCTCATTTATTTATTCATAATGTAGAGACTCATTATCAGTTTATTCGAGCATGTTGCTCACAGTCCATTTTTATATTTGTTAGACTTGTTGGGATTTATTTCTGGTCTTTACGTTTGTTGGATTGTTGAACTGATGGTTTATTCGGTCAGTTAATTATTTGTGCATGGTTATTTTTAGTTAGCTGTGATTGCTATATTGTTTTATTTTTCCGCATGAGAAGTTCATTTAAATAAATGAAAGATAAAATTGACACCAGTCTATTTTTCTCACTTAGGTGGTTAGTAATTAAAAAGACGACAGTGATGCTAAGAATGAACCAACTGAGAAACCTGTTCTAACTTGATTTAGGACTGATCACCCGGGATTAATTAGGCGGGGTGTCACATATGGTATCAGAGCATCAGGTTCTAATGTCCTTAGGATCTGTGCGGCTTTCTACATTTCAGCGTAGCGTTCGGTTGTTATAGAGCCCTATTATTAGGACTGTTGATTATATTTTTCGCTTGTGAGATATCGTATTCCTGCTATTAGTTTTTGTATAAATTGTGTACTTATACAATTCTATCTATTTTAGATGCCACCGAAGAGACAGAGAGTGGAGTGGGCTGAGGCTAGGGATGAGGTGAGGGAGGCTCGTCAGGAGCCACAGATGCCGCCACCACCACCCCCACCCGAGTTGATTTCCACTACTCAGGTGGTAGTGATAGTCGCCCAGGCGGTTGAGACAGCGATGCAAGCTATGGAATCTCATTTTCCCCAGCCCCGGGCACCGCCTCCAGCGGCACTAGCAGTCCAGGCTCCAGTAGGGCCACCGTCTTGGCAGCGAGTTAGGGAGACCTTTCATAAGGGTCACTCACCTGAGTTTCAAGGTAGCACCGATGTGGTGGAGGCTTGTGACTGGAAGAAGTATATTCAGCTCCATCTGCGCATGCTGGAGTGTGCCGATGTGCAGAGGCAAATGCTTGCTTCCTTTCGTCTGTCGGAGGCAGCCTTACAGTGGTGGGAGTCAGTTACCACCACTGAGGAGCGAGATTTAATGACGATATCCGAATCCAGGGTGCGATTTGACCGTAAATACGTTCCACCAGCGGTAAAGGCTGAGATGAGAAAGAAGTTCAGTGAGTTGATACAGGGTGACCGGTTAGTGGCAGACTATGAGCAAGAGTTCACCCGTTTGGCCAACTTTGTGCCAAATGAGGTGAGCGATGAGGAGCGGAAGAAGTCAAGGTTCATGAATGGCTTAGCCTGGAGGATCAGGCAGCATTTGATTGGGAATCCGACGTTAATGACTTATACAGATGTCGTTAATGCCGCCCTCGTACATTGTCAGGATCATCGTTTCCATGCGAAGGGGAATAAGAGAGCAGGTGAACCGAGCCAGCAGGGCAAGGCGATTACGGGTAGTGACACGAGTAGTACTCAGCAGTAAATTTTTATTCAGTAGGGGAACCAGGCTAAGAAATTTAGGCCTGGTGAGTTCCGACCGGGAGCACAGGGGTTCAGGCAGGGGCAGCCGGGCCCTAATCAGCAGCAACAGGTTCCTCATGGCCAAGGGAACAACCGGGGAGGCCAGCAGGGCCAGCCACGTCAGGGCCAACGATAGGGAGATGGTCAGAAACGTTGTTTTATCTGTGGCCAGCCAGGACACTTCAAGAGGGAGTGCCCGCAAAGGTGCAGAGGCCATCAACAAGGTGCCTAACAGGGGAAGATGCCGCCAGCAGCACCAGCTCCACCCGCCCCACAGCAGCAGGGGCAGATGCACTACGGGCGTGTGTATGACGTCCGGGATGTTCCCAATCCTCCAGCACAGCAGGCGCCGCCAGCAGTTGAGGGTATGTTTCTAATCTATGGTATTGAGGGTAACATACTTTTTGACACGGAAGCATCACATTCATTCATTAAATCTAATTTTGCTAAACGGGTTGGGTTATTAGAGACCGCGGGTAGCCTTCGTATGTGTGTAGAGTCGCCAGTAGGCAACGGGGCTTTTATTCACCCGATTTGTAGGGGAGTAGACGTTTTAATTGGGAGACTTAGTTTAGCAGCAGACCTCTTAGTGTTAGATATGGAGGGGTACGATGTCATACTGGGTATTGATTGGTTGGCAGGATATCGGGCGACCATAGATTGTTACGAGAGGACAATAGTGTTCTCTATTCCGGGACAGGAGATGTTCCTGATAGCGATGCCTCTACCTGAGGGAGGGTCGCGCACAGACTTGCATTACATCGAGGAGGAAACCTCACAGGAGGTGGTGGTTCCTTTGGACTCTATTCCATGGAGTACATCACCATGGGGTGCACCGGTGTTGTTTGTAAATAAGCGAGATGGTTCACTCCGCTTGTGCGTGGATTATAGGGAGCTGAACAAGGTGACGATACGGAACAAGTATTCGTTGCCTCGGATTGATGATTTATTTGACCAATTGAGAGGGGCGTCTTACTTCTCCAAGGTCGACTTGAGGTCAGGGTATCATCAACTGCGTATCCGAGAGGAAGATGTTCCTAGGACCGCTTTCTTATCACGGTATGGATCATATGAGTTCAGGGTGATGCCGTTCGGGCTCACCAATGTACCAGCAGTGTTCATGGATCTCATGAACAGGGTTTTCAGGGAGTATCTGGATCAGTTTGTCATCGTGTTTATTGATGACATCCTAATCTACTCGCGCACCGAGGAGGAGCACGCAGAGCATCTGCATATGGTTTTACAGACACTACGGGACCACAAACTCTATGCCAAATTCGGGAAGTGTGGATTTTGGCTGCGGGAGGTACAGTTCCTTGGTCACGTTGTGTCAGACCGGGGTATTGCGATGGATCCGAGTAAAGTGTCAGCGGTGAGGGAGTGGGGACAGCCCACGACACCGACCGAGGTGCGCAGTTTTCTGGGTTTGGACGGTTATTACAGGCGGTTCATTAAGGGATTCTCAAAGATTGCGGGCCCTTTGACGAATCTGACTCGGAAAGAGGTACCTTTCACTTGGGATGATCATTGTCAATTGGCGTTCGACGAGCTAAAGGACAAGTTGACATCTGCACCCATATTTACATTACCGAAAGGAGGGCTAGAGTATTGGGTTTACACTGACGCATCCTTAAGGGGACTTGGGGGTGTGCTTCAGCAGGAAGAAATGGATATAGCTTATGCTTCCAGAAAGATAAAGCCCCACGAGAGGAATTACCCCACTCACGACATGGAGTTAGCAGCGGTCGTTTTTGCTTTGAGGATATGGAGGCATTATCTTCTAGGAGAGCAGTTCACTTTATTCACGGATCACAAGTCACTTCAGTATCTCTTCACACAGAAGGATCTGAATATGAGGCAGAGGCGGTGGCAAAAATTAGTGAAAGACTACCAGTTTGATATTCAGTATCATCCTGGTAAGGCTAATGTGGTAGCAGACGCATTGAGCCGAAGACCGACTGGGGAGATATCAGAAGTCTGGAAAGCGAAGTGGAGAGAGCTTCGATATGAGGATGATGTAGCCAGGGCCTGCATGTCAGCATTATCCATCACACCTGAGATCATTATACGGGTTGTGAAAACTCAGGCAGAGGATCAGATTTGCTGGGATAGGGTGGGCCAGTTGTTAGCTGAGGGGGTAGAGGGTTACTCAATTAGATCAGAAGGAGGCTTGCGCCTTAATGGTAGGTTAATAGTGCCGGAGGATGAGGAGTTGAGGCACACTGTTATGACAGAGTCCCATGGTTCAAAATTTGTGGTACATCCCGGCGGGGATAAAATGTACCAGGATATGAGGAGGCAGTATTGGTGGGCAGGGATGAAATGGGACATAGCGGAGTTTGTTTTGAAATGTGCCACATGTCAGCTTGTGAAAGTTGACCACCAGAGACCATCAGGGATGCTAAACCATTAGAAATTCCCGTGTGGAAGTGTAAGAGCATCTCCATGGACTTCATTACAGGGTTACCTGCATCGCAGAGGGGTCATGACTCCATTTGGGTTATTGTGGATCGGTTGACCAAGGTGGCCCACTTCCTGTCGATTCGCACGAACTTTGAGACGATGCGTTATGCGCAGCTATTCATAGCGGAGATTGTTAAGCTGCATGGGGTATCGATAAATATTGTATCCGACCGAGACAAAATCTTTGTCGCCCACTTTTGGCAGAGCTTTCAGGAGGCCATGGGCACGGAATTACGCTTGAGTACAACATATCACCCACAGACTGACGGGCAGACTGAGAGAGTTAATCAGATGCTGGAAGACATGCTCAGAATGTGCATTTTAGACTTCGGGGGAGGTTGGGAGAAATATCTTCCTTTGGTAGAGTTTGCGTATAACAACTCTTACCAATTCACGATTGGCATGGCACCGTTTGAGGCACTGTACGAGAGACCTTGTCGTTCACCCGCTTGTTGGTTAAACGTGGCGAACAACAAACTCTTGGGGCCAGAGATTGTCCCGGAGACATCTGCCAAGATAGAGTTGATTCGAGGGAGGATTCGAATAGCTCAGGATAGGCAGAAGAGTTATGTTGATGCTTCACGGAGACATGTGGAGCTAGAAGTTGGGGACCAGGTTTTAGTCCGGGTATCCCCTATGAAAGGAGTGATGAGGTTCGGCAAGAAGGGTAAGTTAGCGCCGAGGTACGTAGGACCTTTCCCTATTATTGAGAGGGTGGGATCGGTAGTGTATAGACTGGGATTACCAGAACATCTTCAGCGAATACATGATGTGTTCCATGTGGCATCGCTGAAGAAATATCGAAGGAGCGAGAGAGCCTTTTGGCACATTCCACTCGAGGATATCGATTTACAGCCAGACATCTCGTATGAGGAGAAACCGGTGGCTATTCTGGACCGTAGTGAGCGGAAATTATGATTCAAGGTTGTTCCACTGGTTAGAGTTCAGTGGGGTCATCACAATGTTGACGAGTCTACTTGGGAGCGGGAGGAGGATACGCGGGAACAATATCCAGAGCTATTCACCACAGGTATGACCTAATTTCGGGGACGAAATTCCTTTGTAAGGGGGGGAGTATGTAACACCCCGCATTTTTGGTACATTTAATATTTAATTAATTCGAGAATTCTAAATTACTAGTGTGTTGTAATATTAAATGAATTAATTATGGAAAAATATATTTAAATATTAATCGAGGAGTGAATGGTTAATATTTAGAGAAATTTTTTTACTAAGTGAATAGTAATAATTTATTTAAGTCATTTCGGGTGTTAATGACGGGATATACACTTATCTCAGCCGGGAGTCGGTATAGACTAAATTGGGTGTGAGAAAAAGATTTTTATAAATTAATTCGGATGCCAATTCTGAGTGTACAGTTGAGTCCGGATGGGCCGAGATAGTCGCAAAAGTATACCCGGGGGTAGTAAATGGGTCACGGGACGTTTTTAGACATAGTCGGGCCCACACGGGGGCATTTGGGTCACTTGGGCTTGGCCCATTAGGCTAAAAACGGGATTTAGGTTAATTGATAAATTAGAAGAAATAAGGAAACGGCTGATGTGAGTTTAGAAAAAAGCTAAGTGTGTTAAGGAACCCTAATAGCAGTTAAAGGCAGATTTGGGGATCACAAGAGAGCCAACAAGAGTCATCTTCAACCTTGGAATTCATCTCCAAAACTCAGACTCTATGAAACCTAAGGCAAGTGGAAAACTTGCTGTAGTATTGAATCTGTTTTTAATGCATATTTATGTGAAGTGATTGATTAAAAATTCGTTTTGGGTGTTAATGGCATAAACATGGGATTTTGAAAACAATAATCTGATTTACGAATTTGGGTAAGGATTCATGTAAAATCTGATAGTATAAGTTGATGCATATCTGGTAGGATGATATCTGGATAAATAGAAACGAATTTGATGAAGGAATTTGGGGTGTAAATGGGTTAAGTGTTAAAGATGAATTTTTCCCCAAATTTAGAAATTGTAGTTAATGGACGAATTAATGATGTTGGTGGACATTCTGGAGATCCCTAATAAGGATTCTAACATGTATTAATGTTAAGAGGGCTTGAGGTTACTGGTAGAGGAAACTAGGGTTTGAAGAAATTCGTCCATGGCTGATTCTGTCTTCGCGAAGAATACGAAGACCTGCTCGATCGATCGATCGAAGGTCTGAGGTCGATCGATCGAGGGTCGGCAGAATTTGACAAATTCGCCCAGTTATGTATATAAAAGGAAAAATTTATATAATAATCTTTATGTAATTAATTATTGAGAAATTAATACATGAGTTTAAATCTAATTAATCGTGAGTAAAATTAATTAGGATTTGAAGTAGAAATGTGGGTGGCACGTCATGATTAAATACGGAGTTAGTGGACAAGTCCGGGAATATTGGTTGAGCGATACCGAGGTGTAATATTTTATTTAGGTAGAGGCTAAATAACTTAGAGTCGGGGATTTAGACTCGGGTGAGGTTATTTCGGGCTACGAGAGTAAGTCCAAATTTATGGTGGGGGCGACACCAAAAGTAACTTAATTAATTAATGTGCGAATTAATTAATAACTAGAGGTTGACTATAAACTCAAAATAAGTTGAATAGGCTTATGTTATGGATTTAGTACACGGTGTAGCTGGGACATTTTATATTTATATATATATACGGATGTGATAGTATATATATGGTGTGTACATTAATATCAGTGGTTAGATATTATTATTCTATACTCTAGTGCTATAGGGGGAGGTTGCGCGTAGTGGATGAATCCCCTAGCTTGAGGAGTAGGGCGAGTATATTCCCAGGTCATAGCGTTCGTTATATGGGGTGAGGGGCATCTCACTTTCAGGAAAGGAATATGACCGCCTCCAATCGTATGTTTAACCCAGTTAGTGAGCGATTCTGACTTGGGGTAACTAGGTTATGTGAATATACCTAGTGGGATAGCACTTTAGAGAATTTATATCCTGTGAGTATTTTTACTTGGGTGGATGTTAGTATTATATGTATTTCAGTATGTTTATGAATGCTGCAATATGACTAAGTGTATAATTAGGTAATTAATTATATACGGGATAACGAATACAAAGCATGAGTTGTTTTATATGTATAACAAGTGTAGAAGTTATATGAATCTAAAAAGGGAAATAATTAATTAAGTTGATGTTACCAATAAGTTAAAAATCATAATTACGGTATACTCGGTTAGAGTAGGGTGGGTACAAGGAGACTTTATTAATTATCTAGTCATGAGATAAATAACTAGGTGATTTAATTAAAGCGTTAGTAGTGCACATTAGAGGAGGGGTAAGGAAGTCCTCAAGAGAGTGCGGCACTAACTAAAATATGAAGAGCATGCATATTTATTTATTACTGCAAGTTAATAATTTGCTAAATGTTTTGAAATGTTTTGGATACTAACCCTTGCTATAAAAACTTTTAAAAACCTGTTAGGTGTCCAGCCACAGGGACGCTAGGCTTGACTAAATTCCAGGGACCGTTGCTGCAGCATATGTGGATGTTGCGGGACTTTGATAGACGCCTCATTTCTTTATTCATAATGTAGAGACTCATTGTCAGTTTATTTGAGCATGTTGCTCATAGTCCATTTTTATATTTGTTAGACTAGTTGGGATTTATTTCTGGTCTTTACGTTTGTTGGATTGTTGAACCGATGGTTTATTCGGTCAGTTAATTATTTGTGCATGGTTATTTTTAGTTAGCTGTGATTGCTATATTGTTTTATTTTTCCGCATGAGAAGTTCATTTAAATAAATGAAAGATAAAATTGACACCAGTTTATTTTTCTCACTTAGGTGGTTAGTAATTAAAAAGAAGACAGTGATGCTAAGAATGACCCAACTGAGATACCTGTTCTAACTTGATTTAGGACTGATCACCCGGAATTAATTAGGCGGGGTGCCACATTTATCACTTGGGTCGACTAGTTAAATACTGATATTTTTGACATTTAATTCACATTGTACAATTAACATTTATGTTCCAAATTCATATTTTGTTTGATTGATTAATCATTCTGTTTTTTTGTAAAACAACGAAATGGGATGGGTATGTTTAATGGAGTGCGGAACGGATTGGATGCTTGGAATTGAAAGCTTTATAGTTGTCATAAAGTGTTTTGGATTGTTTATGTAACTATTTTGAAATGTTTTGTTACTTTTTTGGACTACATTTAGTATTGATTTGTATTAGATACAAGTTGGTACTAATTTCGATTATTTTTCGAATTGTTTTGATCTATTTTTTGGGTTGTTTTGGACTATGTAAATGGGACTATTTTGTAATATATTTTTAAGAGTGTTTTGTATTAAATTTATGTTGGGACTCTTTTGGAATACATTTAGGACAGTTTTGTAAAGCATATTGATATTAATTACAAGTACTTTTTAAAAATTAAATGGTAAAAAAAACTCTTTTGTAATTTTAGAATAATTATTTCCAAATATTCAAAGTAATAATAGTTCTAGGTAACTTGGAATTTTTGAAATGTCATGGATAAACTAATTTCTAAAAATAAACCCCATTATAATAATAAAACTAGCTTTTAGCTTCGCACGATGCGCGGGAGCTTTAGAACTCTTGTTATACAATCCAATGCCAACATACTTACAAAAATAGAGGTAAAATATATAACATTAAAAGACATATTGTTTGATAATTGCCTTTAATCTAAAAAAATTATAAAAGGCTAACGAATATAAGTATTTCATCTGTAGAATATTTGATGCCAAACAAATACTTATATGTAAAATTGGAATGCAAAAAAGAGAATATTTAATGATGAAGTAAGGGGAATTACGAATCTAAAAAATAATAGAACACACACACACACACACACACACACACACACATATATATATATATATATATTAAAAAATATTTTTTAAATATAAATTATTTTTTTATACAACTATAGTGTTAAAAACTTTTTATAATTTTTATAAGAAAACTTGATTTTATAAAGATAAGTATAAATATTTATTATGTATAAAAATTGTATTTTTGTAAAGTAATTTTTTTTAAACTCTAGTTTTTAACTTCATTTATTTACATAAATTGTGTCTTAAAAGGTTCTTTCATAAATAAAAATAAAAATAAATTAAGGAAAAGATGTTTTTATAAAATAATGTTAATGTTCAAAATCCAATATAAAAAACCTTAATTCCCCTTACTTCAATGTTCAAAAATTACTTTTTATAAAGTAATGTTAACGTGCAAATTTTATAGATTGTTTTTGAAAATTATACATTTTATTATAAAAAAATATTTTTTTGAGTTATACATAAAAAAAACATTTTATAATAAACATTTTTTTGTATATAACTCAAAAAATATTTTTTATAAAAAGTATGCAATTTATATTGGATTTTGAACATTAATATTACTTTATAAAAACATCTTTTCCTGAAAAAAATTATTTTTATTTATAAGAACAGCCTTTTAAAACAAAATTTATGTAAAGAAAAGAAGTTAAAAACTCTAGTTGTTAGGAAATTACTTTATAAAAATACAACTTTTATATATAATAAAATAATTTATAATTATCTTTATAAAATCAACTTTTGTAACATTTTTATAGAAAAAAAAGAGCTAAAACTATAGGTTTTATTTAAAAATAAATTTATATTTATATTTTTACTAAAAGAGTATTATTTTAAAAAATAATTTAGATTTATAAAACAATTTTTTCAAAAGATTATATACAAATATATTTTTTTTAATGAAAGATGAAAATAGTCTTTTTAAAAAGATTTTTTATATATATATATATATATATATATATATATATATATTATTTTTAAGAAAGATGAAAAGAGTCTTACATTTATTTTGTAAAGTTTTTATAGAAAAAAAGAGCTAGAACTACAGTTTTTATAAAAAATGAATTTATATTTATATTTTTACCAAAAGAGTATTGTTGTAAAAAATAATTTATATTTATAAAACATTTTTAAAAAAATATTATAAACAAATATATTTTTTTAAGAAAGATGAAAAGACTCTTTTTAAAAAGATTATATATATATATATATATATATATATATATATATATTAGATATGGAATTGGATTTTTTTATTTGGGGAATTTTAAAGACATAGCTGCATCGCATCAACTTCAAGGTTGCTTTCGATGCGCCATATGGAAACTTGAAATGATTTCATACAGCACAACCACCCAAACGTCATCATGACTATACATATTCTCACGCGTGGGAAAATTCAAACATCTTTTTTTAAAACAATCCAACGTTAAAAATTCAAATATCCCAAGAATTAAACTTTTATTTCTCTTCCACTTCGTTTACCTTCATCATTTTACAAAACCAGAGCTAAACCCTTCTTAGAGAGAGAAATTATTTTTCCTCCATTGTTGCTACCTTCTCAGCTCCAACCTCTATGCTAACTCCAGTTTCCTCCACCACCATCGCCACTCTCAGGTTGTTCTCCACTGTCTTCTTCTTTCTCCTTCCTTTGTATACCCGATAAACCTCTCTCCTTTTCTTGACAATTTAAATGGCTTATCGAGTGTTTCAGTTGCCCCTGCTGCAAGCCCAACCTAGTTCCCCGCCAAAACACCACCGCCATAATGGTGGCGCGCCAAGAGCAGCTCCATTATTACTGTTGTCCCCCTGTTTTTGGCCAAGGTGACAACTTTGCTAATGAGTGTAAGACGTTTTCTGCCAATACCAAGTATGACCCCATGACGCTTGGTGATGAAGACAAAGAAAAAGGAGGTTGGGGTATTCTGGCCTCTGAGAAGACTATAAGGTTTTGTTTGGACCGTGGAGACTTTCTATGCTCCCAGATTGATTTTGAAGGACCTGGAGGTTACCCAACCCATTTTTCCCCATGGTTTAACTATATCCAAGCCACTTACGCTGTTGTCCTTTCTAAGGTTGGCCTCCACAAAGCCTTCTAGTTTGGATACTGCACGCTCTCCAAGCACAATGATGCTCTTCAAGTCCTAGTATCTCGATGGAACATCACTACTCACACCTTCCATACTGCATGGGATGAGTTTACCATTACTCTGGAGGAGGATGTCTGCGAGCTTTTAGAAATTGAGTCGGCAGGAACCTCATCTTACTCTGATGAGGCCTTAGATGACGATGAGGCAGTTGTCCATTCTGACTTGGACCAAATATGTCGGAGCTGCATGGGGAGTTAAAATAAATTTACCTTCACTCCTTTAATCACCTTCCTCTTCCATATGGATTCCTCTAAGTCTAGATCTTCTTCCGAAGTGGTTTATGTCAAGGGAAAACGTACATCTATTGAGTCATCTACATTCAATCTTTGTCTCCTTTCTCATTTTCTTCTGCCTGGAAAACCTAATGACCAGCCTAGAATAGACCTTATAAACATTTTTGTGAGGTTGGGAAGGGGGTTTAAGCTCCTTCTGGTTGCCTTAACGCTGAGGTCCCTCTACACCTGGCTCGATAGGACCCATCTTAACATAAAGCGTTATCTTGACCGATATAACGTGGGAAACTTTTCCAATGCCCTCTTTCTGACAGTCTTTTTCTATATGAGATTCCTAGAGATAGCCCTAGTTGAGGTATTTATGCCAATTCAGGAAGATCTCAAGCCCCGTCCCCTTCTACGTTGGTCAAAGAAACAAAGTCATAAGGACATCATGTCTGTCTTTGACAAATTTTCTTCTTTTGTACCGAGTCCCTACAACGAGGAATCTTTTGCTCACACTTAATCATTTTTCTCCCATAACTCTCGAAGAGTTGAAGCTATTTTTAAGGAGATGATTTATGTTGATCCCTCGTTAGCCATTGTGCTTATGCTTACTCCAGTATCTTTACCGTCATTCATTGAATGGGGCTCTTTGTCTAAACCTTACAACCCCAATAGTTTTTCTCGTTAGTTTGGCTATGATCAAGGTGTCCCTGTCCAAGTCTTTCAGGGTTCTCGTGAGATGATATCTTTCTTTCAAGCCTACTTTTAATATACCGTTCCATCTACTTCAGTGTTATGCCGTGAATTTAGTGGGAAACTTACTCTTCCAGGTCTCCATATGCAAGGTGATATTTCTTCTCATTTTACAATGAAGTTTTGGCTAATTCAGGTGGCCAAAATTGAAGAATTCATTCAAAGTCCCTCTAAATACCCTCCAGTTCTCGGGTTCGCACCCCTTCAGCTTGGTCTTAAGGGCAACTTTGTTCTGGGGATTGAGTTTCCTTTGAATAGTATTCCTAAGGGACCTCCTGCTGAGCCGCCTCCTTATATTCCTCTAAGAGATGTTCCTTAAAAGGCAAAGAAGGATCCCACTTCCCAAAAACCTACCCCTATTATTTCTACTGAAGGTTCCCACAGTGTGAGACCTTCTCAACCACCTCCCAAAAAATTCAAAACCACCACAAAATCCAAGTCAAGGTCCAAGTTTACTTCTGTTGCCACTCCTCTAGTTTTTATCCCTCCTGAAGCAGTTCCCCTCTTCTAGAGGATCTTGTCGAGAAATGTCGTCTAGAGATTACACGGGTGATGAAGGAGTTTCAAGTAGACCATGCTATACCCCCAATGCCTAAAGAAGCTTTCCCCCGGGTCTCAACATCTTCAACTCCCAAGGTCACAAGTTCTCGTGTGGGGGGCTAAATACCTTATGGCAATGGTGACCCCTATCAGAGAAAAAAGAGTTGGGCACCAAGTCCACTCACAAGTGTGCCTATGAAGTACGTTGTAATACCTCGTATTTCTGCATATTTAGAATTCATTTAAGTTTATAATTAATTCAGTTTATTTTAAATTACATGTGTGACGTAATTTAATGGAATTAAATATTAATGTGATTATTAACTATTAATAGAGAGATAATGATTAATATTATGAAATAAATTTACTAAGTGAGTAGTAAATGATTTGCAATAATGAAAATGCGTCGTAGCTAGTGATATTGACCTATTGATATTTTATCTCAATTAGGAGTCACCTGTAGACTATTTGGGGTTGAGATAGGAAATTGTGGTGGAATGACTCGAATGATGATTTTGAAGGCACGGTTAGTTTCGAAGAGGCCAAAATAGTCGAAATAGTGTACCTGTGGATAGTAATTGGGTCCCGAAGCCTTTTTAGACACAATCGGGCCTAACGGAGGTATTTTGGTCTTTTGGGTTTGGCCTATAGGCTTAATTTAGGGATTAGGGAAACTTAACCTAGGTCTGAGAGACTTGGGAAGCCATTATTCATTCCTAAACACAAAATCTTGAGAGTAGAGAGAAGGGAGAAATAAGAAAAGAAAAAAGGAAGGAGAACGAGCATTCCGGGCAAAGCTTCATGAGATTTTCGAGAAGAGATCACCAAAATCTATTCCTAAAGGCAAGTATTTTCTTGTTTTTGTGAGTTATAGTTAATAATGTTGATTGTTGAAATTGTGGTAACAAATCTGGAAATTAGAAAACTTTTGAGTATAAATCTTACTAATTTTTATATTGAAGAAATTGTTGAAACCCGTTTGTCTAGATGAATTCGTTGAGAAATTTCCATGTTATAAAGTAGTAGAAATTCTGGGTTCTAAAGGTTGAAGATGTTGAAGATATCCAATAATGGTGAAATTAATGATTTTTGAGAAAATGGGTTAAAGGTTAAAATCAGTAATTAAGTGTGTAGATTAATTATTAATAATGGAAATCATAAAATTTATGATAATGATTGATGATATGATCTTAGAGAATAAGTTTGGTGATGATTTAAATTGATTAGAGGGTCAATTGAGCATTTGGGAGAAACATAAAACGAAGGACCCGTTCTAGGGTTATTTAGGTAGGCCCGGTCGACCGGGGCCCCAGGCGATTGAATGGTAGTCGTAGATTTTGCCTTTTGGGATAATAGTTGGTATGAATGGGAAGGGTCGGTCGACCGGGGGTCCAGGGCCAGTCGACCGGTACCCTATTTTTTAGCGAGGTTTGGGATTTTAAAACGGGAAACTTAAAACGCAAATAACTTTCTCATCCGGACTCGGATTGACGTGCCGTTTGTGGCCACGCATAGCGAGATCAGAGGAGTACGTTGTCTTAGAGATTTTATTACTTAGACATAAAATGTTAAAAGTCTAAAATACCCTTGAAGTTGTAATGAGTGACGAAACTTCCCCAATTGGAAATCAAACTTGGTAGGAACCTCGTGAAGTTAATAAGAACCTAACCGAGTATATAGAAGGTGAAATATATGATCCTATAGTTAATAATAAATGGCGGGGTGTAACTATTTAGGGTTGGAAAGTATATATTATGATTGGGCTCAGTAACACTTGGAATATATATAAGTGTGTGAATTATATATATATATATATATATATATATATATATATGTGTGTGTGTGTGTGTGTGTGTGTGTGAATTGAATGCAAATTGTATTTATATAAACTCTTTACTCGAGTATGCTATCGGGGAGGTTGCGTGTAGTGGGCGGTCCTTCCTTGGCGATTCTAGCGGGGTTTGGATTGTAGCTCCAGGTTATAGTACTCGAGTGGCTCCTACCGTGATGAGAGGATGATGTCATGCAGGTCTTCAAGTAAGATGCATTGAAATCCTAAGGCCTATGTATAAGTAACCACCTCCATTATTTATTTACGATTTGGGTTCGGTGGTGAGATCCCGACCCGGTGACCAGTGTTGACACATGATGTGCCTAGCACCCAATAGCATATAAGATATCCACATTTGATAGAATCATGGTATGAAGATGTTATATATATATATATACACACACACGTAGTGAGTGATGCATGTATATATTTATAGATATTGTGTGAATATCTATTGGTAATTGTTGACGTGGTGTATAGTATATTCATATAGATAAGGGTTATATATATGTTATACTAATTGTATAAAGATACTTAGTCTCTATGGGGTGATTAGAGGGCTACCTTAGATAATCATTATAGTCTAGCGGGATCCAGTCATATCTGATAGGAATAAATGAATGCAATATGTTTTCACTATAGAGGAGAGGTGAGACTATTCTCAAGGGAGTGCGACCGTGAAATTAATTATGAACATTATATACTACACATTTTATTTATTGCAATAAAATGCTTGCTAAATATTTTTAAAGAACTTGGGCTCTGACCCGTGTGTTAATTATTTTCAAAACCTTTTAGGTTTCTAGCCACAGGGACGCCAAGGTTGATGATCTGTTCCAGGGATGCGTAGCTACATCACGTGTGGATGCTTGCAGAACTTTGATTAGACGCCTCAGTTATTGCATCTCTAGCATAGGCCTCTTATTAGTTTTTTCTTTTAGGCGTGTTGCCCCTTCAGCTGCTTTAGTTATTCAGTTTCATTTATTCAGACTTTGTATTTGGCTTCAGATTTAATCCTTTAAACTTATGGTTTGGATTTATTTGGTTTTAGAGCAGAAGGTTGTTTGGCAATTATTTATTTATCTGGTGATGTTCAGACTTCCATACTTATGTGAATGTTTTTTACTCTTTTGCTTCCTCGTGTAGTTCGTTAATGAAAGATAAAATTAGATACTGGTTCAATTAATAACTAGGTGGTTAGTAATTAAAAAGTTTTCGACAGTAATGCTAAGAATGAACCAATTGAGAATCTTATTTTAATATAATAAAGGACTGATCAACCGGTATTTAATTAGGCGGGGTGTCACAGATGGTATCAGAGCATCAGGTTCTAGTGTCCATAGCATTTGAACGGTTTACTACGATTTCAGCATTTGCGTCCTTTGATATAGAACCTTATTATTAAGATTGTTGTACTCATCTTTACGTATTTGAGGATATCATGCTTCTGCTATCTATTTGTGTATTAATTGTGAACTCATACAACTCAATTTGATTTTAGATGCCGCCTAAGAGAGGGAGACCAGCAAGGGTAGCAGTGACAGATAAGGTTATAGAGGCTCATCAGGAGCCAGAAATACCGCAGCCGTATCCACAGCCGGGGATGGTGATGACTGCACAGGTGGCCGAGATAGTGGCACAGGCTGTCAATACAGTAATGACAGCCATGGCAGTCCACTTTCCGTAGACATAGCCACATGCGCCAGTGGTCGCTGTTGTACAGGCCCAGCCGGGGCCATCTACGTGGCAGAAAGTTAGGGAGGATTTTCAGAAAGGCCACCCACCGGAGTTCCAGGGGAGCTCAGATGTGATAGTAGTGTACCAGTGAAAGAAGGACCTACAATGTTATCTACGTATGATTGAGTGCAGATACATTCAGAAGCAAATGTTAACAACTTTCAAGCTTATATGAGTTGCATTACAGTGGTGGGAGTCCGTTACCACCTCAGATGAAAGAGATACGATGCCCATTGTGGAGTTTTGGGAGTGGTTCGATCGCAAATATTTTTCGTCAGCTGTTCAGACGGAGATGAGGAGGAAATTTAATGATGTGACCCAGGGTGACCACTCAGTGGAGAAATACGAAGAGGAATTCACTCGTTTGGCTAACTTTATGCCAGATGAGGTGAATAGTAAAGACAAGAAGAAGCTCAAGTTTAGGGATGGGCTAGTCTAAAAAATCAGGAAACACTTACATGGAAACCTAGCGTTGATGACTTATACATAAGTCGTCAATGCTTCACTATTGCATTATCAAGACCATCGCTTCCATCTCAAGGGATGAAAGGGGACGGGTGAGTCGAGTTAGCTAGGCAGGTTAGGGGAAATGATGCCAGCGGGGCACCACAACAGCAGATGGTGAGATATCATGGGTAGGATTCCCGATAGGGGGATTAGGCCAAGAGGTTTAGACCAGGAGGATACTGACCTAAGGGTCAGGGATTCAGGAAGGGCGACCAAGGCCTTAATCAGTAGCAACAGGTCCCCCAGGGCCACTAGGTCCAAGGTAATAATGGGGGAGGCCATCAGGATCGAGGCCACTAGGACCAGCATCAAGGGCAGCCTCATCAGGGCCAGAGGCAGAGAGAGTTTGAGGGAAAATGCTTTACTTGTGGACATACGGGCAAAGGAGTAGGGACTACCCACAGCAGGGTAAAGCTCAGTAGCAGGGTGCCCAGTAGGGGCAGTAGGCACCGCTGCCTCCAGTGCCACCAACCCCACAGCAGTCGTAGGGGCAAATGCATTACGGACGTGTTTATAATGTCTCCGACGTAGCCATGCCACCAGCACCGTAGGCACCACTAACAGTCGAGGATACATTTCCTATTCACGGTATTGAGGGTAGGATCCTTTTTTATATGGAAGCGTCGCACTCGTTTATTGTTACTAAATTTTCACGAGCAGTCGGTCTATTAGAGATAGCCGATAGTCTCTTTATGTGTGTAAAATCACTGATGGGTAGTGGGTCACTTATACCCTCGATGTATAGAGGAGTAAACATCGTGGTCGGGAGATTGAGTCTAGCAGTAGACCTTCTTGTGTTAGATATGGAAGGGTATGACATTATTTTAGGTATGGAATTATTGGGGGGTTACATTGCGATGGTAGAATTCAATGAGAGGACCATTGTATTCTCTATTTCGGGACAGGATATGTTCCTAGTGGCGATGCTTCTTCTCGAGGGAGGATCGCGCACTCACTTATATTATATTGAGGAGGAGACCTCACGGGAGGTGGTTATCTCTTTAGACTCGATTCCAATCAGTAGGGGATTCAAGGATATGTTTCAGGAGATACCTGAATTACCACCCAGTCGGGAAATTGAGTTTATATTGGACTTAGCATCGGACTCGAGACAGATTGCCCGAGCATCGTATCGCATAGCTCCTTTAGAGATACAGGAATTGAGAGAGCATATACACTAGCTCTTGGGGCAGGGTTTTATTCGGCGGAGCACATCATCGTGGGGTGCGCCGGTGTTGTTTGTGAAAAATAGGGATGGTTCATTTCGCTTGTGTGTAGACTACAGGGAGCTGAACAAGGTCACGATGCGAAATAAATATTCGTTGCCCCGAATCAATGACCTATTTGACCAGTTGAGAGGAGCGGGGTACTTCTCCAAGATAGACCCGAGGTCAGGTTATCACCAGTTGCGCATTCGAGAGGAGGACATTCCTAAGACCATTTTTTGTCACGGTATGGATCGTACAAGTTCAGGATGATGTCGTTTGGGCTCTCCAATGCACCAGCAGTGTTCATGGATATCATGAACATAGTTTTTCGAGAATTTCTTGACCAATTCGTGATCGTGTTCATAGATGACATTTTAGTCTACTCTCGTATGGAGGATGAGCAATCAGAGCATCTGCATATGGTTCTGCAGACATTACGGGACCATTAGTTGTACACCAAATTTGGGAAGTGTGGATTTTAGCTACGGGAAGTACAGTTTCTAGGCCATGTTGTGTCCGACAGGGGTATTATTATTGATCTGAGTAAAGTATCGGTGGTGAGGGAGTGGGGCCAGCCCATGACACCGATCGAGATTTGTAGCTTTCTGGGGTTGGCCAGTTAAAATTGTCGCTTCATTAAGGGGTTCTCGAAGATTGCGGATCCATTGACGAACCTGACTCGCAAGGGGGTACCATTTGTGTGGAGTGACCACTGTCGGTTAGCTTTCGATGAGCTAAATGACAAACTGACATCAGCACATGTACTTGCACTGCCTAGGGGAGGTTTGGAGTACTGTTCTAAATCGATGCATCCTTGTAGGTAGTTGGGGGTGTATTGCAGCAGGATGAGAGGGATATAGCTTATGCATCTCAGAAGCTTAACCCCATGAGAAGAATTACCCCACACGCGACCTTTAGTTGGCAACGGTTGTGTTTGCTTTGAGGATATAGAGGCACTATCTTCTGGGGGACGAGTTTACGTTATTCATGGACCACAAATCACTTCAGTAGGTAAGTCACTCAAATTCTACTAATCTAAGTCATAGGTTCACTCATTCCCCAATTTTATTACATTTTAAATTACACGGATTAATCTCATCAATTTCACATTAATTAATTTATCAAAGTAGTGTCACCCAACTACAATACCCAACTCCCTCATTCGGTCCGTACCTTCACCCTTAAGAATATATTACACCAAGTCCCACTATTAGGTAAAACACCCTATTCAATAGTTGATTATTTACTAGATATATCTATAGTAAATTAAATCGGCTACTCTGTGCCTAACTCTCGTTGGACTAGCCTAAAAATATCCGAGTCATGACCCCGACTCTTAATTCTATAAGTATTAACTTACATTCATATTTTTATTTCAAGATACTAAAAACATCTCAATCTAGTCCGTCTCCTAATTTCATAAAAATTTCCATACGAATCCGTTCATATATTTTCGAGGGTTGTTCATCCTAAATCTATACCTCGAATTCATTCCCATCCAATTTCAAGGTAAAAATAATGTTTATTTAATATTTTCTAGAGTCATACGCTCATCTAAGGATATATATATATATATATATATACACACACCACTTGGGTTGTCCATGAATCTTGAAATTTTCCAAAACCCATCTTTTGTAATCTATATTCCTTCTTAATGTATATTCCTTCTTAAATGTCAATCTTATCATCTTTGACTTTCCATTTCTTGAGAATTTGCCCTACAATGACGGTTGAGTCTCCATTGACATTAATGCGATTGATTCCTCTCTTGAGGGCAATCTTAAGCCTTACGGTACATGCTTCGTATTCCGTCATGTTATTGGTGCAAGGGAAATCCAATTTGATGGCAATGGGAGTATGAGAATCATCGGTTGCGGTCAGAATTATCCCTATATCGTATTGAAAAGGCAGTCCCTAATAATAGTGTATGCTTAGGAAAAGATGGTCCAAATAAACTCAAGTCCAATATTTTATATTTTTCAAATTTTAAAGATTGAAACTTATAAACAAAATTAACCCAATTAGACTTAGCACCAATTTTAAAACTTTCTTGTGGAAAACAAATTTACCAAATTTTATCTTTTTACCCTATATCATTCATCTAAGGTGACAAGCAGATAAAATAAAGAAAACATCCACAAGACGCCTATGTACGAGGAAAACCATAACAGGAAAAAACTCAGATGACCCAGCCAAATAGATTACTGTGATACAGTTTTATAAAGCATAGAAAGTAAACTTACACAACGATTCGATTCCCTACAAGCCTTGACGCTCTTCTATCTTCAACCGCTCCTCCACAGTACAACATAGGAATTCGCCCACGTAAGCTATCATAGCACACGAGTCAACGCGTGCCTCTGTATCCACCGATGAGGCTCAATAACCATCACACACCATAAATAGCATGCACGGAGTCAACCGCATAAAAATAGTTCTCTTAATATGAAAGAAACAATATTTGGTTACTAATTTCAAGATCTCAAAGCATAAGAATTATAGAACATGGATCTTTAAATATTTAGGGTGAAACTAAAGGTTTGGAACTTTGGTAAATAGATTGGAAATCATTTTTCACGAAAATTTCTTCAAAATTTTGAGTCCAATACGCCTTAAATATTGAATGAACGAATTTCGAGGTGGAAGCTCTTTTGAATGAAAACAAAAGTCATTCGAATAAGGACTGCACTTTCATTTGAATGACATCAAGTTTCGTTCGAACGAAGCTGCAATCCCACTCAAATGAGATTCTAACGAAATTCAAACGAGATAAAAAAATCCTAGCATAGGGACCTCGTTTGATGGTCGTTAGATCGTCATTCTAACAAGATCTTAATGTTATTTGAATGGAAAATGAAGTCATTTGAACGAAACCAATAATTTCGTTCTAATGAGCTTGATTCTCATTCAAACAAGATTAAAACCAAAAATTATTTTTCTTTTATAAATTATTAAAAATAGCTCATAGAGTTTTTAAATCCAAAAACAAACACCCTTAAAATATTTCCAATGACTCATAATAAATAGTTCAGCCGAGACGACATTACTCACCTATCAAGTCAGACAGTTATGGGGACCTCTAGAGCGGCCCTTCACCGACGATCTTGGCCTCGTACCAATCTCGTACACCGATACCTATCAGCTAGCCCATTAGCCCCTCATCAGTCTCATCTCGGCTTGGCACCACCCAGATAGTCGAGATCACACTTCAGTCCAGTCTGTCAGTTGCTCAACATGATATCAGACATATCATCCTCGGTCAGGTCGAGACCTCCCGGGACAATATACATCTCACGTGTGACACAGGGTTCCAGCATGGCTAATCCGCGTGGGCAGGCAATTATAACAAGTCTCAGGAGCACATGAAGGAATATTTCATCATCGTGACACACTTATGCCAGAGACAGGTGTCTAGACCATATTGGAAGCTTAATTAAGGACATGCTTCTTACATGCATGGGGGTACAGTGTGCACACCAAGCACTATATATACTGGTTATCTCCTTCCTTAAAAAGGATCCTAAATGAAAAACCCTACCCAAACTCTATATAAATTACATTAGATAGATAGATAGATAGAGAGAGAGAGAGAGAGAGAGAGAGAGCAAGAGCTTGAGAGTTGTACAACCAAGTCCATTAGAGCCTCATTTTATAGTCAAAACCTCACATTTCTGCATAGTGGAGTAGGATACTAAGCTGAACCACTTACATATTTGTGTTCTTCCTCTTATCTTCATCACATTCTTTATTATACCAACTGTTAACCATTTCTATTTCTACAGAATCACTGGTTTGAGCTCACAAGTTTAAGTGTTGGTATCATTTTTGGTATAATCAATCCTCAATAAATATGAAAAAAAAACTTGGCACTAAACATGGCACGATGTATTCATTATTTGAAGCTTGGATGCTATGTCTTCATCAAATAATTCCATAGGCTCATGGGATCAGCAAGACAAAGTCTATCCTATGACTCAAATGGTTTATTCAGAATAATTTCAATTACATAAAAATTGACTCGATTGGAAATTTGTCCTTACATGTATCCTTTTTTTTAGTAGTTATGTCAAAGAATATCTGTCAATTGAGGTCCTCATGAGAGGTGAAGAGGATGTCTTCATCTGGGAATTCAAAAATCCAAACCTCAGTTCTTTTCATGGGATTGTCGGCAAGGTAATCGAAAATGGATCTCCCCTTCATAGCCTTCTACATGGCATATGTGATGTCAAATTTAGCAAGTAGCATCATCCACAGAGCCATGCATCTAAACAAAGTGGTCTTCTCTAACAAGGATTTCATTGGATCTATTCGGGATAACAGTTTGATAGGGAATGCAAGCATATAGTGTTGGAGATTTTGCGTGACCCATACTAAAGTGACGCGCGCCTTCACTAATGCAGTGTAATTTGCTCCATACCAAGCTAGCTTTAGACTAGTATAGTATATGATGCTCTTCTTACGAGATCATTCAATGTATTGGGCCAGAATAGCCCCCGCTATAATATCGGTGATAGTTATGTAAAAGAGGAGGGGGAGACCTTGCTGCAGAGGCATGAGTACCGGAGGTTGGGTTATGTATTATTTCATTTGATCAAAGTCTTCTTGACATTACTCATTCTAAACTTTAGTTAAGTCTGTCCGAAAAAGTTAAAAACGGGCTCGTAGATAGAGTTCAATTGGTTGATGAATCGGTTTGATGTATTAGAGCTTACCCAGGAATCCATGCACTTATTTCACCATCTGGGATGGTGGCATCTCGAGTATTGGTTTTAGTTTGGCAGGGTCTACCTCAATCCCTTTTTTACTAACCATTAATCTTAAGAGTTTGTCCCTTATGACACCGAAGATGCATTTCTATGGGTTGAGTCACATCTAGTATTATCGTAGCCGCTCGAAGAATTTTTTTAGGGCAGAAATGTGGCCTTCCCGAGTCTTGGACTTAAATATCATATCGTCAACACAGAATTTAACTTCCTTATTGATAAAATCGTGCAAAGTGTTATAACGGACCTTTGGTAGTTAGTCCCGACATTCTTGAGATCGAATGGCATGTCTGTGTAGCAAAATTTTCCCTATAGGGTGATGAAGGCAATATTTTCCTGATGGTTAGGATGCATCTTAATCTGATCATACCCGATAAAACCTTCAACAAGTGACTTGAGAGCATGACTAGCAGTGCTATCAATAATTATGTCGATGTTAGGCAGATGATAATCATCCTTTGGTAATGCTTTATTCAAATCTCAATATTCAACATACACGCAAACTTTCCCTCCCAATTTCGATACGAGAATGATGTTTTCAAGACACGTAGGGTATTCGACCACATGACTGAAGCCTATATTTAACTGTTTTACCACTTCATCTTTGACTTTGAGGGACCACTATGTCCATAGTTTTCTTAATTTTTTCTTGACAAGTTTTCTCACTGAGAATGCAGGGATCTCGTGTAGTGCTATTTCTGGGTAAATGCCAAGCTTATCCTCGTAAGACCATGTAAAAACGTCCATAAACTATTTAAGAAGATCTTCGAATTGCAACTGCTCATGCTCGTCGAGGGTGGATCCTATCCTAATCTTGCGTAGATAGCTATTAGAACCGAGGTTGATAACAACGGTCTCATTATCATTGTTTTGAATGCGATTATGTTGTTTATTTTTTTCCTTATTAAGATCGGTTAAGTGTTGTTCATTTAATAAATCATTTTCATCAATAATTTGATTGGCATCAAGACAATTAATGTAAGGCACAACAAGATACTCAAAATCATCATTCATTTCATTGAAAATGTTTTCAGGGAATACAACAGTGAGAACGTCATCAAAGGAGGCCTCATTCACAATTACATTAGAAGTAAAAGAAAAGCAGTAGATTCAGGAATTTCTTGGATATAATGAACAATGATCTATGAGTTGACTTGTGTAGGCCTGAGAGGGATGGAATTCCAGTTGAGGAATGGTGTATTGGTAAGGGTGATCTTCTTGGAAGGTTCAGACGGCTTGGCTACCATGCAGATCAGGCAGAAATCTAGCCCTCGCGTATGACTCATCGGTATCGCTGCCTTCGAAATTATCGGTGTTTTCCATAACTTTGACTGTTAGAGGCTCTACCTCATGCTTATTCCTTTCATCCCAAACAACTTCATCTTCAAGGAAGATCTCCAATCTCGATTTCATATTTTTATTCACGAGGTCGTACCACGAATTGGGAAATCGCAAAAGGGGAAGTCCTCACCTTTTGGTTCATTGTGTTAGCTATCAAAGTCATCACACCGTCTGATGGAAACGATGTCATATTTCTAAGAAAAATCGATATATAAAATAACCTCTACGGTTTCGTCATACAAATCTTTCCATTAAGCAGGGAAATATTATAAGGAATGTGAAAAACCCCGTATTTTTATGCATGTTTATTTTATTATGAAATTATGGGAAATTTGGATTAATTAATTTAAAGGGAGAAAATTTCATTTATAATTAATCCGATTCTAAGGGTAATAATTACTAGCATGGCGAGAGTTAGTAGTTATCGAAAATAATTATGTTGAACATTACGTAGTGAGTAACGTAATATTGTTTCGAAAATAAGAATATGGTCGGGGACGAAATACACGGCAATTAAAATATAACCATTTGGGACGGGCGTATGAGCTGCGTCACTATAATATATTGGGGGGTTAAAAAGATAAATTATTTTTATATAACTCGAATGACTATTTTGAGTGCGCTAGCGTGTCCGGAAGGGTCGAAATAGTCAAAAAACACTACTCGGGTGTTATATTTGGAGTCCGGGGCATTTTAGCCCAGAATGACACCCCGAAGGGGTATTTTAGTCTTTTGGGATTTTTGAGTAATTAAATGGACGAAAATAGGATTAAAATAGGAACATAGAGGGTTAGTGGTCTGTCAGTTGCAACCTACGTGAGAAAGAGAGAGAAAGAGAGGGAGAAACAAGGAGGAAGGAGACCCATTGGAGAACAAAGCCAAAAGTTGGAGATTTCTCACAAATAGTTACACCAAAGTGTAGATCGCGACGAGAGGATCAACCACATGCCAAATTCAATCTGAGAATCAAAAATCCATCCCAAGGCAAGTGTTTATCTTGCTAACTATTTAGCATATATTGTTCGTGTTAATCTCTAGTTGATGAAATAGTTATATTACAATGAAAACTTGGGTTTAATTAGGTTTAATTGAAAAGAAACTTTAGAATTTGGAGATGGGTATGCATGTAGAGGATTTACCCTTTTGTAAAATGTTAAATCTGGAGATTTTATTCTTTAATCATGAATTAAATTGAGGGTTTTGATTGATTAAAAAATGATGGGTTCATTATAAAGAGGATTTTTAGGAATTGAGGAAATTATTTAGATTCCCTTTGAGTATGTGAGGATTTGACATTTAAATTGTATTAAATTGTGCCCTATTGTGATTAGGAATAGTCTAGAAACCTTAAATTCGAAGTTGGTTGAGTTTTGAGTTGAAATTGAAAGTTGGAAAGTTGGGAAAAATGATTTTTGGGGAAGAACAGGGCCAGTTCGGAATTCTCGTTCGAAGACCTGCCCAGGTCGTGCTAACGACCTCGTTCGAACGAGAATTCCAACAAGTCATGTAACGAGATTTTGAGTTCGTTCGAAGTGAGGAGTTCGTTCGAACGAGAATCCTTGGACTTCTAACAAAATTCTAGAATGTAGTTTTAAGGTCCGATCAAGTTAAAAATCATCCTAGGTTTATCCAAGTGAGAGCAATAACCCACGTGAGTAACGGGTAACGTAAATTCCGAATTTTTAGTGAGTTGGGAGTGTGATTGTTCTTGGGATATAGAGATTTTATAGAACCTGGGAGAGTATGTATGTTCGAGACAGGAATTATATGACAAAATCACGGTGAGTGGTCGAAATAATAATACTACTTACGTACTATGGGAATCAGGTTGCGTGAACGCCTATTAAGTTATATAAGTTGTGTGCATGTTTAATTCTTGGAATATTATGTGTATGACATACCTAGCTACTAGCTATCGAATGGAGGTTAGCACGTTCTGGACGACTATATCTTGTGTGCCTTTGGGGGATTTTGAGTCGTACCACTAGAGCATGGAACCTAGGTACGGGCTATCTGTGAGGGATAGTGATGACGGTCGTATGGGTGCATAGGTATGTGCATAGCCCATCGTCTTGGGACTATGTTCGCCTCCAATATGTGTACATGTTTTTATTGGTTCTTGAGAGATTGAACCTGTTGTCCTTTATGCGTGAGCGTTGCAATGGGACTAGATAGCCGAGTATGCCTGGCACCAAGGGTTTCTTAACCATGGGTTTAGTATATATATATATATATATATATATATATATATATATAGAGAGAGAGAGAGAGAGAGAGAGAGAGAGATTATATATGTATACTGATCTTCCTATTCTGTGTTGCATGTTGGCAGATTTATTAGTGTATATACTTACTGTGTCACCAGTTGAGAATTTAGAATGTTATGAGAATATATTAAAACATTTATTAACCTACTCCTAATCTTAGAAATATTGTCCTCGGGTTACTGAGATATTTTATTCGACATAGTGGGGTACACCATGTATAGTCAGTCAGGGTATCGTGACTAGTATGGGTAGTTAGGCTTGCTAGGCATGTACATTAGATGAGAGGTGAGTATCTCAAGTGAGTACGCTAAGTTAACATGAATAATATATTTGCTAATTAACAAATTTAAGCACTTGCTATTTTTAAATGATTTTCAACTCGGGCTCTGACCCGCTTTTCTGCAAATATTTTTCCTTATTCCTTTATTTTAGGTGCTCAGCCACAGGGACACCAGACTTAGGAGATCTCATTCAGTTGCCGAGCTGTAGCAACTATGGAAGCTACAGGACATTACTAGTAGACGCCTCGGAGTCTATCCTTTTTATCTATCAGTTACTATTTCTATTGGACATGTCGTCCCTTCCTAGTCTTCATTCAGAGATTTACATTTGTGTTATCCTACTTTTAGACTTTTATTTTATGGCATTGGACTATTGTATGAGTTTGTGACTGGGAGTGTTTTCTCCAGCATTTTCATGTATTAATTCAGTTAGTTTTTTCCTTATGTTACTGTGATGAATGGTGATGGTTAATATTTCCTTTAAAGATAATGATTAATGACAAGATAAAATTTTGACACCAACCTTTTTAAATATTAGGTGGTTAGTTTTCAATTAAATTAAAATTTGAGTACTTCGACAGTGATGCATTATCTGAACCAAGTTGATATTCTGAAATTAATTAATTAAGGGCTGATCACCCGGTAATTAATTAGGCAGGGTGTCACAGGTGGTATCAGAGCATCAGGTTTTAGTGTCCTTAGGATCTGCACGACTTGTTATGTTTCCGCGTAGCGTTCTTTGATATAGAGCCCTATTGTTAGGATTGTTGCATTCTTTGTTACGTGTTATAGATTAAGTACTTCTATACGCTGCTATGTATAGCCAGTCGACTTATAAAATTCATTTGAATTTCAGATGTCGCTTATGAGGGAGAGACAAACTAACACCGCTGAAGAAGAAAATGCAGGACCAGACCAGCAAGTACCGCGGGTACATCAGGAAAGAGCGACAATCACTGAGATAGCGAATATTGTGGCACAAGCAGTGACTACCGCAATATTACAGTACCAAAATCGCAGTGTACAGCTTACAGGGGGAAAAAGAACAAGAAAAGTCGATCAATATAACAATTTTAGGGATAACAATAGTGAAAAAGTACCGTCGTAGCGACGATAAGTTCCTCGGAGTCGTCAAGACCAATAAGACAATGGAAATCGCAGGAAGAGCCAAATCCTCCAGGGTTAACAAAGCGAAGGACAGAGGACCTTCACAAAGAGGTGTTTTAAGTGTGGAAGAAATGGCCACAAACGCCAAATTTTCCCACAACGAGCTGGAGGACAGCCCCGGTCAAATTAGCTAGGTCAGCTAGGCCATCAGGGCTAGCAGCGTGCTCAGCAGGACTAACACAGTGGAAATTTTGTTAGAAAGTGTTTTATATGCGGTGAACGGGGCCACTTACGCCGAAATTGCCCTCAAAAGGGCCGGACCCCGCAGCAGCCGTAGGGTGCCCGCCGGGAACCACAGAATTCCCAACATGGGGAAGTATGGATATTTTCCCCAACAGCACAGGCTCCACAACATCAGCAAGGAGTACAGTATGGGTATATCTATAATTCCCGATATGCGGTTATTCCACTAATAACACAACTGTCACTCGCGTTTGGAGGTACGATACTTCATTATTTATAGTGCCTTTAAGATATAGTGGAAATCTCGAATAACTTTGATGCGTTATAATTTATTATAATACTTTGAGAAACGTGGGCATAAAATGTATTACTATCCTGATTTGCGAACTAGCTAATGATGGTTTGAGTAATAATAAACCGTTACAGTGATATTTTCGTGTTCGTTAGTATTTGTGCTAAGAGTCACCTAAGAGGAGGCGGGGCCACATTTATATATATCTTTATAGGGTTGTGAATAAAGACTTCGTGGCGTATGTCGTATGGTTATACCTAATCCCGGTGGGTAGGGATGTCTATTAAAGGGATTCAAGATTGGATGAAATATTTTTTAGCATGGGGATTATCCCGTAGAAAATTTTAAGAGTCTAACGTCAGGCTAGTAGGAGTAATGTGTTGAATACCATCTCTCGTAACATGAGAGTGGGTGAGTTGATCTTATAGCAAGAAGAAGGGATGTGGGGTACAAGTCGGATATTGAGGGCCCATAAACCTTGTTGACCGACAATGTTAGTTAGTAGTGTATCGGGGGGTTCCTTGTTTGGATTTCACGTTGCGAGACATCCCACGCATGAAACCTAGCAAACGTCGGAAGTTGGGAAATGTTTGGCCTTTAGTACACGGGTTGGTACCCTGGTTGTCATCCGTAAAGGAAACGATAACCTTAAGATTTATTATATCTACACTCATGGCCAGTAGAGCCGTATTATACGACGTAAGAACCATTGCTAAATGTCTTACATCGTGAATAAATCGGTGTAACAATGGAGGATATTATATCTATAATTATTACGGTAAGTGAGCCTAACCTTATCGAATATTCGGAGTTACAAGACCAGACTGCGTAACTGTTAGGTCAAGGCTTCATCTGGAGGAATACCTCGCTTTGGGGTGCTTCCGTGTTAAGAAGAGGGATGGATCATTACGATTGTGTGTCGATTATCGGGAGTTGAATAAAGTCACGATACAAAATAAATATCTATTACCCCTAATTGATGACTTATTCGACCAGTTGAGAGGAGCTTCCTTCTTCTCGAAGATCGACTTGAGATCGGGATACCATCAGTTGCATATCAGGAAGCAGGATGTATCGAAGACGGCCTTCTTGATAAGACATGGTTCCTATGAGTTCAGGGTTATGCCTTTCGGGCTAACCAATGCCCCAGCCGTGTTTATGGACTTGATGAACATGGTGTTCAGAGAGTTCCTGGACCAGTTCGTCATCATCTTTATAGATGACATTCTGGTTTACTCGCAGACCGAGGAGGAGCTAGTCGAGCACTTGATACAGGTTTTGTAGACACTGCGTAAGCATGAGTTGTACGAAAAATACAAGAAATGTGGGTTTTGGCTGAAGGAGGTCTAGTTTTTGGGACATATCATCTCTGATAGTGGGATATCCGTGGATCCGGGGAAAGTGTCAGCAGTGAGGGAGTGGGTACAGCCCATGACACCGACCGAGATACGCAGTTTCTTGGGCCTAGCCGGATACTACAGGAGGTTCATTCGAGGGTTTTCGAAGGTAGCGGGTCCGTTGACACATTTGACTCGCAAAAGGGGTGTCGTTTATTTGGAGTGATGCCTGTCAGTTAGCCTTTGATGAGTTGAAAGACAAGTTAACCTCAGCACCAGTGTTAGCATTGCCCAGGCTGGGAGTGGAGTATCTAGTTTACACTGATGCGTCCTTATTAGGACTTGGGGGTTTACTTCAACAGGAGAATCAGGCTATAGCTTATGCCTCCCGTAAGCTTAAGCCTCACGAGAGGAAATACCCCACCCATAACTTGGAGTTGGCGACAGTCATGTTTGCACTTCCGATTGGGAGACATTATCTCCTGGTGGAGAAATTTCGCTTATTCACAGATCACAATTCACTACAGTACCTCTTCACGCAGAAGGAGTTAAATATGCGTCAGCATTAGTGGCTTGAGTTTGTGAAGGATTATCAATTTGATATCTAATACCACCAGGGGAAGGCTAACGCGGTACCAGACGCGTTGAGCCGTAGGCCAGTAGGTGAGGTAGCCGAGGTGTGGAAAGCAAAATGGAAAGAATTAGGACACCAGGACGTGGTGGCTCGATTATTCATGTCTGTGATGACAGTTATGCCCTAGATTATTACAAGAGTAGTACGGGCTCAGGCAACTGATCCATTCTGCCAGAGTCAGATAGTGTGGCTTCTAGCAGAGGGGGTCGAGTCTTATACTGTGGGATCAGATGGGAGTTTGTGTTTCAATAGAAGATTGGTCGTTTAAGAGGGAGAAGACTTGCGACACGAGGTGATGACAGAGTTACACGGTTCATGATTTATGGTACATCCTGGAGGGGATAAGATGTACCAGGATATGAGGCGATAATATTGGTGGAGTGGGATGAAGAAGGATATTGTCGAGTTCATCTTGAAATGTGCCACTTGTCAGCTAGTAAAGGTAGACCATCAGAGATCGACGGGACTTCTACAGCCATTAGAGGTTCCTATGTGGAAATGGGAGAGCATTTCCATAGACTTCATCACGGGATTACCTACATCACATAGGGGTCACGATTCAATATGGATGATAGTGGATTGGCTGACCAAGGTATCCCACTTTCTGCCAGCCCGGACGGATTACACCATGGGACAGTATGCCCAAATATTCATAGCAAAGATAGTGAGACTTCACGGGGTGCCTCTCAACATTGTGTCTGACAGAGATAAAGTGTTTATGTCTCAGTTTTGGGAGAGTTTTCAGGAGGCAATGGGTACGGAGTTACGACTAAACACAACCTATCACCTGCAGACTGATGGACAGACCGAGCGAAAAAATTAGATGTTAGAGGACATATTGCGTATGTGCATTACTGAATTTTGCAGAGGCTGGGAGCAGTACCTTCCTCTGGTGGAGTTTGCCTATAACAACTCCTACCAGTTTACTATCGGTATGGCTCCATTCGAGGCACTATACGGCAGACCTTGTCATTCCCCAGCATGTTGGTTGGAGGTGGGGGACAACAAGTTACTTGGTCCGAAGGTGATTCAAGATACTTCGGCGAGGATTGAGTTGATACGGAACCGTATTCGGGTTGCTCAGGATCGACAAAAGAGCTACGCCAACGCCAAACGGTATTTTCAGGAGTTCAATATGGGGGACCGGGTGTTACTTCGGGTGTATCCTATGAAGGGAGTTATGCATTTTGGGAAGAAGGTAAAGTTGGCGCCTAGGTACATAGGGCCATTCCCTATTATCGAGAGGATTGGGCCCCTTGCTTATAGACTTGGGTTACCGGAGCACTTGAATAGGTTCCATGACATGTTCCATATCTTTTCGCTGAGGAGATATCTTCGAGATGATTTGGACCATACTCGCATTGCGTTGGAGGAGATCGACTTACAGCCTGATAGCTCCTACGAGGAGGGGTCGGTTGTTATCCTAGACCGTAGCGAGAGAAAGTTGAGGTCGAAGATAGTACCACTAGTCCGTGTTCAGTGGCGGCACCATAATGTTGAGGAATCTACTTGGGAGCGCGAGGATGACATGCGTGAACGTTATCCAGAGTTATTCTTGCGAGGTAAATTTTCAATTTCGAATTTCGGGACGAAATTCTGTTATTAGGGGGGAAGTATGTAATACCCCGTATTTTTACGCAAATTATTTTATTATGAAATTATGGGAAATTTGGATTAATTAATTTAAAGGAGAAAATTTAATTTATAATTAATCCGATTCTAAGGGTAATAATTACTAGCGTGGCGAGAGTTGGTAGTTATCGAAAATAATTATGTCAAATTATAATTATGTTGAACATTACGTAGAATATGGTCGGGGACGAGATACACGGCAGTTAAAATATAACTATTTGGGACGCGCGTATGAGTTGCGTCACTATTATATATTGGGGGTTAAAAAGGTGAATTATTTTTATATAACTCTAATGACTATTTTGAGTGCGCCAGCGTGTACGGAAGGGTCGAAATAGTTAAAAAAAACACTACTCGGGTGTTATATTTGGAGTCCGGGACATTTTAGCCCAAAATGACACCCTAAAGGGGTATTTTAGTCTTTTGGGATTTTTCATTAATTAAATAGACGAAAATAGGATTAAAATAGGAACATAGAGGGTTAATGGTCTGTCAGTTGCAACCTACATGAGAAAGAGAGAGAAAGAGAGGGAGAACCAAGGAGGAAGGAGACCCATTGGAGAACAAAGCCAAAAGTTGGAGATTTCTCACAAATAGTTACACCAAAGTGTAGATCGCGACGGGAGGATCTACCACATGACAAATTCAATCCGAGAATCAGAAATCCATCCCAAGACAAGTGTTTATCTTGCTAACTATTTAGCATATATTGTTCCTGTTAATTTCTAGTTGATGAAATAGTCATATTACAACGAAAACTTTGGTTTAATTAGGTTTAATTGTAAATAAACTTTAGAATTTGGAGATGGGTATGCATGTAGAGGATTTACCCTTTTGTAAACTGTTAAATCTGGAGATTTTATGCTTTAATCACGAATTAAATTGAGGGTTTTGATTGATTAAAAAATGTTGGGTTCATTATAAAGAGGATTTTTAGAAATTGAGGAAATTGTTTAGATTCCCTTTGAGTATGTGAGGATTTGACCCTTAAATTGTATTAGAAAGTTCCCTATTGTGATTAGGAATAGTTTAGAAACCTTAAATTCTAAGTTGGTTGAGTTTTGGGTTGATTTTAAGTTATACCAACTACAAAAACATTTTTTATTATTTTTTAAAATCCATTTATCTTCCGGACCCGTTACAACGAGTCCGTTGGAAATCTGATACATATATATATATATATATATATATATATATATATATATATATATATATATATATATATATAGAGAGAGAGAGAGAGAGAGAGAGAGATTCTCACGAGGTCCCCAAATTCGGTCATTAATGAAAACCTAAAAACTGCGCCTTATATTTGTGATTTAAACCCATATTTTGCCAATACTAAAAAATATAAAAAATGTCATTGAGGTAGAGAAGGGGCGAGGAACCTTATATTTGCATTTAAAGTGTTACCCAGATTTAATAGTCCACTTTCCTTTTTTTGAATAATCAACTTGAATATTACAAATGTTTGGGAAAAAAACAAAAAATAATAACAAACTTAAAATAATGAAACAAAAAAACGCAAGAGCATTTTTGGGCCAAAAAAGGCAATAATTAACTTAAAATAATAGCAAATAAAATCGCAAACTTACTTGTGTGGGAACCTTGAGGCAGATAAGGGGTTTAAGGAAAGTTGAAAAAAATTTACCATTTTTACAATTTATATGAATAAATGTATGTGCGAGAGTACTTACAAGTGTGATATATATATATATATATATATATATATATATATATATATATATATATATATATATATATATATATATATATATATATATATATATATATATATAGAGAGAGAGAGAGAGAGAGAGAGTAATGCATTATATACTTAAATATGATCAAGACAATTTTGAGGAAAAAAGGAGATCTTTGTCTCGTCACAATTAACACATTCGGTTCGGATTTTAAAGACTTTGAATTCATAAACATTGTTTCTCTTACGAAATAAGCATGGAGGATTTTAAAATTCTTGATTCTCTTTGGAGTCTTATTTTGAAGGGTCTATATTTTTCGAACTATTCTTTTTGGAAAGTTCCTCTCTTCTAAGCAAGGCTCTCGGATATGGAATAATCGACTAGCTAAAAGGGAGATCATTTTAAAAGAATGTGTGTGGCATATCGATAATGGTACTAAAGTTAGAATTTGGTTAGACTCATGGGTCTCGGTTTTCCCCCTCTCTCTAGGCTCAAAAGACTATTATTTGGTGTTGGTTAGTCAACTTATTTGCCCTTTAACAAGTAAATGGATCCCTAGCATGATCAAATATCATTTTCCTCCCCACATTCAAGATATTATCCTCTCCCCCTTTTAATTTTCTCATCCCACTTATATGATTGTTTAGACCCATCATAAAGATGAAATATACTCTATTAAAAATAGTTGCAACATCCAACCCTATCTCACCCCCAGACATGCCAAACCAAGATGATATTTTTTACCCAACCTAAAGATTTGGACCCTAATTTGGGACCTTAAAGCCACACCCAATATAAAACATTTTCTCTGGAAAATGTGCTCTAATGCTTTTCCATGCAAAAATCTCATTTGAAAAAAAAGGCTCTTGATTCTCCAGCTTTCCCCTTCTGACCAAATTTTTTAGAAGACATTGAATATATTTTATAGTTTTCCTTCGACTTTGATTATTTAGACAAAAATTTCCTTTTTCCGACTTACAAAAATACTTTTTCCCTAGAATTGAAGACTAGATTCTCTCCAACCTCTCTCTCCTAAAATCAAGACAAAATGCCTCTTACGATACTTCTGTCCTTTTTTCTTATATCTATTAGAAAATTTGGAAGGCCAAAAATGATATTATCTTCTCTTCTCAATAGCCTCTCCCGCTTCGTGTGGTGTCTAAAGTTATCGAACTAACATCGGACATCCATGTTAGTTCCCATGAGCTGATCCCCTCTTATAAAGACATCATTCCTCTCGAAAACCCAATCATGATTCGTATCCTCCAGTTATGGGTTATTTGAAAATAAATTATGATGGTTCTTTTTTAACTGGCCCTCTCCAAGGCGCAGATGTTTGCATAATTAGAGACTCTTCTGGATATGTGATTGATGAGAAAGCTTGCTATTTCAATTGTTATTCGACTTCAATGGCTGAAGCTAAGGCTATTCAAATGGTGGCTACTATGACAATTTCTTACAAGGATTCTTGGGTTGCGATAGGTTGAGATTGCCTCACTTGGTATAAACCCTCTCTCAATTAGCACCATCTTTGAATTGAGAAGTTGACCCCATTTTAAAGGATATCTCCAATACCATTCAGTCCCATGGAAATATCTCCCCCAATTCACATTCCTCTCTATAAATTAGGTTGCAAATTGGATTATCACTACTACGATTTCAAGTCATCTTCCTCAAAATTAAGTGTGCTCTATGCCTTATGGTCTTTTGTTTTTCTTAGTTGTTGATTTTCCAAGAACTGGAATAGGACGAACATTTATTTTATGTTTTATGTTATGCATTGTGTCATAATGTTGTTTGATCCTTTTATTTGCCTTTGGTAACTGTATAATCCACCCTCTTGCTATATATATATTTAACTTATAGGGTTTTGATACAAAAAACTAACTATTCTCCAAAATAAAAGATCCTAGTCCCAACCCCTAAACCCCTAACTTTTCAACACCACCAACACAAACAGTTACACCTTCAACACCCTCAAACACCAACCCCGCATTTTTCCTATGATGAATTGGCATTTCCAATTCTTATTTTATATCAATCTCGACATCTAATATTCCCATTTCATTAACACGTACAAAAACAAGTGTGTTTTAGCATATTTTTAAACAAACACAAACAAGTATATTTCTATAACATAAATAGATTTATATCCACACACATAGTACATATGCGTGATGAAGAAAAACCATATGTTTGATGAATATAAATATTTTGGAGAGATATATAGAGTTTGAAATGTATATACAAACATAATCATAAACACACACAACACACACACACACACACACACACACACACATATATATATATATATATTCACTTTTTGGATGTATGATATTTTTCTCTTTCATGTCCATGCATGAAATGTCATGCTAAATTTTTTTATTTTTTATTTTTATAATAAAAAGGGTTTTGTTTTTGTTTTTTTAAAAGGGAAATAATTATTTTTAAAAAGAAAAATAATTTTAAATAATATAATTTATATATTTTTTAAAATATTTATATTTTTTTAATTTATATTTATATTTTTTTAATTTTTTTAATTTATATTTTTAAAATATTTTTTTTATTTTTTCTTTAATTTTTATTTTTTATCACGGGGGCAAATTTATCGTCGTGCCCTCGGCACGGGCATCCGCTAGTATACACACACACACACACACACACACACACACACACACACATAAAGTCTCTTGTAATGACTCATTATGGTGCAGACCCCGGTACATACCATTTTTTTAAAATAGTAAAAAAAATAAAATTTTTTATGAAACTTCATGGATATGATGTCCACGGTTAGAAGATCATCTCCAATTTTTTTCATCCAAAAATTCAATAAAAAACCCCGTTGAGATGAAGTGATACATAAAAAAATGGTATAAATATTCATTTTCAACCGTTGAAATGTTGGGTCGACGCCAGCCACTTTATTGATTGAATTTTTTGATGAAACTTCATGGATATGATCTTCTCACTGTCGAGATCATAACCATGAAGTTTCATACAAAATTCAATCAAAAAGTGAGTGAGATGATCGCTAACATTTCAACGGTCGAAAATGCATATTTATGCCATTTTTTACATATCACCAAATCTTAACATGTTTTACTATTTATAAAATTTTCGTCCGGAAACACATAAGATATGTAGTAAACGGACCTAAACTTGTTTGTTTGCTTTTGTAGAGGGTTAGTTTTTTGAGTCTTAATTAAATATAAAAGGTTATAGTTATCAAGGATAAGATACATAATCAAATCCCAAGATTGCGGGGAGAAATGGTAGAGAAATATAATTATGTTGTTAAGCATTATTATTACCTATATATGATCATGAAGCATAATTGTTATGTATAATTACACAAATTTGTTAGAATCAATGACACTATGTGCCATAAATAAATGCAAATTATTATGAGGGGGAAAAAGGTTTCTTGTGTATGTAATAAAATTTAGAATCATAACAATAAAAATCCTTACTTAAAGCACCCGCTTGATGATTTAGGTGTTTCCAACCGAGATTTCATATATAAAATATATAACAAACAAGAAAAAATACATGTACCAGTAAGGTTGAAAATAGAGTTCCAAGATTGGTTGGTTTGATCCTTGCAAACGATATTAATATAAAAGACCAAGTAGTATAGGGCACATACCAAATTTGTCCAATAATAAAAGTGGACAGATTCGTGGACCAATAAGGAAAAGGACCGATTCCCCATAAAACTTACACTAAGATTTTGACTAGTGGTTCTCAAATTAGTCCAAGAATTAAAGTGGAGGGATTTAGATTTGGACCAGTAAGGATAATAGTAATGTTATTATTCGCAACCTAACATTTTGTTGCCTAATGATTTTCCCTATTTCCCTGTTTTGTATAAAATCCCTCCCCCAGAGCAAAAAGAAACTCACACACACAAAGAGAGAGAGAGGGGGGGGGGGGGGGGGACATACACACCAAATTGCTCAATAAACCAAAATTACAAACTATACCTTACTTGTTACTATCTTTTAAGTACAATTCAATATCAATATATCAAGTTATCAACTACCTCTATTGACCAATGAAATGTTTCATTTTCATCTTCTAGTTTTATTTATTTCCATTGTTTTTTATTTGCCGTTATTCTCCATGGGATCGGTTATTTCCCCATCACATGCCTTCAAATAAATTTGTTACACACGTACATAACACATTTGAGCGATGAAGAAAAATACACATTGTCATGATTATTAGATTAATTAGATATTATTAATTATATTATCGAGTATAAATAGAATGGAATAATTAGTTAGATATGAAATGATGTTAAGTGGGAGCATTTGAGGAGAGCATGTGAGAGAAGAGAGTATAAAGTTCTTGAAAAGGGTTTACATTTTTTATAAATACACAACTCGTGTATTAGAAATGACAATAAATGAAATGTATTAATGAGCAAATTCTTTAGGATCCGTTCTCAACTAAATAGAGAGATCTCCATCTTTGTAGATCAAAGTTAGATTAGGCTAGTTCATCTTTAATCAACGGTGGATTATAATTTATGTTAGTAATCTTTTTTCTTATTTTTAGTTTTGTTTGTTATTTTCTATTATGACAAATTCAAATACTCCGGGCCATGGCAATTAGTTTCAGAGTAATCGGTCGTTGGAAGTGAATTTATCCATGGATCAAGATTATTAATTGGAAAAATTAAAAGAGATGATGAATTTACAGTTCCACCAAATGATAAAAATAGGGACAGAGTTCCGAAGAAGTTTAGAGGTTGATTTTAAGCCACCATACTAGGTTAGTGATGAAAGTTTGGACAAAGAAAAGAAGGAGATAAATGACATAGGTGATGCAACTAAAGAATTTACAAGTGTTGAGGATGAAAGGTTTAGTTGTCAAAATCAACATATATACAAAGGGAATTTTCATCACAAATAATAGATTTACGACAGGAAAATGGTTATGTTGAGGTAAATTCTTCACTGTTTTCTCTTCTTTCACTTACCAAATCCTTCCACCATTCGTACCTATCGCATCTCAATTCAGAATTCTTAAGCAATTATGTTCTCCACCTTCCCACCAAGCTCCACATTCGATTTCCCCCATTTCCACAACTTCTAATCACTCTAATTCCAAATCATATCACAGTTCACCTGATCCCAATTCATGTTCTTCCCTTTTGACTTAACTCTCAGCCCCACCCATGTCTCAAAGAGAAAACAATGTTGTCCCAATGTCAAACTTGCAAGCATTTTATGTCTGAATAGAGTCATTAAATCTTGCAAGTAAAGTATTCGATGAATTATCTCCTTGTATTCTAAGGACGAAGACTGCACAACTTTTCTACACTTATTATTTGGAAGGTGTGAACGAAACGTATGAGTCAATTTATGGAGACAATCTGTACACAACAAATTCATGTAACTCTGAGCGGGTACCATTGTTATGGATATTTTCTCCAGCTAAGCGAGATGCATTTTGGACTCTTAAAGGTAGTAAAAAGTGAAGTGCAACTAATTGGGTTCTCACCGATAACTCATGTGCTCTTGGTTGTCCAATCATGAGCTCCCTCCACCATGACACATATCACACAATTAGAGCCTTCAATAGATAGTTGAGTTCTTTTACTTATATGTCACAAATGAGGTAAATATGATAGTTGGACAAATATCATCATATACATGTGGAGATATTATCAACCAACTTGGAGGATTTGTTATTATTGAACCTCTGCCTGAAGGCACTATAATAACTTGGAATGTAACAATGGATTAACCATATATATTTTTTAGATTATGTATTTTTTAGGCTTGGGTTTAGACTTTTTCAAACACTTTTAACTCATCTAAAAAGCAGTAGTCTCCCAAATTGTTCTCGCATCTCTTCTACAAAACCTAAACCCCATTAAAAACAAACGTCAACTCAATTTCTGAAGATTCAAATCAAGTTTTCTGAAGAACAACCAAGAAGAAGTCTTTGTTATTTTCGTGAGAGGATCGCAACCGTGCAATAGGAATTTCGAGGAAGAATGTTAGGAGTTTGCATGTGTCAATATAATTTGAATTATATTAAGGTATGAGTTTTACGCAATATAAAAAAATAAAATAAATGTAAAAGAATGTTACCATCGCAGCCTTAACCCTAGTGAAATCGGAGTTGAGCCTCAAGGTAAGGATTTTCGATATGTATATAATTTTGATGTACTTTGTGTGTAGTTGTTGATGTTTTTCTTTCTTTTGACGTAAACAATCAGTTTGGCCAGCTGGTAAGTTTTGCGCGAGAATAGAATGCCCCCTGAATCAGGCATATCAACACAGGATAAGGAGGTTGACAGTTCCGTATGCTTCTCACTGAGTGATCCATGCGACGGGCACATAGATGATAACCGAACCGTTTCTTGGTACCTCATTGATGATTCATTGAAAGAGGGAGATGGTTGGGTCGGTAGATGCAGGCACAAGGTGAAGTGCGCCTGCAAATGCCAGGCAGTGGACTTAGGTCCTATTGACATCGAATCTAGATTCTGCGCTGTCGGATTGGGATCTAAAATTTATGTTTTTGGTGGGTGCCCTGATTCTCTAAAGAGAGTATCTGATAAGATGCAGTTTCGTGATACTGCACAAAAGGATGGTCCCTGGACACCAGTTGCTGGTAACATGAATGAAGGAAGATCCCGGTTTCTGGGTGCTTTCACTCGAGCTTGTGCTGGAAAGATTTTTGTTTCTGGAGATTCATGTGACCCTGACAAATGGGTGGAGTCCTTCGACCCTAATTCTGGGAAATGGGATTTGGTCCCTGTTCCAGCTACAGAACCAATACCCTCTGAGAAATTTGATCCACGCAAACAATATTTCTTCACACAACTTCCAGACTTGGGGGGTGGCCTTTATGCTTTGGATGTCAATACTTCAAAATGGAGCATGATTTGGGAGAATTGCATTCCTGACATCGACCCCACCAACCATGCTGTCGTGGATGGGATTCTCTATCACCTTACCAGGTTCATGTTGAATGGCTATGATCTTCTCGCGGGTGGTTCCACTCCCCCTAAGCCGGTCCTTGGTCTGAAGCCCGGTAAGCACCTTCCGCCTCATGCTCATTTCCCTCCATCACATTTGGTTCTACTTGGAAAAAGAAATTTGTGTCTTCTTTGGAATACGACATCAATGATTGACGACAAACGAGTATCCAAAGTTCATTGCACAAGATTCACTGTTTCCCCAGCATCCGGTTGCCGCTTCCTTGTTGCTAACGTTTATTCCCACAAAGCATACTATGTCCCTTGGGCACCATTTATAGACGCATGCGTGGCAGTGTACGTATTCTCCTTCATCCTTGCTACCTATCTAGTGTGTAACTATTTTTATCATCACATTACGTGCATTCATTGCTGAATTGCTTGATATTGCAACTTGTAATTTAACACTTGTACAATGACTAGCACACGGCCCCCTTTTCCCAAACAAACAAACAAACGAATCTATTTAATAAATTGGTGTCGGATTCGTATTATGTGGACGCAACGAAACGCGTGCCTTAAGGACACGTGACTCCTTACGTGGATTCATGCTCGCATAAAGTAGGCAGCAACTCCTTTTTGTGTCCCCCACCCTCGTAACCTTACGCCCTACTAACCCTAGTGAAATCGGAGTTGAGCCTCAAGGTAAGGATTTTTATATGTATTTCATTTTGATGTACTTTGTGATGGTCAAGTGTGATGGTCGGTACCTTTTCTAAATCCCACTCCAACAAACAACTTCCCACTGCCTTGGCAATTTCCTCACCCTTGTGTGTATGCGGAAACACTCGAAAATTGATGATTTTTTTATGAACAACCTAATCTCTATCAATAAAGTGAGATGTCAAAGCCATATAACCAAGATTTTGTAACGAAGTTTACATATCAGTTGTGAGGCACAAAGCCTTTTCCTTATTATTTGGGGTCAGCTACATGAATCCTATTTTTTCTTTCCATTCTGTCCAACGCAATATCTTCGGTTAAACCACGTGATATCATGTCCTTTTTTATAATATCCCACCAAGTCAATTTAGGTCTACCTCTACCCCTTGTGTTACCATCAGTACTAACTAAATCACTTTTCCTTACGGGAAAATCTGTTGGTCTATACTTGACGTGTCCAAATCATTTAGGTCGATTTACTCTCAATTTATCTTCTATAGGAGCTACTTTTATCGTTTCACGAATTTGTTCATTTCCAATTTTATCCTTTCGAGCTTATCACAAATTCGTCTCAACATTCGCATCTTCGCCACACTCATTTTTTGCACATTTTGTTTCTTGGTTGCCCAACACTGTCCCATATAACATGGTTGATCTAACAATCGTCCTTTAAAATTTTCCTTTTTAACTTCAAAGGTATATGCCTGTCAAACAATACGCCGGCAACACTTCTCCACTTGACCCAACCTGCTTTAATTCTATGAGTAACATCATTACTAAATCTCCATTTTTTTGGATGATCGAGCCTAAATAATGAATATGATCATTTTTAGGTATCACTTGACCCTCCAGTTTCACCACATCCTCGTTTGTCCTCATATTACTACTAAAACTGTACTTCATATATTCTGTTTTAGTCCTGCTTGTTTTAAATTCTCTTGGTTCTTTCCTCGTGATATGTTGTTAAGCAATTCTTAATGATCGTTGTTCTACAAACCACATGAAATTTAGGTTGCAAATCTTCCCAAAACATTCTAAATCCTTCCTTTTCCGCGTGATTGAAAGGGAGTTGATCAATAGTTATAATTTTTGTTAAAGATTTGCGGCATCTATCTTGGTCAAATATCCAATTAGAAGGCTGAGATCCTACCACATAAATAATGGTTTGTATCGTGTTTTCTCCTTCGTAACCGGGTAAATCTTTACATTTCTTAGATGATTCCACAATTTGTTAGTTCCCCCAGAAGATGGTGCTATGACTGTTACATTGCAGAACTTGCACTTGCAAGTGCCTGAATTTTTTTTTGCGTCCTCAATCAAGTGTTTTTCAAATATTCTCATACTCCCAAGGCTCCGTGGTGCCCAGCTAAGCCTATCTCTTTTTCTTAATATTATCAAGGTTGGGTTTTCTAGTTACTCCGGTAATCAAATTAAGTAAACAAAGGATACCTGTTTTGGGCTGTTTTATTGTCTCTCTGCTCTGTTTTGTAACTTCATACCGTGTTGGTTTATAACAGTTTATAATAGTACCTCTATAATTAAAACAGTAAAACATACCATATTAGTTTATAAACTGATTTATTATCAGGATCTAAAGTAAAAATCAAGTTTAAAAATGACCCCTACAAACAGTTTATAACAGTAAACTGTTTTACTGTAAAAAAAGTAAAACATAAAACAGATAAAAATCAGGTTTATATTATTTTATTATTATCTTTAGATCTAATTATTACTATATAGTATATGCATCATTCCAATACACTAACGAAATAGAACAAATGCTGATGAGGGTAGGTTTTGGAAACATAATGAACTTACCCAAAGTTATACCAAAAAAAGACAACTCTCATACAGAACATAAACTTTTTAAGGTTACATTTATTACCAACATAGAACAGATGCTGATGAGGATATGTTTTTAAGGTTATTAATAAAATATCATAATGAATGATTCATTAGATCTAAAAAACAGTGAATGATTCATTAGATCTAATGAGGGTATGTTTCGGTTTTTTAGATCTAACTAACGAAATAGTGTTTCTGTTTTTTAGATCAAATGAATGATTCATTAGATCTAAAAAACAGTGACCATTATACTTGTCAAAGGTTTTGCTCAGAAACGTTATATATATGTTTGGATCTAATGAATGATTCATGAATCAGTTAAAAATTTGTGAAACATTATATATACATTTGGACCATTATTTGGATCTAAACATTATTATTATACTTGTCAAAACTTTTGATTCTAATCAGTTAAGAAAATAGAAACACTAACGAAAACTTTTGGATCTAATGAATGATTCATGAAGAAACACTAAAGTGTATATTACATTATTATTCATGATATATACGTTTCAGATTTGAAATTATACATTATATGTACGTTTCAGATCTGAAATTATACTTTATATATATATATATATATGTATTATACACTATATATCATACCGTGTTGTGATGGGTTGAGGCGGAGGTGGGTAGGATCGGAGGAGGAGCAGAGGCGGAGGATGGGAGCGAGTGAGAGAAGAGGGGAGCAGAGGCCGTGTTTTGTTTGTGAGATGCCAACCAACCCTAGTTGTAGAATAATGTAATCTAAGAGCTCTTGTAAGCAAGGTTTTAAAAGGCGAAACGAGGCGCGCCTCGAGGCGAGGCGGAGGGCAGGAGGTCTGAGGCTTACGCCTCTGGTACACCTTAGTGAGGCTTACACCTTGGCTGTGAGAGGCGTGCGCCTTAAGGCTTAACGCCTTGAGGCGTATGAGGCGTCTGCCTCATTTTTTGGCTGGTGAAAAAAAAAAGAAAAGCCACGTGTTTTTTTTAAGGAGAAACCACTTACACAAAGAAAGTCGTATGTAATCCTACACAAAGAAAAATCAATTACCATTTAGAAACCCTAGCTGCCGAACCATTTACACAAAGAAAACCCCCCGATCATCTTCTCTAGGAGAAACCGACCACCAATCCTCTTGACATTGTGCCTTCTGACGATGAGTGGATTGCTGAGCCATCCAGTGGATGCCAAAGCGATGAATCGGGGTTGACAACTGAGGGGGGCACGAGTACACAAGTGCAATAAAAAAAAAGGAGAAGGCCGAAGAGTTCAAAAACTACGGGAAAAGGTCTAAATTATTATTTATACTTGTCTTCTTTATTTTACTAATTTCAAACAAACAACATAACTAATGTTTAATCTTATTATTTATTAGATAAAGGAAAAGGATTGCAATTGGTGGACGAAGAAGAGGAGTGGGAGGATCTCAACTCGGACGAGGAGGATGATGGACTGATTCGATATGCAGATGATTCCATGGATGATCCTCTAAGCGATGATGATGGGGATGGAGGTGGAGATGAAGCATATTATCCATTTTCCCGGCCATTGGATACCGATGATCCACTACTTAATATATAGTGATGATACATTGTTTGTTTTGTTTTGGGTTATGGTTTGGTGATACATTATATTTTGTTATGGTTTGGTGATGGTGATGGTGATTTTCATTATGGATTTCCTTTGTCTTGACGGTATAATATGTATTGTGATGATGACATGATGGTGTTATTATTTGTATTGTGTTGTGGAATCAAGTTTACATCATTTGTTTTCATGATAGATGTGATACATAATTTGTTCCTCGTTTAATTACTATTTTTATATAAATTTTTAGGTACTTTTGTGGAAAAAAGTTGAGGCTTACGCCTCGAGGCTTGCGCCTCGCCTTGCAGAGGCAAAACGCCTCAACTACGCCTCGTGCCTTTTAAAACCTTGCTTGTAAGTTGTGGCAAAAATGTAAGAATCCAAGGGCTCTTGTAAATTGAGGTGAAAATAAAGAAGGGTATAATTTTTTTTATTATAAAGGGCTAATTTTCGGCAAATTAATCGGAAATTATAATCGAAAAATAAATCGGAAAATATTTCGGAAATTCGGATCGGATAAAATCTCGGGAATTCGGATCGAATAAAATCAAAATTCGTATTAAAAAAAATTCAGATTTTCGATCCGATTTTTTTCGAAAAAATCGGAAATCGAAAAATTGGAAATCGGCAAACGCAAAATTCATTCCAAAATTGGAAAAAATGGGATTGAAATTCGAGAAAAATCAGAAATTCAGAAAAAAACACAGCCCTAGTCACTCCAGTCAACACTACTCCACAAACCTATCCAGGCCATCAGAGGGCCCTCCTTTGGATCTCATGCAACCTCCACAACCTCACTAAGGTTGAAGTTCTAACTCTGCTCCAAATAGCCCAGGCTCCTGCCCACTAACTCCGACCGACTTCTGCCCACCTTTTTTTCCGGAAATTCAAGACACGCCATACCCTACTGGATACACTCCTCCCGCAATGTTTCCTCGTTTTGACGGGAAGAGGGGTAACCTCCATGAACATGTCAAGAGGTTCATAAAATCTGTGGGAGCATATGGTAATGATAAGAACCTCCGGCTGAAGGAGTTTTCAAACTCCTTATATGACAAGGCTTATTGTTCGTAATACTACGGATGCCTGATAGCATCACCTCCTGGGAGGATCTCTTCACCCAATTTCATGTTAAGTTCTTTCAGACGGAAGAAGAGGTGACTCTGATTCACCTGTCAGTAGAGAGATAACGAGACAATAAGGATCTTCCCTCGTACCTCGATCGCTTCCGCGAGAGAGCCCTTGAGTGCTATGGAAGTGTTTTCGAACAACTTGTTAAGTTGTGTATAAATGGGGCGTCTTGCGAATATCAAATTCATCTAGTGATACTGACCTGTCCACATTAAAGAGACTAGCTTATGCGGCACGTAACTTGAACAATGTTGGTGTTCGACCTCCACGCAATGACGATTCTTGGCATTACTCAGTGGAACAACAATCGTCGTGGATCGTTAGTTGCGATTGCGTAAGGCAAGTGCAAGTCCTTTGATAATAGTTCTTACTTGAGGAACCAAAGGAATCATGATGTTGAAGGGGATACCCCTCCAAACTTTCCATGTAATATGGACATGGTTATGGACACTCTCAACTGGTGGGTCCGTGATGGAGTTGTGGAGCTCCAACAAATTCGTAAGGAACGAATGGAAACAAATCGTACTAAGCCTAACTACTCCATCGATCACCGTATCCTTACTCATCATACTGACTGACAGTTCTTCTTTGCTCACAAGCGTCCACTCTCTGTGTCTCTGCTAATATCAATTGCATAGAATTTTGGCGTGTCGTGCTTGATGAGGGGGTCTCAGTGAACATCATCTCGCTATCCACTTTCTAGGGTGCACGTATCCCCGACAATTGTATGATCATGTACCCTATAGACATCACTTGTTTTGGCTATGATTATTGGAATAACACTTGAAATCGACAAAATCAAGTCTCATGCTAAGTTCCATGTTATCCAGGCAGAGTCCATATATCAGCTCCTCATAGGTCAGATCTGGTTGCACACAGGGGTGGTAAAATGACGGATACGGAGTGGATACCATACTATCCATTATCCGTTTACACATACACTATTCATATCCTTATCCGTATTTGTCAATGTTCTAAAAGGCGTGATGCGTGAAGGTCAAGCATCAAGCATTAAGGCATAGGCGCGCCTATACGGGAAAAGGCGTTTTGTCTTTTTTTAATTATACCCTGGCTTGTAAAATAATAAAAGCAGAAATATAAGCGTAACTTACATAAAAAAAACATAATCGTAAACATTGAATCAAAATTACGAATAAAAATGGCTGATTACATAAAAATGGCTCATTTCATACCGTAAACATTATAAACATTTCTTAAAAAATGGCTCATTTCTTAAACATTTCTTAAATTTTCTGCCTTCAGTGACATTTCTTAAACATTTCATTCAGTAAACCAAAATAGAAATCAGAGGTAAAGAAAGAAACATTTCGTACAGTAGGTAAAGAAACATTATAAACTTACAACAGAGGTAAATAAAGAAATCAAAAGGCAAGAGAACTTACAACAGAGGTTGTTTTTCGGTCGTAAAGAAAGAAAGAAATCATAAAACTTACTTGGTTTTCGGGTAATGGCCGACCATAAGGTAGGGTTTTAAGGTTTTCGGGTAAAGGCTGATCTGAAATCAGAGGCTGGAGGTAGGGTTTTAAGGTTTTCGGCGGGAGGTTTTTCTTTCTTGGGTTTTAGGGTTTTCAGTGAACGAGTAGGGAAAAAGGAGAGATCGTTTTGTTGTTTAGGTTTGTTTATTTGTTATAAGTTTTTTTTTAAAGTTTGTTACAAAGCAGAGATCGTTTTTAAAGTTTGTTAAAAAATGGCTCTTTTTTTTGAATATTTGTTTAATCAAACTTAGTATCTGAGAAAAACAATTTAAAAAAAAAAAACCCGGGTCAAACGACGTCACTTAGCAAAAAAAAAAAAAACGCTTAATGCGCACATTGGGCGCCTATGCGCGCATCACCCCGTTGACCGCCTTAAAAAACGTTGACCACGCATTTTCCCACGCATACCCCTTATGCGTTGCGTTTCTAAAAAGCATCACGCATAGGCTCGCATTGGCGCCGCCTTTGCACCCCTTTTAGAATATTGGTATTTGTCTGGATAGTAAGTACATCTATCCTTATCCTCTCAGATATCCCGGATTCGGATATTATTCTTATCCGTTTATAATATTTACAAGAATTAGATAACATTCAATGAGAATAATTTCTAACATGAATCCTCCGAGAGACCCTCGCGAGTCCTTCGTGAAAGATTCCTCTTCCCACGAATTTGCTGAATGAATTAACCGATGATTTGAAATTTGACAACAAACATGTATAAGATATGGCAAGCTATAAAGTGAACAATACCCCATGCTTCAAGGTAACAAACTTGTAGTATTGCTTGGTCATTTCATCAAACACATAGTAAGCATGGGTTGGTAGAGGATTTGAAAAAAATGCTGGCAAAAAGGATAACAAGGACGTGGAAATTTCACTAAAATTAAAACGTAGGGTTAGTTTACCGCAAAACATATAAACAAAAACAATCAAACAAAATAAGGTTCAAAACTATTTTTTGGAGTTTATATTCATGAGAAAGGGAAGTAAGAAGATTGAATTCGATGGCAAACATGAATATATGGTTTTATCTGCGGTTTCTAGGTTCGTTTACACACAATAAACAATCTATGGTTTGATCATTTTTTTATGTTTAAAGATAAACGGTAGTTACCTCGAAAACAAATATGCAACGGTCGGAGATGAGGATGAGAGACGAGAGATGCCGAGAGGTCGCAACAAAGTATGGAGGACGTAATGACGGGTCAAATATGGTTGGACTTTTGTTGAATCGAAGGGTGAGAGACGAGAGAAAGCTCGTGAGGAGGGTGGAGATGACTTGAGGGTGAGAGTTGAGACTCAAGAGATGTCGACAAGGGTCCTTGATTCAAAAACCTAGACTAGAGAGAGATGACAATAGATGAAAGATGATGGTGAGGAGGAGTATTTATGGTGTGGTGTAAATTTCTTTTTTTAGATATGATTATTTTTTGTTTAGTAAAAATTAATTAGGAAATTCAAATTAAAAATAAGTGGCTAAGATTGATTGGTTCAAACATATCATGTCATTATAAAATTAAATGTGTGTATATATATATAGTATTTTGGATACGGATATTCGATAAATAGATATTCGTGAAAATAGGTAATTCATCTCGGATATAGATTATTTGATACTGGTACATGCATTATCCGTAGTTTTTCAAATATTTTATAGTGTTATCTGAATCCATTGTTTTTTAAATACGAATTCAAATAAATATTTGCAAAATTTGAATTCGGTAGCCGGGCAAATTTAGATTTTGTATATCCTTTTGTAGTTATAGGTGCGCATTCACGACATTGTCCCTTTAACCAACGACCAATGTGTGAAGGCAATTCGCGTTGTTAGAGAAATCACTATTCCAACATCTACCAAACCCTTCTCCTAGAATGAGGCACACCTTCCGGATGTCATTTTCTATTATAAGTACGACGATTATCCCTATCATGAGGCCAAACTTACTGGTATTGGTATCCAACTACCTCCGGTAGGATCATTAACTTGAAGGAAAACTCCAAGGGGCTAGCAGCCTCCTCAACAACGTCTAGGCCCAACAAACGCAAGCTTGATTGGCCATCCCGCAAGTGTGTCCGTGTTCTCCTTTCCAATGGTAAGGTTATATATCGCTTATAACGGTGTCCACAGGTAGCACTCGTGTACTACGATGATAACCCCTTCTAGAGTGTTACCGCATTGATGTCTCACCTCCAGGAGTATGTTGATAAGCTAGACACCGCTTCAGAATGCATGTAGGACCACCCCAAGCCACAAATGCAAGAGATTGACGAAGTCAACCTAGCTGGAGCTGACAAGGGCCCATGCCTATTTTTCTCTCAAAGGACTTAAACTCTACTCAACGGGAAGAGTTTCGTTCACTTATACAAGAATTTAGTTATGTTTTTGCATGGCCTTACTCAGAGATGCTCGATCTGGATGTCTCGGTGGTCACTCATAAGCTCTATGTTTTACCCTCGGTATATCCAATCCGACATGCTACTCGATTTTTCAAGCTAGACCTTGAAGTCAAGATCATCAAGGAAGTTAAGCGGTTGCTGAAGGGTAAGTTCATCGAACCTATCCAACACCTAACTTGGCCGTCTAACATTATTCCAATGATAAAGAAAATAACGGGTTAAGTGAGAGTTTACGTCGACTATCGTGATCTCAATCGTGCCTGTCCCGACGAGAACTCGCTTCCTAGTATTGCGAGGCATGAAATATATACCTTTATGGCTGGGTATGTTGGCTACAATCAGATAAGGATGGACCATACTGATGTTAAAAAAATTGCTTTTTGCAACTTTTATTGAAAGGTTATGCCCTATTGCCTTAAGAATGACGGTGCAACTTACCAGAGGACCATGATGAAAATCTTTCATGATCTTTTCCACCACAAGCTATAATTTTATATGGACGATGTGGTCATTAACTCTCGTGAAGAAAGTTCACACATTGCTGATCTACGCTAAGTACGTGAGGTGCATAAAATTTAAGATTCGAATGAATCCATTGAAGTTTGTATTTGGCGTCATCGAAGGAAAATTTCTCTGGTTTGTTGTTAGCAGACACGAAATTGAGGTGGACTCGGACAAGTAGCGTGCCGTGCTTGACGTGTCACCGTCGAAGGATGTGAAACTGTTGGAGAATTTTCTTGACAAGGTATCCTACTTGCGCAGGTTCATCCCTGCTCTAGTAGAAGTAACTTACCATCTGACCAAACTTAATTTGACTGCGCCCTTCCTAACCATCATCATCAAGCCTTTGAGAAGGTGAAGGCCATCCTTACATCTCCGTCAACCATGATATTGCCCAACCAAATCGGCCTCTTCTACTGTACTGTAGATTGTAGTTAACCTCAACCCCTCGCTCCATCGGTGCCCCCCCAGCTCAAGAAAGAAATGGGACTGAACACATAGTTTATTACACCGGTCGCGCGATTACTGGCCAGAATCTAGATACTTCGCTGTAGAGCGTGTTTGCTTGGCATTGGTCTTTATCGCCCATAAATTACGCCATAACCTTTTGGACTTCACTATCCACCTCATCACTCGATGCGATCCTATCAAGTACCTGCTAGCAAGAACCATCCTCTTGGGGAAAAGCTGCACGATGGTTCCTTACACTCTCACACTCTCAGAGTATGACATTAAGTGCTTGTCCTCGAAAGGCCATCAAGGGTCAAGAACCCCTTGCTGATCTTCGAGCAAACTTCCCAAGTGGAGAATATGAGTCACCTTCTGATGGCTTGCCTGACGATGATCTCTAAGCTTATGCTTGCATCACACACATTGAAGAATGGAGCCTCACTTTTGACAGTATTTCAACACTTGGAAATAGAGGAGCAAGGATTGCTTTAACTTCAGCAAATGGGAAAGTGATCTCCAAATCCTTCAAGTTGGCCTTTCCTTGCTCAAACAATGAAGATGAGTACGAGGCCCTCATCATTGGACTTCTGGAGGCATTAAGTCATGGTATTCAAGCATCAAGTATCAAAGGAGACTCCAACTTCGTTGTGAAACAGGCTAGAGGGGAGTTTTCTCTCAAACACCCTAGTGCTGCGCCTTATCGCACCGTCGTGTAGAAGCTTCATGATCAATTACCACTTGTTCGGATTGAGCAACATTCGTGAACAACCAACAGAAACCCAAATGCACTTGCCACTTTGGCTTCAAAGATGGACATGTCTCAAGACTTCGCCCAAATAATGATTTATGAGAGAACATTACCAACAACACTTTGCTTAACTTATTTCCTTAAGGTAACTCTCTGGACTGGCGCACTCCCATTGCCTCGCCAGTTAGAAACAGGTGAAGGCTCCATCTCTTTCAACGAGCCTCAAAGGTACGTCATGCTTCAAGGGTCCTCTATTATAAGAATATCTCTGGGCTCTTGGCTCGGTGCCTTGGTCCTTTGGAGGCAAGCTCCAAGCTACAAAGAGTACATGCCAGGTATTGTGGCTTGCAAGATCTTTCTCTTTATCGACATTCGCAAAGACAAGGGTATTACCTAGCCAATCATGGCCACTCAAGCATTTAAACTCGAGCAGAAGTTCCTTTCTTGCCAACAGCTTCCACGAACAGAGGATTATTACTTCATCGAACAACAAAGGGATTAGAGGCAGCCCTACATAGACTTTCTCACCTCAGGAGCCTTACCCATAGAACGAGTAAACGCCGTTGCCATTGAAAGAAAAGCCCCTCGGTTCTTTATGTTGGAAGGAGAGCTATACTTGAATGGTTATCATGGGAGGCCCTTGTGGTGCATGGCTGGAACATAAATAGAGATAGTTTTGCAGGAGGCACACACGTTAGGACATAAATCATGACTTTAGGGTACTGGTGGCCCACCATAGAAGCCGATTTCGCTCAGTATGTCAGATAATATTAGGCATGCCAACTTCATAGAAACCTGATTTATGCACCTTTAGTGGACCTTCACTCGTAGATTTCAAGAGAGAGACTTGGTCTTAAAGACGACCACCCATATCATGAGGGGCATGTTCGCTCGTTAGCTCACACCTAACTTGGAAAGTCCTTACATGGTTTATAAAGCTAATGAGTTTGGGTAGTACAAGATTTCTAAAGTTGGTTGTAGTAATCTTATGTCTATAAATGTCAAGTGGCTCAAATCGTATTATGCTTGATGTACTCTTATTTGGCATATGAAATAGAATGACCTCTGTTTTCATTAAATAGTCAAATTTACTTTTGTGTTAAAGATACATCTCAAACGAATAAATAAACAAAACATAACAAAACAAAATAACCTATATATTGGGGGCCACCACTCCTGTTGGGCCATCCAAGGAGAAGATCATCTGCTGCACGACGACACCTAGAGGCATTCTCTCCTATAGAACCATACTTCGTTTTGACCTCATCTGCCTTAGCACAACGTAGAGTCCAATCTGCCAAATTCTTCTTATCTGCTACCACCCTCTGTGCCTTAGCAAATACCGTCTCTTCATTAGTTAGCTCTGCCTCAACACCCTTCTCACGATTTATATAATGACTCTTGAATCGAAACTCTTCAATGCGATTAAGGTCTCCTCGCAGCCATCCAAGGTTGAACCTATAGTAGGTGTCAAGATCACTAAACGCATCTTTGTAATGACCAATGCCCTCACCACTCATTTTGGCCACCGACATGGGAGCAATTGAGGTGTATAACTCTCCCACCATATTTAGCGCAACAATATACATGCGAGCAGTGTTATAATGGGAATACTCAAAAGTCTCACGATAGACTTTCTTTATCTCTGACAAGAGGTAAACATAAGATGCGAAAACTAAATGTTTTTCCCAAAGTGTCGTGCTGTAACTTTGACAATTAACATTCATTTGCGGCCGTTTGAGTTTCCGAGTCTTTATCTCCATCAGGCGTTGTTTCGTCCTCATAATCACTATCCACTGCTTCCACATCATCTGCCTCGTCCCCAACGACCTCTACATTAATATTTATGTCTTCACCATCTCGTCACTAACGACCTCTACATCATCATCTTCAACAGCCTCATCACCAATGACCTCTACATCATCTTCACCAGCCTCATCAGCAACGACCTCTACATCATCATTTCTATCTTCACTTTTCTCTATATTAGTACTTTCATTAATCCAATGATAAACCTCTTCGCCAATAGGAATTTAAGTCTAACCCTTCACCATATCCCTCATTAATACTATCATCCCACCTTCTCTCTAAAGAGGCACCGACAACATCAGTTTACGATCACACCATTGACATCACACAAGTCATCCCTTGGGATTACAAGTGGCTCCCCAATGCCATCCTCATCCAAATCTTGATCCTCAGGTAAAAGAGCTTGAGCGGCGGAAATCCCCTTCCCTTTGTCTCGATCCTCTATATCCACAACGACCTCCCACCTCTGGTGGCTAGTTTGACGATTACCCTGAACCAAAAGACATTTAAATCATTGATAACGAAATCAATGTATAAAAAAGGATCATAAATAAAAGAAGAAATTCTCACCAGCAAATTGGCTTCTGTGTAACCTCTGACGAAGCGTGTTCTTGATCTTGTTGCCTACGCACTAAAGTAGTGCTTTTAGGTTGCACAACCCTTGATGTGTCTTGATCTGCCTATGCACTAAAGTGGTGCTCTTAGATAGTCCCACTTGATGTTTCTTGCCCCTCGTGCATTTTTTTGCTTTCACATATGCTTGAGTCCCAACGCCTTCCTTGGATCCATGGGAGGTACGATCTCTATGCAACAAAGGCAACTTACCTCGCCAAGCACTTACTCGGGAATCCTTCTTAGGCCCATAATGATAAGTGCCCTTTCTTAATGACGAACTCTCCAATTCTCTGAGGACGTGATAATACAAATTATTTAAATGAGACCAAACACCTTTGACAATAAATTCGGATTTCATTCGACACCATTCCAATACTTTTTTGTGAAAGGATTTGAACTCTTCCAAACTCTACCCCGACACATTGATTGCAGTTCTAAATCTCTACCAACTACCGACCAAGTCAAGTCAAGCTTGAGGGAGGGGAAGGCACAATTTGGTCATACACATACTGGCGTGTAACTTGCTGAGGATTGTATACCTCTACGCCCTTACTGAATTTGATTAGGGAAGGCAAATACCTTGAACTATAAGTAAGAACCGCAAATCACGCTGCAAGCTACCTTCATCGCTCGGGTCACCGCATTGATAAAAATACATCATCCCCTAGATTTATCTGCCGTCGGGTTATATAACTCATCATTTTAGAACACGGGCATTGCACAAACTCATCCTCCGTATCAATAAAGCATGTCAAATCCCCTTTCGGGGCTTGATGCATGTGCCAAAATTCTTCTCGAGGGTATAAAAATTTATCGTTTTTGCGACTCTAATAACTTCCTCTTGGGTGCAAAATTAAGGAAATGCTCGTACAAAAACATCTGTAGGATCATCTGAGATACGAAACACTTGAGGTCAATCTTCCCATGGACCTTTTCAGGTCATTTTTGAGCTTGTCCATACGCCTGTATAAACTTCTTATACATAAATGGGCCATGGACACAAATAACCAGATGGATAACCTCGCTGCCAAAAGAAACACTCTTATTAGGGTCAGTATGACAACTATAGTATAACTCGGGAAAGAAGAACCACCAAATAGGCCGCCACCAGGTTTTCGTGTGAATTATGGCCATCACCTTTGACAATTTTAGATTCCCCCGAATAATGCTCCCCAAAACAATGTTTTTAACCAACATGCATAAGATGTCGTATCGCCATCTTGCAATTGGAGGATTCCTTGCACCATTTTTTTAAAACTGGCACAATATGCTTCTCCGTTTTGGTTGGGGGGAGAGGAAAATTTGAGTCACCTATGATCTCGAGCCCAGTCAATTCTTCTATATCCTCCAAATTGATAGTAAATTCACCCCAAGCCGTAATAAATGTGTGGGTCGCACTACTCCACCGTGAAAGCAATGTAGTCAAAGCTGCGGCACTGCGAGAAACTGATAATCTTAAAAAACATTTCACTTGTGTCGATCATCCTCTTCACCGTGTCAATCATCCTCGAGGACTTGCGCAAGGTTGATAGCCTAAAGGACTTGCGCAAGGTTAAAAGGGTTGTTGAAGTTCCAGTCTGTCAAGAGACAGTCCGCAGACGATTAAGGATGAGGTCAAACGCACTAACAATCTCAACCATATTAACAAGTCACCTCTTGCGGTACTTAAAATGCGATTGAGAAATTTCAGCGGCTAGGGGGAATCCCAGAGTGGAATTCAAGTATGGGCAGCTCTTAGGAAAAGCGTCAACAAGATATTGGAAAGGACAAAGTGCCACCCTAGGGGACCGTTTCTATAAAAATCCAGGATAATGGTAAGCAGAGAAGGTACACGAAGGCTCGCTGAGGCCACTCAGGATAGTGCGCACGTAAAGCAAAAGTAGTCGGAAATGAAAATCGTGAACAATGGATATAGGAAGTTAACGTACCTAGAGGAAGAGATGGAGGAGCCTACATGTTTGCGAAAACTTGCAATAATGACAATGGGGGAACAATGTGAGAAGAGAGCAAGAAGAAGATGATTCCAAGCTATGGAATATAACGGATGGCGTAGCGACATTTCAAATCCCGGTGATGTCATCCCACGCGATAAGTTAGCCATCATTGCACCAGACACAAGTCGTTTAACATTAAAAGCACGCGCGTCCCAATGACTGCCAGTCGATAAAATTTGAATCGTACATGAAGCTGATGAGTCTAGCCGATGGTCCCTTCGGTGGAAGAATGCCCAAAGGAACATGGGGCAACTGACGAGGGGCAAGTTCGTCTCTTCAGCTTCCGAAGCTGTGATTCCGAACCAAATGGTTGGCCAGATGCCAAAGGCTTATGTTCGGCTTCAGGAGCGGAAATGTTGAAAGTAAAAGCCGTATCAATTCCACATGTGGATCACATTCTCGGGAAACTCTGGACAGATAGCCTGCACGAAGTTAAGACTCCAAGTAGGACACGGAGACTGCGCATGCGGTGGATTGCAGTTCGTCTTTGAATTAAGATAGGACTTCCGCAACAAAATTCAAGGGGGATTGAACAGTAGGCTATTATATCCAGACACATGAGAATGTATAGAAGAAATAATCAGAAATTGAGTGAGCAAGGGACCGATTGTAACCTTCGTTAACAAGTAATATATGAACACCTCCTTACTGTGGACGTAGGTCAGATCTAGTTGAACCATGTAAACTCAATCAGAACGACGTAATCTTATGTGCGCGCGTATTATGTCAAGACACATGAGCATTTATAGAAGACATAATCAGAAAATTGAGTCAGCAAGGGAGCGATAGTAACCTCCATTAACAAGTAATATATGAACACCTCCTTACTGTGGACGTAGGTCAGATCTAGCTGAACCATGTAAACCCAATCAGAACGACGTAATCTTGTGGGCGCGTGTATTATTGTGATTGATCTTTTTTCATGTTATAAATTTTTGTGGTTTTAGCTGAGAATTCATGCTCTTAAGCTTGAGGGCGAGCTTTTCCAAGCGGAGGTGAGTGACATGAAGAGTGGCCATAAAATCAAAAGATTTAATTATTATTATTATTATTAATAATAATAATAATAATAATAATAGGGTCATTTTGACTTTTACACAATATTTTGAGATACCCCCCCCTCATGCAGGGGTTATATCAAAGAGATTAGCAAAGTGGGAGTTAAGTCAAATATCACATTATAAAGTGGGGGTTAAGTAAAAAAAGCCCTTATTATTAATATTATTCCTATTTTAGGGGGATATTTTAGGGGACTGATTAGGACTAATATTAGTAGTTACGTTGTTTTTTAATATCTTTCTTTTTATTAAGTATCTTGGTGGCCAACGCTTGCACAAGCCTATAAATAAACGCTCTCCGATCTCACTGTAGTCTGACTATTATGAAATATTTTAATGAAATTGAGATCAAGTCTATAAATAAGGCCTTCTATTGCATTTACATCAGCTTTCCACAAGCACTATCCCACTGTGATCGCACTTTTTGATGTGATCTTGGGTGGGAAAGAGTAAGCCGACATAAATCACCACACAAGTGGCAGTCGCTCTTTGAGAATAAACCTAAAACTATGATAACTTTAAAATATAAAAATCTTAACTCAAAAACTGATGACATAGGGAGCCCAAAAGTTTTATTTATAGCCTAAACTAGACATGGTCCTAAAATGAAGTACTGGGAGCAAGGCTCATAATCAATAAGGAAACTATTTAAGAAGACTAATTATTGTTATATCGCGCTACTACGCCTTACCAGGACAATTTCGACGAGGATGAAGTCGATGGGTACTGGGATGAGTTATCTGACGAGGAAGAAGATGTGGAAGAGGATTTTGAAGAGGGAGATTTGATGGTGTCAACAGAGTCGCCCCCATCAGCCCAAGTTTCACACACACCCGACCTGACCCTGAGAACTAGATCTGGTACATCCGGCCAAAACTGAAGCCAACTGATCCTCGATCCACCCCCACACCTCCATCTGTTAAAACCCAACCCTATTGACCCAACTCTGCACCGCACCAACCACCACCATAACCCCTCGTTACCACCCAAATCATCCATCGTCAACCATCTTTGCTGACAACCTCCACCACAAAAACCAGTCGCGACGGCGGCGAAACCATCGCTTCCCTTCTAGTGGCAAGCGACAATGCTCATCTTGTCGGCTAAGTGAAGAAAGAAGGGCATGGTCGACGCCATCTGCCATCGATTAAGTTGCCGACATTGGAAGGGACTGGTGAAGATGTCGAGATAAGTGGATGGAGTTCATGGATGCGCTGAAGAAGAGATGAGAGGCTAGAGTTAAAGGAGGATATGGGCATGGGCTTTTGCTAGTAAAAGGAATTGGCCTAGCTGGAGGATTTAAACCTTTTGGGTTTAATGAGTTATTGGACTGCGAATTAAAAGGAAATTGAACTGCCTACGAACTAAATGGGCCAAAAATTAAAGGGCAGGGACTAATGATCGATTTTCTTGGGTTGGATCAACTCGGGCCCGCCCCAAACTCTCAAAAGGATGTCAACTCTGATTTTTGGAGCTCAATTTAATGCAAAAATTATTTTGGGCTGAAATTAAAAGTCCAAATTATTCCAAGTATTTGTGGGTATGGCATGGGCTTTTCCAATTTTTCGCGAAAGCTCATGGGCAACTTTTTCAATGGAGAGGAGAATGATGTGTATGCGGGTTGACACGTGGCACAAAGTTTTCGTTGAAGACAATCCGACTTTTATTTTGATTGTTATTCAATTATTTAATTATTATTATTACTATTATAATAAGAAAGTATCTTTAGGGTCATTCCTTAGTTATTTTAGGTAGATATATTTGGATATTATCTAATCCCTTAATTAATGGGATAATTATCTATATTTTAGTTTTAATCTTTGTTTCCTATTTTAATTACGTTTCTTGCAATGCAAGCCCTAGGACTGACTAGTATTAATTAGAGCCTTTGGCTCCCTTTTGTACTCACTGAATTATTATGATATATTGATAATGAGAGAACGACGTTTATTTTTTGTTGTTGTTGCGTAGTTTAATATGCTTCCGCGCCTTTGATAACATCAAATATACCCAAAAATTATATTACTTTTCTCTGGTTACATTTTCCTTTTTGACAATAGCAACTTTATTGTACGTAGAAATGTCACTCTCTATTGCACACAATACTTGCAGGATTTAATTATTGACCTAGGAAGCACAAATACGATCATGTGATCATATCAGATACAACACGAATACGGGGATACAGAAAATCCAAAAAATTAGGATACGACTGGGATACATTAATAAAATAATAATATAATATATATTTTTATTGCTATTAAATTTCACTAATTTAGAACTTTTAAGTCCAGAGATTCAGGAAGTCGAGAGACTCCAGAGTTAAATGCATTAGAGATAAATTTTATATAAGCAAGCAATGCTGAAATGTGACGTAAACTACACGTCAATGGGTAAAAGAAATAAACTAAACCCTAATTTTTAGAGAGAGAATCAAAGATGTCTTGTATTTCAAGTATTGCAAAAGTTGGTAGAAATGAGATTACAAGGGGTATTTATATGGGATGAATTGCTTTCTAATCAAGTAATTAGCTAAAATGACTAATAGGACTAACTAAAAATAAAAGAATGCCTAATTAGTTCCAAATATGCTTGGAGACCAATTAAAAGGCTAAAAAGAAAATAAAAGAACTAAAATAAAAGAAAGACTTGTACAAAATATTAAAAATGACAATTAAACCCTAATGTGATCATTTTCATCAAAAGGATTTGTTGCTCTTGCTGGTCAAATGATAGCCAAATGACTAGCTTATACATAAATGACAAAGCCAAATCACAACTTGATTTTTATCAACTATATTGACAATTCACAGACCGTCCCATGAGGCTTGAAAGCGTCCTTTGTCAATATATTTGTCTTAGGTTCTCCAAGGTCTCGTTTTGCTCTCCTTCAATGGATTCCTCTCGCCACTCTCTCTCTCTCTCTCTTGCATATTAAAACTTTCTCACACTTTTCTTTCGTTGCATACTTATCTCCGTCTCGCCAGATACCATCTCTGCTCCAACAGAACAATAATCGGCGTGCTTTACGCATGTAAAAAATCTATATGCCCCAATTTCTCCATATCCTTCATCAAGGTTTTAAAAGGCCCGACGCGTAGTTGAGGCGAGGCGTAAGCCTCAACTTTTTTCAACAAAAGTAACTAAAAATTGATATAAAAATAGTAATTAAACGAGGAACAAATTATGTATCACATCTATCATGAAAACAAACGATGCAAACTTGATTCCACAACACAATACAAATAATAACACCATCATGTCATCATCACAATACATATTATACCGTCAAGACAAAAGAAATCCATAATGAAAATCACCATCACCATCACCATCACCAAACCGTAACAAAATATAAAGTATCACCAAACCATAACCCCAAACAAAACAAACAATGTATCATCACTATATATTAAGTAGTGGATCATCGGTATCCAATGGCCGGGAAAATGGATAATATGCTTCATCTCCCACCTCCATCCCCATCATCATCGCTTAGAGGATCATCCATGGAATCATCTGCATATCGAATCAGTCCATCATCCTCCTCGTCCGAGTTGAGATCCTCCCACTCCTCTTCTTCGTCCACCAATTGCAATCCTTTTTCTTTATCTAATAAATAATAAGATTAAAAATTAGTTATGTTGTTTGTTTGAAATTAGTAAAATAAAGAAGACAAGTATAAATAATAATTTAGACCTTTTCCCGTAGTTTTTGAACTCTTCGACCTTCTCCTTTTTTTTTGTTGCACTTGTGTACTCGTGCCCCCCTCAGTTGTCAACCCCGATTCATCGCTTTGGCATCCACTGGATGGCTCGGTAACCCACTCATTGTCAGAAGGCACAATGTCAAGAGGATTGGTGGTCGGTTTCTCCTAGAGAAGACGATCGGGGGTTTTTCTTTGTGTAAATGGTTCGGCAACTAGGGTTTATAAATGGTAATTGATTTTTCTTTGTGTAGGATTACATACGACTTTCTTTGTGTAAGTGGTTTCTCCTTAAAAAAAACACGTGGCTTTTCTTTTTTTTTTCACCAGCCAAAAAATGAGGCGGATGCCTCATAAGCCTCAAGGCGCACGCCTCTCACAGCTAAGGCGTAAGCCTCACTAAGGTGCACCAGAGGCGTAAGCCTCAGACCTCCTGCACTCCACCTTGCCTCGAGGCGGCGCCTCGTTTCGCGTTTTAAAACCTTGTCCTTCATAATTAGGTTAATAGGTTTCGTTTAACAACGGTTCTGTTCTTAATTTTGAAATATGTTAATTGAAACCCTCTATCTCGTCCCCTCTATTTCCGCCTCAACAACTCCATCTTACTCATGTAAATAGTGGGGTTTCCTTTTTTCGGTTGAATATCATATCGTGGATTCTTCATTTGGTTCTATAGATTTCCTTTCAATTTATTATTGTTTTTATTATTATTTGGCTGCTGTTATAGATCTTATGTATGCATGATAGTACATAGTACATATATATATATATATATATATGACCCTTGATGATGCTAATAATCACCACTCAAATGTATGCACAGCTCAAGCTAAAGCTAAGTCAAGAATGGAGATAATAATCTCACAAAAGTGTAAATAGGTAAGAAGGAGATGAGAGAGATAGAGAACACATATATGTAAGTAGGGATGGCAGAGGGTCGGGTTTGTCAAAACCCGAACCCGACGCCTCGTGCCCCGTGACTTTTTTTTTAACCCGCCCTGCTCCGTTTACATTAAGCGGGTCAAAAACCTGCATGTTAAACCCGCATACCGCATATATAACTCATATATATAAAGTTTTAGTGTAAATAATATATTAAATATGGGGACTTTAGTAATTATAATAAATAAACGGAGCGGGCGAGACAAGGCGGGTTATGCTTATATATAGTAAACCGGAACCCACCCCGTTTAATAAACGTTTTTAAAAAAAAAACATACTCGCCCCGTTTATTTTAAATGGGTTTCTAACCCGCGCATTGCGGGGTGGGGCGGATTAAATTGCCATCCCTATATGTAAGTGGTTCAGCCAAAGGCCTACTCCACTTTGCAAGAGGGTGCGTGTTTATATTACTGAAAGGCACTCAAGGCCATGGATTATAGTTTACACAGACTTTCTCTCTTCTGTTTACAATTGGGGATAGTTTTCGCTAGGGTTGCAATTGTTCGATCCTTGATAAAGAGGATGAAGTTGGTATATATAGGCTTGGGGGTGCACAGTGTACCCCTTAAGCAAAATATCAAGTTGGCTCAGTCGTCTTTAACTTGATCCTTACAGGCCTCTTGAATCCTTTCTTTCCCTATTTCTTTTTCTTTGATTTGTTTTTGTATGTAATGTGGCTTTGATTATTTGTTTTCTTTATTATTAATAGGAATTCTCGGCAAGGGCCATCAGGGCCGAGAATTCCCATCAATAATAAAGAAATTACTACTATTTTGTTTGCTTTGAAGGTTGAACCTTTGGTGGAGATAAACATTGGGCTTGTGATTTTTTTTTTTGTGTTGTTAGGAATAGGGTTGTAAAATGAACCGAGCTGCTCGAGTTCGGCTCCTGTTCGCTTGGACAAGAGCTCCTTCGAGAGAAGCTCATAAAATAAATGAGCCAAGCTTGAACAAATTTTAAGCTCGTTTTATTGTTGAGCTCGACTCGGATTCGACTCGATCACCAATATCCGTACTAAACTAGTGTAAAATAACCAAGCTACTCAAGCTCGATTCGTATACGTTTTGCTTAGAAGCTTGTTCGATCTCAAATCGTAAGATAAATGAACCAAGATTGGACATACTTTTAGGCTCGTTTACATTAACAAACCTAACTTGAGCAACCTTAAGTTCTGCTTGCCTCGCCTCATTTTCACCCTTAGTTAGGAATGCTTTGAAGTACGATTGTAGGAACAAAATGGTGTATATAGAATATGAAGTCGAGGACGAAGAAGAGAAATTCGAAGATGAAAAGGGAGAACAAAATTCATGGAATTCCATTTCCTTTATGAGTCATCCCCAGCACCACCATGTGAAGTGGCCGTGCATAATAGCGCAAATGCTTTGTTGCTGCATCTCCCCTAATTTTAGTAGGAATAATGCTAAAAGAATTACAAATAATGGGGAAGAACCAAGGTTCTAAAAAACGCGGGGCGTGATCGAGGCGTGGAGGCCAAGCCTTAAGCCTTAGAAGCCTAGGCGGGCCTTAGGCGTAAAAAGGCGTTTAGGCCTTCGTAATATATTTTAATATTTTTTAACCATAACAAGGCTATTAAAATACTAAAATTGTACATATCATAAAAATATGTCTTAATATATGCAAATTAAAATACTATTTGATTATTTTGGATGAGATAATGGTCCGATTAGTAAACAACTTCTTTAAAAGGCGATACCGTTTCACTAAAGCATTGTAGTTTTGAGAAAAAAGTGCTCCTTAAGGGTTTTACCAAGAATAAGGCGTAAAAAACTTAAGGCGAGACGTTTCTCCCACGCCTCAAGCCTATGCGGGTTTTTAGAACAGTGGGAATAACTAAGGCCTCTATCATTTTTTACTTTCAAAACCTAATAAACATAAAAGATCATTTGGACTTGTCGTATGTCCGCGATTATTTGGGATTTTGATTGAAATGGGTCCCTATTTTAGGGTTTTATTGCATTTTATTTTATTTTTTGTTATTTTCTTTTATTTTATTATGCCATTATATTTCCTTTTATTTTTATATTTAGAGGTAGCCTGGTAGGAATAACAAAAGGCAATTAAGGGCATTTTTGTAATTAGAAGATTAGCTTAGAGCCTAAGCTACTCCTCCCCTTTAAATACCTCCTTGTATTTTTCATTTGAGGACACTCTCCATTTGAAATATAAGAAAACTCTTGATTCTCTCTCTAAAAGTTAGGGTTTGGTTTATTTTCTTGTCCATTGACGTGTAGTTTACGTCAAATTGGTATCCGAGCGAGGTATCGCTCCAACATTGGTGTTTGGTGTATCGATGTGATTTTATCAAATCGTACGCTACAATCCAATGGCTGTAAGAATATCCAAACAACTATACGAGGAGATTCAAATACAAATGGAAGAGTTACTACAAGCACAACAAGAAATCAAAGCCTTCCTCATGTCCTCCAAATTCCAAAACCCTGGCCCTTGCCCTCCCCTCCACACCTTCTACCCCCTGCCCTACTCCTCTAACAGTCCCCACCCCTGCCCCGCCCCCTTCCCCCACCTCACTGCCCAGAACACCCCCACCTCTGTCGCCCTCCCTTCGCTTGCCCCCCCTTCTGAACCAGAAAAAAACCCAACCCGCTGCCAGCCGACCTCCCTGGCAGCCCCCTGCTGCCACCACCCTAAAGCCTAGCCCACCCGAACCCAAAATCCAACCCCCACAGGCCGAAACCCACCCCCAAGTGCCATCTGTCCCCTTGCTCCCCAAAACCGCCGTGAAACCCTAGGGATCTGCCCTATTTTTGCTCGAAACCCATTTGGGTTGTCCTGTTTCAACCCCAACCCATCTAGGTGTTCCAAAACATTGGGTTTTGACCCGGGAGGTGACTTTTAGGTCTGGTTTGGGTGAAGAAAGAAAAGAAAGAAGAAGAAAATTTGTGGGTTGGACACTCCTCCACTTTCAGAAATTATTTTTGGCCCCCACAAGTTTCTGGCACTTTTTTTTGAAATTTCCTCACGAATCCCCATTTTTTTTTTGAACGCTCGAGGACGAGTTTGGTCTTAAGAGGGGGAGAGTGATAGAAGTGGGTCCTTATTTTAGGGTTTTATTGCATTTTATTTTATTTGTTGTTATTTTATTTTCTTTTATTATGTCATTGTATTTCCTTTTATTTTAGTATCTAAAGGAGCAGATGGAGTCTGAATTGCTGCGACTTGGTCATTCTGAGAGAGAGCCCTTTGTAGGGCTTCCTGGGGAATTGCATCGTAATCAAACACCTCCTGGAGTTCACGGGAGCTCAAGCCTATATGTTCATTTAGATCGGTTCCAGGGAGCAATTGAGGGAGTAGCAAAAGGCGATTAAGGGCATTTTTGTAATTAGAATATTAGCTTAGAGCCTAAGCTACTCTTCCCCTTTAAATACCCCCTTGTATTCCTCATTTGAGGACACTCTCCATTTGAAATATAATTAATCTCTTGATTCTCTTTCTAAAAGTTTTGGTTTGGTTTATTTTCTTGGCCATTGACGTGTTGTTTACGTCAGATTTGGATGGAGAGAATCAATACAAAATGTCAGGACCATTGTCTTCTATTTTATATTTTTCGAGACATGGTGATGTTTTTGGCTTCTTTTAAGTCCTTCGTTGTAGGTACCGATGTCCATTTTCATCACATAATGACATTATTGGCTTCTTTTTGCTCCTCTATTGCATGTGCCTATATCCAAATGGATACGAGGGCTTTATCCGTTTATTTTTATTTTTTATTTCCATGTATTTAGTTAAAGAATTCAATACCATTAGAATTATGCGAAAGGAAGAGCGAGAATCTGAACCTCCCATCTAGGTGTAAAACTCAAGGGTGGAGTGGCTTTAGGGGTTAATGACCTTATAGAGTGAGCTATCTTCATTCTTTACACCTTTAAGGTCAGAAGCCTGAAACCTGAAACCCGCGCCTATGAAAGCGGAAAATACTAATGAAGTGGAATGCAAAGGAAAAAGGAAGACCTAAGGGGTTGCGGGGATCCAAACATACCTAAAGAGGAAATCAGAAAAAAGGGTAGAGGAAACATACTTAGATGAGCTCTGATCGACGCCTAACCAGAACATAATCAGGATTATCAAAAAATGGTAGAGAGAAGAAGTAAAGAGATTGAGTTTGGGGAAGTCTGACTCGAGCCCTATTCTTCTAAAGATGAGTTACCAGTAACTAAGATGTGACATCTGAATAGGCCATAGAGCTCGACTTCTTGGTTCCCAACAAGTGGGGCATCGGTAATTTTTACAACTGCCACCTTGTTAGTATTTTTGCAGAATAGTTACTTTTTATTTGATAAGGCATGACTTGAGCATGCAAGTTAGTTTTTGAATTAAAATTGGAATAGTGGCCGATTTGGATTAATCACGACGGGCTGGTACGAAGAATATTGTATGCAAGTGGGTTATTGCAGCAAAATAGTTTATGAACTCGAATTGGAATACGATATCGTGTTGCGTCAACGCAAAGATTGTTTGGCAAGATTTGGCCCCAATTCTGTGTCTTACGGGGTCCATAAGGCTGTAGGATATCACCTTTTATTTTACTCTCTTTTATTGTTTGGCCTATTATGTATTGCGCTTTAGTTGTTTTAGTTTGTTACTCCTTGTGTATCTTGTATGTTTTAGAACCGTCTTATCTCTAGTATAAATACCATTATTGGGCTCCCAATTGGGTGAGCCATTACCTTTTAAAAATCTTCTTGGTATCAGAGCCTCCAAACCCTAAAATCTTTTTTCCTCTTACATCAACCCTAAAACTAACCCTAGTCGTCACCCTAACCCTAGCCGCCACATGTCAACCATCCCACCACCTCTCTGTCGCCGCACCTGCCCTCCACCGAAGCGACCTCATTCTAACTTAATCCTAGCTACTGCACCTCCTTTCCCCCTTTGTACTGTAGATCGCGACTGCTCTGAGCCCTAGACCAAGTTGTGCCCCTTTGTGGGGTCTCTTTTCGTCCACCGATGTATATCCGGTGTAGATTCCATGGTAAATTTTTTTTTCCTCCCACACCTTTATCTTAGCCTTAATTCTCTTTAAACCCCGTCTCTAGGATTTTTAGTTTATATACCCTTCTTCTAGGGTTTCATCTTCTTTTTAATGTGCTGAATTTGAGTCGTTCCCTTCTTTAAAAGGGCCGTTGGCATTTCTTGTCGGCGGCATTTCTAGGGTTTCATCTTCTTTGTACTGAATTTGAGGCGTTGTATATGACTTTTTTTATGCTGAGGCGTAAGCCTCACAAGGGTTTCTCGGCGCTTCATCTTGAGCCGCATGCTTTGGGTTCTAGTTTGAACACCGCTCTTAACCCCCAAGAAATATAACAAATGGCAATTTTGTTTTGATAGTCATGCTATTAACAAAATCGCTTTAGAATACAGATCCCGACACTAAAGCTTGAACACATGTTGAGCGGTGCGTGAGTTTGGTATGGTGATAGCATAGCTTATCAATTGGCAGCCTATCTCGTCCGCAAGGAGTTCATCCTCAAACTCGACCATGAGGCATGGAGATCAGTAATCACCATACCAAATGGCCCAACTTCTTGTATGGACACATGACCAGTGATTTTGCTGATGAGCTATCAACGAAATCACTTTGGAATACAGATCCCGACACTAAAGCATGAACACATGTTGAGCTATGCAATGCTATGCTGAAGATGCCTTCTTTGGACTTATCTTTTCTGAGTGCATAGCAAAACAAGGTGCCACAATAGATTTTATTATCCGTCGGCCTTTCAAATTGCAACCCTTCTAGGAAGCACGAATACTTTTGCGAGGTTCACGTATTCGTGTCGAATATGTATCGGATACTGATACTCTTGGATACTCGTTAATCTGCATTAGTTGTATATAATTTAGTGATCAAATTCCTAATTTTGGACACGAAGTAGTATATATATATATATCATAGTTGTCAAATTGTACTTGCCAGACAACTGCCACGTTGTTCTTATTGTTGTTGTGTAGTGTAATTAATACGCTTCCGGTACCACTACACATCATGTTTACTCGCAATTGTATTTGCCAGACAACTGCCACGTGGTTGATTCATATACATTTCCTTTTGGCGATTGCAAAGCTAAGGAACGCGATGTCCATATCCGTTTCCTTTTTGTGCTTACCTTATCGGGAGGCATTTTTTATATTAAGCAAAACGAAAAAGATCCAAAGGACATGTAAGAAATTTGGTAAATTTGAAGATTACACAGCTGGAGGCCGTGAAAATATATGATGAACGTATTGTTGAAAAAATCAACACCCATTTCAAATCGCGAACACCCCCTTTTTCGGAACTTTTGGGGGAAAGAAATTCATTGAAGGGAGTTGAATCTCAAAACTTGAGGCCCAACAACTGGGTGAGTTAGGATGGGTTAGTGATAGGTTGGGTTGCAAATGGACGAGTTTGTGATGCGTTTTACGAAACACGCCTTGGGTTTGGGTTGGATCTCTTATGAACCAGGTCAACTCAATCTGACCCGCGACTAGACTTGTATGTAACGATTGAGAGTGAAGATATTATACATAATGTAAATATTCCACCCAAAAGTTTTCTTTTAGTTCAAAATGATCAATATGTAGAATCAGAACAAGTGATTGCTGAGATTCGCGCGGGAACATCCACTTTGAATTTTAAAGAGAAGGTTCGAAAACATATTTATTCTGACTCGGAGGGAGAAATGCACTGGAAAAGAATCGAAATCAAGAAGAAAAAGACCCCGTAGATCAAGGAGATCTTGAATCAGATGCACAAAACCAAGAAAATCTTGGATCCATTCTCTCAAACCAAAAAAAAGATATTCAACAAGATTATGCGGAATCAGCCATGAAAAAATGTAAAAAGAATGCAAATCAAGAGTGCCTCGGATCTGAAATGCAACCCTTCTTTTTTCAGTCGAAGTTTCACCTTCGTCCAACATGGTTGATAAAGTTGAAGAGAACAGAAAAAGGCTTACCCATTTGGTTAATCACTGTGTATGAATGTAAGAATACCAGTTCAACCAAAAAAATAAGTAGATTGGAATAAAGAAACTCAACCAATACAGAGTATTCAATTGGCGAAAAACATATCAATTTTGCAAATAGCATAAACAAGAAATTAATAGGATATGCAAATTTTTCAAAAAAAGTATATTCCATATCTGAATCAAATACATATAAAACCTTTTTTTTTATTTAAAAAACCCAACATCTGTACAAAACTCAATCAAAATACCCATCACAACATCATATTGCAGGTCTCCTCCTAGGGTTAGGAATTCACAGTTGTGTAAAGATTTGAGAGATTGGGTTAGGTTTTAATGGTATTGAAGAATTGAGAGAGAATATATGGAGATATAATAGATGGAGAGAGAGAGAGAGAGAGAGAGAGAGAGAGAGTAGCTGTTGTGAGAAATTTTGTGAGCTGCGACAGTGGCGGATCCAGGATTTGTGTTCAGGGGGAGCCCTTTCTAGTGGTGCCGGGAGCCCCCTAGGCGATTTTTTTTGAGTTAATTCGAATTTTATACGTATTATTAACATATTATGCCTAAACCTTATTAGTAAATATTAACATTGAACAAGATTGACACAAATCTGCTACTCAGCGTCTCCATATGTAGTAGCAATATTGACACAAACTTATTTGTGTTTGCTGGCTTGGTAGGAGCATCTCCATAGGTAGGAAAATGGTTTACAGAAATTGAGAAAAGGTGCAACTTTTATTAGCTCCAAGAGTAATGGAAAACCCACTACTAACGTTTTTAACTAATGAATGAAACAGCATATAACTAATGAAACAAAGTTAACAGCATGAAGTCTAATAACATTTAACAGCATTAATGAACATCATATAACTAATGAATGAACAAACTGTGAAACAAAACAGCATTAAACAATTAGTATTCTGCCTAAAAATACAATATTATGCCTAAAAATATATTTAACATTAATGAATTGCCTAAATAAAAATACAACATTAAAATTGATAAATATTAAAATATAAATGAACAGCATTAAAAAATGAAAAGATCTCAAATTCAACTGCTGAACAGCAAAAATGAAAACAACAATGTCTTACGAGTTGAGTGGAGTTTGGAGTTGGAGTCGCAGGCTCGCAGCAGCAGGACGGACCGGAGGAGCGAGGTGAGGTGAGTTCGTAGAAGCAAGGCTGGACCGGAGGAGACTCGGAGAGAGAGGTGCGGGAAGGCAACTGGTCGGCCGGCATTAATAGATTTTAGGAAATGAGAGAGAAAAGATAGTCTTAGCCTTGGGAAATGAGGAGCGGCTGAGCGAGATAGAGGGTCTAGGTTTTAAGTTAAGATGAATTTTCTTACATTTTTGCCCCTTCATGTTTTAAAACCCTTCAAAAATCACCTTTCACTTATTTTTTTTCCCACAATAGACACCTGGATATTTTCTCGCTACTTTTTTTCGCAAAAACGAGGGGGTGCCTCCGCACCCCCTTGAACCCGCACAAATCTGCCCCTGCATGGCGACCACACTAACGGTTACTAATGGGTTTGCTAACGGGTTGGTTGACCCGCGAGATTTATTTTTACTTAGTTTCTCTGTATAATTACATGGTGAGTTCAAACTACGGGTTGAATTTGCCGGCCCTAACCCAGCACATTTGAGATTCTTATTTGGAACCCTAGTTTCTACGTTCCATTTTGCGAACCACCCGCATTTGGGAATGCTTGGTCCAAATCAGAAATCTCTAGTGGGTGGTTGGGGGCGACTTCTGGTAACATGTCACCTGCCTACAAACGCATTAGAAAGGGTGAGCTGTAGAAATAGATGGGAGTATTTAATCAATGAAAATGCTGCCTCTGTTTAGCCATGGCTCGGGGCGGCCCCTCCACCTCACGAACGGGGGTGATTGCCAACTAAGGAGCACAAATACTTCTGCAATGGTGACGTATCCGTCTCAGATACGTATCGTACACAGATACTCCACAGATACGCACAGATACATATTCAATACTTTTTTTGTGTCCATCATTTAATTTATAAACTTTTAATTTGGATACTTCGGGGATACTCTCGGATAAGTGGATACTCTCCAATATTCTAAAATACGTGTCCAGTACATTTTGTTACAGGTGAATGCGAACATTGGATACAGAAATGTAACTTTTCTTTAGCATACGAAAGAAGTAACGATGAATCAAACTATAGATTGTATCACAACAAAAGTAGAATGAAAGAAAAATATTCATACGATAGACAATAGATAACGATTATGTGTTTATAATTTAATGTTTACATCCTTAATTTCGGACACTAGATCGATCCATCTTGGACACTCTGCACAATATCAGAATGATGACATTGGTAAGAGAAATCAAACTAAGTAATACATTATAATAAAAATAAGATAAGAAGATTATACTAAACGGTGAAGGATTGATCATATTATTTGTATATAAATATAAATACATATAGATAATTATTTCCCAAGGCATAAGTTAAAAACTATAGAGGCACTTAATTCCAGTTTTGTTATTTGGAGACTTCTTGTGTTATTTCCTAAGGCTTAAGTTAAAAACTAGAGGTGTCCTGGCAACCATTGGGAGGGCCTTCTTGTCAGACAAACAAAAAAGGTAGGAGGTTTGGGTTGGAGAGGATGGAGCATTTGAAAATTTGACAGTTTTGTTCATTCTGTGTTCCAAAGGATTTTTACTTAAATTGATAAAAGAGACGAATATATGTGGGAGTAAAATTAAATAGTCTGAGAACTGTCCTAATATAAAATGTAAGAGCTTCATTTGGGGTTCACTTTCCATAGCGTGGATTAGTATTCTCAAGGCATTGCTAATGGAATTCTTAAAACATTGTCCGATACCTCTTGCATTGACATGATATTGTGCCTATTTATTTTTAATTCGTGGTGTTACCCGACTTAATTGTTCATGAAAAGCTAATCTAATTATTTTTACTTGGTTTGATTGATTATTTTTCAGGGCTGAGAGCTTTTGGTGTTGAACAAGGTCGCGCTATGGTGGCTGCTTCTCTCTCTCTCTCTCTATCTGATAATGAATTTTAAGACAATGTATTAGGGGTTTATATTTCCTATTACTACTTTAGGATATGGAGATATGCGAGATACCTTGAAGCTGTTCTTAAGTATGCTACATAACCAAACAAATCTGTATAATTCGTATAACACCCTACACCCCTCCACTTGTGGGTTCTACATAATCATAAAAAATATTGTCTCTCGTGCATTTACATTTCTTGTAATTTGCTTATTGTGGTTGTTTGATTTGCAGACACCGCTTGTTTCACAAACACACACCTAATTGTAGATTTTTGTTTATCACATGTTTGATATTAATGACTCACTAGTTGTGCTTTTTACTTTTTGTGTTGCGGGTGTGTGCTAGTGTTCACCCTTTTCTTGTTCCTTGAGTAGGACATTTGTTAATGTTATTGGTTTCTAAACAGTTGGGGGATAAAAACAACCCACACGCCAAGATTATGAACCTCTGATGTGAAGTAGATGCATTGTTAGACATTATCTAATGGTTCCTTTCTTTGTACCATATTGCATGACAAGACATGGGTGCGTTTCATTACAATGTTCGAAAAAATTGAAAAGTAGTTCTTTTTTATGAGTTGGAAAATTTGTGGAAAAATATGTGTGGTTTGGTCTTACTTTTTCGATTTTTTATGGAACTCGATTCTTTTGGTGGTGAGTAAGATATATTTTCCATTAAAGATGAAGAAAAAACTTGTCACATTTATGACAATTGTTATCATAAAAGTATTTTTCACGAAAAAAATGCAACCTAACTGCAATCAAACGGATCCTTAAACAAAATTGCCCTATTGAGACTTTTAATTGTTTTAAACTTTTATTGATATATTTAATTGTTAAAAGATATTGGGGCATATACCAAATACTTCCTAGAACATTTTTTAATACAAGCTTAGTTCAAGCCTTTTTATTTTGTTCCAAAATTCCCTCCCCACAAAAATACTAAAAAAATGGTGCTCCAGTGAGGATCGTCGGAGCTCCGGCAGTTGTGTGCGTGTGTGTGTTAGGCGGGAGGGGGGCGGGTGTGCCACCAGTACGGACCTTTAAAAATAAAAGAAAATTGGTTAATTTAGGTGTTTGAGGGATTTTTTGGAACAAAATAAAAAAGTTTGAACTAAATGTGTATTAAAATATATTTTAGAGACTTTTTGATAATTGATCCAAAGATTAATCCGTTTAGGATTAATTTGTTGATGTCTTGGGAGTCTACATAATCTCTCTCTCTCTCTATATATATATATATATATATATATATATACATATATATAAGTACGAAATATACCATTTTAATGTGGTAATTTGGTTTCAACCCACACATTTTGTCTATATGGTGAAAGAACTTTTAATAAACTCATATTATTGAACTAATATACTTTCAATACACTCAATCAATGAGGTGTATATAAATATTTGATTATCCTACAAAATAAAAATTTAAACAATTCAAAGACCCAAATCATGTTGAGTTGATATAAACTAAGCCTTCATGTATACACACACAAAGCACTTATGATTTTAATTAAACTTGTGCATTTGTGGCAAAAAATATCATAAAATCCATTTTCACTAATTTGTTATAAAATTGCAATAGTATCGCCCGTATGGGGTTGGAAAATTTTTACAATGTTGTATAAGCGCGCATGTGCACGTACACGTACATGTGTGTGTGTATCGATTTAAGGACCGATGGAATGCGAATGAAGCCCATTGTGAAAACCCAGGCCGCTCACCCGACCAACTTCCCTCATCATCAAGCGTTGCGCAGGCGTTGTGTTAGAGGGCTCTCAAAGGATATCTCCAATACCATTCCATCCCATGGAAATATCTCGTCCAATTCACATTCCTCTCTACTAATTAGGTTGCAAATTGGGTTATCACTATTACGATTTCAAGTCTTATATGCCTCATGGTCTTTTGTTTTTCTTAGTTGTTGATTTTCTCGTAATGTTGTTTGATCCTTTTGTTTGCCTTTGATAACGGTGTAATCCACCCTCTTGCTATATATATATATATATATATATATATATATATATATATATAGAGAGAGAGAGAGAGAGAGAGAGAGGAAGGCTCACCTACATCATTCACTATACATCACACCATACATCACACCTAATTCTAGGCACTAGAAAACGTTTTTTTCAAATTTTATATTTTTCCCTTGAAATTAACCTTCCAATCAACCCATATGAAAAAAATTAGGTCAAAATATATTTTGTAGCTATTTTTAAAAAATCCACAAAAAACTTGACCTAATTTTTTTCAAATGGGTTGATTGGAAGGTTAATTTCAAGGGAAAAATATAAAATTTGAAAAAAAAAGTTTTTTAGGGCCTAGAATTAGGTGTGATGCAGGGGTGATGTATAGAACATGATGTAGGTGAGCCTTCTCATATATATATATATATATATATATATATATATATATATATATATATATATATATACCCTATAGGGTTTTGATAAAAAAATAACTATTCTCCAAAATAAAAGAATCTAGTCCCAACCCCTAAACCCCCACTTTTCAACACCAACAACACACACTTGCACCTTCACCACCCTCAAACACCAACCCTGCATTTTTCCTATGATGAATCGGCCTTGCCAATTCTTATTTTATATCAATCTCAACATCTAATATTCCCATTTCGTTAACACGAACGAAAACAGGTGTGTCTTAGCATATTTTTTTAAACAAACACAAACAAGTATAATTCTAGAACACATAAATAGATTTGTATCCACGCACGTAGTACATATGAGTAATGAAGAAAAACTATATGTTTGATGAATATATATATTTTAAAGAGAGATATAGAGATTGAGATGTTTATACAAACATCATCATAAACACACAACACACACACAAAAATATATATAGAAGAATTCTCACCTACATCATGCTCTATACATCATCCATACATCATACCTAGTTCTAGGCCATAATTTTTTTTTTCAAATTTTATATTTTCCCTTGAAACTAACCTTCTAAAAACCCATGTTCAAAAAATTAGGTCAAAATACATTTTGTATCTATTTTTAAAAAATCCACAAAAACAACTAATCAAAATACCTTATTTGTAAGGGTATGCGCCGTAGTTTTTTGTTAATTTTTTAAAAATATCTACAAAATGTATTTTGACCCAATTTTTTGAATATGGGTTGATTGAAAGGTTAATTTCAAGAGAAAAATAAAAAAATTGGAAAAAAGGTATGTTAGAGCCTAGAACTAGGTGTGATGTATACATCATGATGTAGGTGAGCCTTCCCCTCTCTCTCTCTCTCTCTCTCTATATATATATATATATATATATATATATATGTATATATATATTTGTAAAACACATACATAAGATAAGATATTTAATTAATGAAGACAAACAGAGAGTTATATAAATAAGAGAGAGAGTGAGAGAGTAAACATACCAATTTTTAATAATAACAACGAAAAATTGAGTTTTTTGTGGGGTAAATGGGTCAAGTATATGTTAATGTTCCTGAAATGTTTAAATAACCCACATACTAATCAACCCAAAAAACATGTTTTACTATTTATAAAATTTTCGTATGTCTTTTGAGTAATGAAGAGAAACACATAAGATAGGTAGTAAACGAACCTAAACTTGTTTGTTTGTTTTTGTATAGGGTTAGTTTTTGGAGTCTTAATTAAATACAAAAGGTTATAGTTATTAAGGATAAGATACATAATCAAATCCCAAGATTGCAGGGAGAAATGGTAGAGATATATAATTTTCTTGTTAAGCACTATTATTACATATATATGATCATGAAGCATAATTGTTATGTATAATATTGCAAATTTGTTAGAATCAATAATACCATGTGCCATAACTAAATGCAAATTATTGTGAGGGGAAAAAAGGTCTCTTCTGTATGCAATAGAATTTACAATCATAACAAAAAAAATCCGTACTTAGAGCTCCCGGTTGCTGATTTAGCTGTTTCCAACCGAGATTTCCTATAAAAATATGTAACAACAAAAAAATATGTATCAGTAAGGCTGAAAATAGAGTTCCAATATTGGTTGGTTTGATCCTTGCAAATGATAAAAATATAAAAGACCAATTAGTTTAGGGCACGTACCAAAATTTTCCAATAATGAAAATGGACAGATTCATGGACCAATAAGGAGAAGGGTTGATTCCCCATCAAACTTGCACTAAGATTTTGACTAGTGGTCCTCAAATTAGTCAGAGAATTAAAGTAGAGGGATTTAGATTTGGATTAATAAGGATAAGAGTATTGTCATTATACGCAACCTAACATTTTGTTGCTCAACGATTTTCCCTATTTCCCCGTTTTGTATAAAATCCCTCCTCCTCCCCCCACTAGCACAAAAAGAAACACACACGCACAAAGAGAAGGGGGGGGGGGGGGGGGCATACACACCAAATTGCTCAATAAACCAAAATCACAAACTATATCTTTCTTGTTACTATCTTTTAATTATAATTCAATATCAAATACCAAGTTATCAACAACCTCTATTGACCAATGAAATGTTTCTTTTTCATCTTCTTGTTTTATTTATTTCCATTATTTTTTATTTGCCGTTAATCTCCATGGGATCAGTTATTTCCCCATCACATGCCTTCAAATAAATTTGTATACACAGGTACATAACACCTTTGAGTGATAAAGAAAAATACACATTGTCATGATTATTAGATTAATTATATATTATTTATTATATTACTAAGTATAAATAGAATGGAATAATGAGTTGGATATGAAATGATGTCAAGTGGGAGAATTTTAGGAAAGCATGTGAGAGAAAAGAGTATAACATTCTTGAAAAGGGTTTACATTTTTTTATAAATACACAACTCGTGTATTAGAAACGACAATCAATGAAATGTAGTAATGATCAAATTCTTTAAGATCTGCTCTTAACTAAGTAGAGAGAGCTTCATCTTTGTAGATCAGAGTTAGATTAGGCTAGTTCATCTTTAATCAAAGGTGGATTATAATTTATGTTTGTAATCTTTTTACTTATTTTAATTTTTGTCTTCTATTTTCTGTCATGACAAATTCAAATACCTCGGGTCATGGAAATTAGTTTCAGAGTAATCGGTCATTGGAAGTGAATTTATCCATGGATCAAGATTATTAATTGGACAAATTAGAAGAGATGGTGGTATATTTGTACACTATGTATAATCATCACACACAAATGATGAATTTACAGTTCCACCAAATGATAAAAAATAGGGACAGAGTTCCGAAGAAGTTTATAGGTTGATTTTGTGCCACCATACTAGGTTAGTGATGAAAGTTTGGACAAATAAAAGGAGGAGATAAATGACGTATGTGATGCAGCTAAAGAATTTGCAAGTGATGAGTATAAGAGGTTTAGTTGTCAAAATTAACATATAAAGGGTATTTTCAGCACAAATAATAGAGTTCCGATAAGAAAATGGCTATGTTGAGGTAAATTCTTCATCGTTTTCTCTTCTTTCACTTACAAAATCTTTCCATCCTTTGTACCTATAAATCTTCAAATGACACTTTGACGTTTTACCTCGTGTTCTATCGGATTAATCCTTGGCTTCATTTCATCTCTCAATTATATAGAAATAGTTTGAGCTTTATGAATGACATTGCGTACTTCCTCAACCCTCTTCTCAACATCTACATTCTCTTCATCTTGGTTGTTCACATGTCCTAACGTCTCTTTAATCCTTAGCACTCTTATTCCCTCAATTCGCCGTGTTAAATGCGTGCATTCTCGAATAGCTCAGTGTAAAATGCAACATCCTCTAAGCGTGTCCCCTCTTTTGAAAAAGGCTTATTGGTTGCTCGAATTACTATCTCAGTCACCTTCATGTTGGCTTTGACGCACTGATGGTACGTCGAAGTGACTAAACCGTAGATGTTCATCCACACTATTCTTATCAAAAGATGGAGGAAGTGGCACTCTCAATCATATGAAACTTAATATGTGATGTGATATTTCCCATCACAATCCCAATATTAACATACCCAAAAGATTTTACGGTCTGGTTATCATAACTAGAGATAGCAAGTGGCATTGTTATAAACATTGCCTTTGGAGTATTAGTCGCATAAAAGGAGCTAATAGGCACCATATTGATAGAGGCACCTCCATCCATCAAAGCTCTTTAAAAGTTTACACCGTTCATGTTTGTCGTAACGTACAACGACCAGTTGTGTGGGAACTTTATTACTCTATCAGTGTCAAAGAAAATTATCTTTGATATAAACTTTCTCATGAGTCTTGCCATTGGGCCCTTCCATCTTAGCGAAGGGATGACATTTTTCTTTGTGATGTCTAAATTTTCCTGATTAATCTCTAGCCTGCTCTCCTGAGGCATCCTAACTTGTTCGAATAACTAGTCAAACGTGGGGGATTTCAATAGGGCTTGATACTCCAAGTTAGTATCAACCACATAGTCTTATGTGTTCTATACTCCCTCCACGTCTCTAACGCTCAATTCATCATAGACAATAATTACATTTATCATTCCCACCGTGCAACTTTATAATGCCAACACAAACCCCTTGTTCTCTCTTATAATCTTCCTCATGTGATTCTCAGCTTCCTCGTTACAGGTCACCACTATGTTCGCCCCATGTACTGGTAATTGATAGTTATTGACGTCTCCTTAAGGTATCCACAGTGCTTAATTTATCATTAGCATGTCTGTAATCCTTCTCAACGTAAATCGTGCGTTGGTCGGGTGGCAAACACGCCAATGTATATAATAGTATTTTGGATCAACTTGAACGTCGGCTCCCAGGGCATATTGGGGAGCATTATTGGGTGAGTAAACTATCCCATCATAAAGCATTATGTTGTAACAATTGATGGCTTCCTCAATGGTGCAAGACAATGGTTGAGGGTCTAATTTGTCTCTTTCAAACTTCTTATTATCCTTCTTCTGCCTCGTTCCAGCTCTATCCGCATAGCCCACCCATGGAGCTTGGACACTTACACCCCCAGTTTATAGTTTGAATACTATATTTGTTAATATTGGGTTTAGGCAAACAACGAGATAAATGTTTCTTGTGGAATTTAAAAAATCTATAATATTCCCTCACGCATCTCATTAGTCAAGTGACTAGTATATTCAGATAGCAATCCTTCTACACAAAGTTGGAGTAGTTTTAACTCATTGACCTCCTCTCGTATGTTAAAAGGCCTTTATCTAAATATTAATATATATGCAACCATGCCCTCCCCCGGTCGTTGTCTCTCCTATGTAAGATGGGTCAGGAAAAAGAACTTCTGGATAAAAAAAACGTGCATGTCCTCCCGCGTCGCCACACTCGTTGGGGTTAACTGGGAGTACTACGTGTAAGATTTATCCATAAGAAATTTAGAATACTCCCTCAGGAGAAGCTTTTTGTTATTAGAGAGAGCACCCAAATGCTCCACAAACCTCTTGATATGTTCATTGGGATTCCCCCCTTCCCGGTGTACTTCTCAAAATGGGGGAATGTAATCCTTGGGATATGTCTCATCATTAAACTCCCCTGGATAAGTACTGTGAAAGTCATCATAAATAGAGACAATCTCACTTTTAGTTTATGAGGAAGCTATCTTCAATATCATCTTCTTTATTTTTTAGACAAAAATTTCCCTTTTCTGACTTACAAGAATACTTTTTCCCTAGAATTGAAGACTAGATTTTCTCCAACCTCTTTCTCCTGAAATCAAAACAAAATGCCTCTTACGATCATTCTGTCCTTTTTTTCTTATATTTATTAGAAAATTTGGGAGGCCAAAAATGATATTATCTTCTCTTCTCAATAGCCTCTCCCGCTTCGTGTGGTGTCTAAAGTTGTCGAACTAACATCGGACATCCATGCTAGTTCCCATGAGCTGATGCCCTCTTATAAATACATCCTTCCTCTCGAAAACCCAGTCATGATTGGTATCCTCCAGTTACGGGTTCTTTGAAAACAAATTGTGACGGTTCTTTTTTTAGCTGGCCCTCTCCAAGGTGCAGATGCTTGCATAATTTGAGACTCTTCTGGCTATGTGATTGATGAGAAAGTTTGATATTTAATTTTGTTATTCGGCTTCAATGGATGAAGCTAAGGCTATTCAAATGGTGGCTACTATGGCAATTTCTTACAAGAATTCTTGGGTTGCGATAGGTTCAGATTGCCTCACTTTGGTATAAGCCCTCTCTTAATTAGCACGATCTTTTAACTGAGAAGTTGACCCCATTTTAAAGGATATATCCAATACCATTCAGTCCCATGGAAATATCTCCTCCAATTCACATTCCTCTCTACAAATTAGGTTGCAAATTAGATTATCAGTACTACAATTTCAAGTCATCTCCCTCAAAATTAAGTGTGCTCTATGCCTCATGGTCTTTTGTTTTTCTTAGTTGTTGATTTTCCAAGAACTGGAATAGGACGAAAATTTATTTTATGTTTTATGTTTATGCATTGTGTCATAATGTTGTTTGATCCATTTGTTTGCCTTTGATAACTGTATAATCCACCCTCTTGCTATATATATATTTAACCTATAAGATTTTGATAAAAAAAACTAACTATTCTCCAAAATAAAATATCCTAGTCCCAACCCCTAACTTTTAAACACCAACACAAACAGTTACACCTTCAACACCCTCAAACACTAACCCCGTATTTTTCCTATGATGAATTGGCCTTGAAAATTCTTATTTTATATCAATCTCGACATCTAATATTCCCATTTCATTAACACGAACAAAAACAAGTGTGTTTTAGCATATTTTTAAACAAGCACAAACAAGTATATTTCTAGAACATAAATAGATTTATATCCACACACATAATACATATGCGTGATGAAGAAAAACCATATGTTTGATGAATATAAATATTTTGGAGAGATATATCGAGTTTGGAATGTATATACAAACATAATCATAAACACACAACACACACACACACACACACACACACACACACACACACACACACAGAGAAAGTCTCCTTATAGTGAAGACCCCGATACATACCATATTTTTAAAATAGTAAAAACATGAATTTTTTGATAAAACTTCATGGATATGATGTCCACGGTTAGAAGATCATCTCCAATTTTTTTCATCAAAAAATTCAATAAAAAAACCCGTTGAGATGAAGTGATACATAAAAAAAGGGTATAAAGATTCATTTTCAACCGTTGAAATGTTGGGTCGGCGCCAGCCACTTTATTGATTGAATTTTTTATGAAACTTCATGGATATGATCTTCTCACTGTCGAGATCATATCCATGAAGTTTCATCAAAAAATTCAATTAAAAAGTGGGTGAGATGATCGCTAACATTTCAACGGTCGAAAATTCATATTTATGCCATTTTTTACATATCTCCAAATCTCAACGATTTTATTATTAAATTTTTTGATGAAAAAAATTGGAGATGATCTTCTCACCATGGAGATCATATCCATGAAGTTTCGTCACCAAATTTATTTTTTTACTATTTTATTAATTGGAAAAATTAGAAGAGATGATGGATTTACAGTTCCACCAAATGATAAAAATAGGGACAAAGTTCTGAAGAAGTTTAGAGGTCGATTTTAAGCCACCATACTAGGTTAGTGATGAAAGTTTGGACAACGAAAAGGAGGAGATAAATGACATAGGTGATGCAACTAAAGAATTTACAAGTGTTGAGCATGAGAGGTTTAGTTGTCAAAATCAACATATAAAGGGCCTTTTCATCACAAATAATAGAGTTACGGGAGGAAAATGGATATGTTGAGGTAAATTCTTCACTGTTTTCTCTTCTTTTACTTACCAAATCCTTCCATCCTTCGTACCTATCGCATCTCAATTCAGAATTCTTAAGCAATTATGTTCTCCACCATCCCACCAAGCTCCACATTCGATTTTGCCCATTTCCACAACTTCTAATCACTCTAATTCCAAATCATATCACAATGCACCTGATCCCAATTCATCTCCTTCCCTTTTGACCTAACTCTAAGCCCCACCCATGTATCAAAGTGAAAACAATGTTGTCCCACGGTCAAACTTGCAAGCATTTTATGTCCGAATAGAGTCATTAAATCTTGCAAGCAAAGTATTCGATGAATTATCTCCTAGTATTCTAAGGACAAAGACTGCACAACTTTTCTACACTTATTATTTGGAATGTGTGAACGAAACGTATGAGTCAATTTATGGAGACAATCTGTACACAACAAATTCATGTAACTGTGAGCGGGTACCATTGTTATGGATATTTTTTCCAGCTAAGCGAGATGAATTTTCAACTCTTAAAGGTAGTAAAAAGTGAAGTGCAACTAATTGGGTTCTCACCGATAACTCATGTGATCTTGGTTGTACTATCATGAGCTCCCTCTACCATGACACATATCACACAATTAGAGCCTTCAATAGATAGTTGAGTTCTTACTTATATGTCACAAATCAGGTAAAGATGATAGTTGGACAAATATCATCATATACATGTGGAGATATTATCAACCAACTTGGAGGATTTGTTATTATTGAACCTCTGCCTAAAGACACTATAATAATTTGGAATGTAACAATGGATTAACTATATATATTTTTTGATGATGTGCTTTAAATAAACCACGAACAAATTCCTTTGGTTGTGTTTGACCTGGGTGGTGGTAATTTAATTTTTCAAGCTTCATCTGTGAGGACAAGGATGTCTTTAAGTGGAATGGAGTGTCATACTTATTATACATTATAAATAGAATGAAATAATTAGTGACATATGCAACGAAGTCCTGTAGGAGCATGCAAGGAAAGAGCATGAGAGAAAAGAGTACGATGATCTTGAAATGAGTTCACATTTTGTATAAATACTGAACTCATGTATTAGAAAAGGTAATCAACGAAATGTATTAATGAGAAAATGCTTTTAACTCTATTATTAATTGAGTATAGAGAATTCCATCTTTGTAGATTAAAGTTATATTTAGGCTAGTTCATCTTTAATCAAAGGTGGATTATAATATTTCTTTGTAATCTATTTGCTTATTTTCTATTTTTGTTTATTATTTCCTGTTATGACAAATTCAAATACTCGGGGTCATGACATATATTTGTTTCTCTACTTTTTTAGATAGACACATACATTGGAATGTATACGTAAGATCATAAGCACACATATATACACAATAAATAAGGTTTTAATCGGATTTGAAATCGGGAACAAAATTAGATTTTTTCAACTTTCCTTCTATGTCGGTTGTACACGGGGAACGGATTCGACCCAGGGGGAATCGATTCAGTCGGAGAATATTTGTCAAATTGGTTTATTTTTAGGTGTTTGTGTTGGTTCCAAACTATTTTGTTTTCCTATATTAAAAAAGCTTGGGTTTAGGCTTTTTCAAACACTTTTAACTCATCTAAAAAGCAGTAGTCTCCCAAATTGTTCTCGCCTCTCTTCTACAAAACCTAAACCCCATTAAAAACAAATGTCAACTCAATTTTTGAAGATTCAAATCAAGTTTTCTAAAGAACAGACAAAAAGAAGTCTTTGTTATTTTCGTGAGAGGATCGCAACCGTGCAATCGGAATTTCGAGGAAGAATGTTAGGAGTTTGCATGTGTCAATATCATTTGAATTACATTAAGGTATGAGTTTTACACAATATGCTCCTCGTGAATATCTGAAGAGTATTTTTCTTGGTCCTCATTTACTTGTATCTAAAGAGTATTTTTCTTGTTCCTCATTTGAATTGCAAGCACAAGGTGAACCGCGCCTGCTAATGCTAGGCAGTGGACTTAGGTCCCATTGACATCGAATCTAGATTTTGCGCTGTCGGATTAGAATCTAAAATTTATGTTTTTGGTGGGTGCCCTGATTCTCTAAAGAGAATATCTGATAAGATGCAATTTCGTGATACTGCACAAAAGGATGGACCCTAGACACCAGTTGCTAGTCATATGAATGAATGAAGACCCCGGTTTCTGGGTGTTTTCACTCGAGCTTGTCCTCGAAATATTTTTGTTTCTGGAGATTCATGTGACCGTGACAAATGGGTGGAGTCCTTCGACCCTAATTCTGGGAAATGGGATTTGGTTCTTGTTAGAGAACCAATACCCTCTGAGAAATTTTATCCACGCAAACAATATTTCTTCACACAACTTCTGGACTTGGGGGGTGGCCTTTATGCTTTGGATGTCAATACTTCAAAATGGAGCATGATTTGGGAGAATTGCATTCCTGACATCGACCCCACCAACCATGCTGTCGTGGATGGGATTCTCTATCACCTTACCAGGTTCATGTTTAATGTCTATGATGTTCTCGCTGGTGGTTCCACTCTGCCTAAGCCGGTAAGCACCTTCCGCATCATGCTCGTTTTTCTCCATCACATTTGGTTCCAGTTGGAAAAATAAATTTGTGTCTTGTTTGGAATACGACATCAATGATTGACGACAAACGAGTATCCAAAGTTAATTCAAAAGATTCACTATTTCCCCAGCATCCGGTTGCCGCTTCCTTGTTGCTAACGTTTATTCCCACAAAGCATACTATGTCCTTTGGGCACCATTTATAGACGCATGCGTGGCAGTGTACGTATTCTCCTTCATCCTTGCTACCTATTTAGTGTGTATCTATTTTATGTGTGAACTTGTTTCCTCATTCAATTTTATTTATTATCCCTGCATTCAATTTTGTTTATTAACTTTATTGCCTACCCTACCTAAGTTAGATGCCCGATTCTCTTTGTCATTGACTTGAAAGTCAGGCACCAAAGCATTCGTGCATGTTCATTGACATATTCCTCAATTTTTCCCTTTTATGTTGTTTCTATAATAACTTCTCTTCGCTGTGTGGATTATTATTATTATTATTATTATTATTATTATTGTTATTATTATTATTATTATTATTATTATTGTTATTAATTTTCTCGTTAGTAGATTCACTTTAGAAATCACTTTTCAAAACTCTCTTTTTCACTTTTTAAAGCTTCTTCGTTCTCCTATTACGCTTAAATGATTTTTTTTCACAACACACGAGAGACGAACACTATTTTTAGAGAATAAACCCAAAACTCCAATACCAAAAATCTCAACTCAAAAATTGATTGCATAGAGGGCCCAAAGGTAATTGCATAAACTAGGCCTAGTCAAAAAAGGAAAAGTACCTTAGGTAGCATGACTACTAATAAAAGATCCAATCGTGATGTATAATGTTGAGGTTCAACAATCTCCTCGTCGTTCTCCCCATCATGATGATCAACGGGAGATACTTAACACAAATGCCATTGTTCAACAAGACATGCTCCTTGACCTCCAATGAACCAACCGACTCCTTTTGGAACACCACCTCCTGTGGCTCCTTAAGGGACCAACTCCATCGACGATTGTTTCCAACCACCAAGGGTTTTTCGTCATTTATAGCCATCATCGGTTCAACAGGGAACACCACCAACGATTGTTTGGATTTCAGTAAAGTCAGAAAAAATTAAATCTTTGGTAAAATTTGGAAAATCAACAGTTTTTTCGGAAAAATCCAAACTAAAACAGAATATTAAAAAATCAAAATATTGTCAAAAAAATATGAAAAATAAAAACTGCCCTAATAAAAAAATTCCAATGCCGTATTTTATTATAATAATGTGGTTTATTTTTAGAAATTAGTCCATCCCTAACATTTCAAAAATTCCAAGTTACCTCGAATTATTATTACTTTGAATATTTGAAATTAATTATTCTGAAATTAAAAAATAGTTTTTTGTGACCACTTAATTTTTAAAAACAAATTGTGATTGATATCAATATGCTTAACAACAAAACAATCCTAAATATAGCCCAAAAGAGTCATTAGATAAATTTAAGGCAAACTAGTCCTAAAAATACATCACAAAATTGTCCTATTTATATAGTCCAAAACAGTCCGGAAAATACAGTCTTAAACATAGTTCAAATCAGTCCCAACTTATATTTAATACAAATCAATACTAAATTCAGTCCAAAACAGTCCAAAAATTTTGCAATACAGTCTATGACAGCTACAAAGCTTCCAATTCCAAGTATCCAATCCGTTCTACACTCCATTAAACATCCACATCCCATTTCGCTGTTTTACCAATAAAAAAAAGAATGATTAACCAACCAAACAAAATATGAATTTGGAACACAAATATCAATTGTAAAATGTAAATTAAATGTCAAAAATACCAATATTCAACTAGTCGATCCAAGCGATAAACCTTTCATCCTCTGTAGCACAACTACAATGACAATGAGCAAAATAAATAGTTATTTTTAATATAAAATGAATGTATATGTTGAAACAAATTTGGAAAAAAATTATACCGTCTTCAATTGCTTTAAGAGCCTCAATTGTATCTCTAACACAAAACAGGAGCAAAGGATTTCTAAGTCAATCTTGCGTACATGTCAAACACTCCACGATAGAAGGAGCTAAATAACTTTGAAATTGATCAAGAACCTGACCGGTCGTACTAAAAGCTGACTCGGAAGCAACCAATGTCATGGGCCATTACGACAAGTGCACGATATGTTGTAACTTTACCTTTCCACTATGCAATAACATCAAAATGACGGTCATCATTCTCCACAAGACCATCACTCAAATACCTTTCCAAGGCATTGAAAACGTCTCCATAGTCCTTTCTCTTCAAAATACCACTAAACAAGTTTTTTGCCTTTGGTTTTTGGTCATTTTTCATTAAGATTGGAGTCATTAGGCACATCAACTTTATCACGGAGGGTATAAAAACCAAGATCCACATAAGGTGTCTCTCGAGTTTTGTAGTGATTATAAAGTCGGTTCATTACATCTTTCAATTTTTCCACAAACACTTCTATTTTGTAGGACCTTTCAACTTTGAAAAAATTGGAACATTTCTCCAAATATGAGGAATACCAAAACTCAACAAATTGCAATTTATATCGAGGATCCAACACTATTGCAACAACCATGATTGGGTTAAGAGAATCAAAATTGTAATACTTGTCAAATTTCGCATCCATTTTAAAGGCCATAGCACGAAAGAATTCATCATCACTATTTAAATGCTTCATGAGAAGGTCTTTAACTTGTGTTAGTTCATCAAAGTATGTATTAGAAATGACATATTATGAATCTGACACACGCTTTGTATGTTCATAGAATTCATTTAAAAAATTGTGTAAAGATTTTAATTTTCTTCTGTCACTCTCATCCAATATAACTACATCTTTCCCATTACACTCCATATTATAATTGGGGTCTACCTCATCTAAACGATCAAATATCCTCTCAAACTCCAACGCCGCATTTATCATTAGGTAGGTTGAATTCCATCGTGTCTTAACATCCAAGCACACCACCCTCTTTGTTTCTAACATTTCATCTACGACACACTTTTTAAAGAGTTACATACGTGAGGGACCACTTCGCACTATTTAACACTTCGCCTAAGGCGCTTGATTATGTCCTTAACCTCCTCAACTCCATCTCCCACAACAAGGTTTATGACATGTGCAAAACATCTAATATGAAAGAACTAAGCCCCCAATAACATACCTTATTATGATGGGTTGAGGCGGAGGTGGGTAGGATCGGAGGAGGAGAAGAGGCGAAGGAGGGGACGAGCAGAGGCGGAGCTGAGGGGAGAGAGTGAGAGAAGAGGGGAGCAGAGGCCGTGTTTTATTTGTGAGATGCCAACCAACCCTATTTGTAGAATAATGTAATCTAAGAGGTCTTATAAGCAAGATTTTAAAAGGCGAAATGTGGGGCGTCTCGAGTCAAGGCGGAGGGCAGGAGGTCTGAGGCTTACGCCTCTAGTGCACCTTAGTGAGGCTTACGCCTTGGCTGTGAGAGGTGTGCGCCTTGAGGCGTATTAGGAGTCCGCCTCATTTTTTGACCGGTGAAAAAAAAAGCCACGTGGTTTTTTTAAGGAGAAACCACTTACATAAAGAAAGTCGTATGTAATACTACACAAAGAAAAATCAATTACCATTCAGAAACCCTAGCTACCAGATCATTTACACAAAGAAAACCCCCCGATCATCTTCTCTAGGAGAAACCGACCACCAATCCTATTGACATTGTGCCTTCTGACGATGAGTGGGTTGCCGAGCCATCCAGTGGATTCCAAAGCGATGAATCGAGGTTGAGAACTGAGGGGGGCACGAGTACACAAGTGCAACAAAAAAAGGAGAAGGCCGAAGAGTTCAAAAACTATGGGAAAAGGTCTAAATTATTTTTTATACTTTTCTTCTTTATTCTACTAATTTTAAACAAACAACATAACTAATGTTTATTATTATTATTTATTAGATAAAGGAAATGGATTGCAATTGGTGGACAAAGAAGAGGAGTGGGAGCATCTCAACTCGGATGAGGAGGATGATGGACTGATTCGATATGCAGATGATTCCATGGATGATCCTCTAAGTGATGATGATGGGGATGGAGGTGGAGATGAAGCATATTATCCATTTTCTCGGCCATTGGATACCGATAATCGACTACTTAATATATATAGTGATGTTACATTATTTGTTTTGTTTTGGGTTATGGTTTGGTGATACATTATATTTTCTTATGGTTTGGTGATGGTGATTTTCATTATGGATTTCTTTTGTCTTGACGGTATAATATGTATTGTGATGACGACATGATGGTGTTATTATTTGTATTTTGTTGTGGAATCAAGTTTACATCGTTTGTTTTCATGGGAGATCGTTTAATTACTATTTTTATATCAACTTTTAGTTACTTTTGTGGAAAAAAGTTGAGGCTTAAGCCTCGGACCGCCTCGAGGCTTACGCCTCGCCTCACAAAGGCAAAACGCCTCAACTACGCCTCGCGCCTCTTAAAACTTTGCTTGTAAGTTGTGACAAAAATGTAAGAATCCAAGGGCTCTTGTAAATTGAGGTGAAAATAAAGAAGGGTATAATTTTTTTTTATTATAAAGGGCTAATTTTCGGCTAATTAATCGGAAATTATAATCAAAAAATAAATCAGAAAATATTTCAGAAATTCGGATTGGATAAAATCTCTGTAATTTAGATCGAATAAAATTGAAATCCGGATTAAAAAAAATCAGAAAAATTTAAAATAGGCAAACACAAAATTCATTTCAAAATTGGAAAAAATTGGATCGAAATTCGAGAAAAATAAAAAATTCAGAAAAAAAACACAGCCCTAGTCCCTTCGGTCAACACTACTCCACAAACCTATCCAGGCCATCAGAGGGCCCTCATTTCGCTCTCCTGCAACCTCCACAGCCTCACTAAGGATGAAGTTCTAACTCTACTCCAAACATCGCAGGCTCCTGCCCACTAACTCTGAGCGACTTCTTCCCACCTTTCTCTTCGGAGATTCAAGACACGCCATACCCTACTGGATACACTCCTCTCGAAATGTTTCCTCGTTTTGACGGGAATAGGGTTAACCTCCATGAACATGTCAAGAGGTTCATAAAATTTATGGGAGCATATGGTAATGACAAGAACCTCCGGCTCAAGGAGTTTTCAATGTCCTTATTCGACAAGGCTTACTGTTCATAATACTACGGATGCCTAATAGCATCACCTCCTGGGAGGATCTCTTCACCCAACTTGATGTTAAGTTCTTTCAGACGGAAGAAGAGGTGACCCAGATTCACCTGCCAGCAGAGAGACAACGAGACAATAAGGATCTTCCCTCGTACCTCGATCACTTTCGCGAGAGAGCCCTCGAGTGCTATGGAAGTGTTTTCGAACAACTTGTTAAGTTGTGTATAAATGGGTCCTCTTGCGAATATCAAATTCATCTAGTGATACTAACCTGTCCACATTTAAGAGACTAGCTTATGCGGCACGTAACTTGAACATTGTTGGTGTCCGCCCTCCACGCAATGGCGATTCTTAGCATTCCAACACTCAGTGGAACAACAATCATCGTTGACCAGTAGCTACATTTGCGCAAGGGAAGTGAAAATCCTTTGATAATAGTTCTTACTTGAGGAACTAAAGGCATCATGTTGAAGGGGATACGAGTTAGAAAACACTCAACCTTCACTGGTGCTAAATCTGGAATTCCAAGACACCAAGCTAAAGGAGCCCACCAAGTTCAAATGATCCTTCAACCAACTAGGTTTTTCCTCGCAAGCTTGCATCGACGTTACTAAGGCCATCATTCGCATAGTAAATTAGCATCATGAAGCAACAATAGAAGAAGCAAGTCTCATCAGGCGAATAATTCGTGCTATGAGTTGCATAATCATTTTTACAGAGGCTGACTGATAGTTATTCTTTTCTCACAAGCGTCCACTCTCTGTCTCTGCTAATATCAGTTGCATAGAATTTTGGCATGCCGAGATGAGGGGGCCTCAGTGAAGATCATCTCGATATCCACTTTATAGACTGCACGTATCCCCGACCACTGTATGATCATGTGCCCTATAGACATCACTTATTTTGGCTAGGATTATTGGAATAGCACTTGAAATAAAAAAAATCAAGTCTCATGCTAAGTTCCATGTTATCCAAGCAGAGTCTATATATCAGCTCCTCATAGGTCAAATCTGGTTGCACACAGGGGTGGTAAAATGACGGATACGGAGTGGATACCATACTATCCATTATCTGTTTACGGATACACTATTCATATCCTTATCCGTATTTGTCAATGTTCTAAAAGGCACAATGCGTGTAGGTCAAGCATCAAGCATTAGGTCAAAGGTGCGCCTATGCGTGAAAAAGGCGTTTTGTCTTTTTTAATTATACCCTGGCTTGTAAAATAATAAAAGCAAAAATATAAGCATAACTTACATAAAAAAACATAATCGTAAACATTGAATCAAAATTACGAATAAAAATGTCTCTTTACATAAAAATGGCTCATTTCATACAGTAAACATTATAAACATTTCTTAAAAAATGGCTCATTTCATAAACATTTCTTAAATTTTCTGCCTTCAGTGACATTCCTTAAACATTTCATTCAGTAAACCAAAATAGAAATCAGAGGTAAAGAAAGAAACAATATAAACTTACAACAGAGTTAAATAAAGAAATTAAAAGGCAAGATAACTTACAACAGATGTTGTTTTTTGGTCGTAAAGAAAGAAAGAAATCATAAAACTTACTTGGTTTTCGGGTAAAGGCCGACCGAAAGGTAGGGTTTTAAGGTTTTTGGGTAAAGTCCGATCGGATATCAGAGGCTCGAGGTAGGAGTGGAAATTCGGTTCAACAGGTCATGATTCGGGCCGACACGACACGAAACGACAAGGTTTTTTCGAACACGAACACGAACACGACACGACACGAATTCGTGTTTTTTTAGTTGACACGAACACGACCCGAATACCATAATTTCTTAAATTTCAGGCCTAAAAAACACAATAACATGATAACACGACACGACTCATAATTCAGACACGAACAAGACACGGCACGACTTCGTGTCAAAAAAACCCGACACGAACACGACAGATCGTGTCAATTTTGGGTCAATTTTGTGTCGTTACGTGTCCTTTTTTCGTGTCATTTCTAAAATTGCCACCCCTAGCTGGAGTTAGGGTTTTAAGGTTTTCGGCGAGAGGTTTTTCTTTCTTGGGTCTTAGAGTTTTCGGTGAACGAGTAGGGGAAAAGGAGAGATCATTTTGTTGTTTAGGTTTGTTTATTTGTTATAAGTTTTTTTTAAAGTTTGTTACAAAGCAGAGATCATTTTTAAAGTTTGTTAAAAAATAGCTCTTTCTTTTAATATATGTTTAATCAAAACGGGTCAAACGATGTCACTTAGCAAAAATAATGCTTAATGCGCGCATTGGGCGCTTATACGCGCATCACCCCATTGACCGCCTTAAAAAAATTTTCCCACGCATTTTCCCACGCATACCCCTTATGCATTGCGTTTCTAAAAAGCATCACGCATAGGCTCGCATTGGCGTCGCCTTTGCACCCCTTTTAGAACATCAGTATTTGTCTGGATAGTGAGTACATCTATCCTTATCCTCTCAGATATCCCGGATTCTAATATTATTCTTATTCGTTTATAATATTTACAAGAATTAGATAATATTCAATGAGAATAATTTTTAACATGAATCCTCTGAGAGACCGTCGCGAGTCCTTCGTTAAAGATTCGTCTTCCTACGAATTTGCTAAATGAATTAACCGATGATTTAAAATTTGACAACAAACATGTATAAGATATGGCAAGCCATAAAGTTAACAATACCCCATGCCTCAAGGTAAAATGTTTTAGTATTGCTTGGCTATTTCATCAAACATATAGTAAGCATGGTTTGGTAGAGGATTTGAAAAAAATGCTGGCAAAAAGGATAACAAAGACGTGGGAATTTCACTAAAATTAAAACCTAGGGTTAGTTTACCACAAAACATATAAACAAAAACAATCAAACAAAATAAGGTTCAAAACTATTTTTTGGAGTTTATATTCATGAGAAAGGGAAATAAGAAGGTTGAATTCGATGGCAAACATGAAGATATGGTTTTATCTGCAGTTTCTAGGTTCGTTTACACACAATAAACAATCTACGGTTTGATCATTTTTTTATGTTTAAAGATAAACGGTAGTTACCTCGAAAACAAATATGCAACGGTCAAAGATGAGGATTAGAGACGAGAGATGCCGAGGCGTCGCAACAAAGTATGGAGGACGTAATGAAGGGTCAAATATGGCTGGAATTTTGTTGAATTAGAGGGTGAGAGACGAGAGAAAACTCGTGAGGAGTGTGGAGATGACTTGAGGGTGAGAGTAGAGACTCAAAAGATGTCGACAAGGGTCCTTGACTCAAAAACCTAGACTAGAGATAGATTACAATAGATGAACGATGATGGTGAGGAGGTGTATTTATGGTGTGGTGTAACTTTCTTGTTTTAGATAGGATTATTTTTTGTTTAGTAAAAATTAGTTAGGAAATTCAAATTAAAAATAAGTGGCTAAGATTGATTGGTTCAAACATATCATGTCATTATAAAATTAAATGTTTGTGTATATATATAGATAGTGTTTTGGATACGGATATTCGATAAATAGATATTCGAGAAAATGGGTAATTCATCTCGGATATAGATTATTTGATGCTGGTACACGTATTATCCGTAGTTTTTCAAATATTTTATAATGTTATCCGAATCCACTGTTTTCAAATAAATATTTGAAAAATTTGAATTCGGTAGCCAGGCAAATTTAGATTTCGTATATCCTTTTGTAGCTATAGGTGCACATTCACGACATTGTCCCTTCAACCAGCCACCAATATGTGAAGGCAATTTGCGCTGGTAGAGAAATCACTATTCCAACATCTACCAAACCCTTCTCCTAGAGTGAGGCACACCTTCTTGATGTCATTTTCTATTATGAGTACGAAGATTATCCCTATCATGAGGCCAAACTTACTGGTATTGGTATCCAACTACCTCCGGTAGGATCATTAACTTGAAGGAAAACTCCAAGGGGCTAGCATCCTCCTCAACAACGTCTAGGCCCAATAAATGCAAGCTTGATTAGCCATCCCACAAGTGTGTTCATGTTCTCCTTTCCAATGGTAAGGTTATATATCGCTTATAACGGTGTCCAAAGGTAGCACTCGTGTACAACGATAATAACCCCTTCTAGAGTGTTACCGTATTGATGTCTCACCTCCAGGAGTATGTTGACAAGCCAGACACTATACACACCACATTTTAGGACCCTCTAAGCCTCTCCTCAGGTCCCTATCACTTCCCCATTTCCCTACAAACCCTAGGTCGCACTCCGAGTACCGATCTAGAGGTCACCAGACGCCTCTGGGCCCCTTTTAACTCTGGTCAACTCCATCGTCAGAGCGAAACCTCTTTGAAGCTTTGAAGGGTTTTGAATAACCTTTCCAACAGTCCACCCCGTACATGAATGAGCATAACGGTTCGGACGAACGAACAATTTCACTACTGAAAATCGATTCGGAGGCCATCGGGTGCTCCCGAGCCCCAAATTGACCCTAATCAACTTAACCATCAGAGAGAAAGATATTTGAATCTTCAAAGGGCACTGAAAACCCTTTCCAACGGTCCACCCCGTGCACGAAACAGCATAACCTTTCGGACGAACAATCATTTTTCCCCTAAAAAATCGATCCGGAGGCCACCGGGCAATCCCGGTCTCTGTTTGACCTAAGTAAACTCTTCAGCTCAAATGAGACTGAATGAATCTTTGAAGGGCACTGAATACCCTTTCTAACAGTCCACCCGTGTGCGATTCTGACCTACGGTATGGATGAACGATCTGTTTTCTCCAAGAGGTCATCGATCACTTCCGGGTCCTGATTGACCAAGGTCAACTGACCAAATCGAGCAAAACTCTTTTGAATGTCAAAGTACATCTCCGAACCTTTCCAGCGATCCACCCCGTGTGCGATTCTGACTTACCATGCGGACGAACGATCCATTTGCGTCCGACAATCTCCCATCCAAAGGACCAATGTGCGCTTTCGAACCATATTTGACCCAAAGTAAACTCCCAGATCCGGAGAGGTCCAAAGGACTCTCGAAGGTCTCTGAGATACCTTTCTAACGGTATGCCCCGTGTGAAATTTTGATCAACGATTTGTGCGCTACGATCATTTTTCCTAAAAAGTCTGCCCAAGATTGCCAATCAGCAGGTCCTGAGCCCTGCCAATCGGCATAGTGTCGAGGGGCACCAGCCGGTCGGCACCCCCTGGGGTAGGACGATCGTCACCCCCTTGGTGGCCTCATTACCAGATCATCAATAATCATCAGCAAATATCAGTTATGCATCAAAATCAGTGATCTCAGCAACTTGCAAAGTTCCATATGAAGAGTTCCATTCAAGCTTAAATTCCCATACTTTTCACACCCAATTTGGAAAAAATACTTCTCTCTCATCAACATTCATCTAGATCCAAAGGACTTCATCCAAGATCAAAGCTCAAGCTCCAAGGAAGGTCCAAATCCTTCTCCTTTTCTTTTAATCTTTTGTTTTTTTACATAAATTACATTAAATTCATGATCTAACACTACACCAAAATGGGAGATTTGTGAGTGCTGTTAGCACTCACAAATGACCTTTATAACTGCTATTTACCGTCATAATTTAGGGGGTGACAAAAAAAGTTTGTAACTCCTAAGAGCAGTCACAAATTTTTATAACCCCTATGGGGGTTATGACTGGTGACCCCAATTTGTAACTGTTATTTATAACTGCTATCAGCAGTTACGAATCTAACATTTGTAACTGCTGTTAGAAGTTACAAATCTAATACTCATAACTGCTGTCAGCAGTTACGAGTTTGTGATTGCTGTCAGCAGTTACGAATTTGTGACTACTATTAGCAGTTATAAAGGTTGAATTTTTTAAATGTAATAATAATTGTTACAAATGTCTTTATATTTTCACAAAATTATGAGAGTAGAATAAAAACATAAGCTAAAATAAAGAAATAGATGAAATATCATGAACATGTAACAACTCTAAAAAAATTCGATAACATTTCATTTATATTTTCGACATTCCAAATATCTGGTACACATAAAACTTGTTTAGACTTAATTTAACATCAAACAAACCCTTCTTGGGCGCTAAGTACAAAATGAAGATAGAATAAAAAATAAACTAAAAAAATGACGACACAACACTTCGATGATATCAAATATGGGGGGTATTGATGCAGTGACATCCTCCCTCGTGTACTCGAAGTACGTACGCCCGCTGAGCAAGTTCAATGGACTCAATTTTTTTATATGCCGCGTCTCGGTATCCATTGACTTGTACTTGTGTTTCTTGTTATGAAGTGCAAACACCTAGATTTAGGCCTTTGAATACTACGTATGTCGAGTATGCCATGTGTGTACCTGGAAACAATAAAATATATCATTTATCAGTAACTATGATTTCTATATCATAAAAAATATGATTAATATTGTTTTTGTGCATTAAGCCTTTTATTAAATACATAGCATTTTATATTTCACATGCAAATAATTCATGCTTTCATCAGACCAGACGTTGAAATTGAGGTTAACTATTCTTAGAAAAGTTAATTGAGTTAATAAACTAAAAATATGACAAAAGTATAAATATCAATTTACGAACTCGTATTAATTAACACGTACAAAAACGGTGAATATTAATTAACACGTACATACATGGACATGAGAATCTCTGGCACTTCCCTTGGCATCAGTAGCAGAGAAGACAGTGTAGACAAGAACAAAGGTACCAATAATCTCAGCACCAAGACCTGATCCCTTGGTGTAGCCATGGTCAACAACGTTAGCGCCACCACCTGCTACATTGTAATGGGACTTCTAAAAACCCTTCACCACACCAGCACCACAGATGGCTCCAAGGAACTGCATAACCATGTAGAAAACTTCCATGTTTATATGTAATTTCAACAACCATTAAACAAAACACAAACATAAACACAGATCCAGAGGCTCTAATGATCCAGAGATATAAACACAGTTTAAACTATTTTTTTGGTTCTACACAAGCCTTTAAAGAAACCAGAGCTATATAATGATTTCTATTAAAGAAAAAACTGCACAAACAAAGAAATCAGAAATGTTTTTCAAACCATGGCCACTAGGTATATGATAAGAGAAAGTTAAACCAACTATATACTTGCATGCCCGCTAAATGTCTTTCCCTGAACATCTTGACTAGCCCTCTTAAATTTCTCGATTCCCTAAAAAGAACGATCAGTTAGTTCACAATTAAGAAATTTAACATTGTTATAACATGCATTTCCTTAATTACAAGGAAAAAGTGTCTACACCATAACCAAAGAACAATCTATAAGGAAAATACATGTTTTTTTTGTTTTGTTTTTATCTTCAACGGTAACCAAATAAAGTTGAACTATCTCCCTCCATAAGCGCAAAAACTGTTGATAATCGCAAATGCCCTACATTCTTAAATTTGTACACTCACTATACACAGAAGTTAGAGATAATTATGGCAAAAAAAAATTCTTCAGTACATGGCAGACGAACAGCTAACTGAAATTTTGAAGTTTCTACAAGTAGAAAAGATGACTGTTGGGTTGAATTTCGAGCATATGCATACCCTTTGGATAGTATTTGGCTGAACCAAGTGTAAGGAAGGTAATCACCATGTGAAATCAGATATAGAATGAAGGAAACATATGCAACAGTCCCACCACAGACAATAAATCCAAATGGCACTCCATCAACTTCAGAAAAGAAGAAGTCCAGCAAGAGATACCCATTAATCAGCATTACGAGGGCCACCACTGTCCATGCGATCCTCTCTAGAATAGGTTCGATTTTGAAAATTCCCATGATTCTCTCCTTGCACACCAATGTAAGAAGTGGGATAAGCGCAAAAGAAATCTGTATAGATTGAAGCACACTAAGCCATTCATTCAGAACATCCAGTGAAGCCTCAAATCTGTTGAATACAAGGGCTACAATTATAGTCGGAACAATAACACAACTAGAATGGGAGCCTAACTAGAAAATACCTAATTAAAATGGGAGCCTAACTACAAAATTAGTGGGTGCTATTGAAAAATTACCTAATTAAAATGGGAGCCTAACTAGAAAATAAATGCAATCAAACAACACCTAGAATACCCAAAATAGCAATCAAACACACCCTTAAATTGAAAAGGATCTTCACATACTAAACAATGAAGGAATCTGGAGGGGAAAAAATGACTGAAATTTTAAAAAGCAAATTTCAAATAAACTACCACAAACTTAAAAATAGAACCAACTCAAATACTACACACAAACTCGCTAACTTAAAATCGAAGCCACCTATTGTGGTCACATACTATTCTAACATAATCTCTTCTTATAAAATATGCCTTTCTTCCTTGTCTCTTGAAACATGCCCTCACTCAACCACTTCACTTCTCCTTTAGCCAGAAACCCCAAGCAGGAGTAACCCTTGCCTAACTCTTAAAACAAAAAAAGTAGGAAGTTACTCCTTTCCTTAACTAACTCGAAAGTTCTCCAGCCGGCTTGAAAGCAACTTTTCATGACATCCTCCATCCACCCTTGAGTTGAATTCATATTTTCATGACTTCCTAGCTGTTAGTAAACCCACATCAGCTGGAATCTTACCAAAAACATCAGTTTGGAGATGAAAGTATCAAAACCTTACAAAGATAGCTGAGTGTAGAGAAGAAAGAGAGCAGTGCAAGGCAGTGGGAATTTTGGAAGATCACGAAATTGAAGAATCCATGAAGATATTCTAAGAAGCCATTATAAGCATAAACAAAATTTTCTGGAAAGCATTGATATTCTAGGGGGGCTGTTTCCTTGTAAAACTTAAATTAACTTAAAGCCGGAAGTTGAACCATAAAAATTCAACGAATTCCTCTAATGATGTGGTCAACTATTGCCTTAAAACTATTGATGATAGAATGATAATAAGAATTTCCATTACCTCTTAGTAAGATTTTTATATGGCGTAACCACCTTCACAAAAAATAGAAGCAATAGAAGTGTGAAAAAATAAAAAAGATTTTCTAGGTAGCCCCGCGCTTGTTGATTTGTGTGACCTAAATGTTTTTAGGTGGTTTGTCTTGCAATTATTACTGTAATAAATTTATTATATTTTGGTAATTTTATAATATACTAAATTTGGAGTCATGTATGGTGAATTGGTAGTTATATTGTGCAAACTAATAGGCATTTGACACATTGAGTGTGATGTTTGGATAATCATACTTCTTATTTTGACAATAATATATCAACCGGGGAGCTAATCCTAAAATAAAATCCTCTTGATTGTATATCTGGCAACAAAAACTACAAGGCCCCTCAAAAAATATATTACTAAAAATAAGATGAAACACTAATCAAGAAAAATAAGTGGCATTTTTAGAATAAATTCTATAGTTTACTCAGATTGTTGCATCAAAATTATTTTGTTGACTTTTTTTTTCACCAAAGAAAGATTAAGGGACTTTTGCACTTCTATTCCCCAGATAATAACAAATAAGATGAAGCTTCACATATTGTGTTTTAATGTCAACAAATTTTAAGGTATGTCCATGACATAAAAAAGATCATAAAAAGACTAACTAATCTTTGTTACTTGTTATTGCTCCTTGATTTTTTTTTCTTTTTATCCCCTTAGTTTTTTATCTTATCAATTGATTAATTTGTTATAAATATTCAACACTCTTCTTCTTCATAAATATAGAGAACGGAAAGAGAGAGAGAGCGTCAACTGTACTGCTGTAAATAACCCACCCATGCTGACTAAACCAACATGCAATGGTGAACATGGATCTTCTCAATCCATGAATCTTCCAAACACTGCTAGTAGTTACACTGGAATTAATGCTGAAACAACAAAGTTCACTCCTCCAATTCCAGTTTCTAGGCCATGGCTGAATCTTGACAACCCAGTTCACAACAACCTGGAAGCACTTGAACGCAAACTACAATCTGCAAAGTTATTTAGCATTAAGTTTCAGGGTGGTGTTATGTCAGCAGATTCTGGAAATGGAACTTCTCCATGTGCAATGAGCTCTCATAATGTAAATGGAAAAGGAAAACAACCTATGGAGCTTGAAGGGTATAATGAATATTTTAGCAATATTGAAAACTCCCCAACAGCAACAGGTAATCGACAACAACAACTAAATGTTTCTACTGAGTTGGACATGAATATAAACGAGTTTCCGTTGACAGTCACTGGGATAAATAAAGAAACTCCAGTTCAACGGCCATAATAAGTTGACAGAGGGCTTTCATGATGGTGGTCAAGAGCTGAATGCTACGGCTGTGTCACTGGGGGATCACTGTGATATGAATCTACTCGAAGAAGATGATGAGATTGAAGACTTCATAAACAGTCAACTAACGGCAGATGATAATGACTGGTTTTATTAATTTCTAGGATAGCCTTTTTATCGACTTTGATAACTGACTTGCCCGCTTGTATGCCTAGTTTCCTTATTAAACAAGCGGATATCAGCATGTTAAAAATCATTTCCGCTTGGTTTATTTGCTTTTCATAAATCTTTGTTGTATCTCAGCAATATGATTACCAAAACCTCTCAAATGGCATTATTAAAAAATAACAGTATTTAACAAAAAACTTTTCTTAATAATCAAATCACTGGACCTCACCACCTTTTACATAAAAAATAAATGAATATTAGCATGTTACTATGCCCGCCGCCTGTAAAAAAGTATGATTGCTACTAGTTTATTTGCTTATGTTATTTCTTTATAGTATCTCGGCAATATGAATTCCAAATGTCTCTCTGATGGGATTATGAAAAGTTAACACTGTTTAACAAACAACTTTTCTTAATAATCAAATAGTGAGCCTCACCACCAATTAAAAGTCTGAATTTTGTAGTCAGAGACTAGAATAACTCAAAGACAATTCGTTTTTTGCAGACAAGAATAACATAATGGAGCTTTGAGTGGTGATCTTGTGTATTGAGGTTGCAGACATAAAGTTATTTCTAATGAAGGTGACAAATCAAAAGACCTCTACACTATTCATGCTCCAATAGTTGTTGAGCCTCGAGAAATTATTTTTGAATCAGCAGGTAAAGATATCAGTAGTAATCAAGAAATTAAATCTACTCAAGAACAACTGTTACCTCATCAGTCAGAAGAAGAAACCTCGGCATGTAACATAACAGGAGAAGAAGAAAGTATAGTGGAAGGACGTATGTTGTCCCCGAGAGACACAGACCTACCAAAAAAAGATAATTTTTCTATGCATGATAGAAATCTAAATGAAAAGTGTATATTGGTCCTCAAGAAAATTCAAAAAGGTTATCTTGGAAGACCTTAGAATCCCCATATTCCAAAAATTAAAAGCATTCCAACCCCCAAATTCAACACAATAGGATATTTGTAAATGTTAGTGTATATACCTTTTAATATATAGTAATTTTTTTATTTAGTTTAATTTTTAGAAATTTTATTGAGTTATTCATATATAGTTTTTCCCATTACAGCATAGAAGTCGGAGTAGGCTAAGCAAAAAAAAAGAGCAGGTATTTTGCTATCAAAAACAAAAAAGAATAGCTAAGTAGTGATGGCTTAACAAATACGCATGGTATTGTCATAACAAATAGTATCTAAATAGAAGCATTCACGAGCAGGTCTTGTGTTCGAAAACAAATCAGGTATTGTTTCTAAAACGGGTATATAAAATAGCGTGAAATTCTACCATTACCCATCTCCACCGTTACCAAATCAATATCAAAACAGCCAATGAGAAGAGATTCATTGATAATTTCATGTTTAAGAAATCTCTCAAGATACCCAACTAGTAAAATTCCCTCATTTATAGATTAAATTGTTCTCATTGTTGAGACCAGAGATAAAAATCAAAATGTTACTGGAACAATACCCATCAAACCCTCATCACAAAGTTAGTCTAATCACGAAATCGAAATTGAAAACGTTAAGGCGGGAGATTGAGACCAGAGATAGAAATCTTTAGACCCATAAAAAATGAAATAACAAACAGCAAAACAAAATCAAAATTGAAAACTCACCAAAAACTCATTGGTCTTCACAGCGTGCGAGAAATGTTATGGCGGGAGGGAGCTCTTCACAGCAGAAGAGAAAGAGTGAGGGGTGGGAGACTTGTGAAAAAGAGTGAAGAGAGAGAAGAGGGAAATTGTAATAGGTCAAAAAATTTGTGACGGCCCGTAGCAGTCACAAATTATATTAGGCCAATATTTGTGAGTGTCGAGAGCGGTTATAAATTTATGACTGCCAATAGCCGTTATAAATTATGTCGTATACCAAAACTTATGACTGCTATTAGCAGTCACAAATTTATGACTATCATTAACGGTTACAAATTTAGTACAATATCAAAATTTGTGGCTCCTCATAACGGTTATAAATTTGTGACTCCTCATATCAGTCATAAGTTAGGCCTACTAATAAATTTGTGACTGCTTGTGACAGTTATAAATTTATGACTGCTGATAGGAGTCACAAATTAATTAAATGGCAACATTTGTGACTCTCATTAGGAGTGAGAAACCAATTGACTCTAATTTTTCATTACCCTTTGATTTTATCACCCCTAATGAGAGTTACAAATGATTTTGTGACTGCTGTCGAGAGTGATAAGTTTGTCACTCCCATTAGCAGTCACAAAAAGGCAGTCACAAAATTAGCATTTTGGTGTAGTGTAGTTTCACTTTCGTCCATGCACACTAATATCCACTCTTTTACTAGTATATTTCACATACTTTATTTTCTATAAAAAACCCAAAAACAAACAAAAGAGGGTTATATTAAAAAATTCTATACGAAATTGTCTATCACACATTTTTCGAAACTAAAACACATTTTCTACACATACACATATAATAAAATTCCGTCCGAATTTATGGGTTAAACCCCACCCCTTTGCTGCTTTCGAACTAGGTGGACTTTGATGCCTTTATAGGCTATGTAGGCATCTTGGATTAAAATCCAAGACTCGAGTCCAATTTTCCAATTTTCATTTTCCAATAACTCAAAGTTTATCTTTTCCATAATTATCACACTTCTATAAATAATATGTTTGTTCGCGTTTCATCCAACATATGTTATTATTTTCCACTAATGATCAATATTGTGATGAACGCTCATATTCTATCTTCTATTTATTCTAAGGAACATTCCTATGGATGACTTCGCTCTACCTTGTCCATGGTATGGGTTGAATGATTCCAATAACCATTATATATAAACATATACACACACTTCATGGGGATATAAAGGATATATTAACACCTGCCCATGAGAGACCAAAAGGGTGGGATGGGTGCCTAACCCCTTCCCATTCCGTAACTTTGCCCCCAGACCTCCGATCTATTGGTTTCGTATGCATCAATTTGTCCTTGATGCCGCTCTCGAAGTGGCAACATGTTTGTTTGCCTATTTTGTGCAAAATAAGCTGGCGACTCCATCTATTTATATTTACCCCACATCGACGACGGCCGAAGCACCCTATCCAAGAGGGGTGTGAGACCGCAACGCAGTGGTAGTGCCGCCCCCCTCCTTCCCCGAGTGATCCCTCCTTTCCAATTTTTCCGACATTTCTTCTTTGCATTTAGGTAAACATAATACAAGTGAGAACCTAATAAACATGCTGAGACCCATCTCTCATCTTTTTCGTCTCTCGTTTTCCAAAAAACGTCCAAAAACATTTTCCCACTTTTGTCAAAAATATCAAAAACATTTTCTTTTCATCAAAAAACATTTTGTCATCTTATTTTCCAAAAATATCAAAAATATTTCCCCCCCCCCCCCTTTTGTAAAAATAACGAATTTCCCTTTTATTTTTCAAAAATAAATCCCATTTTTTCTCCTTCTCACTTCGATCACATACATTTGGCCTGGCTCACTATTGGATTCGGTCTTCAGTCAAACCGCCCCGAAGTTTTATCAGTCCCCTTACTTCCCCCGAGTTCGAGATTCATCCATCTTCCTTGGGGAACACATATCAGGTGCTGCTTTTACATCCGAATTTGTTGACAGTTCTGGATCAGCTCACTGCCAAAATTGAAAACCTTCAAATCGAGGTTCATGAGATGCAAAGAAATTGGGTCCCTATCCCTAAAGATCCCGAGGTCATTTTCCTTCGCGCCATGGGTCCACTTGCACCCGAGCCTATTTGGGTCCCTGAAGAATACCAGCATGCTCCACATGCTCCTCCTGCTAATGGGCCACCACCAGCCCAGCTCCTCATGCCAAACCTTACTCAGACCGGGGATAATTTACCCATAGCTGTTGATCCGAAAGAGGAAGAACTGAACAAAGTCAAGGAAGACCTCAAAATGTTGACCAAGAAGTTCAACCAAGTTAGAATCTCTGGGAATTACGTGGACTACACCCACATGTCTCCCTACCCTAAAGCTAGGTTATCGAAGAAATTCAAAATGCATAATATTGAGAAGTTTGGAGGCAGTGGTCCACCGATTGTCCATCTCCGCAGCTACCACCGGGCCATGACTCTCCTAGGGGCTTCCGAAGAAATAATGGCTCAGATGTTCCAGCAAATTTTGAAAGATAGCACCCTTCGTTGGTTCCTATCCCTCGAGGAGTCCAGAATCCACAGTTGGGAAGACGTTGCCCATGAGTATATGTCACAGTAAAAGTACAACAAGGAGCTACAGGTTACCCGCCATGACTTAGGGAGACTTAAACAGAATCCTGGGGAATCAGTCAGTAACTTCATAGCGAGATGGAGAGAAAAAGTAGCTACCATGACCAATCGGCCTTCCGAAGAAGAACAAGTCAGCATTGTAAATAAGAACTTCCTTCCCCATGTCTGAGCTACCATGGGAGGACAGTATTATCCTCACTTCTGAGCCCTCTCAGAAGCAGGGGTGTAAATTGAAGAAGGTCTCGCCAAGACAGAAGCTGAACCATAGAAAACCTCTAAAGAGTTTGCTCCTAGAAATTTTGAAAAGCCTGCTAGTACCGCTGTTTCTACCATCAACAACATCTCTCAGCCTACCACTTCATGGGCACCAGAAAGTCATACTAACCAGATTTTAAAGGAATATACCAAGCTTCACGCTCCTCTATCCAAAGTTTACCAGGCCCTCTTGGGCCGAAACCTGATCAAACCCTTGGACCCTCGTCCACTACCAAACCCACTTCCAAAAAACATCAAACCTGATGCCCATTGTGACTTTCACCAAACCGTTGGCCATACCAGCGACCAATGTTTCCATCTCTGAAACACAATCCAAAACTTGATTGACCAGAATATCATCGCCCCACCAGCCAATCCTAGACCAAACACTACCCATAATCCACTCCCGAACCATGCAGGTGCCATCTTCCTGGAAGAAGACCCAGAATTTGACCCATCTACTCAAATCATGCCAAACAAATCACCAGTCATACCCATATACTCTCCTAAACCTCTCCAAACATGCCCATACTTCCTCTTACACCCTACTAGCCTGGCCGATCAAGCCTTATCACTCCTCACCAGAGCATGCATCACCGTCCGCACCCTCTTTGCAGGTAAAGATATGGAATTATCAGAAGTGCTGAACCAACTCCTAGAGTTCGGACTGCAATTGACCTCCCAAATGATCATCGATTGTCAGAGATTCAGTGGGTTGTTCTTAGAAGTACAAAAGCGGGGCCGAGAGTCAGACAACTGGGTAGTGCCACCCAACGAAGTCAGCTTAGATGACATTATCGAGATCACAGCAGATTTGTTTCAGCAGACTGGTAATGTTTGTAGTATGTCAGAGATGCTTGATGCTTTGAAATTACAAGGGTGCCTAGTCCCTTCAGTCCTACATCTCTCAGCCAAGTGGGAAGAATTATACGAAGAGGCCATAGAAGTTGTAGAGTGCATTGACTTTGCATGGAAATACAATATCATTGCCACCGAATGGGTAACGATTTTGAAGATTCAGATGAAGAATCAGAAAAGACGAGCCTGATAGCCAGCCTATGCGGGATGATATAATTTGAGGAGCTACTGGGAGAAATAAACAAGGTGGCTGAACAACCCGACATCAATGAAGAAACAGGATTCCTATTCTTCCCCTCTTCTATGAACCACATGACCAGGTCAGGAATACATTACCAGAACCCAAGCCTATAACCATTAGCAAGCGATAAAGGGAAGGGTGTTGAGAATCTCCCGATGCCAGAAATGACACTTGAAGAAATTAAAGTCTTCGATCAGCTGAAGAAAACCCAAGCCAACATCACTCTGTGGGGACATTTCACGTCTTCCCAGCTACACCAAATGCTCTCCTTTTCAGAAGAATAAATCCCCAAGATAGGTTCTGACCACAATCATGCTCTCAATATCTCTGTTGAAGTCATGGGAAAACTGTCCCCCTTTCTCTCATTGACAACGGATCAACACTGAATGTATGCCCATTGAGAACTCTGAACTGTTTGGGATTGAAAGTAAGTGACCTCACTCCAACTTCTGTTGCCGTACGTGCCTATGACAACACCAGCCGAGAAGTAATGAGATCTATCATAATTGCAATTGGGGATGTCCCTATAAACCCCATTATGGAATTCCAAGTCATTGACATCCCAGCCTGTTTCAACCTACTGCTTGGACGACCATGGCTCCCTTGCATCAAAGGGGTATCTTCTTCCCTTCATCAGAAGTTGAAATTCTTTGCTAATGGACAGGTAATCACCATTTTGGGAGACAGTGACAACACTGAGAATGCAAGCACCAGTAATTCGATACTCGAAATACAACATGGGGTGAACGATATACTACTATCAGGTTTCCAAGTTGAACCACTCCTACTCCCGACAGGGGATAACTTCAAAGACAGGGTTTGTCCAGAATATGACCCCATGGAAACGTCAATGAAATCCAAATGTTCAAGAACATGCACTTCATTCCTTGACTGGGGCTAGGGCAAAGAAAATAAGGGATAACTGAACCTATTGTGTTGAAGAAGGCATTTCCTCCCTGTGGCTTGGACTATCAGCCCTCAGAAGAAGAACTCAGATTGACCCGTCAACCTCGATTAAAAAGGAAGTTGGAATGTGCCAAGACTATCTCAGGAGATTCCCTAAATGGAAGATTCATCAGAGAAGGTGAGGATTTCCCCTTCTGCGGCTTCCCTGAACCTTGGTATGATCATATAGACAAAAGGATGAAACCAGGAATGGAAATCTTCTTTTAAGATAGCTACACATGGGCCGAAAACTCCCAGCACTGTGTACAACCACTCACTAAAAAAATCATAGCCGACATTAAGGGTTTTGAAGACAGCGACTCCGAGGATTCCTTCAATCTACAAACACTGGGGCTGACACTCTGCACGATCCACTCAGGGGCTACATCATGAAATCCATCATGCTTGATCAAAGATACTGATACACCTCTTCTCAACTAGCATGCTTCACCTGTACCACTTGCCAATGTTCAACCTAACCCCAATGTTTATCCCCTTTCCCCTTTTGTTATTGCTCCTAACTCTGATGTAATCGAGACCTCCTTTGATGAGGTTCTCAATGCTATTTTTAGTATCAATGAAATAAATGAAGATTTTGAGTATCTTGTTGTGCCTTACATTAACTTTCTTGAATCTAATCAAACTTTTGATGATGATGACTATGCAAATGAACAATTCTTAACTGATCTAAATAAGTTTAATAACAAACAACATAACCGCATTAAAGTTAATGAAGATGAAACTGTTGTTATTAATCTCGGATCTAGTAGCCATATTCGTGAGATTAGGATAGTGGCTACCCTGGATGAGCACGAGCACGCGCAACTCGAGAAATTACTGAACAAGTTCGTGGATGACTTCACCTGGTCCTACGATGATATGCCCGACATCAATACTGAGATAGGACAGCATGAGATTCCGACTCTCCTAGAATGCAAACCTGTCAAACAGAATTTGCGAAAACTACGTACCGAATGGTCACTCAAAGTGAAGGAAGAAGTAGTCAAGCAATTGAACGTAGGCTTCATTCGAGTAATTGAATATCCCACATGGTTAGCCAATGATTCGTCACTTTTATTGTATTTTATACCCCGTTAACTTGTACATTCTAGCATTCCTGTGCATGTATTTCCCGGTTCTTATACTCATTTATTGACTAACCCATGAATTCATCATATATCTTTTGTATGTGTCTTTATTGAGCTTTTGTAGGTCGCGGGAATGCATATCGGGAAGTTTGGTTTTGATTCGAAAAGTTCCGTAGACACTTGCACAGTCGAGGGCATTCTAGTAATTCTAACTTTGGGATTTTGTTCCCAATTTCTTCACGGAAGTTGTAGACCTTCTTCTCATCTTCGCGTGGCCTCCGACGGTGCTTGAATCCGATCTCGAACGAAGAAGTTACGGAAGTTTCGGTGAAACATGGGAAAAAAAAAGCCAAAACAACCAAGGCATATTTTGATTTCAGGACCGAATCGATTCGGACCTGCCGAATTGATTCGGGTATGACCAGTGCAAGATCTTTCCTCATGCGAATCAATTCGGACCTGCCGAATCGATTTGGTTTTGCAGAATTTTGAGTTTTTCTTCTTATTACTAGTTTGCCATTTTGGTTGGACTTTTGGAATATATCCCTTGTTTTTCCTCTTTTGTAAATATAGATTACTTTGGTTAGATTTTTGGATATATCAAAAACACTCTCTTCTCTCTCCTAGGTCAAGTTCATTTATTGTTTTCACCCACTTGTAAAGCTTTGATTACTAGTTGATTTGTGGTTATTAATGCAAGAAAAGTTCATTTACTTCTTCTCTACATGTTCTAGTATCTCTAATTTGCATTTATTTCCATCTCTTGTATTGGTTTGTGTTTAAACTAGATAACTAGCTTAATTATGTTGTTAACTAGTATCTGTAGTTTAGTTTCAATTATGAGTAGCTAGACTTATGGTTGGGGATCATAATCCCACCTAGGATGCTTGAACTTCATATTTAGGGTTTGGTTAATGATTGTTCTAATGGAACTTAATGTGTTGGTATTGGAGTATCATAGTTTCTTAACTTCTCTTGTCATGCAAGGGTTAGTGTTTGAAGCTTTACTACAAACCCAACCCATCTAGCAATAACTAACTAACCCCTAATCCTCCATTGGAGAGTTTAGTCTCTGCATGGTTGATGTTCGGACTTAATTAGTTATGCTCGATTAGAATTAATTTCAACAAAGCCCTATAATCCTTCTTTGTGAATCCAAGGTGGGAGAATGATCCTCAATCCCTTTAATATCTTGAACTTAAGGTTAACTTAGTTCTTTTCGGTTTATCTCCTTCATTAACTCGTTCGTCATTTAATTTAACGCATGATAGTTTAGCGGTTAATCACTATCACCTATTCAAACAATTAAATCATCTTTTACACTTTAACTTTTGTGACGTTTAGAGAATCCCTTTAACCTAATCCTGTTCTCTTAGGAGTGTTTCAATCCCTGTGGATCACGATTCCGTACTTATCGGATATTACTTGTTGCGATAGATTTGCACTTGAATCATAAGCTTTATTTAGAGCGCACCAAGTTTTTTCTTTGATTCGACATGAATATTGTATTTTTCATCCCTTATACTTATGCATTTTAGCCTCCTTGGGTACCTTAATTCCTATATTTATGCTCGTTAACCATACAACCTCCTTTTTATATGTTTACATGCTATATGAGGTATAATTGAGCTTTTGTAGGTATTAAAGTGCTTAGCGTGAAGTTTGGTCGCTTTTCGGAAAAGTTCCGTTAAATATTGCAGCTTCAGGGGCATTTTAGTAATTTCAGCATTAGGATTTTGATCCCGAGATCTTCACGGAAGTTGAAGCCCCTTGATTTCTCTTCGCGTGGCCGCCGACGGTGCATGATTCCGATGTATAATGAGGGAGTTATGGTATTTTTAGGATGGTTTTATCTTCAAAATCACACTCAAGGTCACATTCAACGGGAATTTTAGTGATTTCATAATTTAGGTTTTTGGCCTAATGTCTTCTTGGATGTTGTATTACTCTGAATTATCTTCGCTTGGCCTCCGACCGTGCCTAATTCTGAGCTATAACGAAGAAATGACGGTATTTTCCGTAAAGTTGGACAAAGCTGAGAATTCAGCACTGTCAGGTGCGAATCGATTCAGCTGAAAGTCCGCAAATCTCTATTTTTAAGTGGGTTTTGGTGGGGTATTTTGGGGTAAAAGAATTTTATTAAGTGGGAGATCTTTTCTTAGACTTGGGATAATTCATTTTAGGTTAGAAGAGGGGATTTTGGTGGTGGATCTTCTCTCTCTAGGGTTTACACCATTTGGGTTTGTAAGTAACACTATTCATCTTCTTCTCCATTAATATAGTTGTATTTCCTTTTCTTGCTTTATTTTCATTGATGTCATTCCATTTCTTGCCTAGATAATTAGTTGTAGTTAGTTATTTATTGCTTTGATTAGTTTGTGTTGTAGTTTAATTAGTTGTAATTTAGTTTAATTCATGCTTAGCCTTTAGATAAATAGGGTCGGGGTTGTGTTCCGCCATTAACGGGTTTGAGCTCCGAAAACTAGGTTTTGGGTAAAATTGTGTTTAATTGAAACCGCGTGTATTAAAGTTGGATTGTTATGCGTTTAACTTTATTTGTCATGCAACTTTAGTGTTCATAGCGACAATCCGAATTTAATCCGCGTGTGACCATTTTTGATTAAATGTTTAATTTCGCAACTTTGGGTTAAATTCCTTATTGTGTGATGTTTATACTTAGTTGAAAATGCTCGATTAAATTGCTTTCAAGCCGAAATTCTAATTAGTAGTTGTTTAGCCCGTGAACGTGTGGATGCGATCCCGATCCTCGCTTTACTTTTTGCGTAGAGTAACTTCTCTTTTTCTTTATTTCCTTTTAACCACCATCACCTTTTCTTTCATTTATTTTACACTTTTATTCTTGAAGTTTTAAATCAATTAACATCTAAAATTCAATCACTCCCTGTGGATTTCTTACGATACCCGACTTACCGCTGTGCTTGCCTCGCAAGTGTAGTAGTAGCTTAGGTTTTTTGCATTGAGTCGCCGAACCGTTAACAACGATTTGCGTATTACACGACGCACGGTTCGCGCTCGGGTTCTAGATCGGAAGATATGATACCTATAAAAAATGGACAACCCCGACCGTTTGACCCGTGTTTGGTTTCGAAAACCGGATTAATATTTGAAAGAGAGGGCCATGGTTTACTAAAATGACGGATCGGAGGTTCGGTGCACAATTCGATAGAAACATCATCTACCCAGTTACCCTTCGAGCAACTCTCCATACCCGGGATTGATGACTCTATATAAATGTCAATTTCGGATATGATAGAGTCGTCAATCGGAGTGAAATCATAACTCCCCAATTTTTCCCATATTTCATGGTTTTCACCTACGCCAACCTCTCCTAGCATGTCAAAACACACATCTAACACACTCCATTCAATTTCATCTCTCGCAATTTGATCGTCTCCCATAAACACCTCTCCAACAAAGTTCACTTCCTTAATATTTTCATCCTCGTCACTCGAGAGGTGCGACACATTGAAAATATTGACATCTAATGTCATATTTACAAAAGACAAGTTCATCTCACCATTCCTACAATTGATCGAAGCATTCGCAGTCGCGAGGAATGGTCGTCCTAAGATGACGGGAGGTTGATTGTTGGGGATTAAAACTGGATGGGTATCAAGAACGATAAAGTCGAGCAGGAACACAAAGGTGTCTATCTGGACGAGGATATCTTCCAAGACGCCCAGTGAAGTTTTGGTGGAGCTGTCGGCCAATTGGATTCTAGTTTTGGTTGGACTAAGATCTCCTAGGCCCAATTGAAGATAAACCGAATACGGCAAGAGGTTGACACTAGCTCCTAGATCAAGAAGGGCGCGATTAATGGCGAATTTTCCAATCACACATGAAATAGTTGGACACTTTGGGTCCTTAAATTTTGGAATCGTGTTGTGTTGGAAAATGGAACTCACCTGTTCAGTCAATTCCACCTTTTTCCGAGAAACATGATTTCTCTTAAAGGTGCACAAATCTTTCAAAAATTTACCATACGAAGGAATTTTCTTTATCGCGTCAAGGAGAGGGAGATTGATTTTTACTTGTTTAAATGTCTCCATAATTTCTTGATCTTTGTTGGGTTTAACTATGGGAAGGAGCCTTTGAGGGTAGGGTGCGGGAAGTGGACAAGGGACTGAAATTTCCGGCTCCTTAGTCGGCGACTTTTCACGTTTCTTTTTCGGAGTCACTTCACTTTCTCGGGGAGTTAATGTGACCTCATCGGATTATTTTGGGGAAGGTGGAATTGGACTTTCAATCACATTCCCACTCCTAAGAGTGGTGATGGAATTAGCTTGTTCCATAGATCGACATTGAGCGGAAGGGTGAAAAGTGACGTCGAAACTCACAGAGTTTTGCCCAATGGGCCTAATGGGTTGCGAAGGGAACTTTCCCTTATCTTGAACACTCAATGCTGCGGCCAACTTGGAAATTTCTCTTTCAAGCCTAGCATTTGTGGCTTGCTGAGAAGTAATAAAAGATTGAAAAACTTCTTCTAGACTTCTCTTGTTCGGGTGTGCGTAGGCAGGTATAACTGGTGGAGGTGGTCCCGAAGGGGGACCTTGCATTACAACTTGAGGAGGAGGTAGTTGATTGTACGGTTGTTGGTAATTCTGAGGCGGAGGAGGATGAGATTGTTGATATTGGTAACCGATTTGGTTACCCCAAGATGGATTAAAACCTTGGTCAGGAACGTTTTGGGATCTTCTAAAAACTCCCATAGCGTTCGCTTGGTCATGGAGGTTCACTTTGTAAGCAGGAATAGTGGGACACTCTTTGGTTGAATGAGCATTAGTGTCGCAAATGGCACACAACTCCTCAGTTACAAATTGAATTTGAACAACGGGATCTCGACCCTTCGAGCCGAACTCCTCAACTTTTTTAGATAATTTATCTAGTCTCATTTTCATCTCAGCCTCGTCAGTGAGGTGATACATACCAGGGTTTGCAGAGGACGGAATCGAAGGTCGCGAATTTGTTTTGTTCGGATCCGAGGTATCCCACGCTTGGGTGGTTTTGGCACAATATTTGAATTGTGCCCACGCATTATCGGGATCTAAACCAAAGAACTCACCGGAGCACATTGTCTCCACCATTTGTTTTGCATTAAGTGTAAGCCCATTGTGGAAAAAGAAGATTAACCTCCACTTTTCGAAACCGTGATGCTGGCACTTATGAAGTAGCTCATTAAATCTCTCCCAACACCGCTCGAATGATTCACCTTCGGATTGAACGAAGGTTTGTATTTGCCCTTTTAGAGAGTTGGTGCGATGAGTTGGGAAGAATTTTTTTAAAAACTGCGCTTGCATTTCGCGCCAACTCCCGATGGAATTAGGAGCCAACGACCAAATCCAAGTTTTGGCTTTGTCCTTCAAGGAAAATGGGAAGAATAGGAGTTCACATAGTAAATTACGTCCTAATAATATATGCGGATTTACCGCCGGACATCGTACGCAGCAGCCCCGGTAGTGGGGTTGATTAGGTTCGGTAAATTCTCAATTTTGGTGCCGAGCATCCCCGGCATGTGTGGGGTGTAATATTTTTTGTCCCGGACCCCTTTACACACCTTAGTTACCATATTTAGGGTCCAAGAATCTTATAATAGCAGCCCAATATTTTTATCCAGTTAAGAATGGTGAATCAGTTAGGCAGAATATGTTTTTCCCTCTTGCGAATCGATTCGGTTCTTCCGAATCGATTCGGTGTGAGACAGCCTACAGGTCCATGTTTAGCGAATCGATTCGGTCCCTCTGAATCGATTCGGCTGCCTACAGTAAAAAAAGTTGAACCAAATCGAATCGATTCGGTCCCTCCAAATCGATTCGCCCTGAGACAGTGTGCTAATTCGAGTATTGCGAATCGATTTGGTATCTCCGAATCGATTCGATTGTCCCAGCCTTTCAAATATCGCCCAGGTTCTTATAACCTCTTTTTTCTCCCTTACTCTTCCTTCTCCCTTAAAAGCCATCATTCCTCCTCATTTCCCCAATCTTCTCCCTACGGTTTTTCTCTCCATTTCTCTAAGGAATCTCGCTCAAGGTAACATTCCAATCTTTCTATGTTAATTTCAACATGAAATTTGTGTCCATTCTATTCAAACTTGGGGAGTTGTATGTATATGTTCTTATGTGCATTATATGTATCAGATTCATGAAGTGTCCACTTCTCATTACTGATTTTCATCACTATCCAACAAATACAACCTCTTTATTATTGATTAATGTGTTGAGTTGTATTTGTTGGGGGCTTTCATTAATCAAATGCATTTTCTCCCTATTTTGAGCAGGCTGCACACCACATGTTCGATAAAATGCCTAAATGAGGATTTGATTCCCAATTATTCCATTTTAGTGCCTCTTATCGAACATTGACATAAATTCTACCTTGTTGGAGATTGGTGTATGTCGGATACGCTTATCCGATCGTTTTCTTCCGACATGCACCACTCTTTCCTTTTCGATCCTGTTTCGCGCTAAAATGAATTTTATGCATTACACTAATTGTGTATGTATCGAATTGAATTCTCTTGTAGGTTATTATGGCTCAAAAGCCCACCACCAATGATGTTACTGGCCGAACCGGGTTTGAAACATTTAGATCCAAGACCGAGAGAGATTAGTACAGGGAAAAATTTCCCTCAACTGGGGCGATTGTCATAGAACGCCCAATGAAGCTTGCTGACTTTCCTAACAAGGTTAGGAGGTACTTTCAAAAATTCCATTGGGAGGCCCACATCGAAAAGGAGGGTGATGTGAACGAGGAACATGTCCGCCGTTTCTATGCATCGCTTGTCTTAACTGGAGGCGGGATGCATGAAGCTTTTGTTAGGAGGAGGAGAATTCTGATTTCCAAGAAAATTCTGTCAGTACTATTGGGAGGTGCCGACAACCCTGAAGAGTATGGTTATCCGTCACGCGATCCTCTTGCGTTGGTTCCCAACGATATTTTGATTGCGCGTCTAGCGCCCGGACACATTTGGGCCGGGGAAACCTTTCCGACGAGGCTAATGCCTGATTCTCATCGACTTATCCACCTCGTCGCCGTGAATTCAATCATTCCCACCCAAACCAAATCGGTCCTACGGTCAAAGCAAGCCCATTTCCTCTACCATCTCCTAGACCCCAACACTATTATAAGCCTGCCTTATTTGGTGCTTCAACATATGTTGAATGCCGCTTATTGCGAGAAGGGATCGACTACTGTCCCTTATGCTCAGCTTGTGTCTAGGATATGTAGAGATGCTCGTTGCGAGGTGATCGCCTCTGACAAGCGGGCGAGGCTGCCCTCTCCTCTTGACGATGATGCTATTGAGAGGACATTGGGAAAGGATTATTGGGAGAGGAAAAAGCGTTGGATGCGAAATCAAATGACTGCTGGGATCCAATTTGATTTTGACGATCCACTTCCGGATGTTCAGCAGGGACCGGCCCCAGTTCAGCACCCGCTGGGTCCCTTTCGAGAGTTGGGGGCGAGATTGGATGCAATGCAGGGGGAATTTGCTGTTTTCAGGCAAAACTCGGAGCGGAGCTTTTCTGACTTTAGGGACGCTTACGAGCGTGATTTCTCGATGATGGCTAGGGCGCAGATGGACCTATTTGCGCATTTACGCGGGGGCGAGGCTACTGTTCTTCCTTACCTTTATGATCCCTACGCCCCTCGTGACCCCAATGCGCCCGAGTCCTCGAGCCGCCATCCTGACCATATGTAGGGCGCTGCCTTCCCATTTTCTCTGTTGCTGTTTCTTTTGGTTCTAAATTTGTAAAGCTGTTTTAGAAACACTGATTCACGGTTGTCTATTTTGATTTTTAGTATGTAACATTTTAGTTGTGTATTGGTGTGGAAAAAGAGAGTACATTTAGTGTATTTTCTAATTTTGTTTTTTGTGCCCCATGTACACAACTTATGATTATTATTGAAATTACTCTTTTTCATTTTCATATTTGCTTTCGTTTATACCTCTCCTCTGTATATATTGTTGTAGTGGTACTAACATGTAACAGGCATGCCGTTGCGCATTTCTCGAGTTGATCTTTACGGGGTGACTACTTTCTAACCCCTTTTCCCTTTTTATCCCTACTAACATTGGGGACAATGTTTCATTCAAGTTAGGGGGTATGGATTACATTTCTGATACCAGTTATCATGTTAGTATTTATTTACTTCAATAAAAAAAAAAATTCTTTTTCTCTCTCATATCTACTATGATTACTTATATGATCACTTTTTCCTATTGTATAGCTATGAAGCATGCTTTGATTTATTGATTTATTAGCCTTTAGCCCGTTATTGTTTGCATTGTGAATAGCCTCATAAAATTAAACTATGAAGCTTTGAGCATTTACACAAATAATTATTTATGATTTGGTTTAAAGCGTTTCAAATTCGTTATCTTAAGGCGCGTGCTATACCCTTACAAAAGTGAAAATTGAGACTTATCGTCATTTGTGAGCGTATACATCCACTCTATCTCTTTCTTGTCAATGAACTCATTGTCAATCTCATTTTCCGTTTATTTGATTGCATATTAATTGATTTATAACTTTAGCATGATTTTCAATGGTGTTGAGTCCCGCGAATCACATGAGACTTTAGGAAAGGATCACAGGCCTTCTTTGTTATTTAACCCATATGACCTTGACCTTACCGTTAAATGTTTTCCCTAGTCAACCCCCTTGAGCCTTAATATAGCCTTTCGTTTCGTTCCCAAAATCCCATAACCAACTCCACATTGGAGTCCTAAACCCTTATTTACTCCTCCCGTACCTTGATTTGGGATTATTCCCGGGATTGAATGATGTTCTTTATATGGATTGCAATCAAGCTATGAGTGGGATAAAGATAAAGAAGAAAAGAAAAAAAATGGGTCCTTGTTGAATCCCATTTCTCCTTGTGCATAATAATCAAAGTCTCACTCTCACGAATACCTTGCTTTTCGAATTTGATTTCAATTCCTAATTGGCCATTAAGTCCATTATCCCGCGTGTTATTCCCGAATCTCCTTTGATCCTATACACATTCCTTTCTTTTCCTAACCCTAACCTAGCCTAATATCTATACCCTAAAAGTCCTATTTGATCCTAGGGTGATGTGGTTCAAAGGTCGAACATTAGCGATAATCTGTTTAAATGCTTTTCTGTTGGTTAATATGCGATATCCTTTCATGAGATTGTATTTTCACTTTTATATTGCGTTCTTCATTGATGACATGTGCGTGGCTTAGTTTCCCTTTACAATTACTCTTTATGCCCGCATGTCCCGTGTGTGTTACATCCCATTTCTGAGTGCTTCCATTTGTTGAGTGTAACAACCGGAGAGAACTTGAGTATGAATGCCTTAACATTTAAATGGATTTTGAAAGTTTTACCAAATCTAAATTACCACATGTGTTCGCTTATTTTGCATTTCCATGGTTTCGATTTTTATTAAAGTTATTTGTTTAATGCCGATAATTGCCGTCTTTAGTGTGAGCTTTGTTCACTTTGTTGATAAATTGTGCTTCTTAGATACTTGTTGAGCTACGCATTGGTTTTTGTTGTATCATAGTATGAGTTGATTTGATGTTTGTGGGTGTCATCCCTGGAAACCCTCACGAGACGACACTCGTCCCCTAGGGCCACCTAAGGGTTTAAACGGCTTATTGCATATGCAAAATGCAATCGTTCGCCTGCGAAAGTGGCATTTTCCTCCTATGTACATATTTCTTCTATTTTGGTTTTGTTGATGGCCCTTGTTTCTTCATACTTCATTGCTCGGGACTAGCAATGTATAAGTTAGGGGGTGTGATTCGTCACTTTTATTGTATTTTATACCCCGTTAATTTGTACATTCTAGCATTCCCGTGCATGTATTCCCGGTTCTTATACTCATTTATTAACTAACCCCTGAATTCATCATATATCTTTTGTATGTGTCTTTATTGAGCTTTTGTAGGTCTCGGGAATCCATATCGGGAAGTTTGGTTTTGATCCGAAAAGTTCCGTAGACACTTGCACAGTCGAGGGCATTCTAGTAATTCCAACTTTGGAATTTTGTTCCCGATTTCTTCACGGAAGTTGTAGACCTTCTTCTCATCTTCGCGTGGCCTCCGACGGTGCTTGAATCCGATCTCGAACGAAGAAGTCACGGAAGTTTCGGTGAAACATGGGAAAAATAAAGCCAAAACAACCAAGGCATATTTTGATTTCAGGACCGAATCTATTCGGACCTGCCGAATCGATTCGGGTATGACCAGTGCAAGATCTTTCCTCATGCGAATCGATTCGGACCTGCCGAATTGATTCGGTGTTGCAGAATTTTGAGTTTTTCTTCTTATTACTAGTTTGCCATTTTTGTTGGACTTTTGGACTATATCCCTTGTTTTTCCTCTTTTGTAAATATAAATTACTTTGGTTAGATTTTTGGATATATCAAAAACACTCTCTTTTCTCTCCTAGGTCAATTTCATTTATTATTTTCACCCACTTGTAAAGCTTTGATTACTAGTTGATTTGTGGTTATTAATGCAAGAAAAGTTCATTTACTTCTTCTTTACATGTTTTAGTAGCTGTAATTTGCATTTATTTCCATCTCTTGTATTGGTGTGTGTTTAAACTAGATAACTAGATTAATTACGTTGTTAACTAGGTTGTGTAGTTTAGTTTCAATTATGAGTAGCTAGGCTTGTGGTTGGGGATCATAATCCCACCTAGGATGCTTGAACTTCATATTTAGGGTTTGGTTAATAATTGTTCTAATGGAACTTCATGTGTTGGTATTGGAGTATCATAGGTTCTTAACTTCTCTTGTCATGCAAGGGTTAGTGTTTGAAGCTTTACTACAAACCCAACCCATCTAGCAATAACTAACTAACCCCTAATCCTCCATTGGTGAGTTTAGTCTCTGCATGGTTGATGTTCGGACTTAATTAGTTATGCTCGATTATAATTAATTTCAACCAAGCCCTATAATCCTTCTTTGTGAATCCAAGGTGGGAGAATGATCCTCAATCCCTTTAATATCTTGAACTTAAGGTTAACTTAGTTCTTTTTGGTTTATCTCCTTCATTAACTTGTTCGTCATTTAATTTAACGCATGATAGTTTAGCGGTTAATCACTATCACCTATTCAAACAATTAAATCATCTTTTACACTTTAACTTTTGTGACGTTTAGAGAATCCCTTTAACCTAATCCTGTTCTCTTAGGAGTGTTTCAATCCCTGTGGATCATGATTCCGTACTTACCGGATATTACTTGTTGCGATAGATTTGCACTTGAATCATAAGCTTTATTTAGAGCGCACCAGCCAACATCATACCCATGTCAAAATCTGGAGGGAAGGTCTGCATGTGTGTCGACTATCGAGACTTAAACAAGGCCTCTCCGAAGGATGATTACCCACTACCCAATATCGATATGATTGTGGACAACACAACCAGTCACGCTCTCAAGTCATTCGTTGACGGGTTTACAGTATATAAAAAGATCAAGATGCACCCTGATCATCAAGATAAAACCACATTCATCACCCCTTAGGGAACCTTTTACTACACTGTCATGCCATTTGGTCTCAAGAACGCATGAGCTACCTACCAAAGGGCTACCACTACCATCCTGCATGATCTGATACACAAGGAAGTTGATGTCTATGTAGATGACATGATTATAATGTCTAAGACTAGGGAAGTTCATGTTCCCGCTCTCCGAGGGTTCTTTGAACGACTACGACAATTCCAGATGCGGCTTAACCCACAAAAATGTGTCTTCGGTGTTACCAAAGGAAAACTCTTGGGATTTATGGTCAATGAGAAAGGAATAAAAGAGATTCTTCTAAGCTGAAACCCATACTCGAGATGTCACCTCCCCAAACGAAGAAAGAAGTCCCAGGATTCCTTGGGAAATTACAGTACATCAGCCGGTTCATCAGCCAGTTGACTTCCCTTTGTGAACCCATCTTCAAACTACTCCGAAAGGATTCAACCAAAGTCTGGAATGAAGCTTGCCAAGAAGCCTTCGACCGAATTAAGCAATACCCAACCTCCGATATTTATGCCACCGCAGCCTTGTCTTCCCTTACTCCTATACTTAACTGTGATCGATACCGCAGTCGGAGCTTTGCTAGCCCAGTACCTTGAAGAGACCCGCAAAGAGAAATCCATCTACTATGCCAGTCGAAAGTTGGTCGGTTACGAAGTTAACTACACCGCCTTTGAAAAAACATGTGTCGCTCTTGTCTGGGTAACCCAAAAGTTGCGCCACTACATGCTCTCCTTCCCCATTAGACTCGTATCCCGTATGGATCCCATCAAGTACCTACTCAAAAAGACTACCCTATCCAGTCGAATGGCCCATTGGTTGATGCTTCTAGCTAAGTTTGATATTACCTATGTCACACAGAAATCCATGAAAGGAAGATCCATCTCCGACTAACTTGCACACTACCCTATGGAAGAAGCCGACGTCTGGATTTTTGAGTTGCTTGATGAAAATATCCTTTGTGCCTCCCAAGAAGACTTTCGATGACAAATGTTCTTTGACGGCGCTGCCAATAAGAAGGGATATGGCATTAGGATCCTCCTAATTTCCCTTGATAACTCCCACACTCCCATCGCCATCAAGTTGGATTTCCCCTTCACTAATAACATGACTAAATACGAGGCATGCACAATAGGCCCCAAGGTTTCCCTCAAGAAAGGAATTCAATACCTTGATGTCTATGAAGATTCAGCCCTTATCATAGGTCAAGTACTCAAAAAATGGAAAGTCAAGGACAAGAAACTCTTACCCTTCCATGCCCACCTTGAAGAGCTAGCCTCCCAATTCCAAGAAATCACCTTCCATTACCTACCCTGAGAAAAGAGCAACCTAGACGACGCCCTTGCTACCTTGGCCTCCATGATTGACATGCCCGAGAGAATAACCATGGCTCCCTTCCTTATCCAGAAACTAGACAAACCATCCCACTGCTACCACATCGAGCTCCGCACAGAGGAAGAACTCGAAATAGCCAACTACGGGTATTATGACATATGATGCCTCCTCAAGCACGGTAGGTACCCCAAAGGATCTGACAAGAAAGATCAAGAAACTCTCCACAGACTGTCCACCCAATACATTGTCTGTGATAAAGCATTGTTGAATAAAAATTTCGATGGAACCCATTTACACTGCATCGCAGGGGCTGACATTGAAGAAATGATGTAGGAAATACACAGCGGGGAGTGAGTACCCCACTTGAATGGCCATATGCTAGCCAAAAAGATCATTCGAAAAGGGTACAACTGGACTACCATGGTTTAGGACTGCACAGCCTACGTTCGAAGATGTCTCAAATGCTAATTGTTCTCCAACCTACAGCATCTGCCTCTGCAAGAACTATACAACATGACTTCTCCCTGGCCATTCTCTACATGGGGCATTGACATAATAGGGAAAGTTACACCGAAGGAAAATGGTCATGAGTTCATCCTAGTCGCTATTGATTACTTCACTAAATGGGTCGAAGTTGAGTCATACGCAGTTCTGAATGCCAAGAAGGTGGCCAAATTCATCAAGAAAAACAGCATCTGCCGATATGGGGTCCTGTATGAGCTGGTATCAGACAATGGGCTACATTTCGAGGCAGAAGTTACAGAAGTGGTCGACGAGTATGGAATTTAAAGGCATAAATCCTTTCCATATCGTCCTCAAACCAACGGAGCAGTGGAAGAAGCCAATAAAAACCTCAAAGCCATCATCAGCAAGATGACCGAGAGTTGTCGAGATTGGGCCGACAGGACCCCTTACACCCTCTGGGGCTACCGCACTTTAGTCTGAACCTCTACTAGGGATACACCTTACTCCCTAGTCTATGGCATGGAAGCAGTCCTACCAGTGGAGCTAGAAATCCCTTCGCTCCATGTCATGCTTGAAACTAAAATCAGTGAGGAAGACTATCACCAAAGCCGTCTTGACGAGCTGTCCCTCTTAGACGAAAGGAGACTGAAGGCACTATACCACATACAAGGTTACCATCACTATATAGCGCAATCATTCAACAAGCCAGTCAAGGACCTCGGTATCCGAGAAGGGGACTTAGCCCTTAAAGAAATAGTAGAGCCCATCTGGGACCCTGGAGGGATTTTCAAGCCTAATTGGAGCGGCCCCTACCTTGTGAGGAGAATCTTGTCGGGCGGCGCTGCTATGCTCACAGACCTCGACGGAGAAGAAATGGCACGTCCACTCAACCTGGACCATCTCAAGAAGTTCTACCCCTAATCCGAAATCTCGGCGCGCTACGGCTCTTCTCATCCCTCTCCTATTCTAAAAAAAAAATCTTCATTTCCCCTTTACCCAGAACTACGTGGGCCTGATCCTCTAAAAATATTTTTCAAAAAAAAAAAACTTTCAAAAACCTTCAGAGGTATGTAGGCAGCTCATCTTTTTACATGAGTGCGGCCCCTTCTTTTTCACAAAATACTATTCTTTTCTTACCCCTGAGAACGACAGTTCATTTTAGCATATACATGAACAAAAGGATTATGTATGCCTTAACGATTGGTATAGATAATTAGAATGCAAAAGTCATTAAGAGGTACAACTAAATGATCAAAAACTTATTTATTTCATTATTTGAAATTTCGGTATAATTACATCGGCGAAAGGAGTCAGAAGACTTCCCTTTCCATTCTACACCTACTTTCCTCAAAACAAATACCCATACACTATAACTAGCTGTAAGGACATTTTTGTCATGTCCGTTATCTTACAGTTTTGTATGTCGTACGCCGTTACATTTGGCACGTTTCTACACGATCACATATGATGGCACCAATCCGAATTCCGGAAATCAAGCATCCAGCATCTCCATCATGTGTCCCACATCGGCCTCAACGACTTCACGTTCCATGATTTTAGGGACTAAATGCAAGTGGTATGGAAGAGAAGTCAGAATAGTGAAAGAAGGCTCGATAAGGAAGTTCAAGGGCATTTTTGTAAATATAAAACCACCGTCCGGAAGATCGATCAACTAGAAAATTGAATAGCTTACCGCAACAAAGATACTGGAAGAAACAACACCTCATTCCGAGCTACGATGAAGAAGATATAGCCCTTTGAAGATGGAGAAAATTCCAAGAAGGAATCGGGATTTTTGGGAGCCGGACCGGTCCGCCCAAAATTAAAAAGAACCGATCCGGTATCCGGACCGATCCGCTATCTATCGAACCGATCCATTTTGTGCATCATTCCAGTAGCCCCCTAACCGTTAGCGAACCGATGAAGTAAAAAATGACCAGAATCGATCCGACCTCTACCGGACCGATCCGCCTTTGTTAAAAAAGAACCGATCAGCTGACCGGACCGATCTGCCCTCAAGCCGGACCGGTCCGCCTGGGATAATTACGAACAGTCCCAGTTTTTGGAAACTCTTCCATGGTTTTCTTTTAAATACTAACTTCGGGAAAGTTAAATTTTAAGACTTCCATAGACGAAATTGAGAGTCCTTATACTCTAAGTCTTCAACCCTTTGAGTCCCAAGACTCATGTTTTGATTCACACAACCGTTATATCTTTGTGAATCTTTTGGCAACCCAAGAAAACATCTTTGTGCTGTTCATCCTTGTGAAGAAGCCGTTTCTCTTCTTCCTTGCTGCCCTCCTGGAAAGGGATATTTCCAGCCGACACAACACCTTGAGTTCCCTAGGGAGATTATAGCCGAGACAGCGGAACCGACACCTGCGGGTATTTCGTCTGTCACTGTATTTCATTGTAATCCGATTGTAAGCCATTTTCTTACAAATTATAGTGAAATAAATGGTTTTGCCCCTTTGGGGGGTTTTTCCTTAAATTGGTTGTTTTATCCTGCATGCTTTATTTTATTGAATAAATCATCTAGATGCATGTTTTAGGGTTTAACTAATTTGGGGTTTATTAAAATTGGATTTTATTTGAGAAGTTACAATATTTTCCGCTGTAGCGATTCTACAAATTGGTATCAGAGCGGGATACGCTAATTTATCGTGTGATCCTGAGTTTTCGAGGATTTACTTTCTGATACAATTTGTCTACTCACGTTTACAAATTGGTATCAGAGCGGGTTACGCCAATTTTTCGTGTGATCCAGATTTTGCACGCACCTTTCTGAAAGAACTTGTTGCACTAAGTTATTGGGTTTTGATCCTGATTTCTCATAAAAATGGCTTTTGGTGATTTTGATGATTTACGGTGTCAACTTTTTGAAAAGGTTAATTGGAAAACTCACACGAACTCCTTCTTTATTTCTTCTGTTGAAAACAATTCTGAGAAGTGTTCTTGTTGTGAGGGTGTTGGTCACACGTTAGATGAGTGTCTCACCAATTTAAAGAAAAATTTGAATAGACCCGTTTCTCATGTCTCTACCCTTAGTGATTGTGATTCGGAAGAAGAAGTCTTTTATGCTTCTAGGCGAGAACTTCCCAACTGTGTGTCTACTCTTGAGAGTGACGATGATACTTGTTTCTCTTCTACTGAGAGTGAATCCCATAAAAGTGAGGGTGATGGGAGTGAGGATGTAAGTGGAGATAAGCGTGACTTGCAAACGGCTTTCAATGAACTTTATGCTGAAACTTTGAAAACAAAGAAAGAAAATTTGAAATTGAAAGCTAAATTGCAAGACCGTGCCTTAAAAAATAATGATGTTTTAGTTGAAGAACTTAGGGAACGAGAGAAAATTTTGAGAGAGAAGTTGGGATATGTCGAGGGTGAGAGAGATGATCTTCGTGGTGTGATGGAAGCGATGAAAAGGGAGCTTCTTGAGTTTGAGGATTCTAGGCGTTTGCTCGAATCAAGGATAGGTGAGCTAGAAGAAAAATTAAAAGATTCGAGTAAGGTAAAATTTGATTTGGAGTCTAGGTCTGAAAAACTTGATAAGATTTTAGGCACTGTCGAGATAAAAAAGGATAAGGGTGGGATTGGTTTTGAAAAACATGTTGCACCCATTCCCACACGGTTGAGAGAGCCTCCTAGGATTGTTAAGAAAGAGGCACCTAAGTTTGTTAGGAAAGAGCCCCCTAGGAACATCGTGAGAGAACCTCCTAGGATCATTAGGAGAGAGTCACCTAGGCATATTCAGAGAGCGCCACCTAGAATTTGAGGAGAGCACCTCCTAGGAATTTGAGAATAAGGCCACCGTTTGATAACATTCGTCGCCCGGTTTACACTTGCACACATTGCGGTAAGCAAGGTCATCTTAGGTGTTTCTGTTACAAACTTTTGAATGGACCTAGGAAGTGTAAAGAGAGAGTCACACCAATTCCTAATCCCCCCACACCTCGTTACACATTGATTTGGGTTAGGAAATCAGATTTAGAGGCTTATGGTCTTTTTGATCACCACTCGCGTTTGCTTTCAAATGATTCTTCTCTTGCCATATCATATAGATGATTGTGTTCGCATGTTTGTCATACACTAGTTGTGGTTTCATGATATATATTTGCTAGTGTTATGACATGTACTTTTTGTATAAACTTTTGCTTTGGAAAATTTTTAAATAATACAAAAAGATTTTATTTTGAAATTTTTTGAGAAAATCCAAAAAGATTTTTGTTTGCACCATTTATGGATGGATACTTAAGTTGACCGAGTCACAACATCATTCCATTTTACATGTGACTATTTGATAGTGTTTTGAGATAATAGGCCAATTCATTCATGTGCTTTACAAAGTTTGGAGTCTTTGAGCTGCTATAGTGTTGCTACCTACATGTTTGACTCACTTTGTCCTTTAATGCACACATGCACGGAATTATTTGATTATTGTGCTTGTCTTATCACATGTTGGTTGGGTGTTTTCATCTCAATCCTGTCCTTAAATCGAACCAAGTGCAATAATACGAGAGTAATAAAAGTAGTGCATGTAAAAACCATTGCTCGTGAGGAATTTGTTTAAGATAAAAAATGATGAGTGTACACGGGAAAGGGCTGCGAGTGAATATTAATCACGTTGTGAAAGCCACCGTTTGAAAAGAGCCCACACAAAACAATTAAGGCAATAAAAAGATGAAATCTGCAAAAAATTTGGCCCAATATGTTTTCTCTAAGTTGAGAATTTAGTACCTCTTTAGATATAAATTGCATTATTATACATGAGGGAGTTTTGGATGGATATATATCAATGGGTTTGTACTTCCTTGAAAGTCCTGAAAAAGCATGAAAAACATTTTGGACGTTATTGGTGTAGAAATCACTTTGAGCTTTGATCTGTTGATTTGCTTAAGTCAATGTCTTATATTTCCAATCTTTTACACCAAAGGGAGCATTTGAGTTCATTCATCAGGAATATCCAATATTCATCGTGCACATATGTCATGGTTGTATGCTTTGATTTTCCTATCCAATTTTGATCACACTCATTCATTAATGCTATCACCGACTTGGTTGTTTTATGTTCATTCATGGTGTGATTTATGCCTTGTGTGACACCCCGGTTCTTTCTTGTTTGATTTATTTCTCTCATTTGTCTATTTGGGGACATCATAAAAAGGGGGAGAAAGAATTATCATATTATGGGGGAGTTTTGAAGTTTTGAGTTTTTTTTCATATTTGGTATCTATGCTTATCTCATTTCAAACTCGATACGTCACTTGGTATTTTTCTTTATCTCATGTGGGTAGGTACTACATTGATGATCCCATGATACACACCCTGATGAGTAAAGCATTGAGATTCCTGAAGATTTGAAGATCAAACGATGAAGTCTTATTCATTTGTATCTTTCCAGTTTTGGGTTCATGGAAGGGTAGATTTTTATAGGCAATTTGGTATTTGATAATTCGTATTTTTTATGTATGTACCGGCATAGACATAGGGGGAGATTTGTAAGGACATTTTTGTCATGTCCGTTATCTTACAATTTTGTATGTCGTACGCCGTTACATTTGGCACGTTTCTACACGACCACATATGACGGCCCCAATCTGAATTTCGGAAATCAAGCATCCATCATCTCCATCATGTGTCCCACATCGGCCTCAACGACTTCACGTTCCATGATTTTAGGGAATAATGCAAGTGGTACGGAAGAGAAGTTAGAATAGTGAAAGAAGGCTCGATAAGGAAGTTCAAGGGCATTTTGGTAAATATACAACTACCGTCCGGAAGACTGGTCAACTCAAAAATTGAAGATCTTGCCGCAACAAAGATACTGGAAGAAACGGCACCTCATTATGAGCTACGATGAAGAAGATATGGCCCTTTGAAGATGGAGAAAATTCCAAGAAGGAATCGAGATTTTGGGAGCCGGACCGGTCCGCCCAGATTTAAAAAGAACCGATCCGGTATCTGGACCGATCCGCTATCTACCGGACCGATCCGTTTTGTGCATCATTCCAGTAGCCCCCGAACCGTTAGCGAACCGATGAAGTAAAAAATGACCAGAACCGATCCGACCTCTACCGGACCGATCCGCTGACCGGACCGATCCGCCCTCAAGCCGGACCGGTCCGCCTGGGATAATTACGAACAGTCCCAGTTTTTGGAAACTCTTCCATGGTTTTCTTTTAAATACTAACTTCGGGAGAGTTAAATTTTAAGACTTCCATAGACGAAATTGAGAGTCCTTATACTCTAAGTCTTCAACCCTTTGAGTCCCAAGACTCATGTTTTGAATCACACAACCGTTATATCTTTGTGAATCTTTTGGCAACCCAAGAAAACATCTTTGTGCTGTTCATCCTTGTGAAGAAGCCGTTTCTCTTCTTCCTTGCTGCCCTCCTGGAAAGGGATATTTCCAGCCGACACAACACCTAGAGTTCCCGAGGGAGATTCTAGCCGAGACAGCGGAACCGACACCTGCGGGTATTTCGTCTGTCACTGTATTTCATTGTAATCCGATTGTAAGCCGTTTTCTTACAAATTATAGTGAAATAAATGGTTTTTCCCCTTTGGGGGATTTTTCCTTAAATTGGTTGTTTTATCCTGCATGCTTTATTTTATTGAATAAATCATCTAGATGCATGTTTTAGGGTTTAACTAATTTGGGGTTTATTAAAATTGGATTTCATTTGAGAAGTAGCAATATTTTCCGCTGTAGCGATTCTACACTAGTACATCCACAAATAGAACCAAACACCACACAAAAGCTTCACAAAAAGTCTACCCACAGCTGCCAGAAGAACTGCCCCCATCTCCCACATCCTGGGGTCCCCAAACCTCTGCTGACTAGAGGGAATGTCACTGACACTCCATTGAGTGGTAAGCCCTGACCAGTCACGGAAAAACCACGATACTACCTTCTAAGGTATCAAAGAAGGCAAACCACCTTGCCCAGTCTCTACCGCTAGCATCTTGTCAACCACTCTCCTCCACATCCATTTCATGTAGTCCCTTGAGACATGCCAAACTCGCCCAACAGATTGGGAAGGACGGGTCGACGGACGACGACCCTCCCACAAAGAGCCCAACTACATGCGCATGCGCCCTGTCAGGTCCTCCACAGGAAAGAAATCCAGTGCCCGTGGTGGCATGATTTGCTCCCAACCATATTGGCGCAGAAGCCACCAGGGAAAATAAAAAGAGGTCTGCCTAAGGACAATCAGGTGGACATATTGGTAATCCTTGAGCTCCAGAATGGGCAGCAGCTCCCCCCACCAGTGCACAGACCAGCGCAAGCTCAGAGCCCCATGCTCTACAAACCAATTTCCCCAACTCTCGGTGTCCAAGACTACACTAATAAAGTAGCGCGATAAGAAGTTTGGAATCGCTGACAAGGGATATTCAGGTGGCACCACCATGCAAAATTTCTCAGACAGACACATAAACAACATTACAGGGCTCCCCCCTCAAAAAGTTAGAATGACCCTCCCGCCAGGCATCCAGGCCATTCAAGGCCTCAGCCAGTATTACCGCCGCAGGATTGCGATGATAAGACATCTAAGAAATAATAGCAGTCAGTCGGGGGTCCACCACTGTCTACCCAGTCACCAACATAACCTTTTAGACAAGGCTCAGAATGACGACCCCGGCATATCCAGCATCACCCATATCTCGCAAGTGCACAGAGCACAAAACCGCTGGAAGGAAAATCATCCCTCCCGTAACCAATGGCCTAGCTGCCGAAGGCGAAATATGAAGAAGCCCATCTAACAATTCCCGGGGAGAATGGGAAAATTAGGCAAAGCCGCGGTAACACTGGGATTTATCCCCAGTGTGGCAGAAAATTCCTTGTAGGTAGGACAAACCTCATCCAAATCGAAGCGAAAGACATGATCCTCGGGATACCAAAACTCGACAGCCGTCATCAACATGTTCCACTCAATGGGCCGGTTGCGCCACAAAGAGACTCGTCGAATGTGAAAGGCGTCATAATCAACTTTGTAAGAACAGGGTGCTTCCAAGGCTTCGAGGTATTCAGCAAACTCAATGCTACCAGGGAGAGCCATATTGCAAGACTAAGAAGAAAAAAAGAATGTGGAGAAGAAAGAAAGTGAAAGTGTGAGGAAGAAAGCCCATCCACACCCCCTTTTATACTTTAAAACTCTCAAGCCAAGACAAGAAAGCTTGCAGAAATTGAACCAAAACTTGCCCCACCAAGTACCAAGAAATCTAATCAAGTGCAATCAAAGCCTTTGGTTGATTGGACCGGATTGGTATGCCGATAGACAGGACAGGGGTCATGCCGATCGACAACACCCTCTTTTGGGAAATTTCTTTTTTCCTTTTTTCTCAAAATAAAAAAACCAACAAAAATAATTTTTTTTCTCATCTTAAAGAAATTATGAATTCCTCTTATACATATACTCATGTTTATCTCATTTATTCCTCCTCAAATCAATTTTCAAAAACTTGTTTCGGTCTCAGCAGCAAAATAAAAGAGAAAGTTCATGTAATCACTAAGACAAAAGAAATTAATAAAAATATCATTCATTTGCATATATATTGCTTGTCTGTGTTACATTGATTATTTTGCTGGAAAGAAACAAAAAAAAATGGGACTCAGCCCGAACCCAATCTTTTCTCTCTCTTCTTTCTCTCTGTATCTCTCTCTCTTTCTCTCCTCTTTCTCTCTATTCTCTCTCTCTATGAGCCTCCATTGAAGCCCTTATACTCTTGACTCACTTGAGTCTATATTGTATAAGTGTTCATCTAGTTTGGAAATTGTGACAAAATTATCATCCCTAGAAACTAAAGAACCTCAGAGTTTGGTTTGCTACTTCATACCTTTAACTTGAAGTGATCTAGACCATATTACCAACACTCACACACAGTAGAATTTGTTTCATACATTTCATATTGCATATTATTGTGTGTACAATTGATGAGTATGTTCTAAATCCCTAAAAGTATTTATATAAATTTTTTGGGAATTTTACTCTACTTTAAAAACAAGTTTTTATTAATTAAAATTTGGTTTTAAAAGGTTTGTGGTGAAAACTGCAATTCTGGAATCTTTATTTTTTGCTTGATTGTTTGGTTGGGTAGAAACCGAAAGCGGCAGAGACTTCAGGGTGCATTTGTAATTAAGTTTTGACGCGCGTTTGTTAGCTTATGTTTGATAAACACTTGTTGCCTGCTGATTGGTGGTTTGTGTGTTTCTTTACCGAGAGTATAACCGCGTCTTCTTTTAGCCCTTGGATCTTGATTGATCAAAGGTCTGCATGCCTTCTTTGTTAATCCCTGTGTATCTCCCTTGAACCAATCAGGTGAGTTTTAATCACAGCATATCGTGAACCCTTGGATCAAGTCAATATATCTTGACTAAATCTGGACCCTTGATTTTGAACCCGTTTCTCGAACATTCTTAGCCTCCTATAAAAGGACCCCTCCTCTCAATCGTCTAAGACTTTTGGCCAGTTCATTTTTGAGAGAAAAAAAGAGAGAGTAGAGAGAGAAGAGAGAAAAGAGAGAGAAAGAGAGAAACCAGAGAAGAGAGAGAAATAGTTAGAAACCCTAACCCTAACCCTTGTTCGTCAAACCATCTTCAAACCAAAAACCTATCTCAAACTCCTGTATATCCCAAACACAACCCTGTGTGTTGTTGAGTGTTTGAGAGTTTGTTTGTATAGTTGGTTTTGTTGCTATAACCTCTTCGTTCTTTATATCTTGTATCCAACTTAAACAGTTTACTTAGATCTAGTTTATGCTTTATAGAAATTTCAGATATGAGTTCTTCATGTTACATCACACTTAGATTTACATGTTTTGTTTCTCATCTTGAGAAATATATTGTTGATTCTTTTTTGTAAAACGTTTTTTTAACTTTGAAATCAACAATAAATGTTTTCTGTTTCTAGTTCTCTTAAAACTAAACCTTTGACCTAGTTTGGAATCGCACTTGGTGGTTTTCAATCTCAAAAGTATTTTCAAAACCCTGAGATTGATTAAGATCTTGAAACGTCTTCTGAGCAAGATAACCGTGGATTCTGGGATTATTATAAAGGTCAAAAAGGTTGAAAGTTTTATGAGAAGAGAGAAAAATAAAAATCACTGCATATAGTCTTACATGTAATTTGTTAGGACTGGTTGTACATAATAAGTGTGTGTGTGCATGCATGTGTTAGAAAGCACCTCCACAAACAATTTTCACCCTACCACACGCAAAGTGTTGGTAATAAGATCTTGAGAGCAAGAGTCGACGTAAAGTGCTAGAACAAATCAGAAGTTTGCAAACTGGGAGAACAACATCAACAATCAGAACTGCAGAGAAATTATAAGGACACCAGCCTAAACTTATATAGGTCTGAGTTGTATGCATGTTTGTTATATAGTTTGTAACTGTTAAATTTGTTTTAGTGGATTTTTTTTGTTTACTCCGTAGAGGGAGACGTGGATGTTTCCTCATTTGGTTGAGGTTTTACCACGTAAAAATCGTGTACTTAATATTTCTACATCTCCTCATCTCATTCTTGGTTGTGCTGAGTTTAAAGGTTTTAAACTATCTTATAAACCTGTTAATCAAATCTTGAACATATCTCGTACATACTTTTATTAAACACATCTTGTGTACAAATAGTTTTGATTTAAGTATAGAGTTTCTTCAAAAAACTGTTCGCAGTTACTTAAATAATTTAATTTTATTAAATGGCTTTAGTAACAGATTTTCAATTGGTATCAGAGCTTTGTAAACTTCTTTAAAAGAGATCCTGTGTTTCTGAAATTGTTTTCTGAAAATCAAACATGGACGAGAGAAATGAAAGATTTGGTAACTTGACTAGACCTCCTGTCTTTGATGGAACCAATTTTTCTTACTGGAAAGTAAGGATGATTTCTTTCATTCAAGGAACTTTAGGAGATGATGTCTGGGGCATTATTGAAAATGGATACTTTTATCCTATTAAACCAGCCACTGAAGGAAGTAATGAGAGGGTTAAGAAAGTATTAAGTGAGTTCACACAAGAAGAGAAACAAGTTTCTCGCAATAATAACAAAGGAAAGAATGCTATATTTATGTCAATAAAACATGAGTTCAAAAGAATCTCATCCTGTACCACTTCTAAGGAAGCTTGGGACACTTTGATTACTTCTCATGAAGGTGACACTAGAGTTAAGGATGCTAAAACTCAAATGCTCATTCAACAGTATAACTCCTTAATTATGTCTGAATCTGAGTCATTTGATGACTTCTACATGAACTTGACTGATATTGTGACAAAACTGCATGCTAATGGGATAACATATGACAGACACAAAATTGTATCTAAAATTCTGAGATCATTACCACAGAATTTTGATAACAAAAGATATGCTATTGAGGAAATGTGTGATATAAATCTCACTCCTGAATTACTAAGTAGTAAATTAAGAACTGTGGAAATGGAATTAGAATTTAAGAAACAATTGACCCAGTCCCATAGGAAACAGACTAGTTCCAATCTAAGTTTTTCTTCTAAGATAGTTAAACATGAGTTTAACATTCCTAATAATGACTCTGATGAGGAATGCGATATAGAGAGTTTGGACAATCAGATTGCCTTAATGTCAAAACAGTTTAAGAAAATCGTTAAATTTAGAAACAACATGGCAAATAAACAAGGCAAGTCCAATTATTCAACTCCCTTTAATCATAAACCTCATGAGAAAAGTCATGACAAACATCACAAGGACTCTCACACTAGACCCAACAGAGACCTCAAGAAGTCTGAATGATTTAGATGTGGTAAACTAGGACACATTGCACAAGAATGTAGAGTTAACTTAATCACTCAAAACAAACACTCTAGAGCCAACATTTGCAAAACATGGGATGATTCAAGTGACTCTGAAAATGAGGAACCCGAGTCATCTGATGTATTTGATCCTTGCATGTCTTTCTTTGCCAAGATCATCTATAATGATGATATGCCTGTGTTTGATAGTGAGGATGAGTCTAGTAATTCTACTTCTGTTGTTTTGAATCACGCTGTTACTGGTTTAGATGCTTTAATTACTGAGAATATTGGTATTTCTATCTCGGGGTGTGTGAGTAAAAGGGAAAGCGATAATGACGATGTCAATGGGTGTGTGAGTCTAAGAAATGAAGCCTTAGGGGTCACTTCACACACTACACTTAGTGACTCGGACAATGAAGATCTCCCAGATATTCACACACTCTATGCTAAAACTCTAAAGAAAAGCACAGGACTAGAAAAAATTATGAAAGATCTCACCAAGAAGTTAGAAGATCTAAGCCTGATGGTCAAACTGAATGCTGAAGAGTATACTACCCAATGTCTAACTCATGAAAATGAAATTAAAATGTTTGATCAAAAACTTAGAAATTTGACTGAAACAAATGAAACTCTGGAGAACAAATACAAAGGGACATTACTAGAATTGGAACAAACTAAAGAAAAGACAACAACTGTTTTCAAAAAATTTACAAAATTTGAAAATAACTCAAACTGTTTTGATGGATTTGTTGCTGAATCTAAAATCAATTCTGATGATCCAACTGGAATAGGGTTTTGCCCCAAATTGAAGACATAAACAAAATTTTTTGAACCTATAAAGTTTGTGTCAGGAGGTAAAAGGCCTATTGAAACTTTCCCAAACTTTCATTCTCTAAAAACTGGGTTTGACTCAAAACATCAAAATTTTAACATTGGGGAATCAAGTTGCTCTAAAGATGAAATTTCACCTAAGGCCAAATACGTCTGCCCCTCAATTAGGAAGAGTGATTCTACTTTCAAAACTATCCTACCTAGGAATAGAGTTCAACCTCAAAATTCCTTAAAACCTATGTTTAGAGACTTTCATAAGGAGACTCCTATTTTGAGCAATCTTTATTGCTCCTACTGCGATATATTCGGTCACTCTTTTGATGGTTGCTATGCTAGAAGACTAGTTAAACCTGTCTATAATACTCCAATGTACCAAAACTTTAACTACTCTAGAAGGAGTCGTAACAATTATGTTCTTCCTAGACAACAAGACAAAAACTCTAACTATAGGAACAAAAAGACTAAACCTAAACGAACATTTCCTAGAAGGATTCCCAGAAACTTTCCTAAGCCAAATGCTCATGTGTTTAAGAAAATTCAAAATCATGCGCAAAATGTATTTCAACAAAAATCTAATGCTTGCAAATTTTATCAAATGAGAGCAAACAAGCGCAAATTGAAAACCAGAGCTATTTGGGTTAGAAAAGATGATCTATTACCCCAGATGAAATGTAATATTGTTATTTCTGCCTTAAAAGCTGAACTTACATCTTCTGGTTGGTATTTAGATTCTGGATGTTCCAAGCGCATGACTGGTGATGATACAAAACTCTTAAACAAAACCATTTTTGATGGAGGAAAAGTTATTTTTGGTGATGGAGTACATCCCAGATCATAGGCAAAGGAACTCTCAAAGAAGAAGGACTTCCTGTTCTTGAAAATGTTCTTCTAGTTAAAGGTCATAAGGCTAATTTACTTAGTATTTCGCAATTCTGTGACTCAGATCATACTGTTACCTTTTCAAAGAACAATTGCAAGATTTTAAATGAAAAGGGTGAATGCATAATTACAGGATTCAGGGCTCCTGACAATTGTTATACTGTCATGAATAGTTCTGAAATCTGTAATGTTGCCAGAATGGATGACAATGAAATATGGCATAACAGAATGGGTCACATAAATTACGATAATCTTAGTAAATTGTCTACTCAAGAAGTAGTTAGAGGAATTCCAAAAATTAAACCTATCCATAATATTGTCTGTGGTTCTTGTCAGGAAGGAAAAATAGTTAAGGCACCTCATAAGAAAGTTAAAGATATCCTTACCTCTAATCCTTTGGAGATCATCCATATGGACCTAATGGGTCCTTCTCAAACTGTTAGTCTCTGTGGACACAGTTACATCCTTGTTATGGTTGATGACTTCACTAGATTTACTTGGGTAGCCTTCTTAAAATAGAAGTCTGACACGTTTCAAACTTTTCTAAAAATACTTCTTCGGATTGAAAATGAGAAGGATACTCAAGTAAATAGAATTCACAGTGATAGAGGTGGTGAATTCAAAGACACTGGTATAATAGAATATTGTGACTATAATGGTTATAAACAGGAGTTTAGTGCTCCTAAGACTCCTCAACAAAAAGGTATCGCGGAGAGAAAGAATCGTACCCTTCAAGAGATGGCACGTGTTATGTTACATGCCAAGAATTTACCTAAATATTTTTGGGTAGAATCTATTCGTACTGCGTGTCACATCATTAATAGGGTCTATCTTAGAAAGAATTCCAAACAAACCCCTTATGAACTATGGTATGGGAAGAAACCCAATCTTAAATACCTTAGAACTTTTGGTAGTACGTGTTATGTCTGTAAAGATAGGGAACACTTGTCCAAATTTGAGAGCAGGGGAGATAAAGCTATGTTTCTAGGATACTCGCCTAAGAGTAGAGCTTATAGAGTTTATAATCTTCGCACTAAAACCTTGATGGAATCCATAAATGTAATTATAAGTGACACAACTGTAGAGAGTAAGATTGGTGAATCAACTATTGAGGAAGAGCCTACAAACCTTTTAGACAGTGACTCTACTGAAATAGATGATTCATTACCAATTGAGACACCTGAAGTACCTAATTGGGTTTCTAAAGACCATCCCATGAATAACGTTGTTGGTAATCCTAGTGAACCTGTGCGTACAAGATCTCAATTAAGAAATTATGCAAATTTTGCTTGTTTTGTTTCCCTAGTGGAACCAAAGAATGTAAATGAGGCATTGAATGACTCTCACTGGATTTCTTCTATGCAGGAAGAACTTTTACAATTTGTCATTCATGATGTTTGGTATCTTGTACCTAGGCCTAATCATAAAAAGGTTTTTGGCACACGTTGGATATTTAAAAATAAATCTGATGAAAATGGGATAATCATTAGAAACAAAGCTAGATTAGTTGCTCAAGGATATTCTCAAATTGAAGGAATAGATTTTAACGAGACTTTTGCCCTTGTTACTCGCCTAGAATCTGTTCGTCTTCTCTTTGCCATAGCTTGCCACTTACATTTTACTCTCTATCAAATGGATGTCAAATCTGCATTCCTTAGTGGAATATTGACTGAGGAGACCTACGTAGAACAACCAAAAGGGTTTATTGACCCTCAATATCCTAATCATGTATTTCGTCTTAAAAAGGCTTTATATGGCCTGAAACAAGTGCCAAGAGCCTGGTATGAGCATCTTTCCAATTTTCTCTTAGATAAAGGTTTTAAGAGAGGTGGAAATGATCAAACTTTTTTTGTCAAACATTTTGACAAACACATTATTATAGCTCAAGTTTATGTTGACGATATTATCTTTGGATCAACTTCTCCCTCGGAAGTAAAATCTTTTTCTGAAATAATGCATAAAGAGTTTCAGATGTCTCTTATGGGGGAGTTGAAATTTTTCTTAGGCCTCCAAGTCAAACAAAATTCAGAAGGATTATTTGTCTCGCAATCTAAATACGCTTTAGAGATAGTAAAAAAATTCGGCCTTGAGAGTGCTAAAGATGCTAAAACTCCCATGAGTACTACGGTCAAACTATCTAAAGATGAAACTGGAAAATCTATAGATCCAACACTATACCGCAGTATGATAGGAACCTTGCTATACCTCACTGCCTCGCGTCCTGATATAATGTATGCTGTTTGTGTATGTGCTCGTTATCAAAACAATCCTAAAGAGAGCCATCATTCTTCTGTTAAAAGAATTATTAAATATGTAAAAGGCACTCTGAACTTAGGACTTTGGTACATTAATGATACACCTAGCACTATAATTGGTTACACTGATGCTGACTGGGCTGGCTATATTGACGATAGTAAAAGCACATCAGGAGCATGTTATTATATAGGTAACAATTTGGTAGGATGGTGTAGTAAGAAACAAAATTGCACGTCTCTCTCAACAGCTGAATCGGAATACATAGCCGCTGGAAGTTGCTGTGCTCAATTACTGTGGCTTAAACAAATGCTAAGTGATTATGGTATTCAAGAAAAACAATTACATCTCTATTGTGATAATCAAAGTGCGATCAATATTTCTAAAAATCCTGTTCAACACTCGCGAACAAAACATATTAAAATAAGATATCATTTTATACGCGAATTAGTTGAAACTAAGGAATTAGAAATCAATTATCTTCCTACTGATTTGCAACTTGCAGATATGTTCACCAAACCTTTAGATTACAATCGATTTATTTCATTACGTAAATCAATAGGTATGGTTTGGGCTGATTAATCTCTTAGTTTTATAAAGTTTTTCCCTTTGTCTATTTGAGACAAAATGGGGGAGAAATTTGAGTCTCTATGAATCATTTTACATATTCTAAAAGACTTGATCTTAGTGATCTTTTGCAGGAATTCTGTACAGTGACTCTCAACGTTTGTAATCTATAATAGGGTATTCAATTGTAATTAGTTGAGTTATGTACTTTTGTTTTCTAGGAAATGGGTAGATAGAATCTTTATAGGAATAGGTTTTTCTTATTTCTTGTTGCCCTATGAGTCCTAGTTGACTCAAAGGAGATTTTGTCTCATATTTCCAAAGGGGGAGATTGAAGCCCTTATACTCTTGACTCACTTGAGTCTATATTGTATAAGTGTTCATCTAGTTTGGAAATTGTGACAAAATTGTCATCCCTAGAAATCAAAGAACCTCAGAGTTTGGTTTGCTACTTCATACCTCTAACTTGAAGCGATCTAGACCATATTACCAACACTCACACACAGTAGAATTTGTTTCATACATTTCATATTTCATATTATTGTGTGTACAATTGATGAGTGTGTTCTAAATCCCTAAAAGTATTTTTATAAATTTTTTGGGAATTTTACTCTACTTTAAAAACAAGTTTTTATTAATTAAAATATGGTTTTAAAAGGATTGTGGTTAAAACTGCAATTCTGGAATCTTTGTTTTTTGCCTGATTGTTTGGTTGGGTAGAAACCGAAAGCGGTAGAGACTTCAGGGTGCATTTGTAATTAAGTTTTGATGCGCGTTTGTTAGCTTATGTTTGATCAACACTTGTTGCCTGCTGATTGGTGGTTTGTGTGTTTCTTTACTGAGAGTATAACCGCGTCTTCTTTTAGCCCTTGGATCTTGTTTGATCAACGGTCTGCATGCCTTTTTTGTTAATCCCTGTGTATTACCCTTGAACCAATCAGGTGAGTTTTAATCACCGCATATCGTGAACCCTTGGATCAAGTCAATATATCTTGACTAAATCTGGACCCTTGATTTTGAACCCGTTTCTCGAACATTCTCAGCCTCCTATAAAAGGACCCCTCCTCTCAATCGTCTAAGACTTTTGGCCAGTTCATGTTTGAGAGAAAAAAAAGAGAGAGTAGAGAGAGAAGAGAGAAAAGAGAGAGAAAGAGAGAAACCAGAGAAGAGAGAGAAAGAGTTAGAAACCCTAACCCTAACCCTTGTTCGTCAAACCATCTTCAAACCAAAAACCTATCTCAAACTCCTGTATATCCCAAACACAACCATGTGTGTTGTTGAGTGTTTGTTTGTATAGTTGGTTTTGTTGCTGTAACCTCTTCGTTCTTTAGATCTTGTATCCAACTTAAACAGTTTACTTAGATCTAGTTTATGCTTTATAGAAATTTCAGATCTGAGTTCTTCATGTTACATCACACTTAGATTTATATGTTTTGTTTCTCATCTTGAGAAATATATTGTTGATTCTTTTCTGTAAAACATTTTTTAACTTTGAAATCAACAATAAATGTTTTCTGTTTCTAGTTCTCTTAGAACTAAACCCTTGACCTAGTTTGGAATCGCACTTGGTGGTTTTCAATCTCAAAAGTATTTTCAAAACCCTGAGATTAATTAAGATCTTGAAACGTCTTCTGAGCAAGATAACCGTGGATTCTGGGATTAATATAAAGATCAAAAAGGTTAAAAGTTTTATGAGAAGAGAGAAAAAGAAAAATCACTGCATATAGTCTTACATGTAATTTGTTAGGACTGGTTGTACATAATAAGTGTGTGTGTGCATGCATGTGTTAGAAAGCACCTCCACAAACACTTTTCACCCTACCACATGAAAAGTGTTGGTAATAATATCTTGAGAGCAAGAGTCGACGTAAAGTGCTGGAACAAATCAGAAGTTAGCAAACTGGGAGAACAACATCAACAATCAGAACTGCAGAGAAGTTATAAGGACACCAGCCTAAACTTATATAGGTCTGAGTTGTATGCATGTTTGTTATATAGTTTGTAACTGTTAAATTTGTTTTAGTGGATTTTTTTTGTTTACTCCGTAGAGGGAGACGTGGATGTTTCCTCATTTGGTTGAGGTTTTACCACGTAAAAATCGTGTACTTAATATTTCTACATCTCCTCATCTCATTCTTGGTTGTGCTGAGTTTAAAGGTTTTAAACTATCTTATAAACCTATTAATCAAATCTTGAACAGATCTCGTACATACTTTTATTAAACACATCTTGTGTTCAAATAGTTTTGATTTAAGTAAAGAGTTTCTTCAAAAAACTGTTCGGAGTTACTTAAATAGTTTAATTTTATTAAACGACTTTAGTAATAGATTTTCATCCATCCCTACGGCGCACCCTCTTCCCCCTGCGGCGAGATGACGTGCCCCCACTACAAGAGCCCGACCCTTCATCTAACGAGGCAGACAACACCAAGCAAGAAAGAACCGTAATTGCCTCACGAATATGAGTGGTTGCCGAAGAGATCCAATCCCTGATGTCCTTCAGCCAAGTGGTCGAAACAGTGATGTGATGTGAGAAAGAATGGAAAAGATTAAATCAGTCAAGTATGAAAAATAGAAATCAAGAAACCGAGAGAGATACAAGATATATCGCAGGTCGAAGGACCTCCTTCGTTAAGATACATCACGTGAGGACAATGCTATAAATACACCGATCACCCATCAGCTCATCGAAGGTTGTAACTGAGGGAATGCAATCGAACAAAAGAAGGTCCTGACGTCGTCAATGTCATCACTGATGTAGCTACGCCACAATGAGAGGACCCCGCCTGCCTACTCGAGTCCGCCCTAGTGAGGGGCATCACATCATATATGCTAGGAGGCATCAGCCAAATTAAGACAAAGTCCATGTAGTCGTACATCACCACTATATCAGTGTATAAAGAGTACGGCTCTCCCATCATCGCCGCCACCCGGGCATCCTCAGACATCTCTCGCACATGCATCATGAACATAAAGGGGAGCACCGGAAGCACCGCAAACTCATCCTCTATAATCTGTTGGACTACTCTCTCTCCAAGGTACCGGGAGTAGCCTAACTCATGCGCCAGTAGGCGCCGCATCTGTGCATGTCCCTCAGTCACCTCGGTGTGCTGAATAGTCATCCCCCAGAGATAAAAGGTCACCTATAAATTCCCAGCCAAAGCAAAGGATCAATATCAATAAAAGATCATCAAAGAAGGAGAAAGCAGTCTCAAGATCAAAGAAGGCTTACCCGATCACTCGTCAGGCCATTCAAGACCTGACGCACAGTCTCCAGAGAAAGAGTCTTCTTCGACTGCCGATTGGACCTTCGCCACTGGTACATCTGGCAGAAGTCCCCAACGGAGTCGTCCTTTAGAGAAATCAACTGGGTGTTTGACCCAATCACCTCATAGAACCACGTCTGCAAAAGACAGGGAATCAGCATTCAAGAAACCAAAAAGAAGTGCATGAATGGAAAATGTGAATGCATAAAGGAAAATGCGCAAAATAAATGATTCCTCTAGAAGATACGTGGCCCTAGTAAAAGTCAGTTGGATGTACCGGCTGAATGCATCCAACGAATAATAAAGGGTTGCTAAAGTCAGGATCCCCCAGTCATAGAAGCAGATGTTCAAAAATATCCTCTGAAACGGCAAAAAACACAAGTGGACGACGTCGCCACTCGTCGCCTCCAGAAAACCCCCTAGCACCAAAAAAATAAATAAGCGGGCCATCTGACGTACCTGCTGCCCTTAATTCTCATCAATCCTCCTCCTCAACAAAAGCTCCCTCAAAGAAGATAAGCGAAGAGAATCCCCAGAAACCACCCTCGCCACAGCACCCAAAGCCGCCGTCACCACCTCCGGCGTCACCCTCAGCATCCTGACAACCTCAATCTATGCACCCTCGCAGTCCAATCCCAGCAGCTGCTGCACATCAATGGGAGTCACCGTCATCTACCCGAAGCCAAAATAGAAGGTGTGGGTAGTGTCCCACCACCTCTCTCCCAATGCAAATAGAACCGCAGTGGAGCGGGTCATCTCATCTAGAGCAAATGCCAACCTCCCAAAGCCAGTAGAAGAATCCATCCAGCGTACCACACGAAGAAGATGCTCCCAAACATCTCTAAGCCCCGTCGTCCTGCGGGCACAAATGGTCGACATGGAAACGTCAGACTGTCAAAGAAATGAAGAAAACCCTTATCAGATTCGAGAAATGAAGAAATCTCATCAAGAACAGAAATTAAGAATGCCAAAAGTCACGTATTACTTACATAGCCGCCAGGGTTCACCACCCTAGAAGAGCAATGGTGCGAAATCTCACTTAGAAGAGTCTGATCATCCACAATCGGCTCGAACGATTCAAAAGAGTTCTCGCTACCCAACGCAAGGAGAACCCTAGACCTCCATTCCAATCCAGCCCAATCATCGGCATTAAGCCATGCCATATGGGTCGCGCTGCTTGAGAAATCAACCATTGCGGATGCTAATGAAGACCGTAGAAGTGTATAGCAGAAGTAGAGAAGTCTGAAAGCTGTGTAAAATAAGGGGAACCTGCCCCCTTTTTATAGGAGGCTAAGGGTCATGCCGATCGGCAGTCCCCTCCACCCACAGATCGACACTAACCTTTCAACTGCTCGAGGTACCTGAAAAGACCGTTCCACTACCAATTGGCACACCTCAATCTATGCCGGTCGGCACACCCCCTAAAATTTGTACAAAAAATCCGAAAAAATACCAGGAAATCCTGAAAAATTCCCGAAAAATTTATAAAAATGCCATATCCATTCTAACACCTTGTTCACCAAGGAAAACTTTTTTTACACCCCTAGCGGAATTCTGGAGAATCGTTATCCCCAGCAACGTCTCCAAAAGGCACTCTAAATCTATCCCCAGCAGAACCTCAAATTCAATCTTTATCCCCAGCGGTACCTCAAATTCAATCTTTATCCCCCAGTCTAATTACCAAATTTCTCGAAGGAAAAATACACCTCTCTTAGGTCAGAATTGACCTCGGTCTTGGATCGTCACCTTAGTTAGGTCAGAATTGACCTCGGTCCTCGATCGTCACCTCTCTTAGGCCAGAATTGACCTCGGTCTTGGATCGTCACCTTACTTAGGTTAGAATTGACCTCGATCCTCGATCGTCACCTCTCTTAGGTCAGAATTGACTTCGGTCTTGGATCGTCACCTTAGTTAGGTCATAATTGACCTCGGTCCTCGGTCGTCACCTCTTTTAGGTTAGAATTGGCCTCGATCTTGGATCGTCACCTTAGTTAGGTCAGAATTGACCTCGATCCTCGGTCGTCACCTCTTTTAGGTTAGATTTCACCTCGATCTTAGATCGTCACCTTAGTTAGGTTGGAATTGACCTCTGTCCTCGGTCGTCACCTCTCTTAGGTCAGAATTGACCTAGGTCTTGGATCGTCACCTTAGTTAGGTCAGAATTGACCTTTGTCCTCGGTTGTCACCTCTTCTAGGTCAGAATCGACCTCGGTCCTAGATCGTCACCTTAGTTAGGTCAGAATTGACCTCAGTCCTCGATCGTCACCTCTTCTAAGTCAGAATCGACCTCAGTCTTGGATCGTCACCTTAGTTAGGTTAGAATTGACCTCGGTCCTCCGTCGTCACCTCTCTTACGTCAGAATTGACCTCGACCCTCTGAATCGGTCATCCATATCCCTTACGTCCACAAAACTGACCTCCATCCATCATGTGGTGTCTATTTGAGGGCCATCACTTGTTCCAAGCTCACCCATCGAGGGGCTATGTAGACACCACATTCTACGACCCCCTAAGCCTCTCCTCAGGTCCCTAGCACTTCCCCATTTCCCTATAAAACCTAGGTCACACTCCGAGTACCGATCTAGAGGTCACCAGACGCCTACGGGCCCGTTTTGACTCCGGTCAACTCTATCGTCAAAGTGAAAGATCTTTGAAACATTTAAGGATTCTGAATACCCTTTCCAATGGTCCACCCCGTGCATGAATCAGCATAACGGTTCGGACGAACATACCATTTCACTACCGAAAATCGATTCGAAGGCCATCGAGCGCTCCCGGGCCCCAAATTGGCCCTAATCAACTTAACCATTAGCGAGAAAGTTCTTTGAATATTTGAAGGGCACTGAAAACCCTTTCCAATGGTCCGCCCCTATGTGAAAAAGCATAACCATTCGGATGAATGATCCATTTTCCCACGAAAATTAATTCGGAGGCCACCGGGCATTCCCTAGCTCCGTTTGACCTAAGTTAACTCTTCAGCTCGAACAAGACTGAATGAATCTCCGAAGGGAACTTTATACCCTTTCTAACGGTCTGCCTCATTCATGATTTTGACCTATGGTACGGATGAATGATCCGTTTTACTCCGAGAGGGCAGCGGGCGCTTCCGGGCCCCGGTTGACCAAGGTCAACTGATCAAAATTAGCAAAACTCTTCGGAATTTGAAGTACATCTCCTAACATTTCCAACGGTCCACCTCGTGCATGATTTTGACTTACCATGCAGATGAACAATCCATTTGCGTGCGACGATCTCCCGTCCAAAGGACCGACGTGAATTTCTGAGCCACATTTGACCCAAAGTCAGCCCCCAGACTCGGGAGTGGTCCAAAGGACTCTCGAAGGTCTCTAAGATACCTTTCTAACGGTATGCCCCATGAATGATTCAAATCAACAGTTTGTGCGCTACGATCATTTTTCCCAAAAAGTCTGCACAAGACTGCCAATCGGCAGGTCTTGAGCCCTGCCAATCGGCACAGTGTCAAGGGACACCTGTTAATAGGCACCCCCTGGGGTAGGCCGATCGAAACTCCCTTGGACCTATAAATAGAGGCCCTGACCTCATTCGCAGATCATCAACACTCAGCAGCAAATATCAGCTATGCATCAGCATCAGTGATCTCAACAACTTGTGAAGTTCCATATGAAGAGTTCCATTCAAGCTTAAATTCCCATCCTTTTCACACCCAATTTGGAAAAATCCTTCTCTCTCATCAACATTCATCAAGATCCAAAGGAGTTCATCCAAGATAAAATCTCAAGCTGCAAGGAAGGTCCAAATCCTTCTCCCTATCTTTTAATCTCTTATTTTTTTTACATAAATTACATTAAATTCATGATCTAGTTTCACTTTCGTCCATACACACTAATATCCACTCTTTTACTAGTATATTGCACATACTTTATTTTCTATAAAAAAACCCAAAAACAAACAAAAGAGGGTTATATTCAAAAATTCTATACGGAATTGTCTATCACACATTTTTCGAAACTAAAACACATTTTCTACACATACACATATAATAAAATTCCATCCGAATTTATGGGTTAAACCCCACCCCTTTGCTGCTTTCGAACTAGGTGGACTTTGATGCCTTTATAGGCTATGTAGGCATCTTGGATTAAAATCTAAGACTCGAGTCCAATTTTCCAATTTCCATTTTCCAATAACTCAAAGTTTCTCTTTTCCATAATTATCATACTTCTATAAATAATATGTTTGTTCGCGTTTCATCCAACATATGTTATTATTTTCCACTAATGATCAATATTGTGGTGAACGCTCATATTCTATCTTCTATTTATTCTATGGAACATTCCTATGGATGACTTTGCTCTACCTTGTCCATGGTATGGGTTGAATGATTCCAATAACCATTATATATAAACATATACACACACTTCAAGGGGATATAAAGGAAATATTAACACTTGCCCATGAGAGACCAAAAGGGTGGGATGGGTGCCTAACCCCTTCCCATTCCGTAACTTAGCCCCCAGACCTCCGATCTATTGGTTTCGTATGCATCAATTTGTCCTTGATTCCGCTCTCGAAGTGGCACCATGTTCGTTTGCCTATTTTGTGCAAAGTAGGCTGGCGACTCCATCTATTTATATTTTCCCCACATCGACGAAGGCCGAAGCACCCTATCCAAGAGGGGTGTGAGACCGCAGTGCAGTGGTTGTACCGCCCCCTCCTTCCCCGAGTGATCCCTCCTTTACCTCCGAAGGACGGGATCGGCCGTCGCGTGCGCCTCCCGGGATGGCCATAGTGGCGACTCTGCTGGCGACTTATTTTTTAAGAGGGCTATACTGTGTTTACATGGGCATTTTATTGTCTTGAATATTCCCCTATCTAGCATGTTCCCCTTATTATTCCCCTATATCGCATGCTCCCCTTATTATTCATATGTAACTCATGCTTGTGCTATTATTCACACACTTGTAGAAGATTATCCATGTACACTTCACACCACGTGCACCTAGGATCACAAATTTCCAAACATCACTTAGAAATCCATGCTTAGGTGTCACTAACACACACCTCCACTTGTATATATCCGTGTTCACTTATCACTCACCCACTTGTAAATAGTTGCAGATCACTTATCCATGCTTGATATACCATTGGTACTTGAACTTTGCTCCCTGTTTGGCATGATCAAGAAAGACACTCTCTCCATAAGATACTAAAAGAATCATGCATGATTCACACAACATCACTAAAGAGCATTTGCTATTGACCAAATTTTGTCTCGTAACTGGGGAGTCACTTCGTGATGGGCGCTGGTCCGACAGGGCGCAGTTAGCCTAAGCGATATGACTCTCACCTTCCATTGGCCAAGTACCTTCGATGTATATCGAACGGTTCCCCCGCATCGTACCGTTTGACCGAAGTCATGACGGGAGGTATATCGCAGGGAACTCGTTCACGTACACCGAGTATATTGAATTCTCTCTCACACATACCGTCCCCATGAGGTATATAGTGAGGCAATTCACGTACACTCAGGTATATCAAATGACTTGTCCACACATACCGATTTCCCTAAAAAATCAATACGTATATCGTGGAAGTCACGGCAAAGGGGGGAACCCCTTCCAATTCACCAAACCAACTGTATACCCGCATATAGGTGTCAAGCCTAGGACACACATGTTAGATTACCGATTTCTACCCGAAACTCTGCCTAAATGACGGGTCGGCATGCCAATCGAATTTTTGCAAAACGGAACCCTTCCCGTCAGCCTGGTTAAAAGTCCAACCGTAGCTTTCCATATGTTGCAAATACCAATTTTTCCAGGCTCAGGTCCCGTCCGACATTTCTTTTTTGCATTTAGGTAAACATAATACAAGTGAGAACATAATAAACATGCTGAGACCCATATCTCGTCTTTTTCCTCTCTTTTTCCAAAAAGCGTCCAAAAACATTTTTCCTCTTTTGTCAAAAATATCAAAACATTTTCTTTTCCTCCAAAAACATTTTATCCTCATATTTTCCAAAAATATCAAAAATATTTTCCCCCCTTTTCTAAAAATAATGAATTTCCATTTTCTTTATCCAAAATAAATCCCATTTTTCCTCCTTCTCAGGTTGATCACATACCCTTGGCTTGGCTCCCTATTGGCTTCGGTCTTCAATCGAACCGCCCCAAAATTCTATCAGTCCCCTTACTTCCTTCGAGTTTGAGATTTATCCACCTTCCATAAAGAACATAGATCAAGCACCGATTGTACAGCCAAATTTGTTGACAGTTCTGGCTCAGCTCACTGCCAAAATTTACAACCTTCAAACCGAGGTTCATGAGATGCAAAAAAATTGGGTCCCTGTCCCTGAAGATCCCGAGGTAATTTTCCCTCCCGCCATGGGTCCACCTGCACCTGAACCTATTTGGGTCCTTAAAGAATACCAGCATACTCCACGTGCTCCTCATGCTAATGGGCCAACACCCACCTAGCTCCCCATGGCGAATCTTGCTCAGAGGGGTGTGGGATCGTAGCGCAGAGGTAGTTCCCCCCTCCTTCCCCAAGGGATCCCTCCTTTCCCTCATAAGGACTAGACTGGACATCGCGCGCGCCTGCCCGGGATCCAAAGACACCGCTTCAGAATGAGTATAGGAACATCGTAAGCCATAAATGCAAGAGATTGACGAAGTCAACTTAGCTGGAGCTGACGAGGGCCCAAGGCCTATTTTTCTTTCAAAGGACTTAAACCCTACTCAACGGGAAGAGTTTCATGCGCTTATACAAGAATTTAGTAATGTTTTTGCATGGCCTTACTCAGAGATGATCGATCTGGATGTCTCGGTGGTCACTCATGAGCTCAATATTTTACCCTCGGTATATCTGATCCGACATGCTACTCAATTTTTCAAGCTAGACCTTGAAGTCAAGATCATCAAGGAAGTTAATCAGTTTTTGAAGGGCAAGTTCATCGAACCATCCAACACCTAACTTGGCTGTCTAACATTATTCCAATGATAAAGAAAATAACGGGTAAAGTGAGAGTTTACGTCGACTATTGTGATCTCAATCGTGCCTGTCCTGACGAGAACTCGCTTCCTAGTATTGCGAGGCATGAAATATATACCTTTATGGCTGGGTATGTTGTCTAAAATCAGATAAGGATGGACCATACTGATGTTAAAAAAATTGCATTTTGTAACTTCTATTGAAAGGTCATCCCCTATTACCTTAAGAATGTCGGTGCAACTTACCAGAGGACCATGATGAAAATCTTTCATGATCTTTTCCACCACAAGCTATAATTTTATATGGACGATGTGGTCATTAATTCTCATGAATAAAGTTCACACATTGCTGATCTACACTAAGTACGTGAGAGGTGCATAAAATATAAGATTCGAATGAATCCATTGAAGTTTGTATTTGGCATCATCAAAGGGAAGTTTCTTGGGTTTGTTGTTAGCAGAGATGAAATTGAGGTGGACTCGGACAAGTAGCATGCCGTGCATGACGTGTCACCGTTGAAGGATGTGAAACAGTTAGAGAATTTTCTCGACACGGTATCCTACTTGCGTAGGTTCATCCCTGCTCTAGCATAAGTAACTTACCATCTGACCCAACTACTTAATTCGACTGTGCCCTTCCTAACCATCACCATCAAGCCTTTGAGAAGTTGAAGGCCATCCTTACATCTCCGTCAACCATGATATTACCTAACCAAATTGTCTTCTTCTACTGTACTATAGACTGTCGTTAACATCAACCCCTCTCTCCATTAGTTCCCCTCAGCTCAAGAAAGAAATGGGACTGAACACATAGTTTATTACATCGGTCGCACGATTACTGGCCAGAATCTAGATACTCCGCTGTAGAGCGTGTTTACTTGGCATTGGTCTTTATCGCTCATAAATTACGCCATAACCTTTTGGCCTTCACCATCCACCTTATCACTCGATGTGACCCTATCAAGTACCTGCTAGGAAGAAACATCCTATTGGGGAAAGATGCACGATGGTTCCTTACACTCTCACACTCTCAGAGTATGACATTAAGTGCATTTCCTCAAAAGGCCATCAAGGGTCAAAACCCCCTTGCTGATTTTCGAGCAAACTTCCCAAGTGGATAATACGAGTCACCTTGTGATGGCTTGCCTGATGATGATCTCAAAGCTTATATTTGTATCACACACATTGAAGAATGGAGCCTCACTTTTGACAGTATTTCAACACTTGGAAATAGAGGAGCAATGATTGCTTTAACTTCAGGAAATGGGAAAGTGATCTATAAATCCTTCAAGTTGGCCTTTCCCTGCTTAAACAATGAAGATGATTATGAGGCCCTCATCATTGGACTTCTAGAGGCATTAAGTCAAGGTATTCAAGTATTAAGTACCAAAAGAGACTTCAACTTCGTTATGAAACAGGCTAGAGGTGAGTTTTCACTCAAACACCCTAGTCCCGAGCCTTATCGCACCATCGTGTAGAAGCTTCATGATCAATTACGACTTGTTCGGATTGAGAAACATCCATGAACAAACAGCAGAAACCCAAATGCACTTGCCACTTTGGCTTCGAAGATGGACATGTCTCAAGATTTCTCCCAAATAATGATTTATGAGAGAACATTACCAACAACACTTTGCTTAACTTATTTCCTTAAGGTGACTCTCTAGACTGGTGCACTCCTATTGCCTCGCCAGTTAGAAATAGGTGAAAGATCCATCTCTTTCAATGAGCCTCAAAGGTAGGTCATGCTTCAAGGGTCCTCTATTATAAGAATCTCTCTGGGCTCTTGGCTCGGTGTCTTGGTCCTTTGGAGGCAAGCTCTAAGCTAAAACGAGTACATGCCAGGTATTGTGGCTTGCAAGATTTTTCTCTTTATCGACATTCGCAAAGACAAGGGTATTACCTGGCCAATCATGTCCACTAAACCGTTTAAACTCCAGCAAAAGTTCCTTTCTTGACAACAACTTCCACGAATAGAGGATTATTACTTCATCGAACAACAAAGGGATTAGAGGCAACTGATAAAGGGTGAAAAGTAGCGCGTGTCAAAATGCCGATCGTTGTTTTCTGTTCACCGCCTTAATGCAAAAACCTAAACTATTGACTACACTCTTTTAAGGGAGTATAGCGGCAAGTCCGGGTATCGAAAATCCACAAAGACGAGTTGCTAGAATTTATAAGGTTTAATATTCCTAAAATAAAAGTGTAAAAGATATTTGGTAACAAAAATAAAAGATAACAAAAGGAAAAGATTATACTAGGCGAGTGTATTTAAACTAAATTAACAAAGCGAATAAAAACTATAGGATGCGACTAATATCTCTCAAATTGAGTTAACGCGTATAAATGGTTTCATGGGACTGTGAATTATTAGTATTGCATCTCGTTTCGTCAATTAATTAAATTAAGAGTTGTCACACCCCTAAATTCGCATAAAAGACTAATAAGATTTTGGCGTCAACAAATACCCCGAAAATTATGCACGCAATGTCGTAAATACGGCGCATACATGACATACACCGTTAAATTTCCTAGGCATAAAAACTAGGACAACACACTTGAAATAAATACGTAAATCTCCATCACCAAAGCGAAGCAACAAATCAACCCTACGTGAGTTCCATTAATCGCACCCTAATTTAAATTAGCCACTACGCATGATTAAAAGCATTAAATAAATTAACTAATTAATTAAAGCAACACTAAATTAAACTAAGGCACACAATAAATCTAGGCAAGAAATTAAATACAAAGCATGGAAATAAATGAACAAGGCAAGAAAAAATATCCACTTACATTAATGGGTGTCAAACCACAACACAAATGGGGGAGAGGGGTGGTCTCCACAAAAATCCCCAATATCTCACTAAACATAGGTTACAAAACTAAAAAAGAGATAAAACTAATATTTTTGGAACTAAAACTCATTGTCTCAAAATAAAACCAAGTGGTCCTTTTTATTCAAAGTGGGAAAAACAAATAAAGAGAAAGAAATAAGAAAAGAAAAAAGGACTTAAGTTACAATTATACAATAAAAAGAAAAGAAAAAAGGAAATAAAAAATAGGAAAGAAAAGTGGAGCAGCAAATCTCGGGCAAAATACAGAGTACCGGTTGACCGGGGGTGGTGACCGGTCGACCGCGAAAAGGGCCGAGGGCACACTGTCAAACATCGAAGGCAAAATCTCAAATACCGGTCGACCGCCGGGTATGGGCCGGTCAACCGGTGGCATCAGTTGCAGGCCACGAAATCCCCACTGTAAATCAAGACCTGCCATTTGTGGAGACCCATATTCCATCCATGACAGCCAAAAAAAAGATGCCACCGACCTCCATTGATGCAAAAAAAAAAATAGCTCTAACCCAACTCGTGTTACAGCAGCAACTCATTTCTGCGCAAAAGACAATGGCATGCTGCAAATCACATGTGCCAAAGATAAAAAAAAACTCCACCTCCATCAAAAAATACAAACCCACCACCATGTCCCCAAACCTCTATGGATGTAAAGACAAGGACCCATTTCGGGTTAAATTCGAGAACCAGTTGACCCGTGCATAGTGCCAAACCATTTTCGTGTTCCAATTTGAGCTCCACATGGCCAAACCAAAAACCCGAGCAAAATCCCAAATCGCCAATGGAGTTTGCTGCCAAAATCGTGTTAGGGACATGGATGTCATTTATTAAATTGTTAATAAAGAAGAAAAGGGACACAAGGGGAATTATATAAACTGTTAATAAATCTCCTATTATTCTTTCCGATTAAAGGTCTGTGTTTCCTTCGTTTGGACTCCGATTCGCGCACCGTTCGACAACCACACGAAGCTTGGCCCAAAGGCTACAACTTTCGTGAAGACTTTGGTCAAAAATACCAAAGTGTGAAATTATAAAAATGCCCCTGAACGTGCAAATCGCGATGAAACTTTATCGGAACGCGCTCAAACTTCAAACTAAGCACTTTAATACCTATAAAAGCTCAATAATACCTCGAATAACATGTTAGCATATAAAACGGAGGTTGTCTGATTAGCGAGGATAATTATAGGCATTAAAGTACCCGAGGGGGCTAAAATGCATAGGTTTGAGGGTAATAAAGTGCAATATTCGATACGAATCACAGCCCCTAACTTACACATTGCTAGTCCCTAATAATGAAATTCAACGCAAGAGGAACTATAAGAAAATCACAAAATAAGATATATATAAAAAAAGAGATAAAGCATAAAAGCCACTATAGCGGGCGAGCGATTGCATTTAGCATATGCAATAAGTCGTTAAACCCTTAGGTTACCCTAGTGGATGAGTGTCGTCTCGTGAGGGTTTTCAGAGATGAAACCCACAAACATCATACGGTTTCCTCAAAATATTCCCAATCACATGCAACAAACTCAACAATACGAACAAGATTTCAACATGTTATTAGCACAGTAAACTGAATTCACACTAAAGTCCGGATTATTAACATTATGGAATGAACTTTGTAGAATTGAAACCTTAAAATGTGGGAGGGGAGGGAGCACATGCAAAATATGATTTGGAAAAAACTTATATAAACCGGATAAATGTTAAACAAGCATATATTCAATCCTCACGGGCATTACACTCATCAAGTGAATTCACTCAAAACAGGGAGTTAACACACGGAACATGCGGGAATAAAGAGTAAATGTAAAGGAAAACTAGGCTGCACACATGTCACAAATGAAGAACGCTATATAGGAAATTAAAAACTCTAATCTCAATGAAAGATACCACTGGTTAAAAGAGGTGAAATGTATTTTCACAGATTATCAAAACTATTTCAACTTTTAAATTAAATTCACCCTAAGATCACGTAGGACTTTTATAGGGTTATAATGTAGGCTAGGCTAGGGTACGAAATGAAAGAGATGTATATACGGATTCAAGGTGTTCGGAATGAAAAACTTGGAATAATGGGAAAAAGTGGGCAATTACAAAATTGGAAAATGATTTCCAAACGAGCATTAGATATAACAATTGGGAGAGTAAACAAAGCTTATTCGAACACTATATACACAATATACAAATTTCTATTTCTTTTTCTCCACTTTTCTTTTGTTTTCTACTTTTCTCCTTTTCTTTTTCACTTATTTCACCATTCTTTTCTCACTCTTTTCATGCTCAAATTGCAACCACAATACACAACATCATTCAATCTCAAGCAACATTCCAAACAAAGGTAAGTAAGGTAATATGTATGGTTTAAAACTCCAATGTGGAGTTGGTTATGGGATTTTGGGTAGTTAAATGAAAGGCTATATTTAGGCTCAAAGGGGTTAACGAGGGAAAACATTTAAGGTGAGATCAAGGTCAATATGGGTGATATAGCAAATGGACTATGATCATTTCCTAATGTTTACACAATTCTCGAGTCAAAACAATCTATGAAAATCATGCTCAAGTAACAAATTGCATGAATGAACTCAATTAATGAACGATCAACTGAAAGAATAGTGAGATTACCAACGAATTCAACATTTTCAATGAGGAAATAATAGTGTATACACTCACAAATGACGAAAGGTACAAAGCTTACTCGGTGTAAGTATATACAATGCAACAAAAGATTACCGAGTTATAAAAATCCTAAACCAAATCAATAAAGCAAGAAAAGTGCATGTGCTCATGGGATTAAAGTTTAATTCATGAAATTATTCATAATATCAATAATTGAGGACTAAAGTCTAATAACTTCTAAAATCGAGAACATGCATCATTGAGCTGTCTATTGGATCGGGCAATTATTAAAATTTATCATCGGAAACAAAGGCAAAATGCCCAAAAAGGAGAAAAAAGAAAGAAAATCTTTTGAAAATTTTAATTTTTACAAGAAAAGTATGCTTGAAAATAACATATAATCAAATCAAAGAAACTACCAATGAATGGATAGAATATCCCACACCCCCTAACTTAAAACCTGATATTGTCCTCAATGTGAATTAAGAACCAAGTTAAAGAGAGGAAAAAAGCGATATTACCCACAAATGAGCGATCTCGTGAAAGTATAAGTCCAATGATTCTACAAAACATGTTAGTACCAAAGCATAACAAAAAGAAAGAATAAATTTTTTTAACTAATTACACTAAACTATAAGTAAGAAGAAAAATAAGCTACTATATACAACCTACAATTTTAACTTCTAACTAACTATACACTAGAAGTTGAAAATTTTGAGGGTCCACCCAAACTGCAATTTGACTTTGGAGGATAACCGGTGTACCCTCACTTGAAAGCATGCCTTCCGAAAAATAAGAATTCCGTTTGAACAACGGAAGGCATGTGTAAGGCGTAAAAAATGAACCATCCCCAATTAAAATTTTTGGCTGGAGGAATGGGGAATTGGATAAGACGGGTGATAAATACACATGGGGGCGAAGCAAAATTGAATCATCTCCCAAGTATTTTGAAATTGGAATGGGAGGGGGCACACAAGGAGGCAAAGATGCCTTCATGGAGAGCAACTCAAGTAAGTACTCCTCGTCGGTGAAAGAGTTAAACTTTTTAAAGTTCGGCACCTATTCATCGGGTACTTGTCATGGTGAGATAACGGAGAATGAAAAGGGGGAGGAAAGAAATTCAAACTCAAGAGATGAGTCATCATCGCTTGAAGATTGAGTTTCAAAGGAGATAGGATCATTTTCAATGAAACTTTCTTTTTTGGGATCCACAGACGAAATTATTTCATTGCAAATGGATACTACATCCATTTCATCCTCACTTTCATTCTCTATTAAACTATGGGTCAAGTAAAGAATGGTTTATTCCAAAGTAGGCATAAAATCCTCATTTGGTTCAAAACATTCCTCGACTTCAAAAGTTTCGGAAGAAAAATCGTCGTCGGATTCAAATAATAAATCCAATTCATGTTCCCACAAATGATTTTCTTCCCGATAACGGTCTTCATACCTCTCATTCTCAAGCATGAGAAAACCCTCACCGAAAGTCATAGGCCAAGGTGCGGATACTTGGAAATGAGAAGTTTGAAAATTATTATCAGAACTATACTCAAACTCATTATTATAAGAATTTTGAAAGCTATAGATTTTAGTTTTAACATTCTTATTATAAGGAATTAGAGGCCCAAAATCGTTATCCTCCTCCTCAAAATACACGCACTCCAAAGCTTGACTTTTGTAATACTCGTCCAAAGTCATTTTTGAATTTGCAATTTTCTGGGACTCTAAGTGTTGACCAAAAGTCATAGGTTTACGGGGATTTTGAGAATTATCATAATGATTGCCGAAAGGATTGGAATAAGACATGCTTACCCCGAAGATGGCTCGAAATGGAGAAATCCACAAAGTGATGCTCACGCGAAAAATTCAAACGGTTCTTGGCGCTCAAATGTAGAAGTCCTACAAAAATGTTAGGCAAAAAATACAAATAGAAAAAAATACTAGAAAATACTAAATCATATAAATTCTAAAACATCAAGTCCCCGACAACGGCGCCATTTGATAGACAGGGGTTTTGCCGCGGTGTCGCGTTACCAACGTCGTCGTTTGTTATATTCGGCTCACCAGCTCTATACAAAAATCTAAACTATGACTACACTCTTTTAAGGGAGTATAGCGGCCAGTCCGGGTATCGAATCCACAAAGATAAGTTGCTAGAATTTAATTGGTTTAATATTCCTAAAATAAAAGTGTAAAAGATATTTTTTTCTAACTAAAAAGAAATAAAAGATAAACTAGGCATGAGTGTATTTAAACTAAAATTAACAAAGGAATAAAAACTATAGGTTGCGTCGGATATGGCTCACCCCGAGTTAATTAGTATAAAATGATTACATGGGTTCACGAGTTATTAAGATTGCGTCTCGTTTCGTCAATTAATTAAATTAAGAGTCGTCACACCCCTAAATTCGCATAAAAGACTAATAAGATTTTGGCGTCAACAAATACCCCAAAAATTACGCACGAAAGGTCGTAATTACGGCGCATACATGATATACACCGTTAAATCTCCTAGGCGTAATAACAAGGATAACACACTCGAAATAAATACGTAAATACTATCACCAAAGCAAAGCAACACATCAACCCGAAGTGAGTTCAATCCGACACAACCTAGATTAAATTAGTTGCTACACATAATTAAAGCATTAATTAAATTACCTAATTAATTAAAGCAACTAATTAAATCTAACAACTAAAATTATCTAGGCATGGAAATATTTAACTAAGCATGAAAATAAATGGACAGAGATAAGAAAAGTAGGCAAAAGTGATAATGAATAGTAAACTTACATTAATGGAGGAATTACACAAAGTGGTAGGAGAGGGGCGAGCTCCAACAATGAAAACCCCCCCAAAATTAACTAACCCTAGGTCTCCAACTAAAAAAAGAGAGAAAAAACTAAGTCCTAAATTAAATCCCCTTTACAAAATAAACAAAGTTCCCTTTTATACTAAGTTGCAAAAAATAAAGAAAAGAAAAGATAAAAGAAAAGAAAAATGTTTAAGTTACAATTAAAATAAAAGAAAAATAAATAGAAAAAAGGAAAGGGGAAGTAATAGGTCTCGCACAAAACAGGGTACCGGTTGACCGGGGTTGGTGACCGGTCGACCGCGAAAATGGGGGAGGCACACTGTCTAAACCCCACGGCAAAAATCCAATTCCTGGTCGACCGCGAGTTGGCCGCCGGTCGACCGACAAATGTCAAAAATTTCCACATCGCAACACTGCAACACCATCCATGGCAAAGCCAAAAACCCATATGGGTATAGCCGAGACCTGCAACAGAAATTTGCCCAACTCCCATGGTAGCCCAAGTCGCCAAATCCCAACTGCGAATATGTGCCCAAACCGAGACCAAAATGCAAACTCCATGTAAAAATGGCAAAACCCACTTCTAAGCTCCAAAACCTCCATAGACATTAATGGTCAAAGCTCAAGCTCCAATTTTTACATATCCAAGACCCATTTGCGTACGTGGTCAAAGATTGTGCTCCAATTTTAGACCAAAATCCGGGATTTTGAACGAATCCAAAACCTGAGAAAAATCCCAAATCACCATAACCATTTGCTAAAAAAAAATGTTTTGGGGACATATATGGAATTATAGGATTTTTTAATGAAAGAGAAAAGGGAGATGGATGTAATTAATTAAATTGTTATTTTTCTTTTAATTCTTTTCTGATTAAAGGTCCGTGTTTTCTTTGTTCGGACTCCGATTCATGCATCATTCACAGCCATGCGAAGCTTGGCCCTAGGGCTACAACTTCGGTGATGACTTCGAGCAAAAATCCCAAAGTGTAAAATTACCGAAATGCCCCCGAACGTGCGAATCGCAACGGAACTTAACCAGAACACGCTCAAACTTCATACTAAGCACCGTAACACCTATAAAATCTCTATAATACCTCAAATAACATGTTAGCATATAAAACAGAGGATGTCTGGTTATCGAGCATAATTATAGCAATTATGGTACCCGAGGGGGCTAAAGTGCATAGGTTCGAGGGTAATTAAATGCAATATTCGATACGAATCAGCATCCCTATATAGAATTTCTCACCTCAAGAGCCCTACCCATAGAATGAGTAGACATCACTGCCATCGAAAAAAAGCCCCTCGATTCTTTATGTTGGAAGGAGAGCTATACTTGAATGTTTATCATGGGAGGCCCTTGCGGTGCATTGCTGGAACATAAATAGAGATAGTTTTACAGGAGGCGCACGCATTAGGACATATAAATCATGACTTTACGGTACTGGTGGCCCACCATAGAAGCCGACTTCGCTCGGTATGTGAGATAATATTAGGCATGCCAATGTAATACCCCGTAATTTTATGGATTTTTATTTAATGGATTAATTAAATTAAATGAGAATTAATTGGGAATTAATCCGGATTTAAATACTAGCGAGACGTGAGTTGGTAATTGATTATGATGTTAATATTAAATATTACTGAGGATATATGGTAATATATGAGTATTGAAAGCATTAAAATTATCGAGAGTTATAAATACGACAATTTGAGAAATTAAGTTGGGACGCGCGTGTCAGTCGCGTCAGGAATGAATTTAATTAGATTAAAAAGTAAATTATATTTTTATCAACCGAATGGTCATTTTGAGTGCGCCAACGTGTTCGGAAGGGTCGAGATAGTCAGAAAACACTAGCCGGGGGTTTAGTTTGGGTCCCGGGGCATTTTTAGGCCAAACCGGCAACCCGACAGGGTATTTTGGTAATTTTAAAAATTGAGGAGTTAAGACCCACGAATTTTAGTGGTTATTTATTAATTATTAGAAAGGCCACTAAGTCCATTATCAGCCAAAAGCAATAGAAGTGGGATACGGGAGTTAGAGAGAAGTTACTATAGGGTTCCAAACCAAAACCGCCACCCACCACCACTGTTTTGGCCGGAATTGAGACCGGAAAGAAGGGAGAATCAACCTTGATCATCAACAATGAATCAGAACATCAAATTTAAGGCAAGTGATTTGGTTTCATTTGATTCAATGAATATTTCCTCCATGTTTAGTGTAGAAATTGATAATTGTCTTGGAAGATTGATGAAAACCAATGAATTTGATGTAAAACTATAAACCGTGGTTAGGAATTGTATGTAGACTTGTTCGGGATGAATTCAGTAACCAAAACTTAACCTTTGATGATTTAAAAACGGATTAAAAAGGAGTATTTAGGTTCAATTAAATTCTGGGTTCATGTTAATAGGGTTTGTGACAAAAAATTGGGGATTTATTGATAGTACATGTTGATTTGAAGGATTTGACCCCAAAACTATGTTAAGAAGTGATTTAGGGTGGCTTAGAGTAGTTTAGAAACCATAAAATCTAATTGGTATACATTTAGGATGGTTTTGGAGAAGAGAAAAGTTGGAAAAAATGAAATAGGAGAAATCTGGGCACTCTCGGAAATTTCATTAGAAGACCAACCCAGGTCGTTCGAACGACCTCGTTCGAACGAGACTTCTAACGAGATTCCAGTAGCCCTTCTAACGAGTTTATGGTTAGTTCGAAGCCATTCGTTCGAACGACACTCGTTCGAACGACCTCGTTTGAACGAGATTTCTGGATCTTCTAACGAGATTTCAGAATGGCCTTTTTGGGCCGATTTTTGTTTCGAACTTCGCGTAGGCTTATCTATATGAGTGTTATTCTTCCCTTTGTTGAAATTTAATAATTTCGACCCTAGAGAATTAATGTTGGGAACTTAGTGAATACTCTTAGACTTGAGGAAGACCAGTAGGTATGTTTGTGAGACCGGAGTATAATTAGGTTTAAATTTTGGGAAATTATATAAAAGACTTGGTAAACTTTATGGGTAAGGTTTTAAGTACTTGAAATACGACGTGAGATGTGTCGGCGGTCTATATTGTATATTATCCGGAGACTTATAAATGTACAAACTTGAATGACGGTATAGGGATGTAGAATATACCTCTAATAGTAATATAAGATATCTAAGATGTGTGAATGCTTAGTATATGGACTTATATGTGTATAACATACCTACCATACTTGCTATCACGGGAGGTCGGCTTTCGAACAGGGTCATCTCATCTTTGTGTGCCTACGGGGGGATTTAGATTGGTACCTTAAGGACATAGGGCTGCGAATGACTTATTTGTGAGTTAATAAGTCAGCTGACCATGGGAGCGTAGGTATGTGCGTGACCCATGGGTATGAGAACTATGTTCGCCTCCATTATGTGTGATTGTTTCTTATTGAAACGGTTCCTGAGAGATTCGGAATACGTGGTCCTTATGTACGTGATGAACCGGGATTCGATAGCAGAGTATGTGTGCACCACAACTTAGCCGAGGGGTGCCCTTAATGTATATTGATGATGAGATTAATATACTGGTAATTGAAATAGACCTTTTACTAAAGTGTAAATATGAATGCTTGTGACGTTCTTAGTAGAGTTAAAAATGGAATATTCACATAATGATTATTATAAGTAAAGTTGAGAAATAAAAAGGAAAACTCTCAGTTTATATTAACATGCACGGTATTGACCCTTATATTATAAAGTGAAGTCAGGCTATGATTTAGACTAGTTAGTTACCGGCATGACTAGGATGGGTTATGGATACGTTAGGAGTGCACATCAGTTGAGGGGTGAGGAACTCATGTGAGTGCACGTAACTAACATGTATTTTATATTCACTGTTTAATGTTATTAAACACTTGCTATATTTTAAACTATTTTCACAATCGGGCTCTGACCCGTTTTCTTTCAAATCTATTTTCTTGTAAAAACCTTTTAGGTGCCCAGCCACAGGGACGCCAAGCTTAGGAGTTCCATTCCAGTGACATGCTATAGCTACTGTGGAAGTTACAGGACCTCTATAGTAGACGCATCCATATTCTACTTTGACTCTCTTTCCGATTTCATCTGGTTGGGCATGTCTCCCCTTTTCTTTTAGAGACAGCTTATCTTATTCAGTTCTATTTCAGTTTTAGAGTGATTAATTAATCGTTCAGACTTTGTATTTGGTTTTATTATGTATTTGGATTATTCAGGGGAGTGTTACTCCAGACTCAATTTTATTCCAGTAGTTTACATTGTGACTGTAATGTGATTGTAATGTCTTTAGTTATTAATTAATTGTTTGCATGTTAATCTATTTTAATTAAAATTGACAACTCACTTTTTAAATATTAGGTGTCTAGTAATTGGTTAAAAATGTTTTCGATAGTGATGCTATGAACTGAACTAACTTGACATTTTGTATTAATTTGAATAAAGGAGTATCTACCCGGTATTTAATTAGACGGAGTGTCACAGCCAACTTCATAGAAACCTGATTTATGCACCTTTAGTGGACCTTCACTCTTTGTCTGCACCGTACTCGTTCCATACATGGGCGTTAAAAACCTTATAAGAAAGATACCTTGATTCACGAAAAACATATGTATTCTTGTCGTGACAAAGATATCTACCATGTGGGCAGAGGTCGTAAAACTGAGGAAAGCCAAAGGATCAGGATCAGTTGTAGCCAACTTCATCAAGAAAAATATCATTTGCCGATTTAGGATCCTAAGGTTATCACCTCTGAGAATGACAAGCCATTTGTGAAAAAACATGTCGCACCTCTCTTGGGCAAGTACGATATTGCCCACTATACTTCGATCGTATCATAGCCCAAAGGAAATGGCCAAGAAGAAGCAACCAACGTGACCTTAATCCAAATCATAAGTAAACTTAATACTGACTTCCCAGCGACTTGGGATGAACACTTCCCTATGTCACTATGGGCTTACGCACACCCAAGAGGAATCCTACTCAGTCTACTCCATTCTCTCTGGTCTATGGACTTGAAGTCATACTCCTAGTTGAGTTAGTTATCTCCTCAGCACGGATAACACTGCAAAATCACCTCATCCAGCGCTATGTTCAGTTGTGGCAGTGGATGAACACAAAGATACGGCTAAGAAGAATTTCCTATTATACACCCCGTAGCTCTCAAGGGCTTATGATGCATTAGTAAAGCCTCGTAGATTTCAAGAGAGAGACTTGGTCTGAAAGACGGCCACCCATATCATGAGGGGCATGTTCGCTCCTTAGCTCACACCTAACTTGGAAAGTCCTTACATGGTTTATGAAGCTAATGAGTCTGGGTAGTAGAAGATTTCTAAAGTTGGTTGTAGTAATATTATGTCTATAACTGTCAAGTGGCTCAAATAGTATTATTCTTGATGTACTCTTATTTGGCATATGAAATCTAATGACCTCCATTTTCATTAAATAGTCAAATTTACTTTTGTGTTAAGGTACATTTCAACCGAATAAATAAACAAAACATAACAAAACAAAATAACCTATATATTGGGGGCCACCACTCCTGCTGGGCCATCCAAGGAGAAGATGCTGCACGACGACACCTAGAGGCATTCTCTCCTAGAGAACCATACTTTGTTTTGACCTCATCTGCCTTAGCACAACGTAGAGTCCAATCTGCCAAATTCTTCTTATCTACTACCACCATCTGTGCCTTAGCAAATACCGTCTCTTCATTAGTTAGCTCTGCCTCAACACCCTTCTCACGATTCATAAATGTCACATACTCATCGATAATGACTCTTGAATCGTAACTCTTCAATACGATTAAGGTCTCCCCACAGACATCCAAGGTTGAACCAACTACCGACTACTGACCAAGTCAGGTCAAGCTTAAGGGAGGGGAAGGCACAATTTGGTCATACCCATACTGGCGTGTAACTCGCTGAGGATTGTATACCTCTACGCACATACTGAATTTGATTAGGGAAGGCAAATACCTTGAAATATAAGTAAGCACTGCAAAACCACGCTGCGAGCTACCTTCATCGCTCGGATCATCGCATTGATAAAAAATACATCATCCCCTAGATTTATTTGCCGTCGGGTTATATAACTCATCATTTTAGAATACGGGCATTACACAAAATCATCCTCCGTATCTATAAAGCATGTCAAATCCCCTTTCAGGGCTTGATGCATGTGCTAAAATTCTTCTCGAGGGTATAAAAATTTATCATTTTGTGACTCTAATAAATTCCTATTGGGTGTAAAATTAAGGAAATGCTCGTACAAAAACATCTGTAGGATCATCCAAGATACAAACCACTTGATGTCAATCTTCCCATGGACCCCTTCAGGTCATTTTTGACCTTGTCCATATGCCTGTATAAACTTCTTATACATAAATGGGTCATAGACACAAATAACTAGATGGATAACCTCCCTGCCAAAAGAAACACTCTTATTAGGGCCAGTATGACAACTATAGTATAACTCGGGAAAGAAGAACCACCAAATAGGTCACCACCAGGTTTTCGTGTGAATTGTGGCCATCACCTTCGAAAATTTTAGATTCCCCCGAATAATGCTCCCTAAAACAATGTTTTAACCAACATGCATAAGATGTCTTGTCGCCCTTGCACCATTTTTTTAAAACTGACATAATATGCTTCTCTGTTTTTGTTGGGGGGAGAGGAAAACTTGAGTCACCTATGATCTCGAGCCCAGTCAATTCTTCTATATCCTCCAAAGTGATAGTAAATTCGCCCAAGCCGTAATAAATGTGTGGGTCTCACTACTCCGCCATGAAAGCAACGTAGTCAAAGCTACGGCTCTACGAGAAACTGATAATCTTAAAAAACATTTCAATTGTGTCCATCATCCTCTTCATCGTGTCAATCATCCTCGAGGTTTCCAGCCTTTTATGAAAATGTTTCTCAGATAATAGATGGTCCATCTATAACCTTTAATCCGTCGGAGTTGCACAAGAATTTGGAATAAGTTGAGAAGGGCATAGGGTTACGATCGACAAAATCTCTAGGATAGGTTTGGGGATTGTAACCCCAAGCCTTGACATGAATCAGTGCTCATGACAGCACACGTTTCCTTCCTAAGGGTAAACGACTTGCTCATCAGGCTGGGATGGATGGATAAATATAAAGTTGAGTCAGCGAATCTAGGTGGAAAGCAACGAGGCGGATTTAGCTAATCATACCTCGCCCCATTATGGAATAAGGCACCCCAAACTCGGACGAGTTACATATCGAAAAACCTGCCCTTGCCCTGTGAAAAATGTACTAACCCACTGCTTCTGCCAAAAAAAAATGCAAGCATATAAAAAGAAATCCTAACTCGAATGCGAATAAAATATATAGTAGACAATTTCAAAATTATCGTTTCAATGAACGATTCCATCAATGGCTTTTATCCTTGATTCAAACATGAATTCATATGTTTTAAGATTTGCAGATTAAAATGAAGTGAATGAGTAAACATTCATACCTCAACCAACCCATCCAAGATCGATAACAAAATCACCTGTTTCAAAGCAAGGCCAAATCCTCTGTCATAATCAGACACACCTTGAAATCCATCTTCTAATTTGGCCATTTCACTATCATCTCCATATATCACCAAAATCCTATATTGTAGTATTGCCGCCCACACCATCTTAGAGAGAGAGCGTGAGAGAAAGGCGTCTACAAAGCAACCCCTTTTCTTAAAAGTGAGAGAATGTAAAGAGAAGTAGGGTTTGTGACTTGACGTTTAAAGGGTGAACTATGGAAAATATAACATGACTTATGATCATGGCGGGTTGAAAATAATTTAGTTAAACCTGACCCTGCCCCGACCCCATTTTGGGTTTATATTTTCAAACCCGTTCCTTCTCTTATTGTCTAATACGATCTTAAAACTCGTCCAGTTAGGGATGGGGCGGTCCAAATTGCCATTCTTATGGCCTCCTCTTCAGTCATCTAACTCTCAGTCTCGTCGGGCTTAGGAGCAGCAAGCCTAGGCGAAGACTGTGAGGTTGAGGTCCATAGCATTGAAGTTAAACTCCGTGCGGTTGGAGAAGGCCCCCCTGACAGAAAGCCTTGATAGCCTAAAGGACTTGTGCAAGGTTGAGAGGGTTGTTGAAGTTCCAATCTGTCAAGAGGCAGTCCGAAGATGATTAAGGATGAGGTTAAACGCACAAACAATCTCAACCATATTAACAAGTCACCTCTTGCAGTACTTAAAATGGGACTGAGAAATTTTGACGGCCAGGGGGAATCCCTAGAGAGGAAGTCAAGTATGGGCAGCTCTTAGGAACATCGTCAATAAGATATTGGAAGGCACAAAGTGCCACCCTAGGGGACCGTTTCTATAAAAATCTAGGATAATGGTAAGCAAAGAAGGTACATGGAGGCTCGCTGAGGTCACTTAGGATAGTGCGCACGTATAGCAAAAGTATTCGAAAATGAAAATCATGAACAATGGATATAGGAAGTTAACGTACCCAGAGGAAGAGATGGAAGAGACAACATGTTTGCGAAAACTTGCAATAATGACAATGGGGGAACAATGTGAGAAGAGAGTAAGAAGAAGATGATTCCAATATATGGAATACAATGGATGGCGTAGCAACAATTTAAATCACGGCGACGTCATCCCACGCGATAAGTTATCCATCATTGCACCAGACACAAGTCATTTAACATTAAAAGCATGCACGTCCCAATGACTGTCAGCCGATAAAATTTGAATCGTACATGAAGCTGATGACTCTAGGCGATGGTCCCTTCAGTGGAAGAATTCCCTAAGGAACATGGGGCAACAGACGAGGGGCAAGTTCGTCCTCTCAGCTTCCGAAGCTGTGATTCCGAACCAAATGGTTGGACAGATGCCAAAGGCTTATGTTCGGCTTCAAAAGTGGAAAGGTTGAAAGTAAAAGATGTATCGGTTCCACGCATGGATCACATTCTCAAGAAACTCTTGATAGAAAGCCTGCACGAAGTTAAGACTCCAAGTAAGACACAAAGACTGCGCATGCGGTAGACTACAATTTGTCTCTGAATTACGATAGCACTCCTATAATAAAATTCAAATATCACATTAGAAAGTGGGGGTTAAGTAAAAAAATCCCTTATTATTAATATTATTCCTATTTTAGGGGGATATTTTAGGGGATTAATTAGGACTAATATTAGTAGTTACCTTGTTTTTTAATATCTTTCTTTTTATTAAGTATCTTGGTGGCCAGCACTTGCACAAGCCTATAAATAAACGTTCTCCCATCTCACTGTAGTCTGACTATTATGAAATATTTTAATGAAATTGAGATCAAGCCCATAAATAAGGCATTCCATTGCATTTACATCATCTTTCCACAAGCACTATCCACTGTGATCGCACCTTTTGATGTGATCTTGGGTGGGAAAGAGTAAGACGACATAAATCCCCACACAAGTGGCAGTTGCTCTTTGAGAATAAACCTAAAACTCTGATAACTTTAATACCAAAAATCTTAACTCAAAAACTGATGACATAAGGATCCCAAAGGTTTTATTTATAGCCTAAACTAGACATGGTCCTAAAACGAAGTACTGGGAGGAGGGCTCATAATAAATAAGCAAACTATTTAAGAAGACTAATTATTATTATATCGTGCTACTACGCCTTACCAGGAAATTTTGACGAGGATGAAGTCGATAGGTACTGGGATGAGTTATCTGACGAGGAAAAAGATGTGGAAGATGATTTTTAAGAGGAAAATTTGATGGTGTCAATAGAGTCGCCCCCATCAGCCCAAGTTTCACACTCACCCGACCTGACCCCTGAGAACTAGATCTGGTACATCCGGCCAAAACCAAAGCCAACTGATCCTCGATCCACCCCCACACCTCCATCTGTTCAAACCCAACCCTATTGAGCCAACTCTGCACCGCACCAAACCACCACCATAACCCCTCGTTACCACCCAAATCATACATCATCAACCATCTTTGCTGATAACCTCCACCATAAAAAACAGTCGCGACGGCGGCGAAACCATCGCTTCCCTTCTAGTGGCAAGCGACATTGCTCATCTTGTCGGCTATGTGAAGAAAGAAGAAGGGCATGGTCGACGCCATCTGCCATCGATTAAGTTGTCGACATTGGAAGGTACTGGTGAAGATGTCGAGATAAGTGGAGGGAGTTCATGGATGCGCCGAAGAAGAGATGAGAGGCTAGAGTTAAAGGAGGATATGGGCATGGGCTTTTGCTAGTAAAAGGTATTGGCCTAGCTGGAGGATTTAAACCTTTTGGGTTTAATGAGTTATTGGACTGCGAATTAAAAGGAAATTGAACTACCTACGAACTAAATGGGCCAGAAATTAAAGGGGAGGGCCTAATGATCGATAATCTTGGGTTGGATCAACTCGAGGACGCCCCAAACTCTCAAAGAATGTCGACTCTGATTTATGGAGCTCAATTTAATGCAAAAATTATTTTGGGCTGAAATTAAAAGTCCAAATTATTCCAAGTATTTGTGGTTATGGCATGGGATTTTCCAATTTTTCGCGAAAGCTCATGGGCAAATTTTTCAATGGAGAGGAGAATGATGTGTACGCGGTTGACACGTGTCACAAAGTTTTCGTTGAAGACAATCCAACTTTTATTTTGATTTTTATTCAATTATTTAATTATTATTATTACTATTATAATAAGAAAGTATCTTTAGGGTCATTACTTAGTTAGTTTAGGTAGATATATTTGGATATTATCTAATCCCTTAATTAATGGGATAATTATCTATATTTTAGTTTTAATCTCTGTTTCCTATTTTAATTATGTTTCTTGCAATGCAAGCCCTAGGACTGACTAGTATTAATTAGAGCCTTGGCTCCCTTTTGTACTCACTGGATTATTATGATATATTGATAATGAGCCTTTGTACTCCCTTGTGTCGAATATGTATCAGATACCGATACTCTTGGATACTCATTAATCTGCATTAGTTGTATATAATTTAGTGATCAAATTCCTAATTTTGGACACGAAGTAGTATATATATATATCATAGTTGTCAAATCGTGAATCATATCGTGAACCGTTTACCCCTCGAATCGCGAATCGTGTATCAAATCAGAACCAAATGATAAAAATGTAGTAAAACATACATAAATGGGATTTAATACTATATAATTGGTAATTAAACATAATATGACAAAAAAATAATCCTAGCACATTATAATATACCAAAATACATCACAAATATTAACCGTATCATTGGTTGTTTACTTATTTATTATTTTTTGTTATTAAAACACACGTATGGTTATAAGGTAAAAAAATTATGAGAAAAAATAGAAAAAAGTGAATCGGTCTTGAATTGTGAATCGGACCCGAATCGGATCTGAATCATAAGATTCGAATCGTTAATTGCCGATTCAGTCTGTTTTTTTAACCTTATACGATTCTCAACTCGATTCGAATCGTTTTCTGTGAGAATCGAATCGAATCGTACGATGCGAATCGCGAATCGTACGATTTTAACAACTATGATATATATTTATATTTAACGTATCAATATCCTACATTCTTCAAAAAAGGCGTATCCACGTATCCTTATTGTGTTTTGTCTTAATTAAGTATTTATTTATGTGCTTCGCTTCTTAGCCTTGCACGCCTCCCCGTTGATAAGTTACGCAATTTTATGCTGAAGATGCCTTCTTTTGATCGATCTTGGCCTAATGCAAAGGGAAAAAAGGTGCCATAAGAGATTTCATTATCCAGGATGGTTTTTTAACACCCTCGACATTCCCACTGCGTCACTACAGGGGAAGATAATTGCAAAATATGGGAGTCATTTGCACGTTGGCTGCATTGCATATTTTTTTGGGCCGAATGTGCGATAAGTTGTGTTCTAAAAATGCGCTTAGGCGCGGGTCTTTTTACAAACGCCAAGTTTTTTCCCAAGGTGTGTATTAAGGCGTGGTCAACGATGGTCAATATTTTTTCAAGTAAGGCGTGAAAAAACACGCGTTTTTCCTAAATAAGCCATGAAAAAATGCGCATTTTTTAGTGGTTTTGAAAAAATAATACTTTAGTTTGCAAATATTCAGACATATTTTAAGGTATGTACCATTTTAGTATTTTTAATAGCATTGTTATAGTTAAAAATGTTAAAATATATTAAAAAAGGCCTAAACGCCATTTTCACGCCTTTTTACGCCTAAGGCACGCCTAAGCTTCTAAGGCTTAAGGCTTGGCATCCACGCTTTGGTCATGCCCCGGATTTTTTAGAACCTTGGCGGTAAGACACCAATACATTCATTAACTAGTGTTATATATGTGAAATGGCAAAGTGGCAACGTGCCAATGCCGAATTATACACTCTATTACCCATACCAGAAAAGCCATGGACAAACATTTCAGTGACTTATGCTTGGATTGCCATGAACGAATCAAGGTTACAATTTCATCTTTGTAGTTGAGCACTTCTCCAAAATGGGTCATTTCGATAGGTAGCACATCTCCACGGAGTTTCGAGAAGCATATCAGATCGTGATGTTTGGTTCATACGACATTTTTGGCGAACATTGTAGAAGTTGTGGGTGGACACTCCAATTTTCTCTCCCATTTCATCCTGAAATTGATGGACATACCAAAGTAGTTAATTGAATCTGAGGGGATTTATTGAGATTCTTAGTTGGAGACAACCCCATGACTTGGGATTTCGTGATCCCTCAAGATGATTCCTCTTATAATAACGACGTGAATCGTTCCACGGGTTGTTCTCCCTTTCAAATTGTTCACGAATTCTATTCATCAGTTCCATTAGACTTGGTTACAGTTCCTGTAGCCCCATCAGTGTGCCCCTCAACATAGGAATTTTCCGTTCGCATCACGATCATACACGATGTAAGGCAACACTTACAGAAAACCTACACCATTTATAAAGTCAAGTAGGGATTAAGATATCCGAGGGGGCTAATAAAGCATGTATATATAGAAATCCAAGGTTGTCTGGTTAACGAGCATAAGTATAGGGATTAAGATATCTGAGGGGGATAATAAACATAGGTTAACGGGTGAAATACTCAATATTTGCGTCGTATCAATAAGTGTGAGTGAGTTGCATGCATGTGTTAGGCACATCACTTCATTAAACTTTCACACAACATCACTAAAGTCGTGTTGGTAAAGAGATTTTTACCATTAGAGTTGACGTAAAGAAGGAGCAAAGGAGTTCAGCTTTGGAGGACGTTAGAGACAACAGTTAGAGCCAGAGAAGTCAGAGAAAAGCTAGGAGTGATGGTAAAATTTCTTGACTTAGTTTAGGTCTGATTTGTGTGTATAATATGTTGCTTGCTTGTACTCTAAAACTCGTTCTAGTGGAATTTTCATTTTACTCCGTAGAGGGAGTCGTTGATGTTTCCCCAGTTTGATTGGGGTTTTACCACGTTAAAATCTTTGTCTTGTGTGAATGTTTTTGATACTTGCTTTACTCTTGCTATCACTACTATAGGTGATTAAATTTCTTGTAAATATTTAAGTTTCTAAGTAACTGAAATATCTTTTTCAAAAACATTTTCTAACACAACTTTTGTTTTATTGGTGTTATTAAAAGAGTTTCTTCAAGAAAACATTTTAGACCCTTCTTAACTATTTTAACTTTTTATTAAACGGCTTAGTAGGGGATTTGCAATACAGATGATGCCACAAGGTTTAAGCGGCGAGCACCAAGATATTACGTTCAGGATGGGCAGTTTTACTCAAGAGGCTACCATGACAGGCCCCTGAGGTGTATTAGGGTGGAACAATCCGAGGAAGTACAGAAGTAGGCTAACGGGCTAGGCCACATTAGAGGAGCCCAGCTTTATGAACAACTCATGACCCTGGGATACTTCTGACCTATAATGGAAAAGGATTATGTGGAGTTCATTCGAAAATGCACGGCTTGCCAGCTAAACTGAAATATTATTCATGCCCCATCGGTGGACTTGCATTCCCTCTCCACTCCTTACCCATTTCACACATGGGCATTCGATTTGGTGGGGGCGATAAATCCTTCCTCGTATGGGAAGATTTGGATACTTGTTGCTAATGAATGCTTTACTAAATGGGCAGAATCCATACCATTAAAGAGAGTTACAATGGGGGTAGTCGCTCGATTCATGAAGGAGTGCATCATTTTTTTTTGGCATCTCGAGGGTCTTCCTCTCAGATAATATCACTCCTTTTGTGAATAATGAAGTAAGCATTCTCAAGGATAAGCATTCCATCACCCATCACAAGTCAACTGTTGAATACCGAAAGTGCAGTGGGCAAGTAGAAGTTACTAACAAAACTCTGGTTAACATCTTGTTAAAAATGGTAGAAATTTTTCCAGGAATATGGGATGAAAAGATACCCAAGGTACTCCGGGCTGAATAACCAAAAGAAATCCCACATGGTACACCCATTTCTTTTTAGTCTTTGGGTCCGATGCTGTTTTACCAGTAGAGCTCGAGGTACCCTCTCCTAGATACAATTTACAAAGTGATATGCTTCCCTACAGCCGCAATGTATAGCTTGAAGCGCTCGAAGAACATAAAGACAATGCATCAAAGCACTTTGACATGTACCGAAAGCAGTTGTCCAGATCCTACGGTCAGCTTATGAGGCTGAGGAAGTTCCAAGAAGGAGGTTTGGTCTTAAAAGCTTGTACGAGGCGTATCAGGGGATTCTCATCACCTAGGGTTGAGGGAAGCTGGGAAGGCCCCTATATTGTTTGAGTTGCTCATGACTAAGGTTATTACGAGATATCAAAAATAGAGGATGACATATCTTTCAAGATGAACAACAAATGGATCAAAATTTACCATGTTTAAAAGTATTTGGGAGTTTTACTTCCAATGTACCTATTTATTGAGTTATATTTTGTTGGCACTTGTTCGGGGGAATGTTCCTCACAAGGCCAAGTTACTTGTTTTCTTCTACATAGAAGTATAAAGACATGTTTGTTTTTTGGAAAACATTAGCCCAACTTCTTTTACTTTCCTTCATGCATAAATACGATATATATATATATATATATATATATATATATATATATCAAACAAATTAACCATCTCATGCAACATTTAGCAAACCAAAGAAATAAGAAGGAGAACCAAACATAATGCAATGTATTTCAATGAAGAGAATTAATGAGTTTTATCCAATAGAAGGAGTCCAAGATAGTAAAACAACAAAAGAAACATAACAAGAAATGGAGCTAATTAGGAGGGGCATCCATGATGAACCACAAGTTGGACGAATCAAGGAGACGGTGATGATGCTGAGGCAATAACTTCTCAAGGTTACTCTCATCATAAGATAAATTAGCAAGGTTTTTTGGTAACGTTCTCTTCTCTGCCGGATGTCATCTAGCTTGGATTCTTCTTGGATAATGGACTTACGAGCAACCTCAACCTATTGTTCAGTCCTAACCAGTTCGTCCTCCAAAGTTACCAACTCCTCAGAAATAAACATTATTATTAAATCTTTTATTGTATTCATTATGTGACAGTTCATTTCTCACTTCACTAATGAAAATCTCTCAGTTAAATCACTCTCTAATTGGTAACGGTCATATTTTATTACACATCCCTTCCAAATCACAGGCATAATGGTCAACATAGCAGGGGAACACCCCTCCTCAGGTCATCATCTTGAAGCACGATAGACCTCTTAGCATTGCCCCCGGCAATATATGAAGCCCTACAGAGTATTCTTAGGCATCAAACCTACTTTGGTTGAACAAAATCCTGATCGGATGATGACATCCAATACCAAGTGTGTCCTCGCCAAATGCCCTACTTAGGCCTAAGGGAGTGTGACGACACAACCTAAAAGGTAAAGTAAGCGCACAATGGTATTCTTATACTGGACTGGGCGGACACTCACATGACAAAATAAAAAGGATTGTGAAGCAGCAAAATATAAAAGGATTGGATGAACACGTTTAGTCGGCAAAATTGCCCAAAACTCGAACTTTTCATTAATCTTTTATATTTACAAACAATGATAGTACATGTTTAGTCGGCGAAGCTCGCCCAAAGCATTTACAATTATCAAAAAGAAAAAGAGTAACAAAATCTCAAGGAGGTGGAAGCCTCCGAGCAAGATAATCAGCAACTTTAGCTCTCCTTCCATCATCGGGAGCAGGGGCGAGTTCCTCCACGACCTCATTTGCGTCCAATACTACTAGTTGCCGGGGAATGGCATCAATGGGGATCCATCGATCATCCCGCCTGAATGGATTGGGCATCAGAGTGGAGAAGGACATCTCGTGTCGATACCACAACGTCGAGTTCCTCGAGACCTGCAGCTCTTTGAGGGCACTCAACCGCCCTCTGATGAAGGAGAGCTCCTCGAACTCTGATAGTCTCATCGGAGCATCCAGCCAGCCTTGATCGTAGCCGTCGGACCACACTTATCGAGGACCGTTCTTTAACAAATGCCGTAGTCAGGTGACATCCCTCTGTAGCCCAGCAGCAGTCACATAAGCTCGTCGAACGTCACCGCGCAGCTCCTCCATCTCCCTCTCACGCTGTTCCTCGACTTCCCTGTTCTTACCCTTGGCACTCCTACCAGCACATGGGAGGGAAGGCCGAGTAGCTCGCGACGAAGAAGAGCCTTGTAGGACTGCTGAAGCGATGCTCGGCGAATGCTCTTTAAGCCTCAGGACTTCCCTCCTCAAGTCTTCATTCTCCTGCTGCAGGAACTCCCCGACCTGGTTAATCTCGGTGGCCTCCAGCAACCTTGCTCTTAGTGCACTGACTTCTTCTTGCACTGAAGCACCGATCTCTCCCATCTCCTGGAGCCTGTCCTTCAACTTGGCCACTAGCTCGGACTGATCCTTATATTTTTGGTTCCTTGATTTAGCAAACCTGCAAAGTCTAGCAAAGGCCTGGAGAACTGTAGGGCTTGCATTAGGACCAAGAGTCCTACCCAGTTGGGAGGTAACAGGAATATAGTCATCCACATCAATCAACTACAGATAAAAGAAAGATAGAAGAGAAAAAGGGATCAGCATAAACAAAATGGAGAATCTTATCATTCATTAATAAAGGCCAAGTACATCGAGCAGAAAAAACTTGGGAGATTACAAGCAAAAAGTACAAAAGAAAATCCTAAAAACAGATTAACTGGCAACCTCAGACTGCCCAGCGGTGTCTGGCTGCTTCCCCTTATCAGCTGCAGAAGAAGTATCCCACTCAGTAGGAACTGTATCCGAGGGAAGATCAACACCCCCGATAATTGGAGCAGGAGCTTCTTCGTCCACAATTGGCTTGGGACCCAGGTCGTGCTCGTCAAACAAGGGGGACTCAGCATCCACGCCAGCAGCTAGAAGAGCTTTGTTCCAGCCCTTCTTGAAATTCAGACGGCTGATGTAGCCAATCTGAGCCTCAGCATCATCATAAGCAGCAGCCCACCCGGAGTTGTATGAGTCCTCCTTCATGGTGGCTGCCTGGGCTTTCTCTGCCTCTTGTTGCTCGGACAGAACTCTGCTCTTCTCTGCAAGGTCCATCTTTCTCGTACATACCAGATCATAAGCCTTCCTCAGCTCGCCCAGCTCCCTAACCGCATCATCTCTCTCGCGAGCGGAAGTGGTAAGGGCCAAATTAGACGAGATCCTAGCAGAATCAACAGCCTTGAAACTGGCCTCAAGCTCCTTACCCTTCAGCTTCAAGGCAGAGTTTTCTTGCTCCAGTTCACTATTCTTCTTCACCAGCTCGTCGCGTGAGCGATACAGCACAGCGAAGTCGGTAACGAACTACGAAAAATAAAGAGATATAAGAAAAGGAAAGCAAGAGAAGTCAACAAACACGAGAGGAAAAGAAACCTTACCAGAGCAAGCCTCTGACTAGCCTAAAGGGACAAATGTTCCGAACTTATTGCCCTTTGGCGATCAGCCAGGAGGACAGCTCTCTCAAGCAGGGCCGGAGCTAGCTGAGGGGAGATTTCCACGGAAGCTCCCTCTGGCAGAGCAGACACTGGAACTAAGGCCTACCCGGCCTTCGTCCTTGCCTCAGCTCTCCTCCTCTCCTCCTTTCTCTCACTCTCTCTCTTCCTCCTCTCCTCGACCCTTTTCCTTTCTTCCACCTTCTTCTTCTCCTCCTCCTTCTTTCTCTCCCTCTCTTTCACCTGCTCTTCTTCTCTCCTCTTCCTCTCTTGCTCCTGAGAGGAAGGCCGAGAACCTATAGCCACAACCCCAGATACAGTCTTCTGTTTCTTTGACCTTTGTGCAAGGAGCACATGGTCATCATCATCATCATCATCTCTGATCAGGTTCTTCCTTGGAGGCATATCTTCACCAGAACTGCTGGAAGTACTCGACGATCCTCGAGCCTTAGAAGCCTCCTCAGAATCAGAAGAGCTGCTACTATCAGAACTCCCTTCACCGAGATTACCAGCAGGCTCACTTTCAGAGTTGCTCTCTTCTTCGTCCAACGGTATTGGCTCAACAGTAGTCTCTCCCAAAAAACCAAACTCTGGCACACTTTCCACAGGTCGTGCTATAAAGCTGGAGCCTGTGTTCTTGTACTCGAGCAAAAAGGCAGAAGACCTGGGATGCTCGCCATCACCCAGAGGCTCCCTAATATTCCAAGCTTTCACTAACTCCGAGATACGAACCTCGCTGAGAGCAGGCTCCAAATTCTTTATCCTCGTTGTGAAAGAAAAAGCAAAGAAGTTAGAAAAATCACAAGCCATCAAAGGTTAAAATAACAGTACAATGTCTACCTATATATTCTTCCCCATAAAAAGGGACAGTGAACCTCTCAGACCTCGACCCTTCAAACTGGGGAGGGAACTGCCAATTCCTAACGAGGAAACCCTCTTGCCAGTAGTCCTTATGGGAATCAGGTAGGTTTACTACCACTACCCTATCAGGACTCCTAGCTTTGAGGTATAAAACACCTGAGCTAGTTCGAGAGAAGGAATAGCAGAAACAGATCTCAGCAAGTCCTAACCTAGTACTATACAACTGGTTTATTCTATGGATGCCATTTACTATCTTCCACACATTGGGCGAGAACTGTGCGGGAACAATATCAAAATAACAAAAGAAATGCAGAAATAGATCATTAGGGGGAAAAGTAAGACCCCCTGGGAGAGCAACAAAACATGGATCCAGTGAGCATCCTTTATATCCCTAACGTTCCTAGGAGGGGAGGCACAACATTCAATATCCACCCACTCAGGAATATTGTAGAACTTCCTAAACTCAGAAATTGACCTATTTCCAATCTTCGCCATTGAAAAACTCAAATCCTACAAACCAAAGAGAAAGTGCAAAGAAAGGGCACAAGAAACTTACAAAACAGAAGATCGGTTCGAGTGATGAAGAAGCACGAGCTCAAGATGACTAAGAAGCAATGGGAATGGGAATTCAGAGAGGAAGGTACGAGGCGCTAGAGTTCTCAGAAGAAGGAAGAATACTGGAAAGGCTGAAACGACGAATGAAAAAGTGGCTATCCCAACAAGCCTTCAATTCTAATCATAGCGCACGGATAGCGAAGCGTGTGCCTCCAAAGCAACTTCACAGTTTTCGAAGAATCACAAATCAGCCATAATGGCTGATCATTTAAATTCATTGGACCCGCTAACATGGCCCAATAAATTTAGGGGCAATTGTAGGTACCCAGAATTGAGAACCATGGGCCTGGACGAGTAGCCCAGTTCTGGCGGCCCAAAGTCCAGGCCCTCTATCTTTCATATTGATCCGGTCTCTCCCCACGATCCCATGAAGAGAGGTTATAGGGGAGCACAATCCCATGAAGGGAAGGGATAGGGAAGATGGCTAATATGAAGGAACCCATCATCTCCACCAACTAGCATACACATTTATAAATTAAACCCTAGGTCCGGGGCAAAGGACAAGTTGTATTCCCTGTACTTACTCTTCAGAATATAGAGAAATAATACTGACTGCACCACCGTGGACGTAGGCACATCTTTGCTGAACCACGTACACCTGTTGTTGTGTGATTGGCGTTTTATTTGTTCTTTCTTGGTTATTACCTCTTTCATATTTATTTGTGTTTCATAATAATTATCACCATAATTGGTAATTCACCCCCACCCCTCATACCACTTCCATATCACTTCAAGACCAGCATATTTGCATCTCAAAGTCAACAACAAGCATTCGTGAGGAGGTATATTCTATTTTTGTTCTCTTGTTTCATTATATCTCATCCATTAATATCTACTCTTTATTAGTAGTATTGCACATAATCTATTTTCATAAAAACTCTTAAAAAGAAGAAAAAGCGGGTTTATCGGCAAATTCAAAAAGCAGGATTTCCATCTCACACTCTCACTCTTAAAACACACTCTCTTCAAATACACATAAGAGAAGCCCCACATTTGGATTTATGGGTTAAACTCCGCCACTATGTTACCTTCGAAATATGTGGACTTTGATGCCCTTTGGGAAACGTAGGCATCTAGGGACAATCCTGAGATTCAAGTCATGCCTCCCCTTTTTCATGTTTATATATTTCCTTTATATCTCATTAAATATATATATATATCATTAGTTTTATACTCCTTCATATTTGTGCCTTGCCCAACATATACATTCGCTCTTTCGTAGCGATTTGTGATCCGGCGACCACTTACATCATGTTTCAATCATTATTTTTGGGAACACTCCAATTGATGATTTCACTCTGTACCTTCCATGATGCGAGTTGAGTGATTCCATTCTCCCACCATTGATATTATACACATGCACACACAGGTCACGAAGTCTAAAAGGAGAATATTAAAATTATCCCATGAGAGATCAAAAGGGTGCAGTGGGTGCCTAACACCTTCACATTCCGTAACTTAGTCCCCGAACCTTCGAACCATATGGTTTCACAACCATTAGTTGACGTTGATTTTGTTCTCTTAAAGTGGAAGTATTATTTTCCTTATTTTGAGTAAAATAAGCTAGCAACTCTATCTGTTCACATTATCCACAATTTGATAATGACCGACTCTAGAAAGACCATTCCACGTACGTCGAAATGAATCCAACCCTAGGATGGCCACAATGAAGTCTACACATACTATCCACTTATCTCTCTTCTGTATGAATATAACAGCGTTAGAGATCCATCTAGAGAACTAGAATTCTCTAATGGAGCTGACCTACAGTCTGTTATTAAATTCCATCTCTACAAATTTTACCTTTTCCTGGGCTAACTTCCTCGACTTTTTCTTGATCATCTTGACAGTTGAATCTTTGTGTAACAGATGAAAAGTGATCTCTGCATCTATCCTCAAAAATTCATATGGTTTCCATGCAAATACATCGGCATTAATTCTGAGGAAATGGACGAGTTAGTTCATTTCATCCTTAGGTAATCTGATCCGATGAGGAATGTCTTATTCGGATGTGATTAATACAGAGGAATGAAAATGAATTCCTCCATCACGCGTTTAATTGAAGATAACTGAGATTATTCTTTCCTCAACCGAATTCCATTTTATTGTTACTTAGGTTGATCATCCTATAAATTATCACCATCCTGACTTTTCTTGGACTGATTATGTCATGCTTTAATGGCTGAAACAACATAATAATGAGGTGCTTATTGATCTCCCCTAATCTTCACCACCCCTTATTCTTTCAATAACTTGAGTTTCTAGTGAAAGGAAGAAGGGGCAACTTTTAATATCATGAATCCATCATCTTCCCATCATAGAATTATTGGGTGACTCTAATTGGATGACATGGAACTCGACCTCATTATTGGCCGGAACGACCATGACTAGTTGTTTGATCTTCCCTAGGGTTATTTTTTCCATTAAAACCAATCGATGGCACTGTGTTGGCATCATGGTCATGATGCTGAAGTCGGTCTTGTAGATCACTATTATATACTTGATCTCCGACAATCTTCCTTGATCCATCAGTATTCTTCTCGCATCAAAATTTGTAACTCAAAGCATGAGTACTAGGGATTCCTTGTTGATTAAGCATGAAAAGTAGCATCGCGTCAAAACGCTAATCGTTGAATTCATTTCACCGCGTTAATACAAAAACCTAAATTACGACAACACTTGCGATACAAGTATAGCGGTAAGTCAGGTATCAAGAATCCACTGGGAGTGATTGAATTTTATATTTTAATTACTTTAGAACTTCAAGAATAAAAGTGTAAAAGGTGATAAGGGGTTATGGTGAAAAAGGTAAAATAAAGAAGTTAACTCTAAACAATGTAAAAGCGAGAGTCGGGATTGCATTCGCACCACACGGGATAAATAAGTACTAATTATAATTCAGGTTCGAAAGTTATTTAACCGACATAATCAATTAAGCATAAACATCACACAATAAGGAATTTAACCCGAAGTTGCGAGATTAAACATTTAACAGAAAAAGGTCACACGCGGATTAAATTATTATTGATATAAACACTAACGTTGCGTGAAAAAGGAAGTTAAATGCATAATAATCCGACTTTAATATGCGAGTTTCAATTAAACGCAAATTTACACGAAACCTAACTTTCGGAGCTCGACGCCCATTAATGGCGAAAACGCAACCCCAACCCTATTTAACTAAGAGAAAGATATAAATAAACTAATTAAACACTAAGTAAATTAATTAAAGCAGGAAATAAATAAATAAAACAAGTTATCTAGGTAAGTAAATGTAAAGAAAGCATGGAAATTAAACTAGAACAACAAATATATTAAAGGAGATAATGAATAGTACAAAGGAAAGCTTACAAAGAAATGGAAAATGGAGAAGGGTTTAGCTCCCTGACCAAACCCTAAAATCTAATTTTACAAAATGAAAGACCCCTCTCTCAAATGAGAGAAAATGGTTTATATACAATCCCAAGAATGGAAAACTTGTAATAAAACGAAGTCTGAAAGTAAGGGACCGAATCGATTCGGAGAAGTCCGAATCGATTCGGTCATATGGTATAAATGTTTCTGCATAAGCCCAAATAAGGAGACCTGACACTTTTCTCATAAGCGAATCGATTCAGCAAAGTGTCAATCGATTTGGCTAGGAGAAACGACCAATATTCCCAACAACGAATCGATTTGGCAAGGACCGAATCGATTCGCTCCTCTGTTTTTGGAATTCTTTCTTCCTGCTTTAATATATGTTGTAAATATCTTTTGCTCAAAGTTTCATAATGTAAACACCTCATTCTATTACCCCCTAAACTCTCCTTAGGTCTCTAGCACCTCTCTTCATCACTACCTACCCAGGTCATATCCCGAGTACTGACCTAGAAGCCACCGGGTGCTCCTGGGCTCCGTTTGACCAAAAAGTCAAACTCTTCAGCTCGACCAAGGCTGAGTGAATCTTCGAAGGGCCCTAAAAACCCTTTCCAATGGTCCATCCCGTGCACGATTCTGACTTACCATGCGGACGAATGACCCATTTCCCCCCAAAATTTGACCCAGAGGTCACCGGATGCTCTCCGGCTCCGTTTGACCACAGTCCACTCTTCAGCTCGACCGAGGCTGAATGAATCTTCGAAGGGAATTGAAACCCCTTTCCAACGGTCCATCTCGTGTACGATTCAGACTTACCGTGTGGACGAACGATCCGTTTGTGGACTTTCAAAGGTCTCTGAATTACCTTTCCAACGGTTTGCCCCGTGCATGATTCGGATCAACGGTTTGCGTTTGGCAGTCAATTTTCCGAAAATGCCTGAAAAACACTGCCAAATGGCAGGTTGCCAGCCCTGCCTGTCGACAGGTGCCGATAGGCAGTACCAGGGTTACGCCGATCGACAGTGCCCTGGGCCTATAAAAGGAGTCCTTGACCTCATTTTCAAGAGGAGCCTAGATCAGAAGCATATCACTCTCAGCAAATATCAAAAACCTCTCTCGAAGTCAGCGTGATTTCTACATCCAAATCCCCTTCCACCTTCACTTTTCACCATCCTTTTCATGAAATTTGGGGAATTAACTATCCTCCATCATCATCCAAGTGCAAGGGCGGCTCTCCAACATTCAAGAACAAGTTCAAGGTCTCCAAGAAGGTCCCATTTTCTCAACTCTCCCTTTAAATTCTCATAAATTCGCAATAACTTGTTTTATTACTTAGCACTTTTATTATCTCATCTCACACCTCCTAATATACTTTTTATTAAGTATTATTGCACATCTCTTATTTTCATATAAATAAAAAACCCCCCAAAAACCAGAAAAAGAGGGTTTGTTCATAAATTCCAAATAGGGATTCTCACACTTTTCTCACAGCTAAAAACACTCTTTACACACACACACACACAAATAAGATAGGTCCCCCGTTGGATTTATGGGTTAAACCCCACCCCTCATTTACATGTGAACTACGTGGACTTTGATGCCTTTATAGGCTACGTAGGCGTCTCGGGGTAAAACCCGAGACTCGAGTCCTTATTCTTACTTTTTCTCTAATCTTCTATTTTCTTTAAATCCTATTTTCTACATTATTCTTACATTCCTACGGATGACTCACTTTATCTCTTCCATGATACAAGCTGAGGATTCCTATCTCCATTATATATGCACATGCACACACATCACGGGGAAAATAAAGGAATATAACAAAATCCATGAGAGACCGTAAGGGCGGAATGGGTGCCTAACACCTTCCCATTTCGTAACTTAGCCTCCGAACCCTTCACGAATCATTTTGGTTTCGTATGTATCAGTATGTCTTTGGATGCTGTCCTTCGGGATTGCTTCCCCTTTTCTTTTGTCTGTTTTGAGTAAAATATACTGGTGACTCTGAATCTCTCTACATTTTCATACCTCACAAATTGACGCCCGCCGAAGTGCTCTCGAGAGGGACAAGCGGGACCTAGTATCCTCTCACAAAAAATGCTCTCGCCGCGCCGTCGCGAGGATTGGAGATGGCCACAGTGGCGACTCCACTGGGGACTAGTGTTTTTTTAGGGCAAGACTCTATTTACATGGATGTTATATTTGTTTATATTCTCCCCCATTTTTACATGTTCCCCTTTCCCATGTGTATCCCATGTTCATGCTTCTATTCACAAACTTGTAGACAATTCTCCATGTACACTTCCCACCACGTGCACCTTAGGATCACATATATCCATGTGTTGCACGCATCACCTATCCATACTTGGTGAACCATTGGTACTTGTACTTTGCTCCCTATTTGGCATAATCAAGAAAGGCATTCTCATCATAAAGATACTAATAAGAGAATCATGCATGATTCACACGACATCACCAAAGAGCATTGTTATTGACCAAATTTTACCCAGTAACTGGAGGGTCACTTCGTGATGGGCGCTGGTCCGGCAGGGAGGAGTTAGCCTAAGCAATATGACTCTCACCTTCCATTGGCCAAGTACCTTCGACGTATATCGAACGGTTCCCCCGCATCGTACCGCTTGACTGAAGTCATGACGGGAGGTATATTGCAGGGAACTCATTCACGTACGCCGAGTATATCGAATTCTCTCCCACACGTACCGTCCCCACGAGGTATATAGTGAGGCAATTCACGTACACTAAGGTATATCAAATGGCTTGTCCACACGTACCGACTGCCCGCAAGAGCAAGACGTATATCGTGGAAGTCACGCCAAAGGGGGGAACCCATTCCAATTCACCCAACTGACTGCATACCCGCATATAGGCGTCAAGCCTAGGACACGCATATTAGATTACCGGTTTCAACCCGAAACTCTGCCAAAATTCCGGGTTAGCCTACCGCCCAAATTTTCGTGCATTTTTAAAACGGGATCCTGTCCGTGAGCCCGGTCACAACTCCAACCATAGTTTTACATATATTACAAACCCCACTTTTCCAGGCTCGGGTCCCGTCCGACATTTCATTTTTGCATTTAGGAGAATTAAATACAAGTGAAAACATAATAATCATAATAATCATGCTGAGTTCCATCTCCAAAAATATTTCTCCCTTTATTTATCCAAAAATGCAAAAATACTTCTCCTTTATCAAAAATCCAAAAATATTTTGTCTTTCACTCTCAAATTTTTTTTTTCAAAAATACTTTCAATGCCTTTTTCTCAAAAATAAATCCCATTTGGCGCCTTCTCAAGTCGATCGCAAGCCCTTGGCCTGGCTCCCTATTGGCTTCGATCTTTAGTCAACCACCCCGGAGTTTTGTCCGCTCCCCTGTTACTTCTTTCGAGTCCGGTATCGATCTGCCTTCCATGGAGAACACAGACCAAGTACCAGTAGTGCAGCCAGATCTGACGGCAGTCCTAGCTCAGTTCGTGTCCAAGATTGACAACCTCCAGACTGAGGTCCGAGAGATGCAACGAAACCAGGTTCCTATTCCTCAAGAGCCCGAGGCCCTATTACCTTGTGCTATGGGTCCACCCGACCCTATCTGGATGCCTGAAGAATATCAGCACGCTCCACGTGCCCCTCCTGCTAATGGGCCACCGCCTGCCCAGCTTCCGATGCCAAACATTGCCCAGCCTGTGGCTAACCTGCCTATGGTCGTTGATCCAAAAGAGGAGGAGCTGAACAAAGTCAAAGAAGATCTCAAGATGCTCACTAAGAAGTTCGACCAAGTCCTAATCTCTGGGAATTAGATGGACTACACCCACATGTCTCCTTATCCTAAAGCGAGGTTACCCGAGAAGTTAAAGATGCCAAATATCGAGAAATTCGGAGGAAGTGGACCCCCGATTGTTCATCTTCGCAGTTATCACCGTTTAATAACTCTCCTAGGGGCTTCTGAAGAAGTAATGGCCCAATTGTTCCAACAAAATTTGAAGGATAGCGCCCTCCAATGGTTTTTGTCTCTAGAGGAGTCCATAATCCGTAGTTGGGAGGATGTAGCCTGAGAATTCATGTCGCAGTACAAATACAACGAAGAGCTTGAGGTCACCCGTCATGATTTAGAGTTGCTCAAACAGAACCCTGGGGAATTAGTCAGTAACTTCAGGGAACAAGCAACTACCATGACCAATCGGCCATCTAAGGAAGAACAGGTCAACATAGTGAAGAAGAACTTCTTACCCCATGTCCGAGCAACCATGGGAGGACAATACTACCCCCCACTTCCGAGCTCTCAGAGAAGCAGGAGTAGAAATTGAGGAAGGTCTTGCCAAAACAGAAGTTGAACTGAAGAAGGTGTCCGGACAGTTCACCCCCAGAAAATATGATAAGCCAGTCAGTACTGCAGTCTCAACCATCAACAACATCTCTCAACCAACCACCTCATGGGCACTAGAAATCCACCCTGTCCCAATCCGAATAGAATACACCGAGCTCCATGCTCCCCTCTCCAAAGTATACCAGGCCCTGTTAAGTCGAAACCTTATCAAACCCTTGGATCCCCGTCCATTGCCAAATTCACTTCCCAGAAACTTCGAGACCGATGCCCATTGCGCCTTTCACCAAACAGCTGGCCATACCACCGACCAATGCTTCCACCTCTGAAACATAATCCAAGATCTCATTGACCGGGGTATCATCACCCCACCAGCCAAACACTACTCGCAACCCACTCTCGAATCATGCCAATGCCATATTCTTAGAAGAGAACCCAGAATTTGACCCCTCAATTGAAATCACACCAATAAACTCTCCTAAAACTCTTCAAATTTTCCCATACTTCCTCCTACACCCCACTAGCCTCGCTGATCAAGCACTGTCACTCCTTACTAGAGCATGCATCGCTGTCCGTACCCGTTCCAAAAATGGAAGTATGGAATTGTCAGAAGTCCTAAACCAACTCCTAGAGTTCGGGCTGAAATTGCCCTCACAGATGATCATTGATAGCCAGAGGTTCATTACACTGTTCTTGGAAACACATAAATGGGCCCGAGAGTCAGACAGTTGGGTGGTACCAATAGATGAAGTCAGTTTAGATGATGTTGTCCAGATCATGGAAGAATCATTCAGGCAAACCAACAACATTTGCAGTATCACCGAATTACTTGACACTTTAAAGCTATAAGGGCACCTGGTCCCTTCACCCTTACACATCCTCACAGAATGGGAAGACCTGTATGAGGAAGCCGTTGAAGTTGTGGAATGCATTGACTTCACAGGGGAAAACAAAATTGTTGCCACCGGATGGGGGGAATAATTCGAAGATTCAAAGGAAGAGCAGGCTTCAAAAAAAACTGACCCGATATCCAACATGTGTGGGATGATATTATTCGAAGAACTCCTCAAAGAAATAAGAAAGGTGGAAGAACAGCTTGAGATCGATGAAGAAACGGGATTCATGTTTTTCCCTTCTTCAGTAAATCACATGACCAGATCAGGGAGGCATTACCAGATCCAAAGCTCACTACCAGCAAGTGACAAGGGGAAGGGAGTTGAAAACCTTCCTATGCCAGAATTGACCCTCGAGGAGAGTAAGATCCTCAATCAACTGAAGAAAACTCAAGCTAACATCACTCTATGAGGGCTTTTCATGTTTTCCCAACTGCACAGAAATTCTTTAATCAAGCTGCTCACCAGACCCACTGTTCCTCCTTCTACCACACCAAAAGAAGCGGTAAATTTGGTCGGATCCTTGACCTCTACCCGAATGCTATCCTTTTTCGAAGAAGAAATCCCCAAAATTGGGCCAAACCACAATCACGCACTCAACATCTCCGTCGAAGTTATGGGGAAGGTTGTACCACTCTCTCTCGTTGATAATGGGTCCTCTTTGAATGTCTGCCCACTCAGAACCTTCAGATGCTTGGGGCTCAAATAAAATGACCTCGCTCCTACCTCCGCTGCCGTGCATGCCTACGATAATACCCGTCGGGAGGTGATGGGATCCATAAAACTTGTAATAGGGGCTGGACCTATAAACCCTGTCATCGAATTCCAAGTCATAAACATCCCAGCTTGTTTCAACCTGTTGCTCGGATGACCCTGGCTCCACAGTATAAAGGGTGTGTCTTCCTCACTCCATCAGAAATTGAAGTCCTTCACCGATGGGCGAGTCATCACCATCTTGGGTGACGATGACAATGCTGAGGGTGCAAGCACCAGCAATCCAATCCTCGAGATACAACACAGTTCAAATGATATGCTCCTATCAGGATTTCGAGTTGAGCCACCTCTACTCCCGGCAGGGGACGATTTCAAAGAAAGGGTTTGTCCAGAATATGACCCTCATGGCAACGTTAATGTGATTCAGATGTTCAGAAACATGCACTTCATGCCCAGACTGGGGCTAGGGCAAAGACATCAAGGGATACTCGAGCCCATTGAACTGAAGAAAGATTTACCTCCTTGTGGTTTGGGATATCAACCATCAGAACAAGAGCTCAGAATGATCCGCCAATCTCGACCAAAGAGAAGACTAGGCTGCATCCAAACTATCCCAGGAGACTCCTTGAATGGACGATTCATCAAAGATGGCGAAGACTTTCCCGTTTACAGCTTTCCAGAACTATGGTACGCCCATACAGATAAGAAGATGAAGCCTGGAATGGAAATCTTCTTCCAAGACAACTACTCATAGGCTGAGAGTTACCAACACCAAGTGCAGCCACTCATCAAAGATACCGAAGAAACCGAGGAAAGTGACTCCGAAGATTCCTTCAACTTACAGATACTGGGGCTGGCACTCTGCATGGTTCATTCGGGCACTACATCACTGGATCCATCCCGTCTGATTAAAGCTACTGATACACCTCTCCTCAACTGGCATGCTGCGCCAACTCTACCTGTTGAAATCCCACCTAACCCCAATGTTTACCCTATTTCTTCTTCTATTGTCAATACTTGCTCAAATGTAATCAAGACCTCTTTTGATGAGGTTCTCAATGCTATTTTCCCTATCAATGAAATAAACGAAGATTTTGAGTATCTTGTTGTGCCTTACATTAATTGTTTAGATTCTAATCAAACTTTTGATGATGATGATTTTGCAAATGAACAATTCTTAACTGATCTAAATATGGTTAATAACAAACAACATAACCGCGTTCAAGTTAATGAAGATGAGACTATTGTTGTTAACCTCGGTTCTAGTAGCTAGTTGCACGAGATTAGGATAGGGGCCACCCTCGATGAGCACGAGCGCGCATAACTCAAAGAATTCTTAAAGAATTCGTGGATGTCTTCGCATGGTCCTACGACGATTTGCCCGGTATTGATCGTGAAATAGCTCAGCATGAGATCCCTACTCTCCCAGATTACAAGCCGATTAAACAAAGATTGAGAAAGCTCTGCACCGAATGGTCGCTCAAGGTCAAAGAATAGGTGGTCAAATATTTGAATGTGGGCTTCATTCGTGTGATCGAATATCCCACATGGCTAGCCAACATAGTACCTGTGCCGAAATTAGGAGGAAAGGTTCGGATGTGTGTAGACTATCGAGATTTGAATAAAGCCTCTCCAAAAGATGATTATCCGCTACCCAATATCGACATAATCATGGACAACACAACTAGTCAAGCTCTCAAATCATTCATCGACAGGTTTGCCGAATACAACCAAATCAAGATACACCCAAATCATCAAGAAAAAACCGCATTCATCACCCCATGGGGAACCTTTTGCTACACTGTTATACCATTTGGTCTCAAGAATGCTGGGTCTACCTACCATAAGGCTGCTACGACCATCCTGCACGATCTGATTCACAAAGAGGTTGAAGTTTATGTGGATGATATGATTATCAAATCTAAAACAAGAGAAGGTCATGACCCTGCTCTACGAAAGTTCTTCGAACGACTGCGGAAGTATCAGATGAGACTCAATCCACAAAAATGCGTCTTCGGTGTTACAAAGGGAAAACTCTTAGGATTCATGGTCAGTGAGAAGGGGATAGAAGCAGATCCTGCCAAGCTAAAAGCCATACTTGAGATGCCACCTCCCCGAACAGAGAAGGAAGTTCGAGGTTTCCTTGGGAAATTATAATACATCAGCCGGTTCATCAGCCAAATAACCTCCACCTGCGAACCTATCTTTAAGCTCCTACGAAAGGATTCAACCAAGGTTTGGAATGAGGCCTACCAAGAAGCTTTTGATCGAATCAAATAATATCTAACCCAACCTCCGGTACTCATGCCACCACAGCCTGGTCTCCCCTTGCTCCTATACCTAACCATAACCGACACTGCAGCTGGAGCTTTGCTAGCCCAATACCTTGAGGATTCCCGCAAAGAAAGAGTCATCTATTATGCCAGTCACAAATTGGTTGGGTACGAGGTCAACTATACTGCTTTGGAAAAGGCATGTGTCGCGCTCGTCGGGGTCACCCAAAAGTTGCGACACTACATGCTTGCCTTCCCCATAAAGCTCATATCCCGAATGGATCCCATCAAATACCTGCTTGAGAAACCCGCCTTATCCATCCGAATGGCCCGATGGTTGATGCTCCTAGCCGAGTTCGATATTGTGCACGTTAAACAGAAAGCCATGAAAGGAAGCGCCATCTCTGACTACCTCGTGGATTACCCCGTAGAAGAAGCTAATGTTTGGATCTCTGAATTCCCAGATGATAATATCCTTTGTACTGCCCAAGACAACTTCCGATGGTAAATGTTCTTTGACGGCGCTGCTAACAAAAAGAGGTACGGCATTAGGATACTCCTGATTGCCCCCGATGACTCTCATACTCCCATCGCCATCAAGTTGAATTTCCCCTGCACCAATAACATGACTGAATACAAGGCTTGCACGATAGGCCTCAAAGTTGGTCTCCAGAAAGGTATTCAATGTCTAGATGTCTACGGGGATTCTGCCCTCATCATAGGTCAAGTGCTCAGAAAGTGGAAAGTTAAGGACGAAAAACTCCAACCCTTCCATGCCCACCTAGAAGAACTGGCCTCCTAATTCCAAGACATCACCTTCCATTACTTGCCCCGAGTAAAGAATAATCTAGCCGATGCCCTTGCTACCTTGGCCTCCATGGTCGACATGCCCGAAGGAATAACAATGACCCCCTTCCTAGTTCAAAAGCAAGACAAACCAACCCATTACTACCACATTGATCTCGTCACCACAGAAGATCCCAAGTTAGTCAACTACTGGTACTATGATATTTGGTGCCTCCTCAAGCATGGTAGGTATCCCGAGGGTTCCAATGAGAATGCCCGAGCAACCCTCCGAAGACTGGCCTCCCAGTACATCATCTGTCATAAAGCACTGCTCGAAAGAAATTTTGATGGAACTCATTTGCACTGTATCGCAAGGGCTGACATTGAAAAGATAATGCAGAAGATCCACAATGAAGAATGCAGGCCCCACATGAACGGTCACATGCTTGCCAAGAAAATCATCCGACAAGGCTACTACTGGACCACCATGACCCAGGATTGCACCGCCTATATTTGAAGATGCCCCAAATGCCAACAGTTCTCCAATCTCCAACATCTACCTCCGCGAGAATTATACAACATAACTTCTACTTAGCCGTTCTCCACCTGGGGTATCGACATCATAGGGAAGGTTACACCAAAGGTTTCAAATGGGCATGAGTTCATCCTAGTTGCCATTGATTACTTCACGAAATGGGTCGAAGCTGAGTCATACGCAGTATTAATTGCCAAGAAAGTGGCCAAATTCATCAAGAATAACATTATCTACCGATATGGGGTCTCGCCCGAGTTAGTGTCAGATAACGGGTTGCACTTCGAGGCAGAAGTCACAGAAGTAGTCAATGAGTATGGGATTCAGAGACACAAATCTTCTCCCTACCGACCTCAGACCAATGGTGCAGTCTAAGCCGCCAATAAGAACCTCAAAGCCATCATCAGCAAAATGACCAAAAGTTGTCGGGATTGGGCTGACCGAATCCCATACGCGCTCTGGTGCTACCGGACCTCAATCCGAACATCTACTGGGGATACCCCTTACTCTCTTTGTAGACACCCCATTCTGTTACCCCTTAAACTCTCCTTGGGTCTCTAGCACCTCTCTTCATCACTACCTACCCAGGTCATACCCCGAGTACTGACCTAGAAGCCATCGGGCACCCCCCAGGCTCCGTTTGACGAAAAGTCAAACTCTTCAGTTAAACCGAGGCTAAATGAATCTTCAAAGGGCACTGAAACCCCTTTACAACAGTCCGTCCCGTGCACTATTCTGACTTACCATGCGAACGAACCATCCGTTTTTCTCCGAAGGGTCACCGAATGCTTCCAGGGCCCGGTTGACAAAAGTCAACTCCCCGAACCGGGTCAAACTCTTTGGAATGTCGAAGTACATCTCCTAACCTTTCTAACGGTCCTCCCCGTGCACGATTCAGACTTACCATGCGGACGAACGATCCGTTTGCGTCCGAACAATTCCTCGTCCAATGGACTGACAAACGCTTCTGAGCCACATTTGACCCAAAGTCAACTTCCAAACTCGGGAGCAGTCCAAAGGACTTTCAAAGGTCTCTGAATTACCTTTCCAACAGTTTGCCCCGTGCGCGATTCGAATCAACGGTTTGCATTCGGCAGCCGATTTTCTGAAAAGGCCTGAAAAGTACTACCAAACGGCAGGTTGCCAACCCTGCCTGTCAGTAGGTGCCGATAGGCAGTACCAGGGGTACGCCGATCGGCAGTCCCCTGGGCCTATAAAAGGAGACCTTGGCTTCATTTTCAAGGGGAGCTCAGGTCAGAAGCAGATCACTCCCAGAAAACCCCGAAAACCTCTCTCGAAGTCAGCGTGATTTCCACATCCAAATCCACTTTTTACCTCCACTTTTCATCACCTTTTTCATCAAATTTGGCGAATTAACCATCCTCCATCATCATCCAAGTGCAAGGGCTGCTCTCCAACCTTCAAGAACAAGCTCAAGATCTCCAAGAAGGTCCAATTTTCTCAACTCTCTCTTTAAATTCCCATAAATTTGCAATAACTTGTTTTATTACTTAGCACTTTTATTCTCTCGTTTCACATATTTTAATATACTTTTTATCTAGTATTATTGCACATCTCTTATTTTCATATAAATAAAAACCCCAAAAATAAGAAAAAGAGTGTTTACTCATAAATTCCAAGCGGGAATTCTCACACTTTCCTTACACCTTTCTCACAACTAAAACACTTTTTACACTCACAGACACAAATAAGAGAAGTCCCCGGTTGGATTTATGGGTTAAACCCCACCCCTCGTTTGCATGCGAACTACGTGGACTTTGATGCCTTTATAGGCTACGTAGGCGTCTCGGGGTAAAACCCGAGATTCGAGTCCTTTATTCTTACTTTTTATCTCATTTTCTATTTTCTCTAAACCCAATCTTCTTATATTCTATACATTTTTTCTTCGTACCGTATTATTCCACATGCGTTATCGTTCCATTACAACGATTAACGTAAGGGTAATTGCGCAAATCCTATTTTCTACATTATTTTTACATTCCTACGGATGACTCGCTTTATCTCTTCCGTGATACAAGTCGAGGATTCCTATCTATACTATATATACACATGCACACATATCACGGGCAAAATAAAGGAATATAACAAAATCCATGAGAGACCGTAAGGGCAAAATGGGTGCCTAACACCTTCCCATTTCGTAACTTAGCCTCCGGACCCTTCACGAATCATTTTGGTTTCGTAAGTATCAGTATGTCGTTGGATGCCGTCCTTCGGGATGGCTTCCCCTTTTCTTTTGTCTATTTTGAGTAAAATAGACTGGCGACTCTAAATCTCTCTACATTTTCACACCTCACAAATTGACGCCGACCGAAGCGCTCCTGAGAGGGACGCGTGGGACCTAGGATCCTCCCGCATTAATCACGCACCGTGCCGCAACGAGGATCGGGGATGGCCACAGTGGCGACTCCGCTGGGGATTATCTATTTTGAGGGATAGATTCTATTTACATGGATGTTATACTTGTTTATATTCCCCCCCATTTCGCATGTTCCCCCTTTTCCATGTGTACCCCATGCTCATATTTCTATTCACACACTTGTAGAAAATTCTCCATGTACACTTCACACCACGTGCACCTAGGATCACATATATCCATATGTTGCACGCATCACCCATCCATACTTGGTGAACCTTTGGTACTTGTACTTTGCTCCCTGTTTGGCATAATCAAGAAAGGCATTCTCATCATAAGATACTAATAAGAGAATCATGCATGATTCACATGACACCACCAAAGAGCATTGTTATTGACCAAATTTTACCTAGTAACTGGAGGGTCACTTCGTAATGGGCGCTGGTCCGACAGGGCGCAGTTAGCCTAAGCGATATGACTCTCACCTCCCATTGGCCAAGTACCTTCGACGTATATCGAACGGTTCCCCCGCATCGTACCGCTTGATCGAAGTCATGACGGGAGGTATATCGCAGGGAACTCGTTCACGTATGCCGAGTATATCGAATTCGCTCTCACATGTACTGTCCCCACGAGGTATATAGTGAGGCAATTCACGTACACTCAGGTATATCAAATGGCTTGTCCACACGTACCGACTGCCCGCAAGAGCAAGACGTATATCGTGGAAGTCACGCCAAAGGGGGGAACCCATTCCAATTCACCCAACCAACTGCATACCCGCATATAGGCGTCAAACCTATGACACACATGTTAGATTGCCGGTTTCAACTCGAAACTCTGCTGAAATTCCGAGTCGGCCTACCGCCCAAATTTTCGCGCATTTTTAAAATGGGACCCTGTCCATGAGCCTGGTCACAAGTCCAACCATACTTTTGCATATATTACAAACCCCATTTTTCCAGGTTCGGGTCCCGTCCGGCATTTTATTTTTGCATTTAGGAGAATTTAATACAAGTGAGAATATAATAATCTTAATAATCATGCTGATACCGTCTCCCAAAAACATTTCCCCCCTCTATATTCAAAAAAAAATAAATAATCCAAAAGCATTCTTCCTTCCTTATCAAAAAAAAAAATATTCAAAAATACTTTGACTCTCCATTCCTTTTTCTCAAAAATAAATCCCATTCTACGCCTTCTCAGGTCGATCGCACGCCCTTGGCCTGGCTCCTTATTGGCTTCGGTCTTCAGTCAAATCACCCCAAAATTCTGTTCGTTCCCCTGTTACTTCTTTAGAGTCCGGCATCCATCTGCCTTCCATGGAGAACACAGAACAAATACCAGTTGTGCAGTCGGATCTGACGGCAGTCCTAGCTCAGCTCGTGTCCAAGATTGACAACCTCCAGACTGAGGTTTGAGAGATGCAACGAAACCAGGTTCCTATTCCTCAAGAGCCCAAGGGACTATTCCCTCGTGCTATGGGTCCACCCGACCCCATCTGGATGCTTGAAAAATATCAACACGCTCCACGTGCCCCTCCTGCTCATGGTCCGTAGCCCGCCCAGCTTTCGATGCCGAACCTTGCTTAGCCTGAGGCTAATTTACCTATGGTCATTGATCCAAAAGAGGAAGAGTTGAACAAAGTCAAAGAAGATCTCAAGATGCTCACTAAGAAGTTCGACCAAGTCCGAATCACTGGGAATTACATGTAATACACCCATATGTCTCCTTATCCTAAAGCAAGGTTACCCGAGAAGTTCAAGATGCCAAATATCGAGAAATTTGGAGGGAGTGGCCCCCCGATTGTCCATCTTCGTAGTTATCACCGTTCCATAACTCTACTAGGGGATTTTGAAGAAGTAATGGCCCAATTATTTCAGCAAACTTTGAAGGATAGCGCCCTCCGATGGTTTTTGTCTCTCGAAGAATACAGAATCCGTAGCTGGGAGGATGTAGCTCGAGAATTCATGACGCAGTACAAATACAATAAAGAGCTAAAGGTCACCCGCCGTGACTTAGAGCTGCTCAAACAAAACTCTGTGGAATCAGTCAGTAATTTCATAGCCCGATGGAGGGAAAAAGCAGCTACCATGACCAATCAGCCATCCGAGGAAGAACAAGTCAACATAGTGAAGAAGAATTTCTTGCCCCATGTCTGAGCAACCATGGGAGGACAGTACTACCCCCACTTTCGAGCCCTCAGAGAAGCGGAAGTAGAAATCGAGGAAAGTCTTGCCAAAACAGAAATTGAACCGAAGAAGGTGTCCGGATAGTTCACCCCCAGAAAATATGACAAGACTGTCTGTGCCGCAATCTCAACCATCAACAATATCTCTCAACTAACCACCTCATGGGCACCAGAAAGCCGCCCTGTCCCAGTCCGAAGAGAATACACTGAGCTACATGCTCCCCTCTCCAAAGTCTACCAGGCCCTGTTAAGCCGAATCCTTATCAAACCCCTGGATCCCCGTACATTACCCAATTCACTTCCCAGAAACTTCAAGACCGATGCCCATTGCGCCTTTCACCAAACAGCTGGCCATACCACCGACCAATGCTTCCACCTCCGAAACATAATCCAAGATCTCATTGACCGGGGTACCATCGCCCCACCAGCCAATCCTAAGCCAAACACTACTCACAACCCCCTCCCGAATCATGCCAATGCCATCTTCTTAGAAGAGAACCCAAAATTCGACCTCTCAACTCAAATCATACCCATACACTCTCCTAAACCTCTTCAAATTTTGCCATACTTTCTCCTACACCCCACTAGCCTCGCTGATCAGGAACTGTCACTCCTTACTAGAGCATGCATTGCTGTCCGTACCCGTTCCAGAAATGGAAGTATGGAATTGTCAGAAGTGTTAAATGAACTCCTGGAATTCGGGCTGAAATTGCCCTCACAAGTGAGTATCGATTGTCAGAGGTTCAGTACGCTGTTTTTGGAAGCACGAAAATGGGCCCGAGAATCAGATAGTTGGGTGGTACCAACTAATGAAGTCAGCTTAGAAGATATTGTCCAGATCATGGCGGAAGTATTCAGGCAAACCAACAACATTTGCAGTATCACCGAATTACTTGGCACTTTGAAGCTACAAGGGCACCTGGTCCTTTCACCCCTACACATCCCCAAAGAATGGGAAGACATGTATGAGGAGGCCGTTGAAGTTATGGAATGCATTGACTTCACAGGGTAAAACAGAATTGTTATCACCGGATGGGGGGAAGAATTCGAAGATTCAAATGAAGAGCAAGCTTCAGAAAAAGCTGGCACGATAGCCGACATATGCGGGATGATATCATTCGAAGAACTCCTCGGAGAGATAAACAAGGCGGAAGAACAGCCTGAGGTCGATGAGGAAACGGGATTCATGTTTTTCTCTTCTTCAGTAAATCACATGACCAGATCAGGGAGGCATTACAAGATCTCAAGCTCACTACCAGCAAGTGACAAGGGGAAGGGCGTTGAAAACCTTCTTATGCCAGAAATGACCCTCCAGGAGAGCAAGATCCTCGATCAACTGAAGAAAACTCAAGCTAACATCACTCTATGGGGTCTTTTCATGTCTTCCCAGCTGCACATAGATGCTTTAATCAAGCTGCTCATAGGGCCCACAGTTCCTCCTTCTACCACATTAGAGGAAGCGGTAAATTTGGTCGGATCCTTGACCTCCACCCGAATGCTGTCCTTTTCCGAAGAAGAAATCCCCAAATTTGGACCAAACCACAATCACGCACTCAACATCTCCGTCGAAGTTATGGGGAAGGTTGTACCACTCTCTCTCATTGATAATGGGTCCGCCTTAAATGTCTGCCCATTAAGAACCTTCAGATGCTTGGGACTCAAAGAAAGTGACCTCACCCCTACCTCAGCTGCCGTACATGCCTACGATAATACCCGTCGGGAGGTGATGGGATCCATAAAACTTGTAATAGGGGCTGGACCTATAAATCCTATCATCGAATTCCAAGTCATAGACATCCCAGCCTGTTTCAACCTGTTGCTCGGAAGACCCTGGCTCCACAGTATAAAGGGTGTGTCTTCCTCACTCCATCAGAAATTGAAGTTCTTCGCTAATGGACGAGTCATCACCATCTTGGATGACGACGACAATACCAAGGGTGCAAGCACCAGCAGTCCAATCCTCGAGATACAGCACGGGTCAAATGATATGCCCCTATCAGGATTCCGAGTTGAGCCACCTCTACTCCCGGCAGGGGACGATTTCAAAGAAAGGGTTTGTCCAGAATACGACCCTCATGGAAACGTCAATGTGATTCAGATGTTCAGGAATATGCACTTCATGCCCGGACTAGGGCTAGGGAAAAGACAACAAGGGATACTCGAGCCCCTTGAACTGAAGAAAGCTTTCCATCCTTGTGGCTTGGGATATCAGCCATCAGAATAAGAACTCAGAACGATCTGCCAATCTCGACCAAAGAGAGGACTAGGCTGCATCCAGATTATCCGAGGAGACTCCTTGAATGGACGATTCATCAAAGAGGGCGAAGACTTCTCCTTTTGCGGCTTTCCAGAACCTTGGTATGACCATACAGATAAGAAGATGAAGCCTGGAATGGAGATCTTTTTCCAAGACAACTACTCATGGGTCGAGAGTTACCAACACCAAGTGCCACCACTCATCAAAGATACCGAGGAAACTGAGGAAAGTGACTCCGAAGACTCCTTCAACTTGCAGACATTGGGGTTGGCACTCTGCATGGTTCACTCAGGCACTGCATCACTGAATCCATCCCATCTGATCAAAGCTGCTGATACACCTCTCCTCAACTGGCATGCTACGCCAACTCTACCTGTTGAAATCCCACCTAACCCCAATGTTTACCCTATTTCTTCTTCTGTTGTCTATCCTGACTCAAATGTAATCGAGACCTCTTTTGATGAGGTTCTCAATGCTGTTTTCCCTATCAATGAAATAAACGAAGATTTTGAGTATCTTGATGTGCCTTACATTAATTGTTTAGATTCTAATCAAACTTTTGATGATGATGATTTTGAAAATGAAAAATTCTTAATTGATCTAAATATGGTTAATAACAAACAACATAACCGCGTTCAAGTTAATGAAGATGAGACTATTGTTGTTAACCTCGGTTCTAGTAGCTAGTTGCACGAGATTAGGATAGGGGCCACCCTCGATGAGCACGAGCGCGCACAACTCGAAGAATTCTTAAAGAATTCGTGGATGTCTTCGCATGGTCCTACGACGATATGCCCGGTATTGATCCTGAAATAGCTCAGCATGAGATCCCCACTCTCCCAGATTACAAGCCGGTTAAATAAAAGTTGAGAAAGCTCCACACCAAATGGTCGCTCAAGGTCAAAGAAGAGGTGGTCAAACAGTTTAACGTGGGCTTCATTCGTGTGATCGAATATTCCACGTGGCTATCCAACATAGTACATGTGCCGAAATTAGGAGGAAAGGTTCGGATGTGTGTAGACTATCGAGATTTGAACAAGGCCTCCCCAAAAGATGATTATCCGTTACCCAATATCGACATGATCGTAGACAACACATCCAATCATGCTCTCAAATCATTCGTCGACGGGTTTTACGGATACAACCAAATCAAGATGCACCCGAATCAACAAGAAAAAACTGCATTCATCACCCCATGGGGAACCTTTTGCTACACTGTTATGCCATTCGGTCTCAAGAATGCTGGGGCTACCTACCAGAGGGTCGATACAACCATCCTGCACGATCTGATTCACAACGAGGTTGAAGTTTATGTGGATGATATGATTATCAAATCCAAAACTAGAGAAGGTCATGCTCCTGCTCTGCGAAAGTTCTTCGAACGACTGCGGCAGTATCAGATGAGACTCAATCCACAGAAATGCGTCTTTGGCGATACAAAGGGAAAACTCTTAGGATTCATGGTCAGTGAGAAGGGGATAGAAGCAGATCCTACCAAATTAAAATCCATACTTGAGATGCCACCTCCCCGAACAGAAAATGAAGTCCGAGTTTTCCTTGGGAAATTACAATACATCAGTCGGTTCATCAGCCAGCTAAGCTCCACCTACGAACCTATCTTTAAGCTCCTACGAAAGGATTTAACTAAGGTTTGGAACGAGGCCTGCCAAGAAGCTTTTGACCAAATAAAACAATACCTAACCCAACCTCCAGTACTCATGCCACCATAGCCTGGTCTCCTTTGCTCCTATACCTAACCATAACTGACACTGCAGCTGGGGCTTTTCTAGCCCAATACTTGGAGGATTCCCATAAAGAAAGAGCCATCTATTATGCCAGTCGAAAATTGGCTAGGTACGAGGTCAACTACGCTGCTTTGGAAAAAGCATGTGTCGCGCTCGTCTGGGTCGCCCAAAAGTTGCGACACTACATGCTCGCTTTCCCTATCAAGCTCATATCCCGAATGGATCCCATCAAATACCTGCTTGAGAAACCCGCCTTATCCAGCCGAATGGCCCGATGGTTGATGCTGCTAGCCGAGTTCGATATTGTGTACATCACACAGAAAGCCATGAAAGGAAGAGCCATCTCTGACTACCTTGCGGATTACCCCGATGGTTGATGCTGCTAGCCGAGTTCGATATTGTGTACATCACACAGAAAGCCATGAAAGGAAGAGCCATCTCTGACTACCTTGCGGATTACCCCGTAGAAGAAGCTAATGTCTGGATCTCTGAATTCCCAGATGAGAATATCCTTTTCACTTCCTAAGACAACTTCCGATGGCAAATGTTCTTTGACGGCGCAGCTAACAAGAAGGGGTACGACATTGGGATACTCCTGATTGCCCCAGATGACTCTCATACTCCCATCGCCATCAAGTTGAATTTCCCCTGCACTAATAACATGACTGAATACGAGGCATGCACGATAGGCCTCAAAGTTTCTCTCCAGAAAGGTATTCAATGCCTAGATGTCTATGGAGATTCTTCCCTCATCATAGGTCAAGTGCTCAGAAAGTGGAAAGTCAAGGACGAAAAACTCCAACCCTTCCATGCCCACCTAGAAGAACTGGCCTCCCAATTCCAGGACATCACCTTCCATTACTTGCCCCGAGTAAAGAATAATCTAGCCGATGCCCTCGCTACCTTGGCCTCTATGGTCGACATGCCCAAAGGAATAACAATGACCCCCTTCCTAGTTCAAAAGCAAGACAAACTAACCCATTGCTACCACATTGAGCTCGACACCATAGAAGATCCTGAGCTAGTCAACTACTGGTACTATGATATTTGGTGACTCCTCAAGCATGGTAGGTATCCCGAGGGTTCCAACAAGAATGACCGAGAAACCCTTCGAAGACTAGCCACCGAGTACATCATCTGTCATAAAGCACTGCTCAAAAGAAATTTCGATGGAACTCATTTGCACTGTATCGCAGGGGCTGACATTGAAAAGATAATGCAAAAGATCAACAGCGGGGAATGCGGGCCTCACATGAACGGTCATATGCTTGCCAAGAAAATCATCTGACAAGGCTACTACTGGACCACCATGGCCCAGGATTGCACCGCCTACGTTCGGAGATGCCCTAAATGCCAACAGTTCTCCAATCTCCAACATCTACCTCCATGAGAATTGTACAACATGACTTCTCCCTGGCCGTTCTCTACCTGGGGTATCGACATCATAGGGAAGGTTGCACCAAAGCCTTTAAATGGGCATGAGTTCATCCTAGTTGCCATTGATTACTTCACCAAATGGGTCGAAGCTGAGTCATACGCAATATTAAATGCCAAGAAGGTGGCCAAATTCATCAAGAAAAACCTCATCTGCCGATATGGGGTCCCGCACGAGCTAGTGTCAGATAACGGGTTGCACTTCGAGGCAGAAGTCATAGAAGTAGTCAACAAGTATGGGATTCAGAGACACAAATCTTCTCCTTACCGGGCTCAGACCAATGGTTCCGTTGAAGCCGCCAACAAGAAGCTCAAAGCCATCATCAGTAAGATGACCAAAAGCTATCAGGATTGGGCCGATCGAATCCCATACGCCCTCTCGGGCTACCGGACCTCAATTCAAACATCTACTGGGGCTACCCCTTACTCTCTAGTCTACGGCATGGAAGCTGTCCTACCCGTGGAGCTGGAGATACCCTCGCTGCGCGTCATGCTTAAAGGCAAAATCAGCGAGGAAGACTGGCGGCAAAGCCGTCTTGACCAACTGACCCTCCTGGACGAAAGGAGATTGAAGGATCTATACCACATACAAGGGTACCATCGCCGAATAGCGCGTTCATTCAATAAGAGATTCAGGGACCGCGGTGTCCGAGAAGGGGATTTAGCCCTCAAGGAGATAAGAGAACCCATCTGGGACCCTAAAGGAAAATTCAAGCCCAATTGGAGCGGCCCTTACATCGTGAAGAAAATCTTGTCTGGCGGTGCCGCCATGCTCACTGACCTAGATGGGGAGGAAATGGCTCGTCCAGTCAACCTGGATCGTCTAAAAAAGTTCTACCCCTAGCCCAAAATGTCGACGTGCTACGACTCTTTTCGTCTCCATTCTATTCTTAAAAAAAAAAAAAAAAACTCTCCGTTTCCCTCTACGGGACTACCCCTCAAGAAGTCAGAATGACCTTCTCTCTTGGCATCCAAACCATTCAGGGTCTCTGCCAGTATCACCGCCGCAGGGTTACGACGGTATGACATCCATGAAGTAATGGCTGCAAGTTGTGGGTCCACCAGTAGCTCCCCAGTCACCAGCAGCACTTTTGAAACCAGGCCTAGAGCAACGGCTCTAGCATAGCCAGCATCACCTACTTCCCGTAAATGCACAGACTACAACACCGCCGGGAGGGAGATCATTCCTCCTACAACCAATGATCTGGCCGTCGAAGGCGAAATACGAAAAAGCCCGGCCAATAAATCCCTGGGAGAACGGGAAAATTCGAGCAGAGCTGGAGCAAGACTAGGATTTACACCCAGCATGGCAGAAAATTCCTCGTAGGTAGGACAAACTTCATCTAAACCAAAGCGGAATACATGGTCTTCGGGGTACCAAAATTGTACCTCCGCCATCAGCACGTTCCACTCAATAGGCTGATTACGCCAGAAGGAGACTCGACGCATGTTGAAAGCATCATAGTCAATTTTATAAGAGCACATTGCTTCCAAGGCTTCGAGGTAGTTGGCAAACTCAATGCTACCTTGCAAGACTAAGAGATAGTAGACAAGTGAATAAGAATGTGGAGGTGTGATGAAAAACACTCCACCCTTAGCTCTTTTTATACTTGAGAAACCCTCACAAAAGACATAATCCCTGCAGAAATCGAAGGAAATCCTACCCCACAAGGTACAAAGGCTGAAGAGAGTACCGATCAAAACTTTGAAATTGAAGGGACTGGACTGAACTGCCGATAGGCAGGACAGGGTGCTTGCCGATCGGCAACCCCCTATTTTTAGAAATTCCCCTTTTCCCTCTTTTGTCAAATCAGAAAACACAATAAAAATAATTTGATATTCTCAAACAGAATTTCAAATCCCTTTCCCTCTTTATATAAATTTCCACTTTAATTAAAACTATCTTTCAAAAATTCCAAAAATATTCCTTTTTACGGTCTTAACAGCAAAGTAAAAAGCGCACATGCATTCATTCATCAATTAATAAAAGATAAATAAAAAACTACATTGCATTGCACGTATATGGTTTCTCTGTGTTACATCAAGTTGTGCAGGAAAAGAAGAAAAAAAAGCAAAAAACAACGGGACTCAGCCCGAACCCACATCCTTTCTCTCTCTCACTCATCTACCCTAGCTTTCCTCTCTCTAAAAGCTTCCACCCCTGCGATGTGCTCTCTTTCCCCTATGACGAGACAATGCGCCCCCACTACCCGAGCCAGAGTCTTCCCCGGACGAGGCTGACGGCACCAAGCAAGAAGGAACAGGGACAACATCCCGAATATGGCGGTCGCTGATGATATCCAGTCTCTGATGTCACTCAGCCAAGTGGTCGACACCCGGACTTGCTGCAAGGAAAAGGCAGAATCAGTATCAAGCGGGAAAGATCAAAAGAAATCAAAAAGAGTAAAAGGACCGAAAGGTTTACCGCAGGACGAAGGACCTCCTCTGTCAAACCCAGCTCCTCCGGATCCATCGCAAGGGGACGGTGCAGCATCGACACTATCCCTCCATCAGCTCCCCGAATGTTATACGAAGGAGTGTGCAACCGCACGAAAGGAACCTCTGAAGTCTCCGCCGCAGATGTCGACGGACCGCCGCCAGTGTGGGTGGACCCCAATGGTCGACTTGAACCCGCAGGAGGGAAGGGCAAGGCATCATATATGATGGGCATCATCAACCAGCTCGTCACAAAGTCAATATAGTCATACAGAACAGCCGTATCAGTGTACAACGAGTAGGACTCGCCGATCATCGCCGCGAACCTCGCATCCTCCGGCAGCAACCGCTCCCGCCTCATAGACATAAGTGGCTACGCAGGTGGCACCACCACCTCCCCCTTAGCAATCTGCCGAGCCACCCTCTCCCCGAGATACCAGGAATGGTCGAACTCATGCGCCAACAAATGCCTCATCTGCGCGTTCACCACAGTCATCCCCGTATCCTGAACGGCAGTCCCCCAAGGATAAAAAGTCACCTGAAAGTCCCCAAGCAGGCATAAGTCAGCACAGAATCAAAGCATGCAAAGGTCAAGACTGAAGAGGAAAAGAATCTTACCCTACCACTAGTCAGGCCATTCAAGACCTGGCGCACCGCCTCCAGGGAGAGAGATCCCTTCGACTGCCGATTGGCCTTCCGCCACCGATACAACCAGCAGAAGTCTCCAACAGTCTCATCCTTCAGAGCAATCAATTGGGTATTGCACCCAATCACCTCATAGAACCACGTCTGCCAAAGGATAAAAAGTCTCAGTCAAGAAGAGATGCATGAAAGGAAAATGCAAATGCATGAAAGGAAAATGCACAAAATAAATAATACCTCAAGGAGATACATGTCTCCAGTGAAAGTCTGCCGGCAGCACCGGCTGAATGCATCCAAAGAGAAGTAAAGGGTCGCCAAAGTCAGGCTCCCCCAATCATAGAAAGGGATGTTAGAAAACATCCTCAAGTATGGAAAAAACCACAAATGGATGACATCGCCACTCGACGCCACCATGAAGCCCCCCAACACCAACAAGATAAATAGCCGGGCCATCTGCCTCACCTGTAGCCCGTCCTCCGCATCAATCTCCCTGCCCAACAAAACATCCTTCAGCAGAGATAGCTGGATAGAATCCCTAGAGACTATCCTCCCTACGTCACCAAGCGCCACGCGCACCGCCTCCGGCCTCACCCGCAAAGAGCGATCCACCTCTATCTGCTCCCCGTCACAATCCATCCCCAGCAGCTGCTGCACATCTATGGGAGTCACCGTCATCTCCCCAAAGCCGAAATGGAAGGTGTGAGTAGTATCCCACCACCTCTCCCCCAAAGAACATAAGACCGCTATCGAACGAGGCATCTCATCCAGCGTAGACCCCGCTGATGATACCATCCAGCGCACCACGAGTGGAAGATGCTCCCAAACATCCTTAAGCCCCGTCGTCCCGCGGGCACGCATGTTCTTCAAAGAGACATCAGACTGTCAAAAAAAAAATCTTGTCAAAATCTAAAGGAAAAAAGGAAATCATCAAGAAAAATGCCAAAGGTCATTCTACTCACATAACCGCCAGGGCTCACCACCTTTGAAGAGCGATGACGTGACGGCTCCCGCAGCAAGGTCCGCTCATCCGCAACCGGCTCGAATGCATCGAAAGAATTCTCATTCCCCAAAGCAAGAGGCGCTCGGTCCCTCCACTCCACGTTCGCCCAATCATCAACAGTCAACCACTCCCTGTGGATTGCAGTGCTAACAAAAAAGGCCATTCTCTCGAAGTCGGAATGCAAGAACAATTCGCAAAGAGAAATCGCAGAAAGAGAGAAAGCAAGAAGCTGTGAAAAAAGAAGGGGGATTCGCCCCCTTTATATAGGATGCCAAGGGTCATGCTGATCGGCATTGACCCATCCCCCACCGATCGGCACTGCCTCTTTACCTTCCCGAGGCAGCCCAAAAGTCCGTGCCACTGTCGAATGGCACCCCTCAGCCTATGCCGACCGGCACCCTCCTTAAAATTCCGTACAAAAATTCCCAGAAAATGCCAAAAAATCCTGAAAAATCCTCAGAAAATTCTTAAAAATCCTAAGAGGGATTTAAAACGTTTTCATCAAGAAAATTTTGCACTCCTTCAGGCGAAATATCTTTTTCCCAATGGAACCCACAAAAGCCAAGCGAATGACCTCTCGAACAATGCATCCGAACCACCTAATCACCTCCTTAGCAGAGTTTACAGCATTAAACTAGTCGTCTCCCCCGCAATCAGCTCCTCAGCTCAAATGAAAGATACAAAGTCTCCCCAGCCATTGGCTACACAGGGCGAAACTATATCGCATGGTAATTTCCCCCAGCGGAATTCAGAAAAATCACTTGCCCCAGGCGATCTCTCCCAAAGGACGATCCAAATCTTCCCCAGCTCATTCACTGTTCCCCAGCAGAACCTTAAAACCAATTCTTATCCCCAACGGAACCTCAAATCCAATTCTTATCCCTAGCAGGAAATGCGACCACTCTTAGGTCAGAATTGACCTCGGTCTTGGATCGTCACCTGAGTTAGGTCAGAATTGACCTCGGTCCTCGGTCGTCACCACTCTTAGGTCAGAATTGACCTCGGTCTTGGATCGTCACCTGAGTTAGGTCAGAATTGACCTCGGTCTTTGGTCGTCACCACTCTTAGGTCAGAATTGACCTCGGTTTTGGATCGTCACCTGAGTTAGGTCATAATTGACCTCGGTCCTCGGTCGTCACCACTCTTAGGTCAGAATTGACCTCGGTCTTGGATCGTCACCTGAGTTAGTTTAAAATTGACCTTGGTCCTCGGTCGTCACCACTCTTAGGTCAGAATTGACCTCGGTCTTGGATCGTCACCTGAGTTAGGTCAGAATTGACCTCGGTCCTCGGTCGTGACCACTCTTAGGTCATAATTGACCTCGGTCTTGGATCGTCACCTGAGTTAGGTTAGAATTGACCTCGGTCCTCGGTCGTCACCAGTCTTAGGTCAGAATTGACTTCGGTCTTGGATCGTCACCTGAGTTAGGTCAAAATTGACCTCGGTCCTCGATCGTCACCACTCTTAGGTCAGAATTGACCTCGGTCTTGGATCCTCACCTGAGTTAGGTTAGAATTGACCTCGGTCCTCGATCGTCACCACTCTTAGGTCAGAATCGACCTCGGTCTTGGATCGTCACCTGAGTTAGGTCAGAATTGACCTCGGTCCTCGATCGTCACCACTCTTAGGTCAGAATCGATGTCGGTCTTGGATCGTCACCAGAGTTAGGTCAGAATTTGACCTCGATCCTCGGTCGTCACCACTCTTAGGTCAGAATTGACCTCGGTCTTGGATCGTCACGTGAGTTAGGTCAGAATTGAACTCAGTCCTCGGTCGTCACCACTCTTAGGTCAGAATTGACCTCGGTCTTGGATCGTCACCTGAGTTAGGTCAGAATTGACCTCGATCCTCGGTCGTCACCACTCTTAGGTCAGAATTGACCTCAGTCTTGGATCGTCACCTGAGTTAGGTCAGAATTGACCTCGGTCCTCGGTTGTCACCACTCTTAGGTCAGAATTGACCTCGGTCTTGGATCGTCACCTGAGTTAGGTCAGAATTGACCTCGATCCTTGGTCGTCACCACTCTTAGGTCAGAATTGACCTCGGTCTTGGATCGTCACCTGAGTTAGGTCAGAATTGACCTCGATCCTTGGTCGTCACCACTCTTAGGTCAGAATTGACCTCGGTCTTGGATCGCCACCTGAGTTAGGTCAGAATTGACCTCGGTCCTCGGTCGTCACCACTCTTAGGTCAGAATTGACCTCGGTCTTAGATCGTCACCTGAGTTGGGTCAGAATTGACCTCGATCCTCGATCGTCACCACTCTTAGGTCAGAATTGACCTCGGTCTTGGATCGTCACCTGAGTTAGGTCAGAATTGACCTCGATCCTCGGTCGTCACCACTCTTAGGTAAGAATCGACCTCGGTCTTAGATCGTCACCTGAGTTAGGTCAGAATTGACCTCGGTCCTCGGTCGTCACCACTCTTAGGTTAGAATTGACCTCGGTCTTGGATCGTCACGGTCAGAATTGACCTCGGTCTTCGGTCGTCAGCACTCTTAGGTCAGAATTGACCTCGATCTTGGATCGTGACCTGAGTTAGGTCAGAATTGACCTCGGTCCTCGATCATCACCACTCTTAGGTCAGAATCGACCTCGTTCTTGGATCGTCACCTAAGTTAGGTCAGAATTGATCTCGGTCCTCGGTCGTCACCACTCGTAGGTCAGAATTGACCTCGGTCTTGGATTGTCACCCGAGTTAGGTCAGAATTGACCTCAGTCCTCGGTCGTCACAACTCTTAGGTCAGAATTGACCTCGGTCTTGGATCGTCACCTGAGTTAGGTCAGAATTGACCTCGGTCCTCGGTCGTCACCACTCTTAGGTCAGAATTGACATCGGTCTTGGATCATCATCTGAGTTAGGTCAGAATTGACCTAGGTCCTCGGTCGTCACCACTCTTAGGTCAGAGTTGGCCTCTACCCTCTGAATTGGTCATCCACGCTCCTTAGGTCCTCATAATCGACCTCGACCCTCTGAATTGGTCCTCCTCACTCCTTAGGTCCTCAGAATCGGCCTCGACCCTCTGAATTGGTCCTCCTCACTCCTTAGGTCCTCAGAATCGACCTCGACCCTCTGAATTGGTCCTCCTCACTCCTTAGGTCCTCAGAGTCGACCTCGACCCTCTGAATCGATTATCCTCGCTTCCTTAGGTCCTCAGAATCAGCCTCGACCCTCTGATTCGGTCATACTCTCTCAGAGGCATCATGCGGTGTCTAATCGACAGCTATCATTCGTTCCAAACTCACCCGTCGAGGGGATCTGTAGACACCCCATTTTGTTGCCCCCTAAACTCTCCTTGGGTCTCTAGCACCTCTCTTCATCACTACCTACCCAGGTCATACCCCGAGTGCTGATCTAGAAGCCATCGGGCACCCTCAGGCTCCGGTTGACCAAAAGTCAAACTCTTCAGTTCAACCGAGGCTGAATGAATCTTCAAAGGGCAGTGAAAACCCTTTCCAACGGTCCATCCCATGCATGATTCTGACTTACCATGTGGACGAACGATCCGTTTTTCTTCGAAGGGTCACCGAATGCTTCCAGGGCCCGATTGACCAAAGTCAACTCCCCGAATCGGGTCAAACTCTTTGGAATGTCTAAGTACATCTCCTAAGATTTCTAACGGTCTACCCCATGTGAGATTCGAACTTACCATGCGGACGAACGATCCGTTTGCGTCCGAATAATTCCCCGTCCAATGGACTGACAAATGCTTCCAAGCCACATTTGACCCAAAGTCAACTCCCGAACTCAGGAGAAGTCCAAAGGACTTTCAAAGGTCTCTGAATTACCTTTCCAACGGTTTGCCCCGTGCACGATTCGGATCAACGGTTTGCATTCGGCAGCCAATTTTCCTAAAAGGCCTGAAAAGCACTACCAAACGGTAGGTGGCGATAGGCAGTACCAGGGGCACGCCTATTGGCAGTCCCCTGTCCCTATAAAAGGATACCTTGGCCTCATTTGCAAGGGGAACTCAGATCAGAAGCAGATCACTCCCAGAAAACCCCGAAAACCTCTCTCGAAGTCAGCGTGATTCCCACATCCAAATCCCCTTTTTACCTCCAATTTTCATCACCTTTTTCATCAAGTTTGGCGAATTAACCATCCTCCATCATCATCCAAGTGAAAGGGCTGCTCTCCAACCTTCAAGAACAAGCTCAAGATCTCCAAGAAGGTCCAATTTTCTCAACTCTCTCTTTAAATTCCCATAAATTCGCAATAACTTGTTTTATTACTTAGCACTTTTATTCTCTCGTTTCACATATTTTAATATACTTTTTATCTAGTATTATTGCACATCTCTTATTTTCATATAAATAAAAACCCCAAAAACAAGAAAAAGAGGGTTTACTCATAAATTCCAAGCGAGAATTCTCACACTTTCCTTACACCTTTCTCACAACTAAAACACTTTTTACACACACACACACAAATAAGAGAAGTCCCCGGTTGGATTTATGGGTTAAACCCCACCCCTCATTTGCATGCGAACTACGTGGACTTTGATGCCTTTATAGGCTACGTAGGCGTCTCGGGGTAAAACCCGAGATTCGAGTCCTATATTCTTACTTTTTATCTCATTTTCTATTTTCTCTAAACCCAATCTTCTTATATTCTATATATTTGTTCTTCGTACCGTATTATTCCACATATCGTTCCATTACAACGATTAACGTAGGGTAATTGCGCAAATCCTATTTTCTACATTATTTTTTCATTCCTACGGATGACTCGCTTTATCTCTTCCTTGATACAAGTCGAGGATTCCTATCTCTACTATATATACACATGCACACATATCACGGGGAAAATAAAGGAATATAACAAAATCCATGAGAGACCGTAAGGGCGAAATGGGTGCCTAACACCTTCCCATTTCGTAACTTAGCCTCCGGACCCTTCACGAATCATTTGGGTTTCGCAAGTATCAGTATGCCTTTGGATGCCGTCCTTCGGGATGACTTCCCCTTTTCTTTTGTCTGTTTTGAGTAAAATAGACTGGCAACTCTAAATCTCTCTACATTTTCACACCTCACAAATTGACGCCGGCCAAAGCGCTCCCGAGAGGGACGCGCGGGACCTAGGATCCTCCCGTATTAATCACGCACCGCGCTGCCGTGAGGATCGGGGATAGCCACACTCTAGTCTATGGCATGGAAGCTATCCAACCCGTGGAGCTTGAGATACCCTCGCTGCGCGTCATGCTTGAAGGCAAAGTCAACAAAGAGGACTGGTGCCAAAGCCGTCTTGACCAGCTGACCCTCCTGGATTAAAGGAGATTGAAGGCTTTATACCACATATAAGGGTACCATCGCCGAATAGCGCGTTCATTCAATAAGAGAGTCAAGGACCGCAGTGTCCGAGAGGGGGATTTGGCCCTCAAGGAGATAATAGAACCCATCTGGGACCCTAGAGGAAAATTTAGGCCCAATTGGAGCGGCCCCTACATTGTGAAGAAAATATTGTCTGGCAGTGCCGACATGCTCACTGACCTAGATGGAGAGGAAATGGCTCTCCCAGTCAACCTGGATCGTCAAAAAAAATTCTACCTCTAGCCCGAAATCTCGGCGCGCTACGACTCTTCTCATCTCCATTCTACTCTCTAAAAAGAAAAACTCTTCATTTCCTTCTACCCAGAACTACGTGGGCCTGATCCTCTGCAAAAACCATTTTCAAATAAAGTTTAAAATTTTCAAAAACCCTAGAGGTACGTAGGCAGCTCATACATCTTACATGAGCACGGCCCTTTCTTTTTCACAAAAATATATTATTTTATTATCTCCGAGAACGACAGTTCATTCTAAACATCTACTTGAACAAAAGGATTATGTATGCCTTAGCGATCGGTATAAATAATTCAAAATACAAAATTCATCGAAAGGCACAGCTGGATGATCAGAAACTTGTTTATTTCATTAAATAAGAAATAACGGTACGATTACATAAGAAAAGGAACGGATAACTCCCTTCCCCCCATACACTCCTAAAAATCCAAATAAAATCCCCACATTTATTCCCCAATTACACAATCAACTCTGCATGAGTCCTACTCACAACTGCCAGAGACGCCTGCTCCATCTTCGTCATCTACATCCTGGGGTCCCCAAGTTTCTCCTGCCTGAATAGAGTGCCGCAGACACTCCATAGACCGATAAGCCTGAGCCAGCTTCGAGAAAACCACAACACCTCCTTCCATGGTGTTAAACGAAACAAACCACCTTTGCCCACTCTCCACTGCCAACATCTTATTGACTACTCTCTTCCGCAACCACTTCATGTAATCCCCAGGGATATGCCAAACTCTCCCAACAGACTGAAAGGGACGGGTCGACGGACGTCGACTCTCCCACAGGGAGCCAAGCCGCATGCACAGACGCTCAGTCAGATCTTCTACCTGTGCCCAGCCAAATTGGGTGTCCGAGGTGGCACGACCTGTGCCCAGCCAAATTGGCGCAGGAGCCGCCAAGGGAAATAAAAAGAGGTCTGTCGAAGACCAACCAACAGCACATATGAGTATTCTCCTAGCTCCAGAATGGGCAGCAACTGTCCCCACCAAGGCACTGACCAGTACAGATTCCGAGCCCCATTTTCTACAAACCAGTTCTCCCAGCTCTCAGCATCTAGGCCAACGACGAAGAAGTGATGCAAAAAGAAGTTGGGTACAACCGACAAAGGGTACTCTGGAAGGGCCACCAGGCAGAGTCTCTCAGACAACCACATGAACAGCATTACGGGGCTACCCCTCAAGAAGTTAGAACGACCTTCTCGCCAGGCATCCAAACCGTTTAGGGTCTTTGCCAGTATCACCGCCGTAGGATTACGACGGTATGGCATCCATGAAGCAATGTCTCCAAGTTGTGGGTCCACCAGCAGCTCCCCAGTCACTAATAATAATTTCGAAACCAGGCCCAAAGCAACGGCTCCAGTATAGCCAGCATCACCTACTTCCCGCAAATGCACGGACTGCAACACCGCCGGGAGGGATATCATTCCTCCCATAACTAGCGACCTGGTCGCCGAAGGCGAAATACGAAGAAGCCCGACCAATAAATTCCTGTGAGAACGAGAAAATTCGGGCAGAGTTGCAGCAACGCTGGGATTTATCCCCAGCATGGTAGAAAATTCCTCGTAGGTAGGACAAACTTCATCTAATCCAAAGCGGAATACATGGTCTTCGGGGTACAAAAATTGTACTGCCACCATCAGCATGTTCCACTCAATAGGCCGATTACGCCACAGGGAGACTCGACGCATGTTGAAAGCATCGTAGTCGACATTATAGGAACACATTGCTTCCAAGGCTTCGAGGTAGTTAGCAAACTCAATGCTACCAGGGAGAGCCATCTCGCAAGACTAAGAAGTAGTAGGCAAGGGAATAAGAATGTGAAGGTGTGATGAAAACACTCCACCCTTACCCCTTTTTATACTTGAGAACCCTCACAAAAGACATAATCCCTGCAGAAATAGGAGGGAATCCTACCCCACAAAGTACAAAGGCTGAAGAGGGTACCAATCAAAGCTTTGAAATTGATGGGACTAGACTGAACTGCCGATAGGCAGGTCAGGGTTCTTGCCGATCGGCAACCCCCTATTTTTGGAAATTTTCCTTTTTTCCTTTTTTGTCAAATCAGAAAACCCAATAAAAATAAATTGATAGTCTCAACAAAATTTTCAAAATCCCTTTTTCCTCCTGATATAATTTCTCATTTTAATTAAAACTCCCCTTCAAAAATATTCCAAAAATATTCCTTTTTATGGTCTCAACAGCAAAATAAAAAGCGCATATGCATCCATTCATTCATCATTAACCGAAAGAAAATAAAAAACTCCATTGCATTGCATATATACTTTTCTCTGTGATACATCAAATTTTGCAGGAAAAGAAAGCAGAAACAACGGGACTCAACCCGAACCCACATCCTTTCTCTCTCTCTCATCTACCCTTCACCCCTCTCTATAAGAGCTTCCACCCCTGAGACGCACTCTCTTTCCCCTACGACGAGATGACGCGCCCCCACTACCCGAGCCAGAGTCTTCCCCAGACGAGGCTGACGGCACTAAGCAACAAGGAACAGGGACAGCATCCTGAATATGGGTAGTCGCCGATGACATCCAGTCTCTGATATCTCTCAGCCAAGTGGTCGACAACCAGACTTGCTGCAAGGAAAAGGAAGAATCAGTATCAAGTAGAAAAGATCAAAAGAAATCAAAAAGAGGAAAAGGACCGAAAGGTTTACCGCAGGACGAAGGACCTCCTCTGTCAAACCCAGCTCCTCCAGATCCATCGCACGAGGACGGTGAAGCATAGGCACCATCCCTCCATCAGCTCGCTGAATGTTGTATGAAGGAGTGTGCAATCGCACGAAAGGAACCTCTGAAATCGCCGCCGCAGATGTAGACGGACCACCGCCGCTGTGGGAGGACCCCACTGGTCGACTCCAACCCGCAGGAGGGAAAGGCAAGGCATCATATATGCTGGGCGCCATCAACCAGCTTGTCACGAAGTCCATGTAGTCATACGGTGCATCCGTGTTAGTATATAATGAGTAGGACTCGCTGATCATCACCGCAATCCTCGCATCCTCCGGTAGCAGCCGCTCCCGCCTCATAGACATAGAAGGCTGCGCAGGTGGCACCACCACCTCCTCTTCAGAAATTTGGTGAACCACCCTCTCCCCAAGATACCAGGAATGGCCAAACTCATGCGCCAACAAACGCCTCATCTGCGCGTTCACCCCAGTCATCCCCGCATCTTGAACGGCAGTCCCCCAAGGATAAAAAGTCACCTGAAAACCCCCAAGCAGGAGTAAATCAATAAAAAATAAGAGTATGCAAAAACCAAGACTGAAAGGAAAGAGTCTTACCCTATCACTGGTCAGGCCATTCAAGACCTGACGCACCGCCTCCAGGGAGAGAGATCCCTTCGACTGCCGATTGGCCTTCCGCCACCGATACAACCGGCAGGAGTCCCCAACAGTTTCGTCCTTTAGAGCAATCAACTGGGTATTGCACCCGATCACCTTATAGAACCACGTCTTCCAAAGGCAAGAATTAGCAAAACAAAAAAAGAGACGCATAAGGAAAATGCGAATGCACGAAAGGAAAATACGCAAATTAAATACCTCGAGAAGATACGTGGCTCCAGTAAAAGTCTGTCGGTAGCACCGGCTGAATGCATCCAAAGAAGAGTAAAGGGTCGCCAGAGTCAGGCTCCCCCAATCATAGAGAGGGATGTTTGAAAACATCCTCAGATACGGCAAGAACCACAAATGGACGATGTCGCCGCTCGACGCCACCATGAAGCCTCCCAGCACCAACAAAATAAATAACTGGGCCATCTGCCTCACCTGCAGCCCATTTTTCACATCAATCTCCCAGCCCAACAAAACATCCTTCAGCAGGGACAGCCGGATAGAATCACCAGACACTATCCTCCCTACATCACCAAGTGCCACGCACACCGCCTCTGGCCTCACTCGTAAAGAGCGATCCACCTCTATCTGCTCCCCGTCACAATCCAGCCCCAGCAGCTGCTGCACATCTATGGGAGACACCGTCATCTCCCTGAAGCCAAAATGGAAAGTGTGGGTAGTGTCCCAACACCTCTCCTCCAGAGCGCATAAGACCGCTGTCGAATGAGGCGTCTCATCCAGCACAGATGCCAACCTCCCAGCGCACCACGGGTGGAAGATGCTCCCAAACATCCTTAAGCCCTGTCATCCTGCGGGCATGGATGTTCTTCAAAGAGACATCAGACTGTCAAAAGAAAAAATCTTGTCAAAATCCAAAGGAAAAAAGGAAATCATCAAGAAGAATGCCAAAGGTCAATTTACTCACATAACCGCCAGGGCTCACGACCTTCGAAGAGCGATGACGCGATGCTCCCGCAGCAAGGTCTGCTCATCCACAACCAAATCGAATGCATCGAAAGCATTCTCATTCCCCAAAGCAAGAGGCGCTCTGGCCCTCCACTCCACGTTCGCCCAGTCATCAACAGTAAACCACTCCCTGTGGACTGCAGTGCTAACAAAGGCGACCATTTCTCGAAGATCGGAATGCTAGAATGATTCACAGAGATAATTCATAGAAAGAGAGAAAACAAGAAGCTATAAAAAATGAAAGGAATTCTCCCCCTTTATATAGGATGCTAAGGGTCATGCCGATCGGTATTGACCCCTATCCCACTGATCGACACTGCCTCTTTACCTTCCCGAGGCAGTCTAAAAGTCCATGCCACTTCCAAATGGCACCCCTCAGACTATGCCGGTCGGCACCCCCCTCAAAAAGTCAAGACTTCGCACTACGTCAGGCGAAACCTCTGTCTCCCCAGCGAAACTCTCAAAGGCCAAGCCAATGACCTCCTGAGCAATGTGTCCAACACCTGGACCACCTAATCACCTCCTCAGTAGAGTTTATAGCATCAAACTGGTTATCTCCCCAGCAATCAGCTCCTCAGCTCAAATCGAAGACACAAGGACTTCCCGGGCCATCGACTCTCCAGTGCAAAACAATAGCACAAGGTAATCTTCCCCATCGGAATTCAGAAGAATCATTCTCCCCAGGCGATCCCTCCAAAGGAGGATCCAAATCTTCCTCAGATAATTCACTATACCCCAGTGGAACCTAAAATCCGATTCTTATCCCCAACAGAATCCCCGTTTTTCTGTTAAAGGAAATGCAACCACTTTTAGGTCAGAATTGACCTCAGTCTTAGAACGTCACATGAGTTAGGTCAGAATTGACCTCGATCCTCGGTCGTCACCACTCTTAGGTTAGAATTGACCTTGGTCTTGGATCGTCACCGAAATTAGGTCAGAATTGACCTCGGTCCTCGGTTGTCACCACTCTTAGGTCAGAATTAACCTCGGTCTTAGATCATCACCCGAGTTAGGTCAGAATTGACCTCGGTCCTCGGTCGTCACCACTCTTAGGTCAGAATTGACCTCGGTCTTGGATCGTCACCCGAGTTACGTCAGAATTGACCTCGGTCCTCGGTCATCACCACTCTTAGGTCAGAATTGACCTCGGTCTTGGATCGTCACCTGAGTTAGGTCATAATTGACCTCGATCCTCGGTCGTCACCACTTTTAGGTCAGAATTGACCTCGGTCTTGGATCATCACCTGAGTTAGGTCATAATTGACCTCAATCCTCGGTCTTCACCACTCTTAGGTCAGAACTGACCTCGACCCTCTGAATTGGTCATCCTCGCTCCTTAGGTCCTCAGAATCGACCTCGACCCTCTGAATTGGTCATCCTCAGCTCGCTCCTTAGGTCCTCATAACTGACCTCGACCCTCTGAATTGGTCATCCCCAACACACTCCTTAGGTCCTCAGAATCGACCTTAGCCCTTTGAATCGGTCATCCTCTCTTCCTTAGGTCCTCAGAATCGGCCTCAACCCTCTCAATTGGTCATACTCTCTGAGAAGTATCATACGGTGTCTAATCGATGGCTATCATTTGTTCCAAACTCACTCATCGAGGGGCTCTGTAGACACCCCATTCTGTTACCCCCTAAACTCTCCTTAGATCTCTAGCACCTCTCTTCATCACTACTTACCCATGTCATACCCCGAGTACTGACCTAGAAGCCACCGGGCGCTCCCGGGCTCTGTTTGACCAAAAAGTCAAACTCTTCAGCTCAACCAAGGCTGAATGAATCTTCAAAGGGCCCTGAAAACCCTTTCCAATGGTCCGTCCCGTGCGCGATTCTGACTTACCACGCGGACGAACGACCCATTTCCCCCTAAAATTTGACATAGAGGTCACCGGACGCTCCCGGGCTCCGTTTGACCACATTCCACTCTTCAGCTCGACTGAGGCTGAATGAATATTCTAAGGGCACTGAAACCCCTTTCCAATGGTCCGTCCCGTGCGCGATGCTGACTTACGTTACGGATGAATGGTCCGTTTCACTCCGAAAGGTCACCGAATGCTTCCAGGGCCCGGTTGACCAAAGTCAACTACCCAAACCGGGTCAAACTCTTTGGAATGTAGAAGTAAATCTCATAACCTTTCCAATGGTCCACCCGGTGTGCGATTCGGACTTACCATGCGGACGAACGATCCATTTGCGTCCGAACGATTCCTCGTCCAATGGACTGACAAACGCTTCCGAGCCACATTTGACCCAAAGTCAACTCCCGAACCTGGGAGCAGTCCAAAGGACTTTAAAAGGTATCTGAATTAAGTTTCCAACGGTTTGCCCCGTGCGTGATTCGGATCAACGGTTTGCGTTCGGCAACCGATTTTTTGAAAAGGCCTGAAAACACCGCCGAAAGGCAGTTTGCCAACCCTGCCTGTCGGCAGGTGCCGATAGGCAGTACCAGGGTTACGCCGATTGGCAGTTCCCTGGGCCTATAAAAGGAGGCCTTGACCTCATTTGCAAGAGGAGCCCAGATCAGAAGCATATCACTCTCAGCAAATATCGAAAACCTCTCTCGAAGTCAGCGTGATTTCTACATCCAAATCCCCTTCCACCTTCACTTTTCACCATCCTTTTCATCAAATTTGGGGAATTAACTATCCTCCATCATCATCCAAGTTCAAGGGCTGCTCTCCAACATTCAAGAACAAGTTCAAGGTCTCCAAGAAGGTCCCATTTTCTCAACTCTCCCTTTAAATTCTCATAAATTTGCAATAACTTGTTTTATTACTTCGCACTTTTATTATCTCATCTCATACCTCCTAATATACTTTTTATTAAGTATTATTGCATATCTCTTATTTTCATATAAATAAAAAAAACCCCAAAAACCAGTAAAAGAGGGTTTGCTCATAAATTCCAAATACGGATTCTCACACTTTTCTCACAACTAAAAACACTCTTTACACACACATTCACACATAAATAAGAGAAGTCCCCGGTTGGATTTATGGGTTAAACCCCACCCCTCATTTACATGCGAACTACGTGGACTTTGATGCCTTTATAGGCTACGTAGGTGTCTCGGGGTAAAACCCGAGACTCGAGTCTTTATTCTTACTTTTACTCTAATCTTCTATTTTCTTTAAATCCTATTTTCTACATTATTCTTACATTCCTACGAATGAATCGCTTTATCTCTTCCATGATACAAGCCGAGGATTTCTATCTCCATTATATATACACATGCACACACATCACGGGGAAAATAAAGGACTATAACAAAATCCATGAGAGACCGTAAGGGCGAAATGGGTGCCTAACACCTTCCCATTTTGTAACTTAGCCTCCGGACCCTTCACGAATCATTTTGGTTTTGCATGTATCAGTATGTCTTTGGATGGTGTCCTTCAGGATGGCTTCCCCTTTTCTTTTGTCTGTTTTGAGTAAAATAGACTGGCGACTCTGAATCTCTCTATATTTTCATACCTCACAAATTGACACCGACCGAAGCGCTCCCGAGAGGGACACGTGGGACCTAGGATCCTCCCATAAAAAATGCTCTCGTCGTGCCGCCGTGAGGATCGGGGATGACCACACATAACTTCTTCGATATAGATTGGAATCGCGCACCGTTTGCGGCCACGTGAAGCTCTCCCAGATGGCTATAACATTCGTGAGTTGTTGGCCCAGATACCCAAGTTGTGAAATTAGTAAAGTGCCCTTTCGCGTGTGGATTTGTACGAAAACTTGCAGGAATGCATCCGAACTCCATACTAAGTACCGAAATACCTACAAAAGCTCAATTATCCCCTGAAAAGCATGTATATATAAAATTTCGAGGTTTTCTGGTTAACGAGCATAAATATAGGGATTCAGATACTTGAGGGGGTTAATAACGCGTAGGTTAATGGGTAAAATATGCAATACTTGCATCGTATCACACCTCCTAACTTACACATTGCTAGCGTGAAAAGTAGCATCGCGTCAAAATGCTAATCGTTGAATTCATTTCACTGCGTTAATATAAAAACCTAAATTACGACTACACTTGCGATACAAGTATAGCGGTAAGTCAGGTATCGAGAATCCACTGGTAGTGATTGAATTTTATATTTTAATTGCTTTAGAACTTCAAGAATAAAAGTGTAAAAGGTGATAAGGGGTTATGGTGAAAAAGGAAAAAGAAAGAAGTTAACTCTAAACAATGTAAAAACGAGAGTCGGGATTGCATTCGCACCACACGGGATAAACAACTACTAATTAGAATTTCGGTTCGAAAGTTATTTAACTCACATAATCAATTATGCATAAACATCACACAATAAGGAATTTAACCCAAAGTTACGAGATTAAACATTTTACGGAAAATGGTCACACACGGATTAAATTCGGATTATCGCTATAAACACTATCGTTGCATGATAAAGGAATTTAAATGCATAATAATCCGACTTTAATATGCGAGGTTTCAATTAAATGCAATTTTACACGAAACCTAACTTTCGGAGCTCGATGCCCATTAATGGCGGAAACGCAACCCCGACCCTATTTAACTAAGGGCAAGACATAAATAAACTAATTAAAAACTAAGTAAACTAATTAAAGCAAGAAATAAATAAATAAAACAAGTTATCTAGGTGAGGAAATGTAAAGAAATCATGGAAATTAAACTAGAACAACAAATATATTAAAGGAGACAATGAATAGTACAAAGGAAAGCTTACAAAGAAATGGATAATGGAGAAGGGATTAGCTCCTTGACCAAACCCTAAAATCTAGTTTTACAAAATGAAAGATCCCTACATATGGCTTATCTCCCTACATATTCGTGATCTTCTAAGATAAATCATATGGCATCCACGTGACATAAATTCAGCTGGTCTTCCATCAATAATTATAAGCTATATTATTTTTTTATTCTTATTTTATGCCCCGAAAACATCACTTTGAGTCTTTGTCCTTTGTCTTTTCGTAATCATTGATCATCTACATGATGAAGTCGGACTATATGCCTTATTAATCACACAATCCTTAAGATGAATGTAAGGAGACTTAAATTTTTTAGTTCCCCATTGGTTAGGAAATAAAATTGGATAAACAATTTTTCAAACCTTGTGTGTGTTTTTTATTTTTGTGGATTGTCATATACATATGCAATATACTTTTCATAGAAGGCTTGGGTTTCATCATACCATGTACCTTCAGTTTTGTCATTTTCACACTTGGGGAACTCATACCTTGTTCTTAGCGAGAATATAATTGATATCCTTGTTAACGTCTAACTCCTCACTTATTTTCTCACTCCTTGTGAAGTGGTCCAAGGAAAATAGGAAAATCCAGACAAGAGACCTCGCGACTTTTTCACCCTTATTTACTTCCAGCATAGTACTCTCGCACCTGCAAGTTTATCCGCAAAATGTTTTTGTCATCCTTTGTGACTTTGGTCAGTGCCAGCTAAAGACTGAGCGAGATGGTCACCGCATGTGAAGTGTCTCTTCGCACATGCGAGCTACTTGTGAACAACTCGTGGAAGCTATCTGACTGTGTGTTTCAATTTGGTAGACCTTTTTTGTCTCATTTTTTGCTAATATTACACCTTTTCAGCTGATGTGAACCTACCTACCACCTTTTGGCCCATACCTTGAGGATATATAAGTAATGTACTTTTATCCTTCCTTAGGTGTATTACCTCTTTCATACACATACACCCTTTGGATCTTTTTTTTTAAGGAAAGAGAAAGATACCTTGTTGCTTTATAGATAGAAACGTTTAAGCTCATTATTGCTCTTCTTTATCATCTTCTCTTATTTCTATTTGATTTTCTCCACCTTGGGGTTAATCAATAATAAAGAAAAAAAGGAATTTTTTTACTGAGACCATAATTATATTGCCACACAGTGTCCCATACACTTTAGGTTTATTCTTTAGAGAGATTAGAGTTGGATTATGTGGTTTTTTAGATTACTTCCTTAGAAATAAAGATTGTTTCGTATTTAGAGAAGTTTTGTGATTTTGGTTTATGGTTGACAAGTTATATCTACTAGATACATTGCGATATTATGAAGCTCCTCCAACGGTTGGACTCATACCTTCATTTGGTGGTCGATACAAGGGTCTTTGGATAGTTAAGCGCATGAAGATCATAAGTTATCTTAGTTCCATTTTTAAATTCTATACCATTTTAGTGAAGAATTTTGGCTAGGGATAAGGTTTATCATAGGAGTTTCCTCATAAAATGCTCCATTTTTATACGATTATTTTTCTACTCCGCATGATTCATCTGATTGAGGAAGTTTTAAAATTTACGGATCTTGACTGTAACACTCTCGATTTTCCATGCCTGGTTGATCCGACCTGATATCAAACAACCAGGATGCTGATCAATTTATATCATTCTTAGCATTAACGATAAACCAAAACTATATTATATAAAAAACCTTCTACGATAAAAACTCAGCACGTGATTATAAATATAAAACTGAACTAAAATAAATGAACATCAATAAACAAATCCACTTTATGAAATATCTTATTACAAATGTTCAACGCAATAAAATTGAGTACTACCAAAACCTCCTATGAATACAACTACTGGATACAAATCAACTACTATAATCAAGGTTCTAAAAAATGCGGGGCGTGATCGAGGAATCGAGGACAAGCCTTAAGCCTTAGAAGCATAGGCGGGCCTTAGGGGTTTAAGCCTTTTTAATAGATTTGAAATTTTTTAACTATACCAAGGCTATTAAAAGTACTAAAATGGCACATAGCTTAAAATATGTCTGAATATATGCAAACTAAAATACTATTTTTTTAAATACCAAGAAAAAAACCAAAAAAAAAAAGAAAAACACTTGTTTTTTAGGACGAGAGGCAGAGAGGTTTTAGTTACCATTTGTCTTTTGATTGTTTTGAACGAGATATTGGTCCGATTTTTTAAAAAAAGTCTTGAAAAGGCGATATCGTTTCACTAAAGAATTTTTGTTTTAAAAAAAAAGTGAGCCTTAAGCCTTTTACCAAGAGTAAGGCGTAAAAGGCTTAAAGCGAGGCGTTTCTCCCAAGCCTTAAGCCTAGGTCCACCTAGGCGAGCTTTTTAGAACACTGACTATAATCAATCAGTGACCCAACTCTGAAGATATCAAGATGGTTCTAAAAAATTGCAAGTCTGTCTGCTCAGCCATGTTAACCTTATTTACAACAATAATAGTGCTTGTGTGTGTGTGTGTTGGGGGGGGGGGTGTATAATTATAGGACAAAGACCCAAAATTGCAAGTAGTATCTCAACACATCAACGTAAATCATGTGACCAATTTACACTAAATAAGCCATTCGTCGTCTCTCATATACAATAAGTGCCTCTCCTCTCATCTAAGTGCAATACTATGCGTATGTCCGAACCCAAGGCATAACAGTACTAAAAGTCTCTATCTTTAGATTTAAAAGCACTATCACAAAGCAAGTAACCATGATTAAATAAGGAATAAATCTATATATGTAACAGGGACATAACTAACTACACGTGTGAGAATACAACCCAAAAAATAAAATCCCACAATTTCACCCACAAAAAACACAAGTGAATCATCTAATGTATCTAACATGACATAGGGTTCATTATTAATTTTCTAACACTAAACTATATATATGTATATATATATATATATATATGTATATATATATATATTAATAATTATTTCATCACACGATGGCCACTGCCTTGGCGGATAATCTCGTGCATATATCGATAAGTTCGTAGGAGTCCCTCGCCTAATGGCCTTGAGAAAACCACACATAAGTACGGGGCAATCTATATGCAAAAGCACTATTAACCAACCATGCTCAATTCGATTGATGGCTCCCATCAATTAACCTTCTCTTGTCACGAATGGTAGACATTCCTAAATGTATGATCTAATAATGACCTCCAAAGCATCTTGCTCTAATCATCCAGGCACACAGAACCATGTCAACACAATACATACAAACACACACACACACACTATATATATATATATATATATTAGCATATGTCCATGCCTGAAGGCACTACAAATTTTTTTCAAAGTACGTAATCACGAAACGGAAATTTCCAAGTACATAATTACAAAACGACAAAAATTTCTTTCCCCAACAAAACAGTGTGAACGGAATATTAGAAAACCAATTGACACATATGCACATGCATTAAATTGTGAACGGAATATCAGAAAATCAATTGCTACAAATACCTTAATGTGATACAAATATGTGCATACTAACCAAACCAAATGCTATAATTACTTAGAATACAATGACTGAGTGTAAATATATTTCCATAACAACTGTTGAGCACTAACATAGTATCGACTTAAAAAAGGAATTGGATTGATCCACTTCACTTAATAACCCCCAATTTTTTGTAGTAGTTTTCTCCCATGTCAGTAATAATTATTTTTACATCATTAGTTACTATACTATATTTTTCCCACAGTTCACTAAAGGTTCATTACATCATATCTCAAGGAGGGCTTAAATAAGTTCCACATTCGTTAGAGTGCATTTGTCTTTAAGGAAAATCAATAAGTAATTTCTACAACTTAGTTAATTGACCAATAAATTTAAAAATGAAAAATTATTATCTTGCTCAAGTTTATTCATAATTGTGAGAAAAAAAAACTTTGTTTACGACATGCTCATCATATCGCAACACGCAATGAAACATATTTTTGGCACATCTATACTATACTATAAAATGCTATACAAGCATTATGAGATTGTCCACGTGGCCAATTTCCACCCACCTATTCATTAATTACTTTGCTTCTTCTCAATCCTAAAGAAAATCTAACGTCAATACCTCACTCTTTCCTCTTTATTACGTCCAAAAAGTTGCTACTTTCCTTTGATATTTTGACCTTCCTCTATACCCCTTCATTTCATTCCTATGTATTCTAATCAAGTCCGTTGGCATTCTTTCTCAATATCCACATTCTCATCTATCAAACCAACATATGAATCTCTCGCTACGTTATAATACCCCAAAAACATGAAATAAATAAATTGTGACCCAATAAAATAAAAACCTCTACTTAAGAGAGGAAATGAGAGACTTATGAAACACTTGTGCAAGATGATATTTCGAAGGTTTGTTAGATTTGGGAATCATCTCACATAGGAATTTCTAAGTTCTGTTATCGTAAATGGTATTTTCGTAGTGTCATATTTTTTTGAGGTATTTTTTTAAATCCCGTTATTTTTTTTGATAAGTAAATGAGATAAAAATTCCCGTTATTTTTTATATTGCCCCAATTATTTTTAAACCCTCTTGTATTGGCTGAAAGTCAAGTAAATTTCCATCTCAAGGTGTGTCAAAAGTTGAATTCATATAAAACCATTTGAGACAATATTTTTACACATATCCATCCCAACCTCTTTATAATGAATAACTCATCCAACCTTTCTTATGGCTTTTTTACCTACCAATCGTCTGTCTAGAGCTCATCTGCATCGGGGTCTTATATAGCATCTCTGTTGACATATGCAAGCTGGGGTTTTGAATTACTTCTTTAGATTATCATTTAGAGGGGACGGGGTTACATTAGAAATATACAAAGAGGTTCAGTTTGGAGATATATCGATAGAAATATATAGAGGTGAAGATGAAGGAATATCGTGGTGGAGGAAAATCTCAAAGAAGAAATAAACGTATAGAGGACAAAAAGAATATCCCGTCCTTGTATTAGGCAGTGGGAAAATAGAGTTTGAAGTATAGAGATAAGTGTCTATCAGTAGAAAGTTCCATAGATAAGATGATGACTGGAATAGTTCGTGTGGCTTCAAAAAGTTTCTTTTACTTTTTTTTGGTATGGCTTCCGCGACTGCCTTATACCACTAGGCCAAAAAGCTTGATTAAAGTTATTTTTATTGTTAATAATTTTATGAGGCTTCAATAAATAAGATAATATTGTTCTTTTGCAATTATCTCTTTAAAACTTGTAAGTGAGTGTCTAGACATAAGAGTGGGTCTAAACAATATTAACCCCCCCTTTGTTTGTTAATTCAACCCTGGGGCTGGATGTATTTATTTAGATCCACTTGTAAGTGAGTGAAATCGATTGAACACAATTTTATTGAAGTAGTTGTTGGTCTTTTTTATTTCAACTTTCCCATGGTTTAGTATACTTTGGAATCTGCAATAAATTTAAATGGTGAGATTATATTATTTTTTTATCGTAATACAACCTACATATGCTCTTGATTTTTTTCCTCACTTAATTCTCATGAGTTTATTTGGTTATAGCAGTTATATATTTTAAATTTTGATTATACGTTAAATAGATGTAAATATAACAAATTCAATTTCCTTTAAAACTATTGACATGCCAGTTGTATACTGTGTGAGTTGACTTAGACAATGAGTTGGATGGATGGAGTGTTTAATAGTCTCCCTTTGTTTATTGAACTTCCTCTATTGAACTATTATAAGTTTTATTGTCATTTAAATTCATTATTTTTCGTTTGAATAATATGATATATTTGTTTAAATATTAATATATATTTTTTAATTTGAAGACATCAATATTAAAAATGTGACATTATGTGATAGAATTTAACATACGCCCGCGCATCGCGCGAGTTACATACTAGTTACATAAATAATGGCTACAACACATTGGTATGGTGATAATTAATGCACATTACTTAATTAATGGAAACAACCCAATTTTACTTTCTATTAATAATTTGCAAATGAAAATGTATGTTTTGTACAAATGGTTAACCATACACTTAGAGATCATAAGCCCATATATTTACGATGATGCTTTAAGGCTCTACAACCCAATCACGAAAAAATCTACCATATTAACATAGCTCTTCAAGTGCCTGTCTTGATCAGATATCAAGGCGAACACAACCAATGATAATGTCATATTAAACGTCCAAGCTATTTAATATTATCCGTTACACCAGCGAATTCAAACCTGGCTAACTCAGATGATCTTCAAATAGTTGGGAATGCTGATCCTGATGGTGAGTTCTTGAGAGCCATTATATTTTTCTCTCAATAAATTCAATTTCATTTGTTCAAATGCTAGCCTTGAAGGATGGAATTGTTATTTGACTCTGTAGCTTATACTTTTTATTCTGCTGGCAGGTTATTGAATAATTGGTGTGATCACAAAGGTGAAATATGCATGGGCACATATTCTATACATATGATTTTTTCTCAATACGTTCAAACATGAAATTTCTAGTGTGGCGTAGCATATTTCATCTCTATAAAGGAATTTTCAATGGTGTCTATAACAAAGTCAGAACGGAAAACCCCACATCAATCCATAAAACGATATAACGCACGTATCACTACAACTTGTGTGTACAACTAAAACATACCAGAGTAAAGAGTAAATCAGCAGTGGGAGTTTGATACTCTACAGTCCCTTCATAAGGAATATTAAGATCATGAACTGGAGTAATTGCCCCTGGTCATTCCATATCAAGACCCCCCCAACAAAAAAAAAACTATAAATATTAGTAATTACCTTAAGCCCCTGTTTGGGGAACATATTATAAATCACACATTAAAGTCTAAAGTGAGATAACCCTACTGAACTTATAAGTTTTTGAAAGAAACCATTAGAAAAATGTATTGTCCAGTGGGGTTTTTGTTTGCAAAACTAAAAACTCAGTTTCATTTATTTAGCATAATTTAAAATATAGCTTTGTAATTTAATCAATAATTCATAACTGCTGTAAATTATTCATCCTAAATTAAAGTTATGTCAAATTATGCAAGAAAAATAGAATAATTAAAAGGAACAATACCCTCAGTGGTAAAGACTATGTGCCAAGTTTCTTCAGGAGAATCATAAGCAGTGATCTTGGTGTTGAGAAGGCATTTACCAGTGTATGGATTCTTGGGCATGAATGTGTTCGCAATCACACCTTCATCATGTTTCTTAAAGATGCTGAACTTAATATGGCCACGGGACAAAAAAGTGTGTTAATAACTTAATTTACTAAGATGATATACCTGTCAACCATGACATTTGGTCTAGAAATTTCTTAGTATTACATGTTTATCATAAGGAGAAATAAGCAACTTATTCCATTGTATTTTAAAGGAGAAACAAACCAACAAACATAAGATAGTGAGAAGAAGCAATAATTGAAGGTTCATAAAACTTTAAACTCAAAGTAGTTTACTATCAACTAAACATACCATTTTCTGTGAAAAATGGTATTATTTCCCCACCCACCCCATTTTATGTTGTACATTTCAAAGCTGACATACCTCAAAGATACTCCCAATGCATAGTCTCACTATCATTCTAAATTGTCATGTAGTCCTAAAACATGTAATGTCAAATGGGTGGTGAATAGTATATAATAACTTCATATTAGGAAGAATTGATTGAGTTCAGAACACATCCTAGTGAAGGTAAAGAACGAAGAAATAAAAAAATTAAAAGAACTGTCCAATACTCACAACAAAGAACCGTCAAAATTAAGAGACCCTACTTTTAAATCATTATCAAGTTTTCCAGCTAAAACCAACAACAATTTTGTCTGTCCAGATCTCAAGTTTTATTTTGCAAAACTTTGAGAAAAATAAAGATTCTTATATTGTCTTATACATCTTTTAGTACAAACTTGCTTCCAAAATCAGATATGAAAATCAATCCCAACTTCTTCCTTCCAAAACATCAAAGCCAGAAAACACAGAGAAAAGGAGAGATACTCGGACATGAGAGAGATGGGATTTACCAGTGGTTGGATCCATAAATAATGTTGTAAAATTTAAAAACAATTAAAGTACCTTTTGTCAACTCTCAAGATCTGTCATCACTCTCATCGGGAACAAGGTGGGTGGAAACACAGAGAAGTGAGATGAACAAAAAAACATGCATATCATTTTATACTTTAGAGAATAATAACTTGAGTTAGGAGTTTTTTGTTTAAATATTTATTTCCCAAATAATAAAATGTGGGAAGAGAAGAGAGAGGGAGATAAGTCAGCAAATAATTAAAAAAAGGAAGAGATAACAGAGAGAGAATCGAAACCTGCCTTGTGAAGCAGCAGGTGAAAGGAAAGAAAAAGGAAATAAAGCCTCTTTCTTTCCTTTCTTCCCTTTCTCTCCAACCCCCACATTCATTCTTTACATGTCATATCAAAACCCACTCTGATTACGTTTCTCTCTCTCCTTTGTAACTCCGGCCATGTTCTTGTAACACTGTGAGAGACAAAAAAAAACAAAAAACTGAAACTTGAAATACGTATCAACAACAGATTCCAAAATGTTGCAGTATGGGACAGTAATTACGAAACCATCAGATCTATATAAGAAAAAAATTATTCAAGAAAAAAGAGGGGGATATAATGAATACCTTTATAAAATAAACATCCAAGCCATAGAAATATCAAGTGTAAAAGATATGTGTTAGAAAATAAACACGTTAGATCCAATATGGAGGTTTTAAAAACCGAAACTTCAATCAACCCAGAAGGAGAGGAAATAAAGAAAATGCCTGAGACACGGAGCTAGAGAGAGAATGATAGACTGAGAAAAGATTAGAGGCTATAGAGAAAGGATGTTGTCGTCCCTTTCTTGGCTCGGTATTCAAATGACATCTGGTAGTTGTTTTAAGAACTTCCTAAAATACCCCCAATTTTGAATTCAAGTCTAAGTTTGGAAAGTAACAAAAGAGGGGGAAATAAAAAATTTAAGGGGCAAAGTGGGTATTACAGGAAAATTTCATCTATGACGTCATAATGTGTCTCTTATGACGTACATAAGTTTTGTAACTTATTATATATAATACTAGAGGAATGCCCGTGCCTGAAGGCACGGTGAAAATTTTCCAAACACCATAAATAATCCTTTCGGGACCTCGTATAAACAACATATGTTTTACTAAAGACACAATATATCGATTATATTACGCAACACTTAAACTAATAAAGATAATTATAACCCGTGACAACAATACTCGTTTACATTTAAATTCCAACAAAATTATGTTCAAAATAAATACACATTATTTCAGTCAAATATACAACATCTGCGGATACAATATCTGTGGATGCATTTTCAACCTTGGTAGAAACATGAGAAATCCATAAAGATGGACCAAAGTGATTCAACTGCCTTGCGGTGGGAGGGGAATTAGCTCTAAACAGAGAAGATGACATTGGGAATTGATAAACAGTCTTCCAATTATCTGTGATCTTCCCAGCCTCCAAAGGCAATTCACTAATCTCCATTAGTTCAACTTTCACTCTGAAAGTGGTCATTTCAGCTTGTAGCTTTGATATACATTCAAGATTTGTAATGCATACCTAGGGTTGTTCTTTTTGATCAGTTCTTTCCTTTAAAATTTTTTTAGCCTCAACTAGCTTCCACTGCTACTCAGAAGTAAGACCGCTTTCATCTTGAACACCAGGAAGCGGGGGCTGAGAGAAGTCCAATGGCTATTACTTGGGTATCTTCATAGTTCCACAACTTTCACTCTCAAGGTGGCTCAGTGTAGTGGGGTTTCTTGGACTACTGGCGCATTTACTCTCAGATCGTTTGGGTGTAGAAATACATTTTGACGATTTTTGAGCTTTCGAAACTGATCGTTTGCAATTACCTGGTAGTGGATGGTTGGACTCAGATAGTACATGAAAAGGTTCTGATGTGGTGGTCTATTGCAAGATCAGGCCATCAGACCACATGCTATATAAAAAAACGACAAAGAGGTAAAAAATACCATTTCCGTATAATTCAGACTCCAAACATCAGCCTAAATCTATCACTGAACAAAATCTATCACTGAGCTAAATATTACGGCTGTCAAATATCCGCCTAAAACGCAAAAAAGATGAAAGCTGATAAAATCAAATGGGGATACACATAGAGAGAGTTAGATCAATGATAAACTCAAATGGGGATACACACAACTATCATATTATTTCAAATGATAAATTAAAGAATCAATTCAGTTCTCTATAAAAAGAGAACTTACATGAAAAAAAACTTCCAAAATAGAGACATCTTAATTGGTAAAACAGAACCTAAAATTACGAAGACTACCGAACACAAAACTTCCATATGATTGAGTCTCTCAATAAAACATAACAAAAAAGAAATAATAAATTTTTACAATTCTAACTGTAATAATGGGTTCGTGTTAGGACTATTCCTTAGGGAAAGCAATGGAGTTGTGCTTATTATTGTTGTGCTTCACATTGCTGGCCTGATGCTCGAGGTCAATTATTGGATGAATCAGTAACCAATGCCCGCATGTATAGTCGATGTGGCTGATATTCCTTTGAAGTCATCTTCTTAGTCTTGATTTTTTCTTGAACCTACACAAACTTGAAACAGACAAACTTAAAACTTGAACAAACTTAAACGAAACTTAAACTTAAACGAACAAACTTAAACTTGAAAAAATTGAACGAATCTTAAACATAAACTTGAACAAACTTAAAACTAAACAACGAAACTTAAACGCAACTTAAACATAAACAAACTTGAAACTGAACAATTATTATAAAGAAGTATGACTACAGTTAAGTACACAAAGACATGTATGAATAGAACGCGTCACTTCATAAATTCCTGAAGTCATTAGTAGATAACATTTTATGTCCTTGCTGCAACAACGAAGGAGCATTTCCACTTTTGCAAATCATAGCAAAATCAATCACAGAATAATACAAACAATAATATATCCAATCACACAATAATATACCCAAAAGCTTAAAATAACTTTTCCTCTTTTCTTTAACATTTTACATTTCAACCAACTAATACGTCTATTTTAAACACTTTATTCACAATACTAACCAGAAAAAGACCATTAAAGTTAAGGAAAAAGAGAACCAATGTTAATTGATCTTGTCTAAGCGGTGTGCGAAGATGTTGGTCGTCCTCAGTCCTCGTGCAACCGGTCATGTACGTTGCATTCAGTTGTGCTTTCATTTGAATTTTTAGTCATAATGTGCAACACGAACATGTTCAAGAAGATCTTGTCTTTGATTTGCCTTCTGCCTTTCAGTTGGATCTTCTTGAACAGTTTGGATCTTCTAAACCAGTTTGGTCCTCTACCTATGATATAAAAAAAGACTCGGATGAATATGTTCCTCAACAGGCACCATATAATACCACCTATGATATAATTATATGAAATAAAATTGTATACTTACAAATACAAATTTCCGTTGCAGGTCCTATATTCAAAATTCTGATTTTCAAGCGTAATACAAATTTCCCGATCTATTGCAGATCTATTCCAGTACGTATAAGAACAAAATAGATCTATTGGAGATCTAAAAAACATATTAAAATAATTATAAATGTAAAACAACGCAAGTAAGAACAAAATATAACCCAAAATCGAACCCAAAAAAAATTATCATTGAACCCAAGACATACTATTTGAGAGTGCACTAAAGCCATACACACTGTTAGCTCTAAGAAGCATCTGATAAGATGAATATCCAAACAAAATACATATGCCATTTAAAAGTTCCCTCGTTCAATCCGGCAAGTGCAAGGCATTAGATCGACTGAATTACTGGTAACAATGTCAAAACCTATTATACATTAAGCTCGAATATTGAAATGAATATAAAAGATAGAACATAATTTGGATTTAACATTCAAATCCCCATATAATGAAATGAATATGAAAGAGAGAACATACCTTCGATCTACACAACATGTAAGATGTTTTACTTCCACCGAAAGAAGCTGCAAATGCAAAAACAAAATAATCAATAATCAATCCAACATGTTTTAAAATAAAACCATTTCACATTCCACTATATTACTGAATGAAATTCGAAGAAAAAAAATTCAAATTATGAACAAATAATCAATTAGTTTGGCATGTTCACCAATTTTAAGCTATATACAGAGAGTATAGAGCACAATATACTCACCTCAGTCATGTGACCAAATGGAGCTCTCACTGTGACATGTAAGCACAGAGAGAAACTATAAATCATTCATTATTCGAATTAACACATAAAAAATCCCATTTAGTAAATGCATAACCAAATACACCAATCGGGTCTGAAACAGAGGGAGAGGAGAGTAAACCTGAGATGTGTTCACACTAAATTAAAGATAAACCAAATTAGTACCTGGTAAGCCAAAACAAACACACAAATAAGCCTTGTAAGTAGGATCTTGTCAAAATAATACACAAATAGGTCTTATAGAAAACCCTAAAAAAGGTAAAAACATCAAATGCGGGGGCTTACATGAGAAATCTGAACTAAACAAACGTACAAATCAAGAAAACCCTAACAAAGGTGAAAACATAAAATGAGGGGGGTTATTTGAGAGATCTGAACCAAACAAACATACAAATCAAACCTAATTTGAACAAAAATAAAAATTGAATATAGATCGACGAACAAAAACGTAATCAAATCTAACATTAATCATAAACCCAAAAGAGGGGTATACCATATTAGTGAGAGATGGAGTTTAACGTGGGAGAGATAAGGGTGTGAGGGAACCAACGTTGGATCAGGGAGGCAGGGGAAGATGTAAAGGAAAACCATAAGATCTAAAGGAAAATACAAACCATAAGAAGAAGATGTAAAGGAAAACCATAAGATCTAAAGGAAAATACAAACATCATTTATCCCAGTAAGAAGAAGATCGCACCTCCCTCCGTGGCTGAGAGAGAGAGAGGATTTGTGGCTGAGTGAGTGCATCATAATTCGTTGTGGTACGATTCATAGAGAGAAGTGTACTCGGTAGTGTCAAAAGGTCCCAAAGTGTTAATTTCCTATTTTATCCGTGTATTTGAATTTTAGATAAGACGAGGAAAGGAAATGAAGGATTAAAAAAGAGGGGGAATCCAAATATTTAAGGGGTAAAAATGGTAAGAGGGGTATTTTAATCTCAACCATTGGATTCTTGCATTGCTTGCTCAATCCTAACCTCTGATTAAGTTATCAACTTATGGAATAGTGTCAACTATTCTACTCATTAGTTTATATATATATATATATATATATATATATATATATATATATATATATATATATATATATAAGCCAAAACATATAATCTTAATTAGATTTACCATCTCTTAAAACCTAATTAAATATATTCAACTAAGAAAGATAATACAAATTATTATGCCTATCCCAAAATGGTACCAGTCATAGTCAATGGATTATTTAACACATCTCTAGGTTTATTTACTCTCAAACCTCACCATAAACAACTCCTAGTTTAATATATCTCTAAACTATGAGTGTCCGTCTACGCAATTACATACATTCTCCTGAAATATATATGTACATCTCATTGTTTAATTTCTAGATTAATCATACGGCTTATAATCTCTTAAGACCATAATTAATCACCAAAATACTTAACCTAGTCAATCTATAAGCGCATCAGGTATCTATGAGTCTAATATACTGCTTACTGGAGCGTTTACCCATTTTAATCATAATCCCCAGATATAGCTAAATTAGTACAAGGGTCATATCTCTACCTACATAACTATCATAAATATTGACTTACCTAATCTCTTAACTAACTAGGTGGAGCAATCCTAAAAGAATTTCCAACCCAAAGCCACCCAACCAAAATTTTGGTCTCGCTCACCTGCGAACATCCCAACATCTTCCCTCCCGCGTATGGGGTGTTGTCTGGTACTTGTGCACGCGGGGGGGGGGGGGGGGGGGGGGGGATAGGGAGAGGCGCTTTGACCATCGTCAATTTTGGGGTGATGTAAAGAGATAGATTTCCAATCTATTTTGTACAAAATAGGCAAAAGAATATGTTGTCGCCTCGAGAGAACGGCATCAAAGACAAATTGATGCTTGAAAAACCAATTAATTTAGAGGATTGGGGGCTAAGTTATGGAATGGGAAGGTGTTAGGCACCCATCCCTCCCTTTCAGTCTCTCATGGGAATGTGTTATTATTCTCTTTAATTTCTCCATGAATTGTGTGTGCGTGTATATATAAATGGAGATCAGAATCGCTCGATTCCCATCATGAAAAAAGACGGAGTGAGATCATCCATAGGAGTGTGCCCCAAATAGTAATTAAAAATGTGATGTGTGCGCTTTTTAAGATATTGGTCGTTATGATGAAACGATAATATGTGTTAGATAAATGCGAACATGAATCACAATTGTAATATATGGAAATAATATACGAATAAAATAGGAAAAAGATGACAATAGGAAAATAGGACTTGAGTCTCGGGTTTTAGCTCGAGATGCCTACGTAGCCTATAAAGGCATCAAACTCCATGTAGTTTGTATGCGATACGAGGGTGGGGTTTATCCCATAGATTCAAACGGGGCTTTTATTATATGTGTGTGTGTGTGTATAAAAGGTATTTTTAGTTTTGAGAAAATGTAATGAAGAATCCCATTGGAATTTATAGGTGTACCCCCTTTTTCTTATTTTTTTTGTAGAAAATAAATTAAATGAAATATTACTAATAAAGGATAGTATATTAATATGTGTATGATTTAAAGTAAAATATAAATTAATAATTTATATAACTAATGTGAAAATAAAGAAATTTAAAGAGAGAATAATGTTTGGACCTTTTTGGAGACTTGGAGATTGATCTTGATTGTTGATGAGCTTCCTTGCAAGTGGATGAGGAATGTACGGGGATTTTTCTAAATTGGGTGTGAAAGTGATGGAAATAAAAGGTGGAGAGATATTTCAAATAAGGAAACTTCGCTGACTTTAGAAAAATGTTGCTGAGATCACTGAAGTTGATGTTTCTAAGGTGCCTTTCAAAGTGAGCTCATGTTCTCCTAATATAAGGTTAGGATACTGCCGATCGACATTGTCCTTGTCTTGCCTATATGCAAGTAACCCTAGACACACTACTGATAGGCAGGGAAATGAACCTGCCAATAAGAAGTCTCATGCAGATTTTTTAAAAAACAGTCATAAAATTCAATCCGTAAGTCCAAATCAAGCATGGGGTATACCATTGGAAAGGTTATTCAAAGACCTTTGAGAATCCTTCCCGAGTCTGGAAGTTGACTTTGGGTCAAATAGGGCTTGGAAGAGCACATCGATCCTTTTGATAAGAAATCATCGGACAATGATGGACCATTCATCCAAATCGTAAGTCCGAATTGTGCATTGGGCAAACCGTTGGAAAGGTTATGCAAATTATTTATATGTTTCAAAGAGATTCACTTGTTTCGGATAGTTGACTTTGGTCAAATGAGGCCCGAAAGTTCCCGGTGTCCCTTCTAACTAAAATGGGTCATTCGTCCGTATTGTAAGGATGATTTGTGCACAAGGCAAACCTTTAGAAAGGTTATTCAGTGCTTTTTGAAGATTCATTCAGTATAAATCAAGTTGAAGAGTTGACTTTGGTCAAACAGAGCTTGAGAGTGCCCGATGGCCTTTGGATCAGTTTGCAGGGGAAATGGTTTATTCGTCCAAACTGTTATATTGTATTACGCATAGGTCAGACCGTTACAAAGGGGATTTAGGTCCCATTGAAGATTCATTGAGATTTCACTGTGACGATGAAGTTGATTGGGGTCAAATCAGGGCCCGAGAGCGCCCGGTGGCCTCCAGATTAGTTTTTGATAGTAAAATGGATCATTTGTCCTAACTATTATAACGATTCACTCTCGGGGTATACCTTTGCAAAGTGTAATTAGATCTCTTTGATGATTCATTGAGCTATTGCTCTGACGATGAAGTTAATCGGAGTCAAACAAGGCCCGAGAGTGCCAGATGGCCTCTAGATCGATACTCAGAGTAGGACCTAGGGTCTATGGTATATGGGGAGGTTATAGGGACCTAAGGGGAGAATTAGGGGGTTATAGAATGTGGGGTTTATGGAGATCCTCGATGGGTGAACTTGGAACAAGTGAAAGCCGTCGAATAAAGATCACATGGATGTTTTAGGAAAGGGGCCAATTATGCGGAACAAAAGAATGAGGATGACCATTTCAAATGGTTGAGATAGATTTTCAGGACCTAACATTAAGGGGACCGATTCTACGGGTCGAGGACCTATAGTTAAGGGGAACAAATCTACGGATCGGGTTAATTCTGAGGACCTAAGGTTGGGGCAGGGATGGAAATAGGGAGAGTTTTTTAAAACCCATACCCACCCCATTTAATAAATGGGGTGGGGTGACCAATTCTATAGGTAGAGTTCAATTATGAGTACCTAAAGTTAGGGCGGCCAATTCTACAGGTCGAGGTCAATTCCGAGGACCTAAGGTTATGGCGACTAATTCTGTGGGTCGAGGTCAATTCTGAGGACCTAAAATTGGGGTGATCAATTTTGCTAGTCGAGGTCAATTCCGAGGACCTAAATTAAGGGCGACCAATTCTACGGGTCGAGGTCAATTCTGAGGACCTAAAGTTAGGGCGATCAATTTTGCATGTCGAGGTCAATTCTGAGGACCTGTTGTCACGACCCCGACCCAATAGTAGTAGGGAACGAGTGTCTTGACATGTCACCAAGGCATTCAAGATTCTGGCCTTAAAATTTTCTTTTAAAATAAATGCAACGGAATACATTCACATGGTTATGAGTTGTAACTAGCTGAAAAGGTAACACATCATCAGAGCTTCTAAAATATAACTTCTTATTCTCATAGATGAATAAATTCTATTACAAGTCAAGCCAGAATCACTTAAAGAGAAATAAATCCTCAAATATCTCATTCTACACTAGCAACTAGCCACACAACAAATCTCAAAATATAATCTTCAATTCAATCTTCACATATCCATCCTCATCTCTAACTATAACCTAAAAAGGGGTTATTTATACAACGTCAGCTAAAAGCTGAATGAGATTTAATCTCCCAACATTCCAAGGTTTTCAGAAAATAGATACCTATTCAAGTCAAAAGAGAAGGCATATACATATATGGATGGAACTTGCAATAAATAGATATATATTTTGAAATGATAGTATATATATCACATTTGGATAGCTCAGAATAAGAAGAATGCAACAAATCAAATGTGATATCTTTTTCTTTCAATCATATCATTTTAATGGCCAACTACACTCTAATACCGTGTTCTTCTACCGTATTATACCCCGGTAGTTAAGGGTCAATCGAACTAGTTCGTCACAATGCCTTATTTAGGGCACACCAGCGATAACCCAGCTGGGAAGGTCAGTCAGTAAAGAGGTCCCTTAGGCCGAATCATATTTTTAGTATTCAATATCATTTTCAATAATCATTTTAATCGGTATGTTTATATGGACAAATATAAATATATCACAAATGAATCAATCATCGGTATCACATGAATTTTGAGAATAAAAGCAGTTCACAAAATATATATAGTTTGCATAATATCATATGATCAAAATACACAAGGTATGTCAGAGTACTCACCTAACATAGAGGCCCGAAAATATAGATATTGAGTCTTTGATCACACGTTAATCTAATAAATTCAATAAAGGTTTAATTACGTATTCTAAATAAAGCCCAATTCTAAATATTGTGTTTTAATCCTAAAATAACTTGTTGTAAAAGGTTACTAAAACCATTTTCTCAATTTTTAATATTCATTCATCATATTTAAAGAATTCAATTCATAGATCTTCCTAATCAGTCGGTTCCCAGTAGAGATGGAGGGTCACAGGGGCACCACTTAAATACCATCTCATCTAGACAGAACATTTCTGAATTTATTCCCAGTAGAGATGGATGGTCACATGGGCACCACTTAAATACCATCTCAACTAGACATAATTTCACCGGGACTGACTTTGGAATTACTTAAATGAGATTCCATAATAACGAGCAATTACTTATAAAAAGCGTATATATAGTTTCAAACAAGTTGACATATTTTGAAAATAAAATCAATTTAGATTGGTTCCAAATTTTAAGTTTTGATTAGTGAAGTCTTTAGTGTATTTTACCAGCATAACTACTAAGTAAAGATATACAATACGAAATTAAAACTATAAAAATGCATTATAACATTTAAATAAAATCATACCTACGAAATGAATTATTTCTTCAAAATTATAGAACTCCTTCTTGAGATATTTCCCAAGCTTTCTATCACTCTTTCTTACTATAATTCTCAAGGAATTGGTGTGAGTTTCAAATGAACCCTAAGGCCCTATTTATAGTTTTCCAAAGATACCACGGTGTTGACACGTGTCTAGCTGACCAAGCCTTTACAACGGCGAGTCAGCGTTGAAGTGTCGCATAACGAAGGCGTCTTGCAGCCTTAATTCACCAAATGACGACATGTGTTTTAGCTTTGTCTCTAAAGACGACACGTGTAAGGTGGAGGTGACCAGCACGTGGTGGAAAGGTGATAAGGGTATAAGGGTCATTTTACACATAAAGGGTATTTTAGTAATTTCACACTATATATTTTCAATATTTCTTAGAGGTCCTTAAAAATATTTTATTTACAAAATGGCCCTTTTTATATTTTTATTCTAGTCCCTAAGTTTCAAAAAATTATATTTTCTACCCCAAAACTTATTATTTACCTTAAGATATGTCATAAGACTTCGATTTGATCGAATTTACAGTTGATTCTTCATATTTAAAAAAGGATTTTTTATATTAAGAACCCAAAATACCACATATTAAATAATATAACAGTTATGAGATAATAAGTAACACAAAATTTATAAAAACAAACTATATGAGCATATAAAAGTTGGGTCATTACACCTATCATTGGGGTGATCAATTATGTGGGTCGAGGTCAATTCAGGGGACCTAAATTTATGATGAACAATTCTTTGGGTCGAGGTCAATTTTAAGGACCTAAAGTTAGGGCGACCAATTCTGCGGCTCGAGGTCAATTCTATGGACCTAAGTAGGGGTGACCAATTCTACGGGCCTAGTTTAATTTTGAGGAGCAAAAGTTAGGGGGACCAATTTTTCGAGCTAAGGTCAATTATGAGGACCTTATTATTGTGGTGACCAATTCTGTGGGTCGAGGTCAATTTTGCGGACCTAAGTAGGGGCGACCAATTTAGAGGACCTAAGTTTGGGCGACCAATTCTCTGGGTCGAGGTCAATTATGAGGACCTAAAGTTGTTCAATTCTGAGGACCTAAAGTTTTGGCGACCAATTATGTGGATCGAGGTCAATTTTGAGGACCTTAAGTTATAACGACAAATTCTGAGGGACGATGTCAATTTTGAGGACTTAAAATTATGTTAGAGATTTACCCTCGGTGATTCTTTAATTTATCTTTGGGGGTTTGGTTGCACTTGTGGTTCTGTTGGGGAGTGTTTTTCTCTGAGAAGTCATTGGGGTGAGATATCCGACTATGGCTTAGAGCTCCGCTAGGGAAGTTGGAATTTCTCTGGGGCAATGTTTAATTTGTAAATTCCACTGGGGAAATGGGTAGGATATTACATATTCCTGCTGGGAAAGCATTTGATTTTTTAGGTTCAGAGTTTCGTTGGGGATGACTCGAGGTTTTAAGATTCTGTTGGGGAATTGTAATGGAGTTTGAGACGTGGGTGCACCATTTTAGGGTTTAAATTAGGGATAATAATGTAGTTTTAATTCAGTTGGGTATTTTAGGAGCTTCAAAATTGGTTTTCTTGAAGAGATTATCTAATATTAATTTGGAAATTTTGGAAATTTTTCGGAGAATTTTTTGACATTTTTAGGATTTTTTGTACAAAATTTTAGGTGGATTGCTAATTAGTGGGTGTAAGAGGTTGTCTTTTAGCAGTGGAACAGTCGTCTGGGTTTCCTTGGGAAGAGGAACATGCAGGTGTTTATTTGTATGGGGTTCAACTACTGTTGGGGATTGATTGTGAGGGTTTTCATATTGAGGATGACCAGTCTTTGAGGGTGACACCTGACACGGTTGAGGCTGCGTTGGGATATGTGGGGAGGATAGTCTCTAGAGATTGATCCAAACTTCTTCTTTTTGGGAGATACTATGGATTCGGAGGATCGACGGACAGACAAGCAGCAGGTACGACAGATGGCCTATTTATTCATTCTTCTTTAGTTGGGGTTTCTAAGTGGCGTCGAGTGGCGACGTCATCCATCTACAGTTTTCACCATTTTTAGGGTATTTTCGAATATCCACCTTTATGATTGGGCGAGCCTGACCTTGGCAAACCTTTATTCTTCTCTGGACGATTTGAGCTAGTACTGCCGGCAGACCTTTATAGGGGACATGTACCTTCTGGAAGTAATTCTCATATTTCTCTTTATGTATTTTCTTGTATTTTCCCTCTACTCTCCTTTATCTGTTGTTTCCTGTCTTTCTTCAAACGTGGTTTTATGAGGTGGTCGGGCTCAATGCTCATTTGATAGTTTGCATGATGAGGAGGTGGGGGACTTCTGTTGGATGCACCATTGGCGAAAGTTCAACTGGCGGTCAAAGCAGTCTCTTTCCTTGTCGGTGGTGCATCAGACCTTAAACACCCTGATGAGCGACCATGTTATTTTATTTTCTTTTGAATCCTTTTTTGGATTTTCTTTGTTTGCACAAATATTGACCTTTATTGGAAATTTCTGGTGGCTTTTTACCCCTGGGGGACGGCTGTCCAATATACAGGGGTGACTAGGATGCATGTGAAGATGTGACGGTTGTTGCTGCACGAGTTTGGCTATTCTTTGTATTTAGGGGAGAGAGTGGTCTGACATAATATGGAGTATGAGGTGGCGGTCCCATTTATGATGCCTCCAATGTACGTGAGGTGGGTTCGAGAAATATCAGAGGAGGCTAGGGCGACGACGATGATTGGAGAGCCTTACTCATCATGTATGGATATGGCAGCGACCTTTGACTATCTCGACTTTGCGGTGAGCTAGTTGATTCCTTCTTGTATCTACAATGTGGTGAACATACCTACGGATCCTACGACTTCGGGTAGGGTTACGAGTAGGCCGCTGGGGTCTACCCACAACATAGGTGGTGTGTCGTCGTCGGCAATGGCAGTGGAGGTTCCATTCATTCAGCTTTCTCTGACTTCATATAATTTACGATTGACTGGTGGGGAATTGCTACGTATGACGCACCTCCCTAATGCGGTGGACAAGATGACTGGAGGGGGATTTCTATATCTCGCTGATGCGGGAAGCGCGCTCATCGTAGGGATGGGGGTCTCAGAGAGAAAGAGAGAGATTGGGGGTTTTGGGCTAAGTCCCGCTATTTTTGTTATTCTTCTTTTTTCTTGAAAAAATGTAATTATGCAAATGGCAATATATAAAATTAATGAGATTTTTTTTTTTATTTTTCTTTTGCTTAAATGACTTATTCGACATACACTCTTTACTTTGTTGCTGAGATCGTAGAAAGGATGGGATATTTTATTTAAATAACTTAAGAGGAGATTTATGTGGGGAAAGGATGAGTAAAAATGGATAATATAGGAAGAAATAACTCGGGGGTTTTGAAAATAAGGATTTATTTTTTGAGATTTTTGATTTTGACAAAAAAGGAAAGATAAATTTTTCTAAAATAAGGGGGTTATCGACCGGCATGCTCCCTCTCCTGCCTATCAGCATATAGGTCATTTCAAATCATTCCAAGGATTTTATTGCACTTCTCTCCATCTTTGATTACTTTGTGGGGCAGACATTTATTCGAGTTTCTCAAATTTCTTGTTGTTTAGCAAAGATGTTTAGGGATAAAAGGGGGTAAGGTGGTGTAGTTATCCATCCTCACTACTTTTTCCTTTTTGCTTCTTCTTTTCTTCTTCCATTACTTCCATATGGACCTTCTGATGAGTACAGAATTCGCTACTTACCTTGAGAGTTTGGAAGCCATGTGCATGTACAATGTGGATTATGATGCTTTTAATTTACGCCAGGTCTCTTTATGGAGAAATCGGCCCATTGCTTGGAACATGCTAGTGGTGGCGGCTCAAATCAGGTATCCTAAGGACCATGTCTTTCTCTTTGGTCTGGATGAGGTCTGCCCAACCTATGAGGAGTTGTCATCCATGCTGGGGATTAATCCTAGTGTAACAGCATCCATTTCTAATCTTTCCCGTTCTCCTTGGGCATTATCGGCGGAGTTTATCCATATTTCTCCTTCGGTGGCTCAGTCATTGGTCAGTGAGGGTATGGTTTCCCTCTGCTAAGGTTTTAACAATGCCTGTTACACTGAAGCTATTGCCCTGGGCCTAACTTTGAGGCTCTTACTGGTCATGGGGGACTTCCAGTTCGTTGTAATCACGGTACTGATTTCCTCCCATCCTAATCTTGTGGAGGTGGTCTTGATTCCTGGAAAGATGGCCGTTCTAACTTTTTAAGAGGGAGCTCAGTGATGCTGTGTGGTTGGTCGAGAGATTTCGTTTGGCGGTTCTTCCTGAGTATCCCTTGGCAGTCATGCCAAATTTCTTCACCCGATATTTTATCAGTGTTGGCTCATCTATGGAGAACTGGGTTAACCGGTTTGTGGAACATGGAGCCTAATGCCTTCGTTGGTCAGAGCCATGGTTAGTTGGACTAAGATAAACTTCATTTTACTTCCCTTGGCGGATTATGCACCAAGTCGGATGAGAGCAAATTGTGCCTCCTCGCACACTGGACATTTTTCATGTAGAGGACTTGACTAAAGCCCTTCATATGATGTTAGGTCCTCTATGGAGAGTCATCGATAGGCAACCTGTCCATCTGAATCTGTAGGAAGAGTTTGGCATGTTTCCAGAGATTATCAGAAGTATCTATGGAAACGGGTGGCAAAGATTTTGGCAAAGGAGACCGACCAAAGGAGGTTCGTCTTATTTGACACCATGGAGGGGGTAGTGGTTTTCTCCCGACTAGTCTGGGCTTATCACTCCATGTGGCATCTTCGGAATACCAACCAATCAGGGGAAGCTTGGGGACCTCTAGGGGCTGATGATGATGAGGTGAGATCTTTCGGCAACTGCGGATAGGGTCTTGGGTAATTATGTGAAGCTTTTGTATGATGGTGATTTTTGTATGTTTTTTTGGTTTATGTTTTTGGGAATAAATTTGTGGGGTTTGGATTTAATTTAGGTATAGGTCAACGAAGAGGGGTGGTTGTTTTGGCTCCCTTCATTCATACTTCATGTAAAAGTACCGAACTCCCTTATTTGAAATAAAAAAGATTTTGATCATCTAGTTGTGCCTCTTGATGAGTTTTGCATTTAAATTATATATACCAATCGCTAAGGAATACATAATCCTTTTGTCCATGTAAATGATAAAATGAACCGTCATTCTCAGATATTAGAAATGAATAGCATTTTATGAAAAAGAAGGGGACCGTCCGCATATAAGGGATATAAGCTGCCTACATATCTCTGTTTTTTTTAAAAATTCATGAGTTTCATTTTGAAAGCAAAAGGTTTTTTTAGAGGATCAGGCCCCACATAGCTCTGGGTAGCAATACATGAATATTTCATTTTTGAATAGAAGGGGGGTGAGAAGAGTCGTAGCACGCCGACGTTTTGGACTAGGGGTAGAATTTCTTAAGACGGTCTAGGTTGACTGGACATGCCATATCTTATCCGTCAAGGTCAGTGAGCATAGCGGTGCCACCAGACATGATCTTTTTCATGATGTAAGGGTCACTCCAGTTTGTCTTGAATTTTCCTTTGGGGTCCCAGACGGGTTCTATGATTTCTTTGAGGGATAAGTTCCCTTCTTGGAAACCATAACACTTGACTCTTTGGTTTAACAATTGCGCTATCTGGCGATGGTACCCCTGTATATGATATAAAGCCTTTAGCCTCCTGTCATTTAAGAGTTACAACCCATTAAAATGACTCTGATGCCAGTCTTCCTCATTGATTTTTCTCTCAAGCATAATGCGTAATGAAGGTATTTCTAGCTCAACGGGTAGGACTGCATCCATGCCTTATATCAGAGAGTAAGGGGTAGCCCCAATAGATGCCTGGACTGATGTATAGTATATCGAGAGGGCGTAAGGGATCCGATCGGCCCAATCTCAACAACTCTGGGTCTTCTTGCTGATGATTACTTTGAGGTTCTTGTTAGAGGCTTTAATTGCACCATTAGTTTGGGGTAGGTAGGAAGAAGATTTGTTTCTCTGAATCCCATACTCATTGATCAAATATGTGACCTATGCCTCTAAGTGGAACTCATTATCTAACACTAACTCATGGGGAACTTCGTATCGACAGATGATGTTCTTCCGAATAAACTTAGCTAACTTTTTAGCATTCAGCACTGCATATGACTCGACTTTGACCCATTTGGTGAAGTAATCAATGGTGACCAGTATGAACTCATGCCTATTGGAAGCTTTGGGTGTGACTTTCCATATGATACCAATTCCGCAAGTGGAGAATGCCCAGCGAGAAGTCATGTTATATAATTCCTGCGGAGGTAAGTGTTGGAGATTGGCAAACTATTGGCATTTGAGTCATCTACGGACATAGGTGGTGCAATTATGAACCATGGTGGTCTAATAGTACCCCAGCCAAATACTCTTCTTAGCAAGCATATGGACGTTCATGTGAGGTCCACATTCCCCGCTATGGATATTTTGCATCATTTCTTTAATGTCAGCCCTATGATGAAGTGCAAGTGGGTTCCATCGAAGTTTCTCTTGAACAGTGCTTTATTATAGATGATGTAGTAGGAAGCCAATTTGCAAAGGTTCACTTAGTCTTTCTTATTGGAGATTTGAGGATACCTACTATGCTTGAGGAGATGCCAAATATCATAATACCATAACTCGACCATATCGAAGTCCTCTTCTGTGTCAAGCTCAATATGGTAGCAGTGGGTTGGCATATCTTGTTTTTGGATTAGGAAAGGGGAAATTGTTATACCCTCGAGTATGTCGACCATGGAGGCGAGAGTAGTAAGAGCATCGTCTAAGATGTTCCTCGCTCGGGTCAAGTAGTGGAAGGTGATATATCAGAACTGGGAGGCAAGCTCCTTTAGGTGGGCATGGAAGGGTAAGAACTTTTTGAATTTTGATTTTCCATCTTCTAAGGACTTGTCCGATGATGAGGGTAGAGTCCCCGTAGACATATAGGCACTAGATATCATTTTTGGGGTGACTTGGAGCCCTACGGTGCATGCCTTATATTCGGTCATATTATTGGTGCAGTGAAATTCTAGCTTAATAGCAATATCAGTGTGAGAGTCATCGGGAGTATCCCAATACCATATCCTTTCTTGTTGGCAGCGCCATCAAAGAACGTTTGCCACTGGAGGTCTTCCTGAGTGGTGCAAAGGAAATCTTCATCTGGGCACTCGGAGATCCAAAGGTCGACTTCTTATATGGAGTAGTCAGTAAGGTAGTCAGAGATGGCTCTTCATTTCATGGATTTATGCATGAAATACACAATATCAAACTCGGCTAGTGTAAGGAAAAATTTCCAAGTGTGTCAATTTGTACGTAATTGACTTAATTCCGGACAAAACAAGTTTAAGTCATAGGATTGTTTTTTGAGTCACGGTTCCTATAAGCTTATGACGTTGTGTTGAAGTCCTAGCGGCCAAGCTTCAAAGATAGACCTTGTCGTGTTTATTGGTGCATGTTTCACATCTTCATATCATGTTTTCGATCTCTCATGCATGAATGCATAGTGTTTATGGGATTAAAAAATATTTGGTAAGGATGTTATTTTATTTATTATTATTTTAAAATGTTTTCTAAAAAATTTATTCTGAGTTTATCCATTTTTAGAGTCGTATGAGACATCTCCTTATGTTTAGATGTATCAAACGACATCTGGATACTTTCAAATGACATCTCAATGACGTTCAAACGACATAGACAAGTTGTTCAACAACATGTGCATATTGTTAGAACTACATAGAGATATCGTTCAAATGACCTGTCACCTTAAGTTTTTTACTTAAGGCATGTTTCACTCAGAATTTTGAGGATGCAGAGCATAAAATACAGAACAGAACAATACATTTTTTTGCAGTTTGTTTCCAAAGGATTTCAAAGATAAAACCATCCTTACAGTTTCAAGATCCAAACTTTCATACACATATGTTATAGAGATCTTGGTTTGCACCATCTAAATCTTGTTCATCTTTGTTGAACAAAATTGTTTCGTTGAGTTTTGTGGTGAAGAAATAGTGAAGGCCGTGTTCCTAATCATAGGCAGTTACCAAAGTTGTATCGGTGGACACCGAGGTACGCGTCGATGCGTGTGCTGTGGACGAGATAATGGAATGGATTTTTGCATGCGCTCTGTGGAGGAGTGGTTAAAGAATAGAAGAGTGTCAAGGCTTGTTGGGATCGAGTTAGTGAGTAAGTCTATTGTCTGTCTTTGTAAAACCATATCATAATGATTGTCTGCTTGGGGAGTTCGTGGTTTTTTCCCTTTGTGGTTTCCACATACATTCGGCATTGCGGACATGATTTATTTTACTTGTTTATATCATACTAGATGCATGTTTAGGATTAAACAAGAAAAAATTTGATTAAAGTAAAATTTGGTTCACACTTGGTGCGTAATTAAAATTGGAGATTTTGGTAAAAAAATGAATTTGGCATAAAACACACTTTGGTTTTAAAAGGGGCATTCTCAAATTGGTATCAGAGCTAGTAACACTATTTTATTGTGTTGTGATCCCGTGTGGTGTTTTAAGCATTCATCATTTTAGGGTCATTATATGTTTATCTCTCTTGGACTGTTTTTCGTCTCGATGGATTCCTACGGTGATGACGTTGTTAATCGAGTTGAGTTTTATAATCTTCTTGACTGGGTGGAAAAATTAAATCTTTTGAATTTGATGTTTGCTAAAAGAATTTAAATTCTTGAAAAAGAAAATAAATGTTTTAGATCCGTTATGGAACATTTGCAAATGTTTTAAACTGAAAGAGATATTTGTCATGAGAAGTTGTTGACTTACATGATAATTTTGAATCTTTAAAAGTTTCCAAAAGGGAGAGTAATGAAAGAGTCATATGTTTAGAGAGAGAATTAGAGGACTAGAAAAATTCTAGGTTTTGTTTAAGTATCGTTGATGATAATGTTTTGATCAATGATTTTAAGGCACGTGAGAAGACTCTTAGGGATACGTTTGCTCACATTGAGGGGAAACGAGATAACCTTCTAGGGGTACTTGAAAATTTAAAGAAGGAGTCCCTAAAATTGGAAGAGTCTAATTCGTTGCTTGAGTCTAAAATTTTGAAGTTAAAAAATGTTAATTTAAAAGACTTGAGTAGTAGTGATGGTTCTGGCATCTCTATTTCTGATGCTTCCATTGCTGAAGCCAAAAGCATAGTTCGTTTTATAGGGTCAACCTAAACCAAGGACGTTATAAAAGGTCAACCCACAAGTATCGTTCCACCCATTTACACATATTCTCATTGTGGTAGGAAAGGTCACCTTAGACATTTTTGTTATGATCTTAAAAGAGGTCCTAGGAAGTTGAAAGGTAGTGTCCCATCGGTTCCCATAACCTCCCGATTTAGGCATACACGTGTTTGGGTTTGAAAATCCATTTTGGAGATGCTGAATGTTAGATTAGTTGATTCTCACATGCTTGCACATGATGTGTCACATGTTATTTCTTATGGATGATTGCTTGCATGATTTGCTTGTCAAACAGTGAACACTTATTTGTGCTCAATGATATATCCTTGCTAGTATTATGGCGTGCATATCTTTTGTATTTCTATTTTTCTTTTATTAAATCATATTTGAAAAATACAAAAAGATTTTTGGTTTTATATATTTAAAAAAAAAAAAGATTTTGTTTTTGAAAAATATTTTGAAAATTTCAAAAAGATTTTCGGTTTTTGTGTGTTTTAGTTTTACACATTTTGTGTGGCATAGTAGTGTGTTTGAATCCTATTCTCTACGCAATGTCCATGTGGCTAGGACATTTGGTTATGACTTTAGATGATTAGATTGATCTTAACCATTGTTTAATGGGGTTGTTTCGAAGTTGATCTACATTTTGATTCGACTTTGTATATATGCCATCATTGCACACATGCATGAGCTTACATAAATGATTGACTTCTCATGCATATTTTAGTTTTGTAAGCTGTTCTCCTCTCACTTTCTTCAACTATGCACAATTAGACTTACGAGGAGGTGTTCATGTAAGAACCGTTGCCCGTGAGGATTTATAGCACATATTGAAAAAATGTTGAGTGTGTATGGGAAAGGACTGGGAGAGTATAGTAAACTCATCGTAAAAGTCACCGTTTGAAATGATCCTAAGAAAAAATTGAGGCATTAAAAAATCACACGTATGCCAAAAACGGGCAATAGGTATTCTCTAAGGAGAGAAAGTAGAACCTTAAAAGAAATAGAAAAATAAATATGAATATATCAGGGAGTTTGGTTGGAAAAAGTACAACGGGTTTGCACCACGAATCCTAACGTTGAAAAACTATGTCATGATTTTGTTTGTTTGGTAGAATCGTCAATATTTCAAATTTATGTGCATATTGTTTGTTTAGTTTATTAAGCCCAATATATTAATTGTCACATATGGCTAAAACTTAGTTTCATGAAATTTAGATATCAATTAGAGCTTCGTGATCATTTCGATGTGTCTAAGTTGTGATTCACTTGTTGTAGTTCACACCCATTAATTTTGTACCCATGCTTAGGCACATCGATACTATGTTAGCATGAACTCATATTTTTTTTTATTTATTTCATATTTGCTGTTTTGCTACTGTTTCGATCTTCCAGTTGTTATTTTGAGATAATTTGTTTGATGGGCATATGCTACTTAATTTTAGATTTAGATTTGAGATTTTTTTTGAAGTCATTCAAATGACCTGTAGCTACTGTTTGAATGGCAAGTCCATGTCGTTCGAAGATTGGATCGCACGACCCTAGAACGAGCTACAGTAAGTGTTAGGTATGGTCGTTTCTTAGGTCATTTCTTGGATGCTTCGCATGACATGCTACTGTTTGAGGTTGTTTCTTGCATTGCTCAAACGACATGCCTCAGTTGTTCAAACGACCTAGCATTGTCGTTCGAACGACCTAGAGAGGAGTTTTGAGATTTCCTTCTGTTTTAGTACCCGCTTCATATATATTGTGATACTACAATATTTTGGTACTTCTAGGTTGTTCTGGACAGTTTATATGGAGTCGATGTTGATTATGCTTGCTTAATTTTTACACTGCATTGTTTCGTTTAGTCACATCATTACTTAGACTGATTATTTATTTATGTGATTATATGGTAGATAAGAGGTGGTATCTTTTGATTATTATTAGCTGGCTACATTTGTTTATCTAAATATGCTTCATATGATTATTCTCATAATAGATACGACGTTGTTTGTTTATCTTTTTCACTGGTTTTCTATTCGAGATAAAAAGGGGGAGAGATAGTATGTTATATAGGGGGGGTTTTAATTGATGAGCACATATGTTTACATGTTTATATATTGGTATTATACTGATTTGAGCTATATTGAAAAATGTGTTTAAAAATTGATATCCAATTATGATTTGCTCTCATGTTTAACAAATTGTTTTATATATCTTTTATTCCTCCATACTTCACTTGGTATTTATCTGTTTCACGTGTGTAGATATTCTTCATAGATTCAAGATTTTACGACTACATCACATTCAAACATCTCATGCTTGTCGGTTCTACATATATTAGTCTGTGTCTTGTAATTTTTTATTTTGGGTTTTTGGGATGGGATTTAGGTTTCATTTGGCTTTATGGCCTGACTTAGCATTCATTGTTTTAGTTTTGTCCCGGAATAGTCAAAGGGGGAGATTTGTAAGGACAAATTTCCAAGTGTATCATTTTGTATGTAATTGAATTAATTCCGGACAAAATAAGTTTAACTCATATGATTTTTTTTGAGTCACGATTCCTATAAGACTATGATGTTGTGTTGAAGACGTAGTGACCAAGCTTCAAAGTTAGATCGTGCCGTCTTTATTTGTTCATGTTTCACGTCTTCATATCATATTCTGATCTCTCAAGTATGAACGCATAATGTTTTTGGGATTCGGAAATATTTATTAAGGATGTTATTTTAGTTAAAATGATTTTAAAATGTTTTTAAAACGTTTATTGTGAGTTTATCCAATTTTAGAGTCATATGAAATAGCTCCTTTTGTTTAGATGGATCAAACGACATCTGGAGTCGTTCAAACAACATCTTAGTGTCATTTAAACGGCATGGACAAGTCATTCAAACGACGTGTGCATATCGTTCGAATGACATAGAGATATCATTCAAACGACCCGCCACCTCAAGTTTTTTTATTTAAGGCGTGTTTTACTCAGAATTTCAAGGATGCTGAACATAAAATACATAACAGAATATTATGTTTTTTTGCAGTTTGTTTTCAAAGGATTTCAAAGATAAAACCATCCTTATAGCTTCAAGATCCGAACTTTCATACACATATGTTATAGAGATCTTGGTTTTCACCATATGGAGTTTGATCATCTCTGTTGAACAAAACTTTTTCGTTGGAGTTTTGCGGTGAAGAAATCGTGAAGACCGTATTCATAATCATAGGCGATTTCCAAGGCTGTATCAGTGGACACTGAGCAACGCGTGGATGGTATGCTGTGGACGAGATCGTGCAAAGCATTTCTGTGTGGGCAGTGTGGAGGAGTGGTTAAAGCATATATGAGAATCCAGGCTTGTGGAGATCGATTCGTTGAGTAAGTCTATTGTTAGTCTTTATAAAACCATATCATAGTGATTGTCTGGCTTGGGATGTTTGAGGTTTTTTCCCTTTGTGGTTTCCTCATACATTCGGCATTTGTGTACTTGATTTATTTTACTTATTAAAATCATGCTAGATGCATGTTTAGGATTAAATAAGATAAAGTTGGATTGAAGAAAAATTTGGTTCACACTTGGTGCGTAATTAAAATTGGAGATTTTGGTCAAAAATTGAATTTGGCTTAAAACACACTTTGGTTTAAAAAGAGGCATGTTTAGCTAGCGGCATCAACCATCGGGGCATTCATCTAGATAGGTCGAGTTTCTTAAGTAGATATTTTATAGGATCCGTTTGAGACACAAGTCTGATAGGAAAAGAGGGCGTGCAGTGCCGTAATGTTTTAGTGACCCAGACAAGGGCGACACATGCTTTCTCCAAGGCAGTGTAGTTGACTTTGTACCCAACCAATGTGTGACTGGCGTAGTAGATGGCCCTTTATTTGCAAGATTATTCAAGGTATTGGGCTAGCAAAGCCCATCTGCAGTATCTGTTACGGTTAAGTGTAGAAATAGAGGGAGACCAGGCTGTAGTGGCATGAGTACCGGAGCTCAGGAAAGATATTGCTTGATTCTGTCAAATGCTTCTTGACATGATTCATTCTAGACTTTAGTAGCATGCTTTCGAAGGAGTTTGAATATGGGTTCATAAATATAAGTCAATTGGCTGATGAATCGGTTGATATACTGTAATTTTCTTAAGAATCCCTATACTTCCTTTTTTGTTCGGGGTGGTGGGATTTGAAGTATGGCTTTTATATTGGTAGGATCTGCTTAGATTTCCTTCTTGATAACCATGAATCCCAAAATATTTCCTTTGGTGACGCCGAAATGCATTTCTATGGGTTAAGCCGCATCTAGTATCATCGTAGTCGTTCGAAGAACTTCTAGAGGGCGGGAACATGATCTTCCTGGGTCTTAGACTTAATAATCATGTTGTATATGTAGACTTCATCCTTCTTATGTATCAAATCATGCAAGATGGTTTTAGAGGCCCTTCGGTAGGTAGTCCCTGTGTTTTTTAGCTTGAATGGCATAACCATGTAACAAAAGGTTCCCCAGGGGGTGATGAATGCATTTTTTTTCTTCATGGTCAGGGTGCATCATGATCTGATTGTATCTGATAAACCCATGGACGAATGATTTGAGAGCGTGACTGGCTATTTTGTCCATGATCATGTCAATGTTGGGCAATTGGTAATCATCGTTCGGAGATGCTTTGTTCAAATCCTGATAGTCGATGCACATGCGGACTTTTCCTCTTGATTTCAGCATGGGTATAATGTTGGCTATCCATGTGGGATATTCAATCACCCGGATGAAGCCTACTTCAATTGTTTGATCACTTATTCTTTAACCATTAGAGACCATTCGGTGCGGACACTATAAGAAAAAAGCCTTTTGTAAGGACATATTTTTATAAGTCCGTTATCAATTTATTATGTCATATTCCGCTACACCGTCAAAGAGCATTCAAGAGCATCTACATCAAAGACGGATTCGAATTATTCACGTTCTTCATTAAAAAGACTCCGCGAAGTTTACTTTGGTAAGGTTATGTTCTTAATACCTTAACTTTCCACTTAGAGATTTTGGGATATTTTTATAAAATATTTTCTAAGTGTTGGAGCGGACTTTTTCATCAAATTTGAGAATGAGTAATTTTTTCTAAGTATTGAAGCGGACCTCTATTTTGACGCCCAGGTCGTTCGCGCGAGATCAGCATCTCGTTCGAGCGAGATTGATGTTCGCACGATACGCGTACTTCGTTCGAGCGACATCCTTTCTCGTTCGAATGATCATATTTTTCGAGGCGGCGCAATTTTCCTATAAATACTCATTATTTGGTAACGTTTTCAGTAAGAAGTCCCAGCGTTTTACAGAACAGAAAAAACTGCGAGAGCATAATTCTTTAGGCTTCTTACTTTAGGGTTTTAATCCCTTTTTGATTTTCAATTCACAAAACTCCCATATGCTTTAGTGAATTGTTTTGGTTTTCAAGAACACAACTTTTGCTTTTGTTCATCTTTCGTGGAGTGCGTCTCTACACCGTATGGGTGCGTGTCATTGAGGATCTTGCTGCGTGAAGATTCTTTGCTGAAGATTGGGCTGCGAGTCCTTGGAGGGTGCTGCGTGTATTCTCTTGCTGAGTTCAAGACTGCGAGTCTTTGTGGGTTGGCTGTGCGTTGATCCATTGCAGATTTCTCTATGTAATTGTAAGTTGCGATTTATGAATTTATAGTGAAATAAAGGTTTTACCCGAAAGGTTTTTTTTTCCTGAAATCTGCGTCTCAGCATATTTATTGACATATAGATGCATGTTTAGGGGCTGAATTTATTTGGTTTAAAAGTAGGCTCTAATTAAATAATGTTTGATTGGAAACTTGCGAATTAATTTAAATCAATTATCACACCGTCACACTTTTCAAATTGGTATCAGTGCGGGTTGCGCTAATATATCGCGTATTCCTTTTTTCGCAAATTTGTGTGATATTGATTTTTTTGAAAAATCAGTTTTGTGAAAAATCGCATTTTTTCAATGGAACGTTCATTTAATAAGGTGCCTATTTTTTATGGGAATAATTATGCCTATTGTAAAGCTCTCTTGAAATCTAGTTTAAAAGCTATTGATGAGCGTGTTTGGTTTCTTTGTGAAAATGGGTGGACTCCTCCCACGGTCATCGTTAATAACATCACCTCTTTAAAACCCGTGTCAGCCTGGACCGAAGATGATTATAAAATGTCTAATTTTAATTCTCGTGGTCTAAGTACTATTTCTGGAGGTGTCACTCCTGATGAGTTTTACCAAATTATGACGTGCACCACGTCTAAAGAGGCTTGGGATGTTTTGAAATTGACACATGAGGGTACGAATGCGGCTAAAGAATCAAAATTACAAAATTTGGCCACCCAATTTGAGACTATCACCATGTCTGAGTCTGGATGCTTTGATGATTTTTATGCACGTTTGCCGAACATTATTAACACAAGTTTTAATTTTGGTGAGGTGATTGATAACACGCATGTCGTTAAAAAGATTTTGAGATCTCTTCCAAAACGCTTTATTCCTAAAGTCACTGTTTTGAACTCTTAATTTGAAATCACTTAAGTTGGAAGAACTTGTAGGAGATCTTCAAACCTATGAGATTGACATGTTTCCCAAAACCATTAAGGTTAAGGATAATGGCATTGCTTTAAAGACTCATTGTAAGAAAAAGAAAGAGAACGTTTGTGAGTCCGATTCTGAGGAAGAGTTTGATTTTAATGATATGGCCTTGTTTGCGACAAATTTTAAAAAATTTCTCAACATGAACAAAAATAATTCTTCCAATAAAAAGAGATTTTTTGAGAAAAATAAAAAGAAAGGAAAGGCCAAAGAAAGCGGTGAGAGGGAAAAAGAGAATAACTCAGATGAGGAGTGTGAGGAAGATTTTGAGAACGTAACTTGTTTTGAATGTGGGGGTAAGGGGCATAAGTCATTTGAGTGTCCTACGTGGCTTAGAAATAAAGGGAAGAAAGTAACCATGCCTACCACAATTAGTGATAGTGAGGGTGATGAAGGAGATGAGTTCGATAAAGGTTTAGCACATGGTATGGTTGTCACTTTTTCTAGTCATGTGAGCACACCCACTTTGTCTCACGAGAGTGCACACGAGAGCGATGATAGTGATTTGTGTTCTTCGAGTGAGGGAGAAAGCGAGAGTGAAAGTGGAGATGAAAGTGAGCTCCAAAAAGTGTTTAGATATTTGTACACCGAGACCTTGAAAACAAAGAAGTATAATAGAGATTTCGGTCGTCGGGGTTTTAGATTCGGAGAGAGAGAAGGAGGTTTTAAGAAAGGAGAAGTGTGATTTTACCAACACATTATCTAGTCTGACGAAACGTGTATCCTAACTCGAGAGTGATCTCGAACGTGACAGGGAGGTCAAAGTCAATTTTGAGAACGCACCTAAGAAGCTTGAAAAGGTGGTTCTTAAGGGTAAAGGTGAGAAGTTAGGAATAAGTCATGACGGTGCTTCTACTTCCCAATTAGCACCCGAGCCGGTTCCCACTTTAGTGTTAGATTCTCGTGAGTCTCACCCTAACCCACCTAGGCGTCCCATTCCTATTAGGAAAGTGCATCCTAGAGTTTTTGAGAGAGGTGTTCCGAGGCCTATTTATGTTTGCTCACATTGCAAAAGGAGAGGACACCTTAGGGAATTTTTCTTTAAGTTGGGTTATGTGTCACGTTTTGCTTCTACACATGTTTCTGGCATGCATGCACCCACATATGATACTTTACATGCTCCTGGATACTACATGAGAGAGTTTGCACATTTAGGTGAGCAAGTTAATTTTTAGTCAAAACTACACAAGAATTGATGGAGTTTTTTCATAAGTTGTCACCACCTTTGGAAAACCCCTTCGCACCTAACGATTGAGGTTTGACTTGTTTACTAGTATAGGATGTTTTTCATGATGACATTATTTACCTATTGCTAGTATGTATCATTTTTGTATGTTTTATTTTTTTGAAATATTTTGAAAAATACAAAAAGATTTTTTTTTGATAAAATTTTGAGAAAATCTAAAAAGATTTTTGTATTTTGTTTGCACCGTTTATGGATGGACACTTAGGATGACCGAGTCACAACATCATTCCATTTTTCATGTGACTATTTGATAGTGTTTTGAGACAACATATCATGTCATCTATGTGCTTTATAATGTTTGGAGTCATTAAGATGTAATTAAGTGTTACTTCCTACATGTTTGACTCATGATTTCCTTTATTGAACACATGCATGGATTTGTTTGATTATTGTGCTTATCTTATCACATGTTGGTTGAGTGTTTTCACTTCAATCATGTCCTTTAAAACGAACCAAGCGCGATAAAACTTGATAAGAAAGTTGTGCATATAAGAACCGTTTTGTGAGTTTGTGTGCTTTATTTGAAAACGGGGAAGGGCTGAGAAAGGTTCACATTTGACCTTTGCGAATACTAAGCCACCGTTTAAATTGGACCTAAAAAATTGAGGAATTTTATTATCCGGGGTCCAAAGAGGTTTAAAAGAGGCCGAAAAAATTTAAAGGCAATAAAAAGAAATTCATACCAATTATGGGCCAATTAGGTTTTTGCTCCGATTCTCTAAAGTTTGAGAATTTAGTTTATACACCTCTAAAAAGAAAACATATATGAGGGAGTTTGGATGGAGAATTAAAATGGGTTTGCACGTCCTTGAAATTCTTGAAAATGCGCTACATAGTTTTGGACGTTATTGGTGTGGAAATCATTTTGACTTTGATTTGTTGATTTGTATGAGACGATGTCATCTAAATTCAACAATTTTTACACCTAAGGATACTTTGATGTTCATTCGTTAGGGGTACATGTATGCATCGTGCACATATGATTTATTGAGTTGATTTACCTATCGAATGTGTTCACATCCATTCATTCCGTTTCCATGACTCGGTTGTTTGAGTTTAAATCCATGGTGTTTTTTTTTGGTATGCTATTTTTCTATGAAAAATTGAAAAATGAAAAATAGGTTGTGGAATATTTTGAGATACTCCTTTGCATGCACGTAGTTTGATTCATATTTGCTATGCTTTTGTCATGACACTCCACGTTTTTGATTTTTTTTCTTCTTATCTGTCTATTTGGGGACATCATAAAAAGGGGGAGAAATAATTGTCATGTTATGGGGGACTTTTGCATTATGGGGGAGATTTGATTTTCTAATGATTTATTCTTATATCATTTCAAACTCGATGCGTCACGAAGGTTTTTTCTTTATCTCATGTGTGTAGGTACGATGATTGAAGATCATTATGTTGCACACCCTGATGAGAAAAGCTTTGAGATTTGATGAAGATTGAAGAACAATTTGAGATCTTGCAAATTTATTCATGGGAGGGTAGATTTGTATAGGCAATTTTGTATTTGATAATTCGGATATTTTTATGTATGTACCGGCATAGACATAGGGGGAGATTTGTAAGGACATATTTTTATAAGCCCGTTATCAATTTATTATGTCATATTCCGCTACACCGTCAAAGAGCATTCAAGAGCATCTACATCAAAGACGGATCCGAATTAATCATGTTCCTCATCAAAAAGACTCCTCAAAGTTTACTTTGGTAAGGTTATGTTCTTAATACCTTAACTTTCCACTTAGAGCTTTTGGGATATTTTTACAAAATATTTTCTAAGTGTTGGAGCGGACTTTTTCATCAAATTTGAGAATGAGTAATTTTTTCGAAGTATTGAAGCGGACCTCGATTTTCATGCCTAGGTCATTCGCGCGAGATCAACATCTCGTTCGAGCGAGATTGGTTATCATGCGATGTCGTTTGAACGACACGCGTACTTCGTTCGAGTGACATCCTTTCTCGTTCGAACGAGCACATTTTTTGAGGCGACGCAATTTTCCTATAAATACTCATTATTTGGTAACGTTTTCATTAAGAAGTCCCAGCGTTTTACAGAACAGAAAAAACTGCGAGAGCATAATTCTTTAGGCTTCTTCCTTTAGGGTTTTAATCCCTTTTTGATTTTCAATTCCCAAAACTCCCATATGCTTTAGTGAATTGTTTTGGTTTTCAAGAACACAACTTTTTCTTTTGTTCATCTTCCGTGGAGTGCGTCTCTACACCGTATGGCTGCGTGTCATTGAGGATCTTGCTGCGTGAAGATTCTTTGCTGAAGATTGGGCTGCGAGTCTTTGGAGGGTACTGCGTGTATTCTCTTGCTGAGTTCAAGACTGCGAGTCTTTGTAGGTTGGCTGCGCGTTGATCCATTGCAGATTTCTCTATGTAATTGTAAGTTGCGATTTATGAATTCATAGTGAAATAAAGGTTTTACCCGAAAGTTTTTTTTTCCTAAAGTCTATGTCTCAGCATATTTATTGACATATAGATGCATGTTTAGGGGATGAATTTATTTGGTTTAAAAGTAGACTCTAATTAAATAAGGTTTGATTGGAATCTCGCGAATTAATTTAAATCAATTATCACACCGTCACACTTTTCACGTTTTATGACGTTTTTTAAGTGTCATAAAACGAACCCAGATGAAGTCTACTTTCAATTGTTTGATCACTTATTCTTTAACCTCGAGATACCATTCGGTGTAGACACTACAAGAAAAAAAGCCTTTTATGACATTTTTTAAGTGTCATAAAATGCATTTTATGATGCTTTATTTTTCAATAAAAAGAATCATAAGTTTGGGTGTCATAATTGATACCCATAAAAAGTGTCATATTAGGTAACGGTTATATACGAGTTTTTTTTCAAAACTGTCATATCTGCTACAAAAAAGGGGTCATAATATACTCTATAAGATGTCATATTTGATTTAAAAAAAGTCATGATAAATAGTTTTCGAAATTTTAAAATGGTCATACAAAAAATTTCATCACGTGAGTGTTTAATATAAACGGTCATAAATTAAACATGTAATAAAAAAATAATAACCAATATTAATGTCATAGTTGACAAATAAATCTAAACACAAATCAAAATTTACAATAACATAAAAACAGTCTTGAAATTATTTGTATTTGAAGTCATGTTCACCTAAAATTCACCAAGCCAAGTCATTTGTCCATATAAAAAAATAGTGGGACACAAATAGATATACCCACCATCTACATTAATTATCCACAAAAAAATAATGACCTACTACATATATCCTAGCTAGATATACCCACTAAGTCATCATTCAAACAAATGTCTCCAAAAAAATGTACATCCAAAAATTACGAATAAAGGCATCGGTACTCCTTTGGCTTTCACAAAATTGTGCGACAAAGTGCTCCAAATCATATAATATAAGGCTGAATAAATTCAATGAACTCATGTTGAAGTTCGTTGATCTTATGAGTTTGATATGACGACTTTCTAGCCAACTCCTTCATCTAAACAAGACAAATAAAATTACATTTAGCTTTTATCACATATAAATAAAAAAGAATGTAAAAAAGTATTAAAAACATGTGACCTTCATTTTTATAGACTTCGATGATTTTTCCAAGATCTCTCGCATGAACTTTAATACAAAAAATCCACACAAAATTTCTCCTCGTTGTTTAGTGCCCCGAAAATAAAGGAGTTAGTGTATTACTCATGTCAAATGTGGATACTTAAATATTAAATTTAATTTAACCAAAAAATACCTTAACATTCTCCCAGTTCAATAGTGATCTTTTTCCTTCGATGTCAAAAATAATCTAATTCCACTTAAAAAAAAACCATAATGACATTTATATTATAATTATGTAAAATGAAATCAATAATTTTATTATAAGAATTTATTAAGGACACTACTTACGTGTTTATAAAGAGCTTAAGGTCCAAGCTCGGTTCCCCGTGTAAAGAATCAACCTAAAACACATTGTTCAAAATAAAGTTGATCACAAGCAAAACCCAATGATACCTATATTATGAAGAATTTTTGGAGATTAGGAATATTATATATGCACACATTTATTATGCTAAAAAACTTTTACATATCTACCAAACTTACCCGATATTGATTGGAATAACAAATATTTGTTTGTCTGATGCCTTCTGTAGAGTTTCTTTTATAAATTGATCCCCAATGTATTTAGAAAATTCATCCCAAATGGAGAGTGGATTTACTAATCTAATAACTTCAAAACTCCTTCCAAATGTGTCATATAGGCATCTATACATAAACCAAATGCACATGAGTTAGAAGGGCATTCATGTATGCAAAAATGCAAACTCCATCTAACCTCATGTATGTATTCATGAATTTGATAAAACATGGTGAAACTTAAATCTAACCTCATGTATGCGATAACGCAAACTCCATCATCAAAAAGAGACACCAAAATCTTCATCGCATCCATCGTCATGATGTTATCAAGCATATTAGCAAATGCAATAATTGCGCCGTCTTTGCCACCGAAATATTTCTTTTTTTCCTTACTTTTTACCTGATAAATTATGTCAAAATATAAAAGTTCAAATTAAAATTATACTCACATTACTTTTTCCCCTTTATTCATGTCAAAGCACTTGCCTAACAAGGTTCATAAAAATGTGAAAAAATAGGGGGGAGAGTAATAAATGTGAAAAGTAACAAAAAAAGCACAAAAAAGAAACAAGCCTTTCAAGATGCACGCTAAAAGTTTAATATTTGTATGATTTGGGACCACTTAGTATAAGACAATTTAAGTAGACAAGCTTAAAGCATATAAATACCCTAACTTTTTTATTTCTTTTAATTAATAATTTTTATTTTATACCGTCGACTGGGTTGCCGTTGCCACAGTTGCCAACGTCAGGTACGCCATCAGCTGGTTACAAGAAAAAATGGCCCAAGCTAAGGGCTTGCTGAACAACACACTTCCTATAACCATGCTCATAATACACCTCAACCCTTGCACCAGTGAGTAGGTTGCAATTAACCCATTGGCTACCACAAAAAACACAAGGCCTTTTATATCTGTGAATTTGGCTTTCTTTTTAATGCCAAAGATTTCTTTAGCCTGGGTATCAGACCCTACAAGAACCTCAACAAGAATAGTCAAACCACAAATAAAACACCTCAAAATTAACTCAACAAGCCTAACCCTCCTATTAACCTCCTTTAAATTGGTCCTGTGGTACACTGCTACATTTTTTGGGCTCACTCCAACACCCAAATAACTCTTATCTGCCAATGCTAAACAAACACACTCACCCCCACCTCCACCCTCACCCCCACCCTCTACCAACTAAAGAAACAAAACTATTTCCCCCTCATGAAAACTTCAATATAATTTTCACTCTCTTTACTTTTATTGTGATATAATTTAGTTTGATTCCTCTTAGTATATATTTCTTTGACACAGTGTTTTGAAAATCTCGGGTCAGGGCGCTCTGCCCCTCGCCTCGCTAAGGCTTAGGCTGTAAACACCTCACCAAGGCCCAAATATATAAATTTGGCTACTGTTTTAGTGTATGCATTGTTATAATAACAGCATTGATTATGTCGAGTCAGTCAATGTAGAGACTAACAAGTACACTTGGCATACACAAAACTTCATATAATTGGGAAATACTGATTTCCAGTAGTAACTTTCATAATTTAATAGTACTCCATATGAGAAACCACTTCACACTTAATTACCTCTTTAGGAAAGAACCAAATCTATCTATTTAAATTTGATTCAGTAAATTGAAAACCAAACTTATAACAATATTTGGAAATAGCTTCTTTCGCTTGATTTGCTTTAACACCACTAACAAACAAATTTTATTCATCCTTTATTAGATATAATCCTTATGTTCTATATTAGAGAATTAATCATTAAGACTTGGAAATGGTAGATGCTTTAGAGTTGGGTCTTAAAATTTTGACCTGATTGCCTTCATTGGATTTATGTGGAATAAGGGACACTGAAATGGCTCTACCCCCATTACCAATCTTCTTAGCATTAGATTATTTCGCTCTGTTACTGGTATTAATACCATTTACCCCCTTATATGCATCTTGAGATATACCGTCACAATTATCTGGGGAATATGCAATGACCTCTTTTCTTCCACTCTTATGCCCTACTTCTTCTATGCTTTGAACTGTGCAATCTGCTGCTATCAACTATCTACTGTCATTTTTTTGAATGCAAATGTCATTAGTGTTTACTACTACAAGGATAAATAGCAATGACGTGACCACAAATGTGTATCTAGTGTGCGTGCTGATATAGGCTCAAGTGCAAGCCTGTCACGTTAGTAATAAACCCGGTAAGTGAGGATCGTCTCCACAGGGAACTAGGACTATGAATCGTAACAACACGGAATAGATGACTAACCCAAAAATGGAATCACGAAAAGAAACGGAAAAGATGATTAAGTTTAATGGAAAAGCTACCTAACTAAATGAGAATTAAAAATGACTACGAACTAAACTAAGTGCAAAGAAACAAATCTACTGATTGAATGAAATATGAATAAGGAAAGATAGGTCGGGTTACAATCCCCCAAACCCTAGTATATTTACCGCATAGAATGCTAGATTTTGAATTAGAAATTTAATTGAACCCAGACTTTATTAATCCTAAGCATTACATATATGAGGGAACGAAGCTCGCATCATACACAATCAAAGGTAGAAACAAAGCGGTGTCGAGTAGCTACATGCGCGTTGCATCCTTAAACACCCCGGTTACCTAGGGCAAATGAGGTTAAAAGGTCTACAATGGTTGTGAATACTACATGTCACAATTCATTTAAAATTCAATTCAAATATATTTCCTACATGGGTAAATTACAACTGGTTGGGTTCCCCCAACCCTTAAAAGCTTAGCTGGACATGACTAAATTAAAGAAAAACACAATTTTGAAAGTGAAAAAATTCATGACTAATTTGGAAATTTGAGAAGGAATTTTGTGAATTGAGAATTGAGAATTGAAAACTAGAAATTAACAATTAACCTAACTAACTAAGAAAGCAATTAAAATCATAATTTAAATGTTACTTCCAATGAAGGAAATCTGGAAATTAAACCTTGAATCTTCAATTAATGTAGCCAATCTTCAAACTAGGGTTTCAATGAGTAAAAACTCCTCTAAAACTAAATAAAAATCGAACCTCTAATGTCTGACACTAATTTTATTTAAATACATCACGAAATTACAAGAGTTGGTGCCAAGTAAAACTCTAAATTTGAAAAGAAAATTCAGGAATAATCTCATCCAAACCAGTCCGACGGGAATACATCGGTTCGGTTTGGCAGCAACTGGATCGGTTCATTTTTTTCTCTAAACGGATCGGTCCGGCCCTCATTTTCATAAAGAATTCCCAAAGGCATCAGACCAGTTCATTTTCTTCAGTATTTGGATCAGTTCGGGGCCTAATTTGATACAGAGCTTGTATCACCTCCGAATCGGTTTGATTTTGGACATGGCCAGTCCTGTCCGGTCCTAGAAATCTTCCCTTCTTCATTTAACTTGATTTTCCTCTCATCTTTGAATCTTTGAAACCTCTTATCTGATGCTCGGATTGGGATGTCGTTTCTTCCTACACCATTCTAGACACGAGGTCTTCATTTTTCATGTCGGTCCTTCATCCGAACTCTCGATGTGAAATGACTATTTAGCCCTCTGACTTTCCTTCCTTTGTTGATTTCTTAGATTTGGATTCCTATTCTCTTTACTTAGCATTAAATACCTGTAAAAAGCATGAAAAATACACAAAGCTCGAGGCACTATATGGGAATGGTTAGTAGCATATAAATGAGATAAAACAATACGAATTACATCGTTAGAGGTGCTAAAAGCTAATAAATTAAGGGGATGATTTTGAAAGAATTTATGCCTAATAAAATCCCCCTAACTTAGAACTTTGCGCGTCCCGAGCAATGTAAAAGAACTTCGCAAAGGCTCAACTCTAGAAATTTATTTTATTAATATAGAATACCACTTTCCCGGGCAAGAGATTTCATTTAGCGTATGCAACAAGCCTTTAAACCCCTAGGTTAGTAGGACAAGTTGTGTCTCGTGAGGGTTTGCAGTGAATATACCCACAAAATTCGGCTTTGACTCAAAGAGAGTTCAAAATACCTAAAAATTATACAATTTAAACTTTTCGGAAAATAGTCACCATAAATTTGTATTCATAAGTCTCTTTTGTTGTGTGTGTGCAAAGCCAGAAATTAACCTCAAATATCTACCGATTGATCATCACGTTTTTAGAAAATTCATTTTGATTCAAATAATCACAGAATGATCTCACAAACGAACCACTTGGAATGTGGCTATTTTCTCTCGGTATGCGTGATTTAAGGAGTAAATGCATTGGAACACGATTTCATGCACACAAAATTGAAAGACGGAATATATTTGGGTGGAAGGATCTCATCATCGAATTGCGATTACTAGGAAAATGGTAACATTGCCTCTAGTACACACCAGCTAATCTCTTCTATTATATTTTCGTGTATTAACCCTCCACGCAGTAATCAATTTTGCAATCCGGACTCGATTAGGACTTTTTTCGGGTTTTAAGGTGCATTGGGTAAAATTAAGATCGATTGAAATGTTCAGAATTGGGAAAGTATCATATGAAGTCCATTAGTGCTTTTTCCGGATTATGCTCATTTTCTCTTTTTCTATTTTCTTCTTGTTGTTTTTGCTGAACATTTTTTCTTTTCTTTTCTTGCTCATTTTTATTGCATTGTTTGGGTTTAAATTCTGAATTTTCCATTTTCCTCAATTCCAGGCTATTTGGGTTTTTCGGGTTACCAAATGAAAGGATAAAACTTCATTCGGCTCAAATTGGGTTGCAAAGGGAAAAACAATTCACAACTGTTTATGGCTAATATTTTTGGGTAACAAACGAGGGCCTAACTTCATTTATCCAAATTATCAATTATATTACCATATGCGTCTCGAGATTAATGTAGTTTAGAGATATTTTAGCGCACTTTTTGAGGCAACATCACTCACTATTCCCTAATAGATCAAGACAAGGATATTGAGATCTTCAATGGTTTTTTAAACGCTAAATTAAGCTTTGAGTTAATAATTAACTCAGATTGATTTTAAAAACTCAAAAAAGTGAAAGGCTCGAAATCTCACCGGGTTGATTAATCTCCACACATATTCGTTAAGTCGTCACTTTTCTTTCAATTTCCATCTTTGGTCAATTTTGGCTTTGTGCATTTGGGTTTTTACAAATTTTAGACTTTAAATAAAATCAAGGAGATATTTTTGAAAAATTTAAATTCCAATTATTATTTATTTTGAAGAAAAATATTTTTGGCTTTTTCGATTTTTTTTTGGAAATTTATGAAAATTTTCTATTTTTTTGGGTTTGGGGGCATTTTGAACTTTGTGAAATGTGAAAGCGCAAGCGTACCCCCTAACTTAGATTTTTGCAAAGTCCCGATGCAAAAAGGACTAAAAACTAAATTAAGGAGAAAAACAACACAAATGGAACAAAGTACAAAATGAAAATATAAACACAAGCATAAGACACACATAATAGGTAATTCAATTTCCATTATATAGAGAGCATACAAAATATGTGGAAATAGGAAAATAGAAACAGTACATGAGCAGCCTAAATAAAACAACCTATCGAGGGGGAGGGTGAGCAGGTCCGAGGGAATTTAGGTTGTACGGGTCATAGAAAAAATACGGGGGAGGTGCACCGAAGGACATGTGATACGTCTGGGCTTGAAGACGGTGCATCATGCTGATATACTCGATGGTCCTCTTCCCGGTCAGCATTGTATTTGGTTATGAACCCGTTTAATCTTTCTTCACGCGCTGTGATGCGCATATTAAAGTTGGCTCCCGGAGGCTCAAAATCTGAATCATCGTCCTCATTATATTTCGCCTCATCGCCCTCGCCCATGATAACGTCGTCGTCCCTAGCTGCTTCTCCCTTAGCATCATCATCGTTCGAATCCTCCGTCTCGATATCATCATCATCATCATCATCATCCATTGCCTGTGCCTACTGTGCGCAAATAATCTCCCGTTGTCTCTCGCTTTTAGTACGGGTGCCTTGCCCAAAAGGATTAAGAAGGCGAAGGGACCATGTGGAAGGAACAATGAGTATGTCGACTAGAATAGACGTGATTAGCCAGGCATACGGGAGAGGGGTGGCACCCTTTTTGTCCAAGGCCGCATAGAATATGTCTTTGTAAATGATATGGGCCAGATTGATCGTGGTGTTGCAGTAAAAAAGGTGATACACAAGAGTTGCTTATCGGGGTCGCATTGCGGAATCATTCGAGGTTCGTAGAATATTGGCGCAGATGATTTGAAATGTGATACACGCCTTGTCACTCATCCTCCTTACCTGAAATGTTTTGGTAGTCCAAACCTCATCGGGTGCTATGTTGGCAATGCAAACGGCTTTGTCGACGTGGGTGAGAACGTTGGGCTATGTGAAGTCAGTGGAAATCTATTTTTGATGGTTTCTGGGAAAGAATTTATAGGGAGAAAGGGATGCGTTGTCCGTCCACACGCACCTCGGAAACAAAATCACCGATGCGGACAAGGGTTCCATAAAAAGATCTCACCTCGGCTGCCCAAATCGCATCATGTGGCTCGTTAAGGTATCGACACCAACCACTCAGAAGGAAGAGGTTGGTGACAGAATTTGGCAGCTCGTTCCAGCGCACTTGGTTCTCCATATGCAGTTTACAAGTTTGTCCAAAAAATGCTCACACCATCATTGTTCTTGATCGGAGCAGTATGAGTTATTGTCATCGATGAACGTGACGGAGTTGTACTTTTAGGGGCGAGCTTGGTTGTACATGGGTAGCAACAGTGGTGGTCAGTTAATGTAGCCAATCTACAAACTAGGGTTTCAATATGTAAAAGCTCCTCTAAAACTAAATAAAAATAGAACTTATAATGTCTGACACTAATTTGATTTAAATACATCACAAAATTACAAGAGTTGGAGCCAAGTAAAACTCTAAATTCTAAAAGAAAATTCAGGAATAATCTCTACCGAACCGGTCCGGCAGGAATACATCGGTTCGTTCTGGCAGCAACCGGATTGGATCATTTTCTTCTCTAAACGGATCGATCCGGCCCTCATTTTCATACAGAATTCTCAAAGGCATCAGACCGATTTGTTTCTTCATTATTCAGATTGGTCTAGGGCCTAATTTGATAAAGATCTTGGATCACCTCCGGATCGATTCGATTTTGGATATGGTTGGTCCGGTCCGGTACTGGAAATCTTCCTTTCTTCTTTTCTCTTGATTTTCATCTCGTCTTTGAATCTTTGAAACTTCTGATCCGATGCTCGGATTGGGATACCTTTTCTTCCTACACGCTTGTAGACACAAGGTCTTCATTTTTCATGTTGGTCCATGGTCCGATCTCTCGATCTGAAATGACTATTTTGCCCTCTGACTTTCCTTCTTTTGTTGATTTCTCAAATTTGGATTTCTCTTCTCTTCACTTAGCATTAAATACCTGTAAAATCATGAAAAATACACAAAACTCGAGGCACTATATGGGAATGGTGAGTAGCATATAAATGAGATAAATCAATACGAATTACATCGTTCGAGGTGCTAAAAGCTACTAAATTAAGGGGATAAATTCGAAAGAATTTATGCCTAATCAAGCAATCAAAAGCATCGTATCATCTTAAAATTATTCCAAAAAAATAAAATAGTTAAATTACCATGTGACCCAAAAATAGAATGAAACAATCATGTGACCTTATTGATACGTTTTAGATCAAAAAGAAAAACAAGACTATCAATTTGGGACAAAAGAATATGAAATTTGGTAAAGATGTCTCCTCACCATGAAGATTATGGGCAGAAAATTTCATAAAAAAATTAACTTTAGGGTGAGATGAAGATAATAATCATAAGTTCACACGACCACACACATACAGACAAATTACCTATCTCTTTTCTTATTCTGTTGTAGCAATCATGATTTTAATTTAGTTAAATTGAGTTTTTTAACCGGGGGGTAATGCCACCTAAATATTTTCCCGGCAAGTCAAGTAGTTCATATCCAAATTCCTCACAAGTTCACCCTCAAATGGGCAGTATCAATCCTCATTTTGAATCCCCTCATAAAAATTCCAACAATAGTCACCTGAAAATACCCAATGAACCATTTTCATCACCTCTATCTTATTTAAAGAACCCCCTAACCACCCATATTCCTTACAAAATCAAATTCATTCTCCTCAACTAAAGTGTCAATTTTCACTCACAATTATACCAACTTAGCTCCAAATTTTAACCAAAATATTAGCACTCCTAATTGGAAATTTGGTCTACATAGTCGAACGCAAAATACAAATCAGTTTAGCCAAATGCAAAGGTCAAGTTATACACATTATGGCCAGAGTTTGTATAACTTTTGTATAATCCTAACATTGTAATAATTTTCTAATATAGTGGATTCTTTATTTACTCCCAATAGTTCTCGTGATCAGATTTCGGGAAGGCACACCTGTAGGAAGAGTCTAACTCACTCAGGTCCTTTTGAGCGGTGACCTACTCCTATAAGTGGCTTATAAGATCTAAAGACCCCAACTCAAGTCTTCAAGGAATTTGAACGTTCCAATATTTTTGCACTCATACTAGGGCTATAAATGGATATTCGAAAATCTGCATCCGTCCAATATCCAAATCCGAATTTGCAAATATTTATCCAAAAAATGGAAACGGATACAAATATGGATACTTTATAAAAATATCCAAGAAAACGGATACAAATACGAATAGTACTAGTATCCGACACGAATACTCCGTATCCGATGTGGAGTATCCATTTTACCGGATATCCGTATCCGTCAAACATATGTTTAAAATATTTCCAATAATATTAGTATTAGTATTAATAATAAAATATTATTAAAAAAATCTTAATCGTTTATTCCCTAAAACAAAACAAACACATACTCCACTCAAAGCAAAAACACCCTAAGGTTATTATTTTATTGGGTATATTATAAAATGCCATGTATTATTATTTTATTAGGTATATTATCATGGAGTTAAATTGAAGTTACAATACATCCTATCGCACACAACATACACCCACTAAAGAACATATACTCCACTCAAAACAAAAAAAAAACTAATTTCATTTCAGTTCTCTTTCGTACAAAATAAGAGAAAAGAAACCCTCATTTCACTCCACAAAAAACCCTCATTTCGCCACCTCCCCCTCCGTCGCATCAACCCGCCAATGCGCCACTACATCTCATAAACCCCTCCGCTGCCCATCAACTCCGCCGCTGCGCATCAACTCCTCCTGCAACAGAAAGTTAGCAACAACAGGTACATACAAAATAAAAATAAAAATAAAAATAAAAATAAAAATATATAACTGTATTTATATATTGTTCATGTGGTTGTTCATTAGTTTCCTTAATTATAAATAAATGTAGGAGAGACACAAAAAAGTAAAGAGATGGTTTTCATTGTGATGAGAACTGAAGTTAACAAGAGTTATATCATATACAAAATAAAAATGTATACTTATTAAAATAAAAATATCAGTATGTTTTGAAGACTAAAAGGTCCACGAGGTTATCATTGTCAATAAATTTGATTTAATTTAAAAGGTGCATATTTATTTCTACTGTTTTGGAATGCTACTACTAATTTTTTTAGATGTCTTTAAGCTTATATGGTTGTAAAGTATGGATGGATTTAAGCCATATTATCATTATGGAATGCTAATATTATTGTGGAAGCCATAATTGTTAATGTTAGGAGATAGTAATTTTGTTATATATTTATTTGGATTGGATTAGATTTCATTTGATTTGATATTTTAATAGTTATTTTTTGCGATGTCGAAACAATGTAAATGGATACGGATATTATCCGAATCTGAGGTATCCGAGTGGATGCGGATATAAATAGTTGTTTTAACTATCTGGTCGTATATAGATACGGATAGTGCATCTAGATAGTGGATACGAATATGGAAAACATGGTATCTGATCCGTATCTGTCTGTTTACCACCCCAAACTCATACCATTAAAAAATATAGGTTTGGATCTGCCCCTTGCTGTTGGAGAGCTTATAAAAAGTGTTAGATTCTTTTTAGCCAAGGCACGATATTGCATCGAAGAAACCACTGTCACGAAGACATTATCATGAAAAAGGCAGCAGTAATCATAATTAATATCTAATTACAAAATAATAAAATTGTTTAAAAGTACTGAAATAAGCATGTGTATATGAGGGGGAGAGAGGGAGAGAGGGAGAGAGAGAGATTAAAAACCTACACATTAAAATAACAGGTGAATAATGAGATTACAAACCTTAGTTTTAGTTTCATAATGAACATGAAGTTGTTGGAGACGTAAAGATAGTTCACCGGTAAGACAATAACCCAAACACCAAGGCAAGCAGTGACACCTAGGCTGAAGTACTTTCTCAAACTTACCAAACTATTCCTTAACTGCCACAGTAGACCGATCTACTTTCACATAGCCAAGTGCTTGCCCCATTCTTTAAATCTACAAACATAATAAAATTCAATTACAAAAACACAAGATAGTTTTAAATGATACAAATGTAAAGAAATATCATAACATTTTTCCTATATATTATTGCACTATACTCCCATTTTCTTCTTCTACTTCATTTGGCCTAGGTTTCTTTTCTATCACTACATGTGATTACGAATCTTACATATAACATTATTTCCATGCAATTTAATTCAGACTCTAAATTCTAAATAGTAGAATGAGGATTGCGAAGGGCCATCGAGTTGTGTTAAAAAAATAAATAGAAACATAAAAATCATAATTCCATATACTCCCTCTGTCCCAAATAAGAGTTTGACAAAGGGAGTATCTCTCTACTAATATGTAATTTGTTAAATTGGTAGAAATGCGAGAAAACTGCTTAAATTCACGTTATTTTCATTATTCCAAGAATAACATTTCTACTTGTTTTGTTTTTAAGTCGTGTTCATTAATTCAAACCAATAGATGATACCATTTTCGAGTGCTTTCAATGATCTCCTGAATCTCCAGATATGGGGAGAAAAAGAAAAAAGTAAAATTTGATACATTTTTTAAAACCACTCAAAATTGTTCTGTTATATTTCAGTGAGGAATAGTTTAGAAATAATAAATAGTTAAACACAAAATAAACAAGAAGAAAAACATAAACTAGTAAGATGAAATAGGCAATAAGATTTCATTTTATATACCCCTATAAAGAATTAAAAGTTCTTCCTCAAAAAGCAATGAATTTGTCACACAGTTTCATCGTGAATATATCAACTAAATCAACACCAAATGCCTCCTCCATAACTAGACAGAGGCATTCAACGTCTATCACTTGCTCTGATGAAAATTTCACCAATTTTGAAGTTATAAAAAATAATAAACAATCTGTACAATTCCTAAATGGCCAAAGATTAGATATAGATGGATGGATTAAGATTAGTACAGATAATCACAAGCACGATGGATTTATTCTATGAGTTTTCATTTTAGAGGAACACAACATATTTGATATTGAGCATCATCCAGTTGTATTTTTCAAGATAAAAATCATCACATTTTATTGATTCCTCATACGAGATGATACAAGTATAACTAATATCCGTTTTCCCATAATTCTTAATCACCCATGTCAAAGGTGGTGTCATTGGAAATTTTGCAATGCACAGATGCATCCTCCCAACACTTCCTATCTCATACAAAAGTTCTTATTCAAATACTCATGTGTCACCACCAACCAATGTTCCTATCTTACAATATCAATTAGACTAATTAATTTGTCTCAACAACAAGGTGAATTGAGTCTTCAATTCACAAGCTAGTGCAAAGCACCACTACATGCATAAAAAATGCAATATTAAGGGAAATCCACATCGTAGACCACAAATTTAATTTTATATAGTAAACCTTAACTTCATAATCAAATGAACCATTATCTGCATCATATAATTGTACCAACCTCACTACCTTGTAGTCATTCACCAACTCTTCATATGTTTTCATTTAACTCAACACCCACATTTAATTTTTGACTTATGTCACTCTCAATATTTGAAATTTGGTATTAAGTCTAATTGGCATTAAGAAAGTATAACGATGTAAGTGGTTGTAACTTATATGTGGTGATGAGTAGTTTATTAACTTCCTAAAAATCCAAAAATATGTATTAATTTACATGCATGTTACAAACACACACACACACACACACATATACTTGCAAGCTCTAGTGTACACATTATATTAAATTTGAGTGGTGTTAAATTAATCATATCAAAATAATAAATTCTCCAAACATAGTCTGTATAATTACAATTCGTAACATTAAAAATCGATGTTCATTCCCCGCTAACTAAAATTGGGTCAGTCCTCATTTAGATTGAATGTTTTAGTACCGTTCTGTAAAAAGATAATCCCTTGTATTTTTACTTAGGACAAAAAGAATGAAAATAAGAGAGAATATTTATAAATGTTGCAATTTTAAAGGATTAGACCCTCCAATCTCCAATTGACTTTCCTTTTCCCATTAGAAGGCCAAATACCATGAATGATAAATTTTAATGATATTTGTATTTGTCATAGAGGGAGAAAATTGTAGTGGGAAACATGACATTGTTGTACAGACCAAAAGTCTTGGCACGTATATCGTGTTTGAGCTTTCGTCCCTAAAAATGATGAGAATGCTTTCTATAACAATAGCATGTTACCCACTGCAAACTTTATTCCATTTTGTGAAACAAATCCAAACTATCATCAAGCTTTAGAATTCATGGTCATTGGCCTTGTGATGGGAAATGAAAATCAATACAAATTCATTTGCAGGCATTCTCCCTTATTTTAATTTTTGTCTTTTTTCTTGAAGCGAGGGAAAATCCAAGGGATTGTCATTTTGTGGGACAGTCACAAAACATTACATTTAAATAAAGATTGAACCCGTATTTGTTAAAATGATATTGAACATTAAATTTATGCACTACAAATGGTACAAACACTGAGTATGCTTGGAAAGTTTATTAACTTGATATGATTACTTCTCAATATCACTCATCCCCAACCCCTTTTAAATAAACTGTGTACCCTCGAGTTATTGGGTGTTTGTATGTCTGTAACATGCATGAAAATTAAAACATACTTTTAGAATTTTTGGAGTTTAAAAAATCATTTATCAACACTTAATATTTACAGTCACTTCCATTGCTATACTTATACTGGGTACGAATATCCCCCAATGACGCTTACTACCAAGTTTCAAATATTCAAAGTATCATAAGTCAACAAATAAATGTTGATGTCGAGTTAAACCACAAACTCAATCGCACTGCGCATGTACTCCATGTGGAGATCCATCTATGTACTAATATTTGACCAAATTAATCAAACGAGTGTAATTGAAATTCGAGAATCACTCCCAAAAAAATTATAAAAGATTATTTGAAACTATATTATTATATTCATTTGAATAAGGACAAATTCCAGATTTTTGTGATTGATTTAACCAAGAAACTACAATATGCTTCCCCCACCCCACCCAAAAAAAACAGAGAATTTCACTTGTATTTAAATAGCAATAACATTTCCAGCCAAAATTTCATTAACTGGACAATTTCCAATTTGAATCACCACAAATTATAAAGGAAATCTCCAATCTTTATCCATGAATTAACTTGATGGAGTAAATTTGAAATTCTAAAAAACTTCCACCAGAACCCATAAATCAAATTAACACAGTATGCTTTTTTAGATAACATGAAGTCAACACATAGTAAGATGATTAGGGTTGACTATTTTAGAAACAGGGTCAGACCTTACGAAGGTTTAGAGAGAAGCATACCTGAGTGGAGTGAGAATTAGTGAGATAATCTATTGGGTGCTAGATCAGGCCATCGAGTTGTAGCCAGTGCGAGTTTCCACGTGGTTTGAATATTTGTTCGTTTGGGAATGAGAGGAGTGAGGGTGGGGGGGGGGGGGGGGGAGGGTTTTCGTTCGGGGCAAGTCCATGAAAATATTCGATTAGGGATGAAGGCCCACGTAAAAAAGGGGGACAAAAAGATTTCTAGTTAAAAAATGTCCAAACAGGTATCATATAATGACGTTGTTTTATAAATCTATCAAAATAGTATTTATACTAAACTTTTCATGATATTTTCCTAATAAATTTCATAAGTTCACTTTTTGAAAGCGTCTTAAAAATTATTTTTTCTTGTAATGGGAGCTTTCTCAGTTTCTATTTGACTGGTTTGCATTCTGGGAGAGTTGGAATCACGTGTTGATCTATTTCATGATCAATGTCGACATGTCGTCGTAGGACCATGCGAAGATGTCCACAAATTCCTTCAATAGTTCTTTGAGTTGCACACACTCATGCTTATCAGGGGTGGACCCTATCCTAATCTCGCGCAGTTGGCTATTAGAATCGAGATTGATAATAATAGTTTCATACTCATTAATTTGAACGCGATTATGTTTTTGGTTATTAACCTTGTTAAGACCAGTCAAGAATTGTTCATTTGCAAAATCATCTTCATCAAGAATTTGATTAGATACAAGACAATTAATGTAAGGCATAACAAGATACTCAAAATGAATGTTTATTTCACTTTTGGGGAAAATAGAATTGAAAATATCGTCGAAGCAGGCCTCAATTACATTTTATCATAAAAAGGAGGAATAATAATAAATGAAGAGATATGATAAACAACTGGGTTGGGTTGCATTTTAGCAAGTGGAACTGGTATAGCATTCCAATTAAGGAGGGATTCATCAGTGACCTTGATAAGAGTGGATGGGTTTGACAAAGTAGTGTCTAAGTGGATCATGCAGAGTTCCATCCCCAGTGTCTGCAGGTTGAATATTAGACTGACTTTTTATTGACTTGGTTCTTTGTCTGAGCTATTAAACTCGTCCCCCCTTCCAGTGGCAACAATGTCATCTTGCCATGAGAAGTCAATGCATTCCACGACTTTAATGTCTTATTTATATAAATCCTCCCACTCAACGGGGAGCTGCAGAAGTTAAGGGACCAATCGCCCTTTTAGATTTAAGGCATTGAGTATCTCAAATATACTGCAAATATCATTAGTCTATCGAAATAAGTCTACCATAATCTGTACTGCATCATTCAAACTGACTTCATCAATGGGTACCACTAAATTATCTGATTCCCGATCCCATTTTCGGGATTCCATGAATAGGATGTTGAACTTCTGGCAGTCAATGGTCATTTCAGAGGGATGTTTTAGCCCAAAATCTAGAAGCTGATTTAGTACTACTGGTAGTTCCATATCTTTTCCTCCAGACCAGGTACGAATGGCAATGCGCGCTCTTGTGAGAAGCGACATAGCTTGGTCGGAAAAATAGGTAGGGTGCAGGGGAAAGTATGGGGTTTGGGCAAAAATATAGGTGTAATCGATGACTTATTGGGAACAATCTGGGTAGATGGATCGAATTCCATGTCATTCTCTAGGAATATGGCCTTTAAATGGGTTGGAAGTGGATTGTGAGTGGTGTTGGGTTTAGGATTGGTTGGTGGGGCGACGATACCCCGGTCAATTAAACCTTGGATTAAATTCTGGAGATGGAAGCACTGATTAATGATATGACCGATAGTTTGGTGAAAATATCAATGGGCATCGGGTTTGAAATTTTTGGGAAGTGGGTTTGGTAGTGGACGAGGGTGTAAAGGTTTGATGATATTTTGGCTCAACGAATATTGGTGGAATTTAGATAGGGAGCATGAAACTTGGTGTAATCTTTTCTGACTGGACTAGGACGACTTTATGGTGCCTAAGAGGTAGCGGGCTGAGATATGTTGTTAGAGGTCGAGACCGCAGTAGGCCTTCCATATTTTTTGAGAGTGAACTGTCCAGAAACTTTCTTTGGCTCAGTTTCTATCTTGGCAACACTTTCTTCAATATCCACACCGACTTCCCAGAGGGCTCAAAAGTGTGGGTAATACAGTCCTCCCATCATCGCTCAGACATGGGGTAAGAAGTTTTTCTTCACATTGCTCACTTTCTCCTCTTCGTAAGGTCGGTTGGTCGTAGTGATAGATTTCTCGCTCCATCTTGATAGGAAGCTACTAATGGATTCTACAGCATTCTGCTTGAGAAGTTTTAAATCACGATGTGTAACCTCTAACTCCTCATTGTATTTGTACTGCAACATCAATTCTCGGGCTACATCCTCCCAATTGTGAATCCAGAATTCCTTTACGAAAAAAACCCATCGGAGAGCACTTTCTTTCAGGGTTTGCTAGAAAATTTGGGCCATTATTTCCTCAGAGGCACCGAGGAGAGTCATGGCTCGGTGATAGCTTCAAAGATGAAAAATTAGGGGCTCGCTTCCCCTGAACTTCTCAATGTTGGTCATCTTGAACTTTTTCGGCAACTTTGCTTTAGGGTAGGGAGACATATGGCTGTAAGCCATGTAGTTCCCAAAGATTCGAACCTGTTCAAACTTCTTGGTTAACATCTTAAGGTTCTCCTAAACCTTGTTTAACTCTTTTTCCTAAGAATCAACAAGTACTGGCAGGTTAGCGCCTAGATGGGAGAGATTCAGCATAGGGAGTTGAACTGGTGGTGGCCCATTGGCAAGAGGGGCACGTGCAACATGTTGATATTTTTTCGAGACCCAAACAGGATCAGGTGCGGGTGGACCCATAGCACGAGGGAAAATGACCTCTCTAGTCAGGAATATGGACCCAATTTTGCTGCATCTCGTGAACCTCAGACTGAAGGTTGTTAATCTTGGCGGTAAGTTGGACTAGAATAGTCATCAAATAAGGTTTCACATTCGGCACTTGGTATGCGTTATCCATGGAGAGTTGGTGATGTGGATTCTGGACTTCAATGAAGTAGCAGGAAAATTGACGGAGCTTCGAGGAGGTTCGACGGAAGACCGAAGATAATAGGGAGCCAGGCCAAGGGTTGGGTATGCGATCGACCTGAGAAGAAAAATGATTCGAATTTATTTTTTTGAAAGAGAAGAGGAAGAATTATTTTTATTAAAAATAGAGGAAAAATGTTTTTTGTATTTTTTGATAAAAAGGAGGGGGAAATATTTTTGACATTTATGATAAAATGAAGAAAAAATATTTTTGGTATTTTTTATAAAAGGAAGAGGAATGTTTTTGGTATTTTTGATAAAAGGAGTAAGAAATATTAATGATAAAAGGAAGGAAAATGTTTTTGGTATTTTTTGATAAATGGAGGAGGAAAGAAAAGAGTGAGTAAAGAATCTCAGCATGATTATTATTATTATGTTCTCACTTGTGTTAGGTTTACCAAAATGCAACAATAAATGTCGGACGGGACTCGAGCCTGGGAAAATTGGATTTGAATAATATGTAAAACATGGGTTGACTTGTTTGCAGGCTCATGGGCAAGGTCCTGTTTTGAAAAATGATGAAATCGCGTGAAAATGCGGGCGACATGCCGACCCAGAATTTAGGCAGAGTTTCATATGGTAACCGACAAACTATATATTGGTGACCTAGGTTTGACGCCTATATGAGGGTATGAAGTTGTTGGGTTAGTGGAAAGGTTCCCCCTTTGGCATGACTTCCACAATATACTTCTTTCTTTTGATGTCCATTAGTACATGTGGACAAGCTATTTGATATACCCGTGTACGTGAATTGCCTCACTATATACCTCATGGGAATAGTACGTGTGAGGGAGAATTTAATATACTTGGCGTACGTGAACGAATTCCCTATTATATACCTCCCGCCATGAGTTCGGTGAAGCGGTACAATGCGGGGGGGAACCGTTCAATATACGTCGAAGGTACTAGGCTAATGGAAGGTGAGAGTCATATTGCTTAGGCTAACTGCGCCCTGCTGGACCAGCGCCCATCGCGAAATGACCCCCCAGTATGGGAAATGTTTTGGTCAATATAGCAATGCTCTTGGTGATGTAGTGTGCAAAAATGCATGAATCTTAATTAATATATTATGGAGAGATTTTTTTTAGCATGATGAGTAAGACAAATAATAAGTAAAAGTAAATCTAGCATGGGGTATGGAGATTATACTAAGCACGGATACATGTGAGTGAGTGATTATATCTACAAGTGAGTGTGCGGTAGTGAGCCTAAGCATAGATTATCTACAAGTGATGTGATATGTGCCAGTGAGCATGGGTATGGGAAAGTGTACATGGGTAAGTGTGATAAGTGGAGGTGTGTGCTAGTGGAGCCTACATATGGACATTCTAAGTGGTGTGTGAAGCATGTGAGCACAAGTTACCTTATATATGACTGTAAGTGGTGTGAGGTGTACATGGAGAGTATTTACATGTGTAGGAAGTAAAAAGTGAGTGACAGGTGATATAAACATGATATATATATATATATATATATATATATATATATATATATATATATATATATATATATATATATATATAAGAAGTAATAAAGGAAAAAAGGGAACATATAGGTAGATGCGTAGGTACACAAATAGAAAATGATAACACCCATGCAAACAGAGTCTAGCACTCTTATGATAAACAATTTCCCTAGTAGAGTCACCACTGCGGCCATCCCGAGATCTTCCCTCCCGCATGGGGGGTGTTGTTCTGAAGCTCGCACGTGCGCGGGGAGAGGGAGATAAAGGTCTCACGCCCTTCCTCGGGGTGCTTCGACTGTCGTCAATTTTGGGATAAAGTAAAGAGATAGAGTCTTCAGCCTATTTTGCACAAAAGGGAAAAAGAATATGTTGTCGTCTCGAGAGAATAACATCAAAGACAAACTGATGCTTGGGAAACCAATTAGTTCACAGGTTCAGGAGCTAAGTTACGGAATGGGAAGGTGTTAGGCACCCATCCCTCCCTTTCTATCTCTCGTGGGCATGTTTTATTATTCTCCTTAATTTCCCCATGATTTGTGTGTGTGTGTGTATATATATAAGTGGAAATTGGAATCGCTCTACTCGCGCCATTAAAAAAGATGGAGTGAGATCATCCATAGGAGTGTTCCCAAAATAGTAATTAAAAATATGATGTGTGTGCTTATCGAGATATTGATCGTTATGATGAAGCGATAATATATATTAGATAAATGGGAACATGAATCACAAGTTTAATAACATGAATCAAAGTCCATGTAGTTCGTATGCAATACGAGGGTGGGGTTTAACCCATAGATTCAAACGAGGTTTTTATTATGTGTGTGTGTGTAGAAAATGTATTTTTAGTTAACAAATTGTGGTGAATAATCCCGTGAGAATTTATAGGTGTAACCCTCTTTTTCTTATTTTGGTTTCTTTGATAGAAAGTAAATTGGGTGAAATATTACTAATAAATGATAGGATATTAATATGTGTATGATTTAAAGTAAAAGCTAAATTAAGAATTGTGGTGACAAAAAACTCAACACAAATAATAAGTAAATGCAATCACCAGAAAAATAAAGAACAAGAACAGAAATAATCACAATCACACACAACATAGGATGTACGTGGTTCAACAAATTGCCTACGTCCATGGTGGTGTTCTCAGTTTGTATTGCTCTTTTCTCCAGGGGAGTATTTTTTGTTAAATACCCTTTTCCCCGGGCCAGGGGTACAATATATGTCTGGAAATTCGGAGAGTGGGGGTGTTGGGCACTCCCACGTTATCCCATTGTCCCTAGAATATCTCATGAGAGATTTTAGGGATAGACTGGGTCGTTGCCAACTAACCATCTTTGAGGATTTTGAGTTTGGGTCGGGCTCTCCCTATTTTCAACAGGGCTCTGTCCGGCTACTTCTTTGGGCCCAAAAGGATGGACGAGGTACCCATAATTGCCCCTAAAATTTTTAGGTCACAATTTGGGCTCAATAATTTTAAATAATGACTCTGATGGAACTTTTGTGAATTGATTGAAGCTTTGGAGAGTGAAACGTCTTCTCCTCAGAGATTTAGGCAGATCTACTTCGTTCTCCATGCGGCATCATCAAGAGGGTTTAAAACTCTTTGAAGGTGCCATTTCTGACGTCACTTCATAAGTTTCAAACTCTTGAACATCTTTCGCTCTTGAGTGCGTCTTCTTACTTTTCGGGTCTTACCCTTCGTCGTCAAGATTTTTCTTATCTTTCCATCTTCCTTGCATGTGGACTCACGTCGTCTCAGGCTGATTTTTCTTCTCCTTTCTTTTTTATTGAAATTTCTTTTCTATCGCTGCTAGGGTTTATTCATGGCCAAAATAGGTAATAGATCTGTAGCCGAGTTTAGGGAGCACTATAACATCCCCAACTGGGTGGACATATAGTGTGCCCCTGTTCCTGATAATGTTCGAGACATTCAATATGGGCATTGGATTCACATTCTCTTGTTGTCTCAAGGGGGACTAACTTTTCCCTCGAATCGCCTATTTTTACACTTCTTTATGTATTGCGACATAACCCCCGATAAATGCTCCCCAAATGTTTGGAAAACTGTCAATGGTGTACATAGGATTAACCAGCTCTATGGCACCGATTTAGGTCTTGCTGAAATCTGCTACTGTTATACCATCTCTCGAATGAGCTCGGGTCTCCTTTACCTGAAGGACAGGAGTCCGAATAGGGTGTTGGTAGTAAATCTACCTGAATTCCATAAGGACTACTGGCATGAGGGATTTATTGCTAGGAACTGGTAATTCCCTCCTCAAACTGAAGGGACTAGGTAGAGGGGACCTAGGATTTACATCTTTGGGGAGGAGTACATATGTGAATAATCTTCTTTGTGTTGCTTATTGATTACCTTCTGATGTATTATCTTTCTTATGTTTCCTTCTCTTTTTTCAGTGAAGACAAAGAAATTGGAACCTGCTTCCCATGAAATTAGAGCGACTGAGCTGATCAAAGCTTGGAAGATAAGGGAACCTCTGGTTGATGGAAAGCATCCAAGGTTGGCTACGTTCTTGTTAGAGTATAAGAACATAGGCTCCAGCTTCATCACTCGACCGATTGGTAGAATCCCACACCTTGAAATCCCAAAAGAAGCTACTGCTGAGCCCATTAAATTGGACGAGGAGGAGAGTAGCTCTGGTAATGATAGATCAGGAGGTGACATAGGTGGAGTTGAGTTTGGGGGTGATTCCAAAGAGGATGGTTCAAGTAGTGGGAGGTCTTTTGAGGAATCTTCTAGTTTAGAAGCAGGCTCAGAGAGTTACAGCGAGGATATTATAGTTCCCCCTAGGAAGAATTTAATTCCGAATGATGATGAGGATCATGTTACACTGGATCGCGGGCTGAAGAAGCAAAAGTATGGGCCTAGGGACACTTCCACTGGCTCCTAAACTGCAGCTCATGAAAGGGAGATAAAGAGGAAGGAGGAGGCATTAATGAGGGAGATAGAGGAAGAAAGATGAATAGAGAAAGAGGGTTGAAATGGATAAGCGGGAAAGAGAAGAAGAGAGGAGGAGAGAAGAAGCGAGGACGAAAAAGATTTAGTCCTTGGTGCCCGTGTCTACCTTAGCTGAGGGGGCTTCCGTCGCTCTTACTCCTCAGCTGGCTCCGACAGTGCTCGAGAGAGCAGTCTTACCATCTGACCAGGAGTGGTCTTCAGCAATGGGGACTGACCAGTTAGCCCTGAAATTAAGCCAGGGGCTATCATTGGTATGTCTATTTCCTTTCTACTTCTGTTTTCTGCAATTTTTATGTAATTCTCTTTGCCCATGTTTTCTTCCTTTTCTACAGCTTGGGTCTGATTTCACCGTCCTCTACCGTAGCCGGGACGAGCTGGTCAAGAGAAATTCTGAGCTCAAGGCGAGCCTGAAAGATTCCCTTACTGGTAAGACATCTTATGATCGTGCTCTGACTGAAGCTAAGACTTCCTTTGATAAGGATAAGGAGGCAACCGCCAAAGAGCTACAATAGTCGAATAAGGTGCTTGTCGAGAAGACAAAGAAGCTCGAGTCTGAGGCCTCTACCATCAAGGAAAGTTCTTACAATTCTGGGTGGCTAGCGGCATATGAGGATATTGACGCTCAAGTTGACTACATCAGCCGATCCAACTTCAAAAAAGGTTGGGACAGGGCTTTGCTTGCTGCTGGGGTAGACATTGATTCTCCTCTCTTTGACGAGCATGACCCAGGTCCAAAACCTATTGTAGAGGTCATACCTCTCCCTGCTACCGATGAAGGTGTTCCAGCTGTTGAGGGTTCTACTGCTGTTGATGCTCCTATCGACCTGGAAAAGGTGGTGGTTCCCTCTGAGGGGGCGCGAGTGAAGCTGCTGCAGATAAGGGGAAAAGGCCAGCATCCTCAGATCAGGATGAGGTCGTCAACTAGTCTTCTAGGGCTTCTATGTATCTTTTATGTTTCCATTGCTTTCTTTTTCAGCTGATGTACTTGTACGTGAACTATTTTGGTTTTAATGAAATGAAGTTATGCACCTTTTCATCTACTGATCTGGTTATTCTTGATATGGTTTCTAGCTTATCGACCTTGATGACTATATCCCGGCTGCATCTCGCCAGGCCAAATCCTTAGTACTCATGTGAGCGATCAAGTCCATTGGGCATTCATAAAAATTTGTAAATCTCTTAGAGCGAGGAACCAGGATTACAAGGACCAGTCTGAGCTGGTTGCCAAGTTGAAAGATAGACTTGAGGAGATGAGAGAGATTGGTGCCTCTATTTAAGAAGAAGTAAACGCTCTCAAGGTAAAGCCGTTGGAGGCGTTTGAAATAAATTTGGTGGGCGAGATGATCCAGCAAGAGAATGACACTTTGAAGAATGAGATAGATCGATTAAGGGAAAATGCGCCGAGCATTGCCCCGTTACTCATTCAGGGCACTTCATCGTCAACGAGGCAGCGAACCATAGCCCTAGTTAGCAGTTCTCAGAGGGAGATTGCCGAGATGAAATGAGATGTGTGTCGGGCATACGTGATCGCTGTTGGGCTTCAGCGAGATGTCACCATGTTGAGGCACCTATTATAGAACGGTCCTCGATAGGTCTGGGCGGATGGTTATAACCAAGGCTGGACCGATGGTCCCACGAGGTTGAGGAGCTAACCTTCATAAGAGGATGGCTGAGTGCCCTCAGGGAGTTACAAGTTCCCAAGAACTCTTCTATTTGGTATCGACATGAAATTTCTCCCTCATACTTGATGCCAAATCCATTCAGAAGGGATGATCGCTGGATCCCTATAGATGCGATTCCAAGACAGCTCCTGGAGACGATCTTGTACGAAGTCGAGGAGGAATTCTCCCCTCACCCTGATGATGGTTGAAGAGCGCGGGTAGCTGATTATCTTGTTCAGCGACCTGGTCCTTTTTAGGTTTTGAGTATAGCATTTGGTACATTGTTGTTGTATAACAAGTGGTTGTTTTGTAAATGTAACAATGTAAAAAAATATTTATGTTTTGGGAAGTTGCCGACTAAACATGTGTTGTGTCATTTTTTACTTTACTCATATTTGATTGTCTTGGGCTTTTTTAGCCGACTAGATTTGACTTAGGTATAAGTAAATATCCCCCTAGTCCAGTACACTTTGGTTGCACCATTATGCCTTACTTTACCTTTTAGGTTGTGTCGTCACACCACCTTAGGCCTAAGTAGGGTAATGTCGAGGATACACCTTGTGATGGATAATCGATCCGAGCAGGATTTTTGAGCCAAACTATGTTGGCGACCAACCTGGGTTGGTCAAAATGCCTAAGGGTCCCTTGTAGGGCTTCATTTATTGCCAAGGGCAAACTAGGAGGCCAATTGTGTTAACAAATGCCTGAGGAGGGTCTTTGCATGTCAACCCTACTAGCTATGTCTTGGATAGCAAAAGATTAACCCATGAGGTGCAATTGTAGAAGATAACACAAAGGGTTTTAATTGGGGGGGGGGGGGGAGCTTGTAACTTGGAAAATATGCATATACATAAATGTATTTAAGAAGACCAATACTCAAAGAGTGCTCATGCCAAACAAGCTTTATTAATTGGAGAAGAATTAAAAATTCAACATTAAGTCTGCAAGAAAATAAAAAAGAAATCTAGAAGTAGAATTTCTTCAAGTTGGCAGCATTCCAAGCTCTTGGTATCTCCCTGCCCTCCAGCGTTTCCAAGTGGTAGTCTCCTTGTAGGTCGTCCCTTATCACTTTGAATGGTCCCTCACAGTTTGGTCCTAGCTTGCCGTCCTATGGCTTCACAGCTATGTCCCCAACCTGGAATGTTCTTGGATTGACTTTTCTGTTGTAGTGCTTTGCTAGCTGTTGCTGGTAGGCCACTAGTTTCACTAGAGACAATTCCCTCCATTCGTCGGCTAAGTCAAGTTCAGCGAGCAGTGCTGTATCGTTTTGGCCTTGGTCGATCAGAGTGAACCTCATGGTAGGGAGGCCAGCTTCCAAGGGGATAATTGCCTCCATCCCATACGTGAGTGCGAATGGTGTTTCTCCAGTTGATCGCCTTGGGGTGGTGCGGTAAGCCCATAGGATATGGGGTAGTTCATTTACCCATGCCCCCTTGGCTCGCTCTAGATGCTTTTTTAATCCATCGATCACCATCTTATTAGAACCCAAAGTCTGTCCATTTCTCCGAGGGTATGCCATAGAGATGAAGTAGTGCCTGATCCCATGGTCGCTGTAGAAACCTTGGAAGAGTCACTCTCGAACTGGGTTCCGTGGTTAGTGATGATAGTCCTGGGATCCCAAAACGAGTGATGATGTTCTTCCAAATGAATATTATCATGTCTGCATCACTGATATTTTCTAATGCCTCTACCTCAATCCATTTAGTGAAGTAGTCTGTGGTGACCAACAGATAATTTCAATTTCTGATAGCGGTTGGCAGGGGAACCACTATATCCATACCCCATTGGGCAAAGGGCCATGGGCTGGTAAGTGATTTCAGGTCGCTGGCTAGCTGGTGGACCATAGGTGCGTGCTTTTGGTATTTTTGGCACTTTCGAGCATAGATTCTAGCGTCTTTTTACATGTGCGGCCACCAATACCCTTCTTTCATTGCTCAAAAGGCTAGCGACCTACCTCAAATGTGACATCCACAGATCCCTTCATGGAGTTCACGTAGGACCTTCTTGACGTCCTTTGGATGAACGCACTGAAGGTATGGGCCAGTGAAAGATCTTTTGTATAGTTTGCCCTACGAAGATAAGTGAAAGCAAGCAGCTTTGACTCTTATCTGGTGGGCAGTATTCTTGTCATTTGGAAGCACGTCGTTGTGGAGGTAATCTTTTATGGGGTCCATCCAACTTGGGGCTATCTCGATCCAGAGAACGTGTTTTGGGCTCAATAGCTCAGTGTTCTGGGTGATACTTGGCTGTGCGAGGAAATCGATCGGAATTGTCCTGTTTAAGTCGAAATTGATTGCTAAGAATAAGGTTGCTAGGGCATCGGAAGGGCTATTTTGTCCTCTGGGGAACTACTGGACACTTATGTGTTCGAAGTCGGCCATCAACCTTTTAATAGTGGTGAGATAGGCTGCCATCCTCTCATCTCTTTCGTTGAAATCGCCACTTATCTAGTTGGAGACCAACTGCGAGTCGCCAAAAACATGGAGTTGCTTTGCTTCTACCATCCGTGCTTAATGCAATCTCGCGATCAGTGCCTCATATTATGCTTTGTTGTTGGAGGCTTCAAATCCTAGCCTGATTCCTTGCTCGAGGATTACATCCTCCGGGGTAACTAGCACAATGCCTACCCCTGCCCCTTTGGAATTAGAGGCTCCGTCAACATACAATCTCCAGATGTTTGATGCTGGTGGGACTTCTCCCTGATGACTGGTCTGGAGCTGGTCGCAAGGTTGTTCTCCTATAAATTCAGTAATGAAATCGGCGAGGACCTACCCCTTGATGGCAGTTCTTGGCTGGAACTGAATGTCAAATCGCCCGAGCTCAACCGACCACTTTGAAAGTCTACCTAAAAGGTTTGCTTTTCTCAATACTGCTATAAGAGGCTGCGAAGTGAGTACGATAATGGAGGGGGCTTCAAAATAGTGCTTTAATTTTCTCGAGGCTACCAATAGTGCAAAGGCGAGCTTCTCTAGTGGTAGGTATTGCTGCTCGGCATCCAATAGAGTCTTGCTCGTGTAATAGACTTGGTACTAGACCCCCTCCTTCTCGCATACCAATGCAGAGCTCACAACGTGATTAGATACTGCAAGGTAGAGGTATAGAGAATCATTGTCTTGAGTGATTACGAGCAAAGGCGGTCTGCTGAGGTAAGCTTTGATTCCTTCCAACGCCCTCGAGCAATCCTCATTCCATTCCATATCCTTGCTTTTCTTTAACAATTGGAAGAACGATTGGCACCTTTCCAAAGATTTTGAGATGAACCGATTCAGGGCAACGAGCATTCCCATTAGATTTTGTACATCTATTATAGTTCAGGGAGCTTTCACCCTATTAATAGCATCAATTGGGTCTGGATTGGCTTTAATACCTCTCTTGTTGACCAAGTACCCGAGGAATTTTCCTGACTGGACACCAAAATAACACTTACTCGCGTTAAGCTTCATTTGGTACTTCTTAAGGATTTCAAAGGTCCTTGATGTGACACCCCGCCTAATTAAACCCCGGGTGATCACTCCTAAATTAAATTAGAACAGGTTTTTCAGTTGGTTCATTCTTAGCATCACTGTCAAAACTTTTTAATTACTAACCACCTAAGTGAAATTAGACTGGTGCCAAGTTTTATCTTTCATAAACGCAAATAATTAACAATCACAAGTTAACTGAATTCAACCATCACATATAAATAAGAAACTGGCCGAATAAACAATCGGATAAAATCCAACACAAACGTAAATACAGATAATAATGGATCTCAAGTAACTAAAAAAAATACTAAATAAAACCGTGAGCAGCATGATCGGATATCTGATAGAAAATCCCTACACTAGGAATAAAAGGAATAGAGACGCCTATCAAAATCCTGCAACATCCACATATGCTGCAACAGCGAATCCCTGGAATGAATCAAGCCTGGCGACCCTGTGGCTGGACACCTAAAAGGTTTTGAAAATATTTTATAGCAAGGGTTAGAACCCAAAACATTTTGAAAACGTTTAGCAAATGATTAACTTGCAGTGATAAAATATGCATGAATGCGCTTCCTATTTTAGTTAGTGTCGCACTCCCTTGAGGATAGACTCACAACTCAACTAATGTGTACACCTAATGTCTTCTCTATATCACACCTAGTCCTCTACCCTGAAACTAGATACTTGATGTAACTCTTGTCAACCTCCCTACTCAATCCCGAGTATTTTAATGTATGACTTATAAGTTACTTACCGCCTTAACTTAATTAATCATCTTTCTTTGAAAGCCATATAACATTTACTAGTTATATAATTAATACACTTTTATCCATGTATTTAAACTTCCCGTATATAATTATTCGACCATTATGTACGTACATTTATCTTACAATAATCACGCATGTTGAATGTGAATATAACCCATATATAATTAATACAATTCACTATATGTATTTAATGACCCGTATATAACTATTTATCCCATTATATATGTAAAACCGCATTACAACATTCACACATATGTTGAATATAAATATAACCCATCCTCTCGAGTAATGACTCACCGGGTGTATTCTCTAAAGTGCTATCCCACTAGGTGTATTCACATAACATAGTTACCCCAAGTCAGAATCGCTCACTAACTTGGTAAATAACATAAATATTGGAGGGAGTCATATTCCTTCCCTGAAAGTTATATGCCCCTCACCCATATAATGGACGCTATGACCTGGGTATATACTTTCCCTACTCCTCAAGCTAGGGGATTCACCCTCTATGCGCAACCTCCCCTGATAGCACTAGAGTATATATAATAATAATATCTAACCACTGATACTAATGCACACACCATATATATACTATCGCACGCCGTATATATATATATATATACATAGAAATAAAATACCCCGGCTATACCGTGTACTAAGTTCGTAACACAAGCCTATAAATACTATCATGAGTTTATGGTCCAAACCTGATTATTAATTAATTTGCACGTTAATTAATTAAGTTACTTTTGGTGTCGCCCAATTAATATACTCGGACTTGCCCTCGTGGCCCAAAATAAATTAATACCCGAGTCTAAATCCCCGACTCCAAATTAATTAGCTTTCAATCTAAATTAATTTAACACCTTGGTATCGCTCAACCAATATACCCGGACTCGCCCACTTGATCCGTATTTAATTATTTCAGAATATATTTCCCAAAATTTAACCATAGTGTGTCACACGTAAATTCCCTCCAATCCCAACTACTTTTCCCTCATAATTGATTAGAATGTATGTCCTATATTTATTTCTCATTAAATAAGGTATGGGTGAGAAATTTTAATTAAATTTCCCATATATAATAAAACAGGCCGAACTGCCAAAAATCCCCGACCATCGATCGATCGATCTAAACCATCGATCGATCGATCGAACATGTCTTCGTCTTCTCCAATGCTGTTTCAGCCATTAAATAGTTTCTCCCAACTCCAACCTCTTCTATGGTTCAACCCAAACGTATCCAACATTTTTTACACATGGGAATATGATTAGGACCTCCCCTAAAACCTCAAACATGAATTAATCCCACAAATCTCTACTTATTTAAAAATTGGGAAATTTTCGGGATTTCTTTGTTCAGTCCCAATTTCATCCATTTATCCCAATTTCGTTCATCAATCAAAGTTAACTACCTACTCAGAATCATGTAACACGATAAATTCCTACACCAATTCTCCTTTTGGTTTTCCAATTACAAAAACCCCATTTTGTACCCGTTTATACCCCAAAATGAATTTTTGATTTCCACATCACACAAATATGAATTGAAAACATAAATAAATTCTACAGCAAGTTAACCACTTGCCTTATGAGTTTGCAGGGTCTGATCCCAGTGTGAGATTCGCAAGGTTGATGATGAGGTCCCCCCTTTTGGCTCTTTCCTTTGTCCCTCAAATTGGTTCTTAGTGCCTTTAATTGCTCCTTAGGGTTTTCTCTCCCACTATGTGTTTTCTAATCTCAAATCAGCAGTTCCCCTTTTCCTTTTAATTAAGTAATTAGTCTTAATCCCGTTTTTAGCCTAATGGGTCAAGCCCAAGTGACCCAAATGCCCCCGTATGGGCCCGACTATGCTTAAAAACGTACCGTGACCCGTTTACTACCCCCGGGTACACTTTTCTGACTATCTCGGCCCATCCGGACTCCACCGTACACTCAGAATTGGAATCCGAATTAATTTATAAAAATCCTTATCTCACACCCAAATTAGTCTATACCGATTCCCGAATGAGATAAGTACATACCCCATCACTAATACCTGAAATGACATAAATAAATTATTACTATTCACTTAGTAATTTAAATTTCCCTAAATATTAACCAATCACTCCCCGATTAATATTTAAATAAATATTACCATAATTAATTCAATTAAAATTACGACACACAAGTAATTTAAAATTTGCCGAATTAATTAAATATTAAATGCATGAAATTACGAGGTGTTACATACTCCCCCCCTTAGAAAGGAATTTTGTCCCCGAAATTAGGTCATTACTACGGTGAATACTCTGGATACTATTCTCACATATCCTCCTCCCAGTCCCACGTAAACTCATCAATACTGTGATGACCCCACTCCACTACACTCTAATCGGTGGTACTATCTTAGACTGTAGCTTGCGCTCACATAGCTACCAGTCTCCCCTCATATGAGGTGTCTTATTTCAAGTCATTATCCTCGAGTGGAACGTGCCCAAAAAGCTCAATTTCTCCTCCTGTATCCCCCCAGCTATGCCACGTAGAACACATCTCGTATCCGCTGAAGATGTTCTGGCAAACCCAGTCGATAAGATACCAGTCCCACTCTCTCAAAGATAGGTAAAGGACCCACACACCTCGATGCTAGCTCCCCTTTCTTGCCGAACTTCATCACTCCTTACATAGGAGACACCCGGACCAATACCTGGTCACAAATTTTTAAGTCGATGGCCCCTGACAACATAGTGCCCCAGAAGATGAGCCTATACTCCGCCGGCTCAACTATCTCTCAGTTAGGAAATTCCCCTCCTATATGGGTGTCAATTTCCTTATTGCCAAAATGCGTGACTATCTTCCGGGTAATTACCTGCATCATCCCTGATTAATCATGTCATACTTGAACCTTTAACTCACGGTGACGTACCCCTCCTTACGTCCCTGAACTATATGAAAGGATACAACTTACTTAATTCCCGTCGATGGACCATAACCCATCTCGGGTCCTAGTAGCTTGTTATTTACCCACCTCTTATCTACCAAAGGTGGATAATGCAACTTTTCCCATAAAGTCTCCTAAGGTGTCACGCAGACCAAACCGTTACGAGGCATCACACGTAACTCTACCTGTGGTAAATACTACTCCCGAATTACTCAAAAATCTAAAATGCACTATCCTCACTTCCCGTCTACCCATCGACTTATGGGCGATGCGTTCAACCCAATATGAAACTCTATCCCAATCACCTCCTAATAGTTTACCAACCCGAGCATTAATCCCTTCACTGGAACCATAGAAAATTTCCTGGTTGATACCCTCTAATCAACCTTTTTCCATCCTTACATGGTCTACCCGGAGACAATTTCACAATGTCTCATTCATCACCAACTCCCATGCTAAAGAACTCTAACCCTTGTGCAGTTTTCGTCAGGTAGAACTCTACACCATGCCTATGCAGAAAAACCACCCTAGGCATACGACTAAGTGATACTCTTTTCTATCTTCCCAAAAATGTGGGTTTCTCATTGCCTAGGGATATCTTATTACATAGGTCTCCCCCACCTTCCCACTCCCTACGGTGGAGGTAGTTCTACTTGATATACATATAGTCAGACCGCTTCCTTTCTCAAACAGATTTCAGTTCACTACACTTTTCCACTTATTCTCTGACTACCCCGCAGGCGTACGTTCAATATGTTTATTTACACATCCCTTTTATTTAAGACGACTCTGAAATCACACTAACCAGGGTGCCCATAGACCCTATATCCCGTGCTTAACCATACACTTAAAAAAAATTACCGTAATTAACCAGGGTGCCCATACACCCTGTCCCCGTGCTCAACTGCACTGAAGTTACCCGACTGTGCTAGCCGTAGCCCGTAGTATAACTTCCAACCCGTAGTCATATCACATTCATGAATAATAATCGGGGTACCCAACCTATGTACTAATGACCAAACACCTGCCCACTTCCAATGTTGCACTAAGTTTCATGCGTGGGACATCTCAGAAAGTGAAATCCAAACAAGGGACCCCCCCGATACACTACTATCTAACATTGTGGTCGTACCGATATGTTAGACCCTCAGTCCATAGCACGTACCCCCAAATACTTGTCTCTTAAGACAAAAGCATACACGCATACTATTATGCTACAAAAGACAACATAAAATACTGCGCCCTTACTATAACTAGTTCTTGCGCAAAATAAATCCCGAGTTATCTCTCCCCACTCAAAAAAATAAATCTAACCGCCCTGAATCGCTTCAGTATACATCCCTTCTTACCGGGAAAAATATAATAATATAAGACATTCTTATATGTCTATTTTACCACACAATACAATTTATATACACACATATCTATATAAGCTAGTATCCCTCTCAGGTGACACCTAGAAGGAGTCATTCATAACCTGGTGTCACGAACACCAAAACTTACTGTCACTATCCGTAATAGTTCACACCCATTGTTAACCAATCCATACCTAGGAAAAATCATGCTTCCGTAACTCTCATCAAAATGAGTAAATCTCATAAAATATACCATCTTAGTTTTTACACTTGCTCCCCTGCAGGTAAGACCAAAGAGAGCCCCATTACCCCGTGGTAACCATATACTTAATAGTAACACTACTATACACGCACTAAACTCGTCCCCCACGCGAATATAGTGCTAACAAGAATATTGTTATCACTCGTGTCACGAAATTCACCCCATCTATCCGAGGATTAAACTCATACTTCAACTCGCCTATCCACCGGCGACCCAAATGGTTCCTGTACATAATATTCCCATTCGACCGAACCAAAATTTCACAATTGTTGTCCCTACTGGGCATTCCACTTCTATCCCCTGCCTCACTGTGTACATAATCAATTGTTGTGGTTCCACTTCCACGCATAAGATACCTCCCTGTGTCAATCCCCTGCCTCTGGCCCAAATGGCTATGTTGGGGTTGTCCTTCTCGCGTACTTGGTAGTCTTGACCCTAAGTGTTATCCCCATTGTCCCTTAGGCTTCCCTAGCCCTATGGGACTCGTTATTGGCCTCGATGACCCGAATCAAATCCTCCCCCAATAGGTAGAAATTTACTTAATTTAAAACGTCAAGATGGGTCCCTTACTAGGTATACCCTTTCGTCGTGCTTCACTAGCACCATTAAATCTTATTTCATTCTTAGGTTAAACTCTCTAACCTTATTGGCTCCTGTATCTTAGAAGCGTTAATGTAAGCTGGAAACCAAAAGATATTGACTACCTCAACACTAGTCATCCTAGTCGAATTTCCCATCCATTATCGTGTATTCTCACACGGTTCATTATCCATTTGCGGGTTCCTTTGTCGTTCTCCGTATCCCCTTTGTCGGTTACAAAGTTCGCTTATACAATCTATTGTCTCTCTCACAATCAGTTACAATCTTAGCCATTTCATAAACTCTAAAATTTCACTCACATCCTTATTTGAATAGCGGATGGACGATCTTATGGTCACACCGTACCCAAAATTTCTCGTTCAACTCCATATACTCTCCTTCATGTGTGGTGAATGACTCTCCTACCACTACAACACCGCCCCACTGGGCCAGAAATTTCATTCAAAATTTAGTCCTGGGTGCCACCACACACCATCCCACACAATTGTCTTTGGGTTATTTCCTCCCATCGACTTATCGCGCTACTCTGCTACTCAATCCTTATAGACAACCCTTCCAAAAGGGTCCTTCCACACTTTCCCCACCCTTTGCTGACTACGTTGGGTGAGACTGATATTGTACCACCATTATCTATAACAGTGCTTTGGGAGACTATGGCTCCCGAGTGATTATTCTATCCCCATTGGCCTGAACAACAATCAAGGTGATTCCTATCACGATCACCATTTCCAGAATACCCAATGTCTTCTGTTGAGCCTCTACTCCTGTAATTCTCCTATGGCCCTCGTTGGTCGCCCCAAATAATGTTCGGTATACAAAGCCCAACCAAACTCGGGTATGAATCACCACACTGTAGTTGATAGTAGGAGAACGTAACTCGCATACGTAGAGGAATACAACAATCTTTTATAAGGATCTACATCAAAGAACGCTAAGCTGAAACGTGAAAAGCTGCACAGATCCTAAGGACACTAGAACTAGATGATGTGATACCATTTGTGACACCCCTCCTAATTAAACCCCGGGTGATCAGTCCTAAATTCAATTAGAACAGGTTTCTCAGTTGGTTCATTCTTAGCAACACTGTCGAGACTTTTTAATTACTAACCACCTAAGTGAAATTAGACTGGTGCTAAGTTTTATCTTTCATAAACTCAATGAAATACACATGCGAAAATAAATAATTAACAATCATAAGTTAACTGAATTCAAACATCACATATAAATAAGAAACTGGCCGAATAAACAATCGGCTAAAATCCAACACAAATGTAAATACAGATAATAATGGATCTCAAGTAACTAAAAAAAATACTAAATAAAACCATGAGCAGCATGCTCAGATGTCTGATAGAAAATCCCTACACTAGGAATAGAAGGAATAGAGGCGCTTATCCAAATCCTGCAACATCCACATATGCTGCAGCAGTGAATCCCTGGAATGAATCAAGCCTGGCGACCCTGTGGCTGGACACCTAAAAGGTTTTGAAAATATTTTATAGCAAGGGTTAGAACCCAAAACATTTTGAAAACATTTAGCAAATGATTAACTTGCAGTAATAAAATATGCATGAATGCGCTCCATATTTTAGTTAGTGTCGCACTCCCTCGAGGACAGACTCACCCCTCAACTAATGTGTACACCTAATGTCTTCTTTATATCCCACCTAGTCCTCTACCCCGAAACTAGATACTTGATGTAACTCTTGTCAACCTCCCTACTCAATCCCGAGTATTTTAATGTATGACTTATAAGTTACTTATCGCCTTAACTTAATTAATCGTCTTTCTTTGAAAGCCATATAACATTTACTAGTTATATAATTAATACACTTTTATCCATGTATTTAAACTTCCCGTATATAATTATTCAACCATTACGTACGTACAGTTATCTTACAACAATCACGCATGTTTAATGTGAATATAACCCATATATAATTAATACAATTCACTACATGTATTTAATGACCCGTATATAACTATTTGTCCCATTATATATGTAGAACCATATTACAACATTCACACATATGTTGAATATAGATATAACCCATCCTCCCGAGTAATGACTCACCGGATGTATTCTCTAAAGTGCTATCCCACTAGGTGTATTCACATAACCAAGTTATCCCAAGTCAGAATCGCTCACTAACTTGGTAAATAACATAAATATTGGAGGCAGTCATATTCCTTCCCTGAAAGTGAGATGCCCCTCACCCATATAATGGACGCTATGACCTGGGGATATACTCGCCCTACTCCTCAAGCTAGGGGATTCACCCTCTACGCGCAACCTCCCCTGATAGCACTAGAGTATGTATAATAACAAGAATATCTAACCACTGATATTAATGCACACACCGTATATATACTATCGCACGCCGTATATATATATATATATATATATATATATATATATATATATATATATATATATATATACATAGAAATAAAATACCCCGGCTATACCGTGTACTAAGTCCGTAACATAACCCTGTAAATACTATCATGAGTTTATGGTCCAACCCTGATTATTAATTAATTTACACGTTAATTAATGAAGTTACTTTTGGTGTCGCCCAACCAATATACTCGGACTCGCCCTCCTGTCCCAAAATAAATTAATACACGAGTCTAAATCCCCGACTCCAAATTAATTAGCTTTCAATCTAAATTAATTTAACACCTTGGTATCGCTCAACCAATATACCCGGACTCGCCCACTCGATCCGTATTTAATTATTTCGGAATATATTTCCCAAAATTTAACCATAGTGTGTCACACGTAAATTTCCTCCAATCCCAATTACTTTTCCCTCATAATTGATTAGAATGTATGTCCTATATTTATTTCTCATTAAATATGGTATGGGAGAGAAATTTTAATTAAGTTTCCCTTATATAATAAAACTGGCCGAACTGCCAAAAATCCCCGACCATCGATTGATCGATCCCAACCATCGATCGATCGATCGAACATGTCTTCGTCTTCTCCAACACTATTTCAGCCATTAACGAATTTCTCCGAACTCCAACCACTTCTATGGTTCAACCCAAATGTAGCCAACATTTTTAACACATGGGAATATGATTAGGACCTCCCCTAAAACCTCAAACATGAATTAATCCCACAAATCTCTACTTATTTAAAAATTGGGAAATTTTCGGGATTTCTTTGTTCAGTCCCAATTTCATCCATTTATCCCAATTTCGTTCATCAATCAAAGTTAACTATCTACTCAGAATCATGTAACACGATAAATTCCTACACCAATTCTCCTTTGGTTTTCCAATTACAAAAAACCCATTTCGTACCCGTTTATACCCCAAAACGAATTTTTGATTTCCACATCACACAAATATGAATTGAAAACATAAATAAACGCTACAGTAAGTTAACCACTTGCCTTATGAGTTCGTAGGGTCTAATCCCAGTGTGAGATTTGCAAGGTTGATGATGAAGTCCCCCTTTTTGTCTCTTTCCTTTGTCCCCCAAATTGGTTCTTAGTGCCTTTAACTGCTCCTTAGGGTTTTCTCTCCCACTATGTGTTTTCTAATCTCAAATTCGACGTTCCCCTTTTCCTTTTAATTAAGTAATTAGGCTTAATCCCATTTTAAGCCTAATGGGCCAAGCCCAAGTGACCTAAATGCCCCCGTGTGGGCCCGACTATGCTTAAAAATGTCCCGTGACCCGTTTACTACCCCCCGGTACACTTTTCCAACTATCTCAACCCATCCGGACTCAATCGTACACTCAGAATTGGCATCCGAATTAATTTATAAAAATCCTTATCTCACACCCAAATTAGTCTATACCGACTCCCGACTGAGATAAGTACATACCACATCACTAATACCCGAAATGACGTAAATAAATTATTAGTATTCACTAAGTAATTTAAATTTCCCTAAATATTAACCATTCACTCCCCGATTAATATTTAAATAAATATTACCATAATTAATTCAATTAAAATTACGACACACACGTAATTTAAAATTTCCCGAATTAATTAAATATTAAATGCATGAAATTACGGGGTGTTACACTTGATAGGTCAGAGAGGTGGTCATCTGTGAGCTTGATCTTGAGGAGCATGTCATCGATAAATACCTCCATTGTGCTTCCCATTTGGTCTTTGAACATCTGGTGACCAACCGCTGGTAAGTTGCTCCTGCATTTTTGAGCCCAAAGGGCATAACCTTGTAGCAGAATAACCCAAATGTGGTTATGAATCCTGTCTTGTCTTGATCTGGCTTATGTAGAGGGATCTGGTGATATCCGGAGTATGCGTCTAGGAAACTCATTCTCTCATGAGCTGCTGTGGCATCCACCAACTAGTCAATCTTCGGGAGAGGGAAGCTGTCCTTAGGGCAAGCCATGTTAAGGTCGGTGAAGTCAATTTAAACACTCCACTTCCCATTGTTCTTCGGGAGGACCACTGGGTTGGACAAACACTTGGGGATCTAAACTTCCCGTATGGATCCTGCATCCAGCAGCTTCACCATAGCCTTTGCCTTTTCGGGAGCAGTTCGCCGTGCCTTTTGTGTGATCGACTTGAAAGACGGATCAACATGCATTTGGTGACAAGACACACTGGAATCAATCCCAGGTAGCTCATAGGGTTCCCACGCAAAAACATCCAAGTTACTTCGCAAGACTGTTATCAATTCCTTCTTTTCTCGATCGGTGAGAGAGGCTCTCATCAGAAACATTCTGTCATTTTTTTCGCTACTGGCTGCGACTTCTTCCAGGTCCTCAACAACCCTCTCATAGGGGAGGATCCTGGTCCCCTCCACTCCAGGTCTTCCATACTTTAGCTTCTATTTGGAAGGCATCAGCCTTTCCTGCTCTTCGTCCTTCCCTTTGGCTTCCTCACCCTTCTTTTCTGGTTTGGGGCGTATGGCTGCTATAAAGCACCTTCTTGCCATTGCCTGATCTCCATGGATCCCCATAACTCCTCTCTCTTTCACGCACTTTATCTTTTAATGATAGGTCGATGCGAAGACCTTCATCGCATAGAGCCATCCTCTGCCGAGGATGGCTTGATAGGGTGAGTCAATATCCACTACAAGAAACTCAATCAACTTTGATATATTACCTACCCTTACCGACATGACAATCTTTCCCAGGGGGATTGTGATTTTTCCAGCAAAGACAACTAATGGAACTGTGGCCTCCTTCAAGTCGGCGAAGCTTAACTTCAACTTCCTGAACAAGTCAAGGTACATCACTTTGGATGAACTACCTTGGTCGACTAGCAATTTGTCGACGTAGTAGTTCTCTATCCTGAGTGTGATGACTAACGCATCATGATGTGGTGTTCTAACTCCCACCAGGTCTTCTTCTGTGAACACAATGTGTTTGTTGTAATCAACCTCCTCTGGATGTCGATGCTTTCCAGTCTGGGTTTTGCCTAGGTCGATCTGAAAAGCTTGCATTACCACCGTAAGCTTCTTGACCTCCAATCAAGCTGCATTTCCTTGGATTTGCCTGAGGTCGAACGCACCTTGGATCACCGCAAACTCATGTTCAATCTCCTCCTCGAGGGCATTGTCAGGCCTCTGGTCTCCATTTGCGTCTACCTTCTTTGCTTTCTTCTCTAAAAACTCAGCTAGGTGTCCAGCTTGTGCTAACTCCTCGAGATGGGACTTGAGGGCTTTACAGTGCTCGGTCTTATGACCGCCTTCTTTATGGAAAGTGCATCTCAGTGCATTGTTTCATTTGGAGGGGTCTCCACCCATCTATTTAGCCCACTTGACAAATGGCTCATCCTTCATCTTTGTAAGGATCTTGTAAATTGGTTCTCTTAAAACTGTGTTCAGTGCTTGAAATGCCTTCGAGGCATCACCTTTGTTCCCATTCTTGGGGCCATTCTTGCCCCTATTCTTACTTGATTTCCTTTGATTTTCATTCTTCTCATTTCCTTTGTCGGAAACCTTAGCACGACCATTTTCTCCTCTTGCACTGAGGATGGTCACATCTTCGACCTTGGCATATTTTTCAATACGGGTCATCTGGTCGTCGATGGTTATGGCCTCCTTCTTAGTGAGGGACTAGTGCAAGAGGCATGAACTGGGTAGTCTAATCTTGAAGGATGCTATGGTGACGTGCCTCAAGTAGTCCTCGACCTCATTAAAAACCTCCCAATACCTCTTCGCATACTCCTTAAGGTTTTCCTGGGGATTATTTCTCATTGTTAGCAAGGCATCCATCCTCTTCGGATGGGAGCTGCTAGTGATGAAGCGAGCTGTGAAAAGTTTTGCCAGAGATTCAAAGTTCTTGATGGACCTGTGGGGGAGCTTATCGAACCATTTATGGGCCAAGCCATGCAAGCTTGATGGGAAAATGCGGCACATCAGCACATCGTTGTTGTTCCAAAGGATCATGGCCTGCCTGTATTGCCTGACGTGGTCGATGGGATCGGTCTTTCCATCATAAAGTTTAAACCTCAGTATTGAGAAATTTTGGGGGGCTTCTCCTTCCTCTATCGCCCTCGAAAAAGGGGATTTCATCTGGGTCTTGAGAGCTCTCCTAGCTAGCTTTCTTGTTGATCTAGCACCCCGATGTGATGGGTGCTGGTCCATCTCTCTTCGAACTAAATTCCTGATATCGTCACTCCTGCGAGCAGGGCTCCTGTAGTGGCGAGCTGGATGTAGTTGCTTGGATCGATCATCATCTGACCTGTGTGTCTCTATTCTCAGGGATCCATACCTTGAGCTACTTCCTCGGCTGCGAGATTTTCTTGCTTAAGGGCTAGGAGTCCGATCATAGCATTTCCTTGTATTACGATGGAGCACTCTTTCCATCCTTTCTAGTCGCCTTTTCAAGAGAGCATTTTCGGCTTCCTTCTTTCGAGTAGCCTTTTCGTGCTCCTGGATCCTGCCCTCATAGGCGTCAATCAACTTGGAAATTTGCGTGGACCTAGCTGGCCCCTGGCTCTCTTCTGAGGCTGGCCGTTCTGGGTGAAGCCTTGGGTTTGAGCGACGAACTTCAGACCTAATCCTATGAGGGATAGCTTGCTCTTGAATATCCCCCGCTTGAGGGATGTTGCTGTTATGATCAGACATGCCAAGTTCTTGTTGGTTAAAGCTTTCTTAAAGGAAGACCAGTCGCTTCCAACGGATGGCACTGATTGTGGTGACAAAAAAACCCAACACAAATAATAAGTAAATGCAATCACCAGAAAAATAAATAACAAGAACAGAAATAATCACAATCACACATAACACATGATGTATGTGGTTCAACAAATTGCCTACGTCCACGGTGGTGTTCTCAATTTGTATTACTCTTTTCTCCAGGGGAGTATTTTTTGTTACATACCCCTTGCCCCGGGCCAGGGGTACAATATATATCTGGAAATTCAGAGAGTGGGGGTGTTGGGCACTCCCACGTTAGCCCATTATCCCTAGAATATATCATGAGAGATTTTAGGGATAGACCGGGTCGTTGCCAACTAACCATCTTTAAGGCTTTGGAGTTAGGGCCGAGCTATCCCTATTTTTAATAGGGCTCTATCTGGCTACTTCTTTGGGCCCAAAAGAATGGACGAGGTACCCACAAGAATTTATATAACTAATCCGAAAATAATGAAATTTAAAGAGAGGGAAGAATGTTTGGATCTTCTTTGGAGACTTAGAGATTGATCTTGATTGTTGATAAGCTTCCTTGCAAGTGGATGAGGAATGTAGGAAGATTTTGCTAAATTTGGGTGTGAAAGTGATTTAAATGAAAGGTGAAGAGATATTTTAAACAATGAAATTTCGTTGACTTTAGAAGAATGTTCTTGAGATCACTAAAGTTGATATTTCTAAGGTTCCTTTCAAAGTGAGATCATGCTCTCATTATATAGGGTTAGGGAACTGCTGATCGACATTGTCCTTATCGTGCCTATCGGCAGGTTTCCCTAGACACACTACCGATAGGTAGGAAAATGTACCTGCCAATTGGCAGTCTCGTGTAGATTTTCCAAAAAATGGTTATAAAATGCAATCCGTAAGTCCAAATAACGCATGGGGTATACAGTTAGAAAGGTTATTAGGAGAACTTTGTGAATCATTACAACAATTCTTACATTTAACTGCGAAATGTTTCGTAGTCAAAAGTGTATATTTCGCTGCTGATAGTTTTTGGCAACGAAAATTATTTCGTAGAGAGTTCGTGACCACCGAATTAAATTTCGTTGCCAATTGTTTAGGTCATTTGCCATGAAATTTTTTTCATGGCAAATAGTCATATTTACGTGACAATTTATTTCGCAGCTAATTGTTCAACATTTCGTTGCCAATTCTATTAATAAACTAGTGTGTTAGAAGCTTTTAGGTACGAAATTTACAATTTATTTTGTAGCTATTTGTTCAACATTCCATTGCTAAATGTCTTCATTTCGTTGCCAATTCTATCAATAAACTAGTGTGTTAGATGCTTTTAACAACGAAATTTGTACCTTCCCTCAAGATCTATTGGGTACGAAATTTAATTGTTGAAAAATGATTTTTAATCATTAATTTTTCAATAATAAACTATAAAATCTTAAATCGCATTTTTATTTATCAATCGCACATTTAACTACGAAAACATTTATTTTGGTAACGTAGTGTTTCAATATATATTTTATTTATTTTGAAAAATGAATTTTATAGAGTATTGTATATCACCAAATTTAAACAAATTACCATATAAAAAACACATTCGTTAAGATGCACAAAATAACTAAATTATCATAAACAAAATTCACATTATGTCACGTACACATACATTGTCAAGTCACCTAAACACTTGCTAAGGGACGTAGAAGTCCCACATTTCATCCCCTTACAAACGATAAATAGTCTTGGTGCAAAAAATAACTTAAACTAGTTAAAGGACTTAGAAGTCTCAGATTTCATTTACAAACGTCAAATGTCAAGAGTTCATGGCGCCCCAAAAATAACTTCTTTTCACGTCAAATCTGCAATTAAGAGAATACAATACCATTAGCTAAGATAAAGTAATATTTGATTTGTCTTTATCATGGAAAAGTTATAACGCCAAGCGGAAGTTGGTAATTAAAGAGATAATAATCGTCGCAGAAAAATTTCTAAAGTACGTAATTGCGAAACGGCAAAAAATTTCAAAGTATGTAATTGCAAAACGGTAAAAATATTGCTCCACAATAAAACAAAGTGTAATGTTTTAAAAAATTGGACATAATCTCCTTTGTTTATAGGACTATCCACCCTACTTAACAAATAATAAATTTCCCAACAACATTCAAATAGTATAAATTCATCAAACAAATTCACATATAACATGAAATACAAAATATTCATCCACTGAATTCAATTTGTGCCTCAAATAAACAAAGTGTCCATTTAAAAAAAATTGGACATAATCTCCTTTGTTTATTGGACTATCCACCCTATTATAACAACTAATCCTACAATATTCAATAATTTCAAAAGTAAAATCTAACAAATATTTTAACGAAACAAACTTCATAAAAACAATCACATATATATGAACTGAAGTCGTCCCCCATGTTCCACTATAATAATTGTCCGTAGTTTTCAAAATGTGACACTATAATAATCGTCAAGCATAATCAACATGCATTTCAATATACACATAAATTGATAACAAAGAGATAGATGCTAAGCAACTTATTCGACATATTAGCAAACATCAAACAAATTATTCATCAGACTTCTTTCAAGTAGTATATAAGATTATTGGAGGAATACCTAAAACACTTGGAAAAGTGAAATCTCAAAATTATTACCTCTCGGATAAAGGAACCGTTATGTTCAACAATGCAATTATTCCTATATTTTTCTTCGTTACCTTGATAGAGATATTGCAATTTAATATTTAAAATGAATCGGAGAAGAAAATTAAAGTACACGTCAGACCTCAGTAAACTAAAAAAGAATCGGAGAAAAAACCAAGCTGCTAAAAATAAAAGTTTTTTTTACAGTTTTTAAATATGTACCAAAACATTTTTTTTAACTATTTTTAATGTTTATATATATATCAAAACAATTAAAAACTATTAAAAATAATTTTTTTTTTTTTAACAATTATCGTGTTGTATATATAAAAATAAAAGTGTTTATATATTTTTAGAAATGACACTAACATTATCGTGTTGTATTTCAAAGTGGTTATGGTCGTGACAAATTAAAAAAAAAAACTATACCGTGTCGGAATGGAATCAATTAGTGAAACTATAACATGATGAGAAGAAAAAAAGGCAACTTTAAACTTTGTAGTCTACCTTCCGCATTCCTTTAAACTCGGTCGATTTCGAAGAGAGGGTGAGGGAAGCCGCAACTGGAGAGAGCGGCAGCAACTGAAGAGCCCCAAAGCAGCCCCGTAGCAGCTGTTACCATAGCAGCTGCCATCACCCATTTCGCACCCCAGATTAAACTATTCAGGTGCACATAAAGGTTGTGATTCAACCCCATAGTAGCCCCATATTTACACCCTCATATCTGTGAATGATGGAAATAAAATTGAAAACAAAAAGGCATTTACATTATCTCATAAAAGGTTTTTCCTTTCAATGCTCTCATATTCAAATACAATATCTTGTAACGAATTTAGGAATAGAATACACAAAAAAGTGTGAGAAGAAAAATACCTTCATATAAGCTTGGCTTGGGCACCGATCTCGCTGAAATCTCCGTCGTAACTGCCATCACAAACACAAACCTCCCTCACATTCAATCTATTCTTGGTTTTGGACCACCACCTGAAAAAAAAAACATGTACAGAAAGATCGAAAACAATTAGTATATGGTAGCCTAATGAAAAACAGTGTGTATCACTAATATAACCACTGGAAACAGAAAAGACAACAAAAGCAAAGGTCACCCACCTGTTCAGGCATCTGATATGACTTCACTTTTAATGTCTGATCAATGTTAAATATTTGCAAGTGATCCTGAGTAGTTCCCGGAACTTGAGCTTCGAAAAGATAACATCATTTATTAGCTGAAGTATTAAACTGAAGTTCCATGTATAACAACAAACTAACAAAACCTTGATTGAAATTCGAATGACGCTACATCATCACAGTAATATAGTGAAAAAGCTCTATCTTAATAATGTGAAGAAGGAAATGCATCAAATTATACTATTTACAAGTCTCACATAAAAAAAAAAAATTATACTAGAGGAATTCCCAAAGGCAACAATTTTTGGTTTTCCAACAATATTATCTATATTGTTCATAATATTATTAAATTAGTAAATTTATATATATATATATATATATATATATATATATTGTAGCAGTGTATTTCAGTCATATCATATCCTAAATTTTTAGACTTGTTGTATCCGTGTGTTAGCGTATATACACATATTCGAATTCGTGCTTCCTAGTATATATCCCAATCAGGTTGCAGTACTTGCACCTGTGATGATATTATTACATCCTGATGCTGCCAGCCTTGTCGAAACTTCATCACCGTGTAAACATAAGTCCGTGGTGAAAAAAATAGGGGAGAAATTAGTGAGTGATGCATAAGAAGCGTCATTTCTTAGCTAAATGCTAGTATCATAAACATGACCCACATTGAGGATGCAACACCGTTATGGCATTGACAAGCACGATGTATCTCAGCATGGGCACTTATAGGTTCCCTTGAAAGTGCTAGAGCAGGATCAGAAGTAATTTGTTTGAATCAGGTTTTATGTCATTTTGGTTGCAGTTTAGTCCATGTTTGCTACTTGAATTTGTTAATTAACTAAAAGCATTTTTATACTTTAGCTAGTGGTAGACAACTTTTTTGTATGCATTTATTCAACTATTTGTACAATTGATATGTCACAATTCCAAAAAGGCCGTACCTAAGAACTAATGACAATTGCAAAGGAAACTACATAATTGATACCAATCTCACTAATAAATATATATATATATAATGAAATGAAGAATAGTGATTATTTTAGAGAAAATAAGATCTGCAAGCATGTCTAGAAATAGTCAATTTACAGAACAGAGATATATTATTTTTGAAGCAAAACATCAAGTTCAAGGATACAAATTTTCAACCATTTCATCAATTGCTCAGTGTGGATGGGAAAATGCGAAAATGGGTTCTAGAGAGATGCATTTTATTAAGCATGCTGACATATATACCATACCTTTTAAAGCAAGAATTCTGGAGTTAGGATTCATAAGGGCAGAATTCGCAGTAATAGGCCTCCTCAAAGGCTGATTTGGCATGCTCATATCAATAATTACTACATTGTTCTGTGGAGACATCTCACGAACACAAATATATTTTTCAGATTCCATCGTAATGTTCGTAAACGTGATAAATTTATTTTTCAAATTCCATCGTAACGTTCGTAAACGTGATCAAACCTGTAAGTGGTCCGACATCAACATCACAGTTAAAATCGGGTTCAGATAATGTACAAAATATTTCCACTTCCTTGCCTTCTCAAGCAAAGAGAAAGAAAAGGGAACACGTACATCAGGGATCTGAATATATCAAACGAGTATGTTCTTACAAAAATGATGGCGGTGACTATGGTTAGTTCAAAGCAGAAAGCATACTGAAATCTGAGATAGCTAAAATAACTGAAAAAGGAGGGCTTATAAATTTGGAAGGGGTCGAGAAGCTGGTGCAACTAATGCAACCTGATAGTGTTGAGAGGAAGCTAGATTTGTCTAGCAGGTCAATGCTTGCAGGTGTGATAGTAGCTGCAGGTAAGTTTGATTGTCTTAATTGGTTTATGCAACTCAGGGGTTTGCCTGTACTGGATGAATGGATCCAAGACATCCATAAGGGGAAAATAGGTGATGGTTGTAGCACAAAGGATGGCGATAACTTTGTAGACGAATTCCTCATTGTTTTACTTCGAGCACTTGACAAGCTCCCAGTGAATCTTCAGGCACTACAGATGTGTAACATTGGCAGATCGGTGAATCATTTATGCACAAATAAACATTTGGAAATTCAGAAGAAGGCAAGGATTTTAGTTGATACATGGAAGAAACGTGTCGACGCTGAAATGAGTATTATAGATGCGAAGTCCGGTTCCAATCCCGCGGTCTCATGTCCTCCGAAATCACGTCCTCCCGAGGTTTCTTATGTTGATAGCAGACATCCCGGGGGGGGGGGGATGATATTGCCATGAAGATCTCTCTGACACAATTGAGATAAAACACTTATTTTGCTTGAATTTCTAGCACACAAGGATCATTCTTGTACCACCTACCATTAACATTTATCTTGTAAAGTGATCATCGATTTGTATTCCTGATTTCTTCTTTTTGTCGGCTTCAAACCATTCACACTAAAAAGGAGGACTCGATTTCACTTCATATACTCCAACTTAATAACATTTGTCAAAACACCATAAAATTTAATTTCTTCATCATTATGATCCCCTTTAACAACTAAACCGCTATTTTTAATTCTCATGCGATTGTCACGATCCCTAGTGTGAATTCTAACTCTGCAACTTTTATACTTCTTCTCTCGTATGTGAGGACCACATGCTAATGCATATTTTTTCTCAATAGCTTCTGGAGAATTTCGGTTGTACAACTTTTTCATCTATTAAAGAGAAAATTGGAATGACATAAGTTAAAACAATTTAAATTATTCAAAAAATAATTAAATTTATATATCAGTGTCATGTTTATGTAATTATGCTTAAACTTACGCGTGGTTCAAACCAGCTAAGGAAATGCCTTCGGTTTCTCTCTTCTAAATTCGGAAGGCTTCTTTCTTCAACTCTTCCATATGCTCACTTAATACAAGTAACAATTATGAGAATAATCTCACTACTAGTTGCAAGATTACTACTTAGCAACATAATTTAAAAAAACATCTTACTCTATATATGGAGCCAATTTCTCACAATTATTCAACGTGTACCACCACATCATTCCGTCTTAGTCATTGTGAGAAAGTCATATGCACATTCCCGGAAAGGGCGTACCTTTTGATAGAACACATCCAATCCCTCCTCTTGCACTTCTCCATCATAATTTCTTTCCACACGATTGAATTTAGAATATGTTTATTCATAACCACTATTCAATATCAATAAAACTACTTATATTGAGGACATAGGGCTTAGTCCTAATTCCCCCTACATAGTCCTAATTCTCCCAATAACACCACATCATGGTCATTTATACATGACAATACCAAATCATGGTCATATCTACACGACAATACAAAATCACGGTCATATATACACAACAATGGTACTAAAAAGACATATAATGGTATAGATGTTGTTGATCCATATATACACGACATATATACACGACAATGTATAGCTGCTGCTATACATTGAACAACAATAACAGACACATAATGGTCATATATACTGCTGCTATACCTCAAACACACACGCATAACAATTTTTAAACAGTCCAGCAGCCTTAACTATGATCACATATACTTAACAGTCCAGAAGTATTGACTTTCTAATTAATGAGCGATCAATATAGTCATAAATGTTACAGAGGAATCCTATCCATATACTTACTCGAGTTAATGTAGAGGAATCCTATCCATATACTTATAATCAATAATTATGATCACATAACAGAGGAATCCAAATAACTATGATCACGTAACAGAGGAATACTATCCATATACTTATAATCAATGCAGAAAATACGAATACAAATGATATATGAACGCATTGGGAAGAGTAAATGAAAATTTTGTTGATTTTTAGTGTATGAATGAAAGGTGGTGTTAATTGTTAAAATTAATAGCATGTAATATAATGAGAGCTCTAAAAAGAAAATAATAGCAAAATTAAAGTACTTGTGGAGACAAAAATTGAGTATAGCACTTGGGTGATCTTCTGGAAACTTATTTAGTGATATAAATAATAGTTTGAAAAGAGTATATGGATGGAGATAAGTTATACCTTGACTTCTGATCAGTTCGCCGATAGAGCAATCATCGTGAAGTTAGAGCCGACACTAACCACTACCTTCCATCAAACCACAAAACATTACTTTCACCACTGCTCAAATTAGACACTATAGATTAGGAAAAAGCATAAAAAAACACCGAATCAATCGACAATCATCAATTCGAACTAAACCACCACCTAAACAATCAACAATCATCAAATTAAGGCAACAACCCACACCACTAAAACATCAGTCTACTACATTTCACCTGATAAACCCCTAAATAATTAGGGAGACAAACAAATCTTAAAAATTGGGAGAAAAACACGGGTTTTTCACGAAGTGGTCATCTCATAACATAACACTAATAAACATACATATCACCTCTTCATATCGTGTTATGATTTTGTCTTTAAAATTGGAAAAATAGGGTTTGTGCGTAGTTGGAGAGAAAGAGAGACATATTGCTTACCGTCGACAAGCCAAAGTGGCGATCGGATTTGGAGAGAAAAAGCCGGATCAGTACGAAGTGGTGATCGAATTTGGAGAGAAAAGTGGAAAAGGGTTTTGTGGTGTATTTGGATTTGAAGGGACGAACGGGTTTGGAGGGACGAACGGAGATTTTGAGATTGGGTAATAATTACAGGGGTCTTAATTATTAGAATATTTCACTACAAAATAATTTGTTGCCTAATGTTTTAAGACTTTACACCACGAAAAATATTTCGTGGCCTAATATTTTAAGACTTTACATAACGAAAAATATTTCGTTGCAAAACATAAAAGTATTTGCTGTGAAAAATTTCGTTGCCAATATTTCATATTTTGTTCCTAAATAATTTTCTTTTTTGCGGGAATATTGGCGCCAACGTATTGACACTTATTGTCAACGAAAATCTTAATTTCGTAGCTAAATGTAATATTTTTCTCCACAAAATTATTTTCGTGGAAAATAATGAGTTTTTGCTACGAATTTTCTTTTGTAGGTAATAAATTCACAGCTAAATGTAAGAATTGTTGTAGTGATACTTTGGGTTACTCCCATGTTCGGGAGTTGACTTTGGGTCAAAGGGGGCTCGAAAATGCCCGTCAGTCATTTGGATAGGAGATCGTCGGACGATGATGGACCGTTCGCCCAAATCGTAAGTCCGAATCGTGCATGGGGCGGACCATGGGAAAATCTATGCGAGGAAATTCAATGATTCAAAGATATTCGCTCAGTTCTGAGAGTTAACTTTGGTCAAATAGGAGCCAAAACCACCCGGTGACCCTTAAAACTAAAATGGGTTGTTCGTTTGTACCATAAGGTTGATTCGCGCAAGGGGAGGACTGTTGGAAAGGGTATTCAATACCCTTCAAAGATTCATTCAGTCGCATTCGAGCTGAAGAGTAGACTTTGGTCAAATGGAGACCGAGAGTGCTCGGTGGCCTTTAGATCAATTTTCGGGGGAAAGTGGTCAGTTCGTTCAAACTTTTATGTCGTTTCACGCATGGGGTGGACCGTTGGAAAGGGGATTAAAGACCTGTGACATCCTGACTAATTAAATACCTGGTAGCTACTCCTTTATGAAATTAATATAGAATATCAAGTTGGTTCAGTCTTAGCATCACTGTAGAAAATATTTAATTTATTACTAGCCACCTAATATTTAAAAAGAGAGATGCCAAATTTTATTAATTAAATTAACATCAACCAAGTAATTAAATCAACAACCATCAATCGCATAAACAACCTCATGTAAATAACAAACGAAATGAAATAAACTGAGTCTGGAGTAAACACTCCAATAATAATATTACCAGAGTAAATAAATCCCGATACAAGAGTTTGAATAAACCAACATCTGAAATAATGAAAATCTTTATCTACAATATCTATATAAGAATGGGCACTATGCCCTAACTAATATGATTGGCCACGAAGGAACCAAGGATAAATGTGGAGGCATCTAATACCAAATCCTGTAACCTCCATAGCAGCTACATCACGTCATCAGAATAGAACTCCTATGCTTGGCGTCCCTATGGCTTGGCACCTAAAATGCTTTTACAAAACAAAATAGATTTGTAGGAAAACGGGTCAGATCCCGAGGTGAAAATAGTTTAAAAAAATATAGCAAGTGTTTAAGTTACAATTAAACAACACATATTATAAACATGTTAGTTGCGTACTCTCACATGAGTTTCTCACCCCTCAACTAATGTGCACGCCTAACGTATACCCTTAACCCATCCTAGTTATGCCGCTAACTAACTAGTCTGTACCACTCCTGCTTTCGTATTCTAACATAGGGTATCTACTCGTAACACCCAAACAAGTCATATTCATAACCCATATTTATATTCATTAAATTACTTATCTCAAGTTTTAATTAAATTCTCACATTCTTAGCCCATTCAAATATCTTAGTTATTCACATCTACTAAGCAACAATGAACCAGTCACAAGTACATAAGTATATCACTCTCAGTACATATATACATATATGGCACCCCTAGGCTAAGCTGCGGTGCACGCATACTCTGCTATCAAATCCATGTACATCACGTATGTAAGGATCATGTGTTCTGAATCACTCAAGAACCGTCTAAATACAAATCACACATATTGGAGGGGAACATAATTCACATACCCATGGGTCACGCACATACCTACGCTCCCAAGGTCAGCAGACTTATCATTCAGCGATAAGCCCTTCCAAGTCCTATGTTCTGAGGTATCAATCTAAAGTCCCCCCGAAGGCACATCGAGATCAGACTATCCTCTTCCGAACGACCTCCCATGATAGCAAGTTTGGTAGGTATGTTATACACACGATAATCCATATACTAGAAAACCACACAACCAGTATATATACAATTTCAATATAGGTATACTCCTCCCCTATATATTAAGTCTCACCCACAATATTAAAGTTCCGGATATTCTACGTAATATTTATTTAACGCAACAAGTATCGTCATACGGATTTGGGTACCTATATCTATCCGAAGTGAATACTAGGTCTCCTATTTGTTCCTAAGATTATCTCAGCAAATATAAAATCCCTCTCCTACTGTTTATAGCCTTACATTATATTTCATTCCACTTTCAGTCCCAAATCGAAAGATTTCAAACCGTCCTCACTCGGTAACCGCTCGTAATTATAACGTTTGATCCCATAAGTTATAACATTACTAAGACCTTATTGACCTTAACTAAGTCCCAAAATATTACATTAATCACCCTAGGAATCAATTTCGGCTTTAGAATTTTCATTAAACCTTAAAGGAAAACAATTACCAAAAATCAGAAGAGGTCAATCGATCGAGGAAAAAGGATCGATCGATCGATCAAGGAGGTATTTGCCCAGATTTCTCTTAAACAGTTACGGGTTTCTTACTTTTTACACCTCAAATTCTTCATTACAACGTCCCGAACTCCCAAGAAAGTTCACTAATCATCCTATTAACATATTAGTATCAACTTTAACGTATTAGAATCATTTAATCATCATAGATCATCAGTTTCTTGGATCAAAACACCCAGATTTCATAAAAACCCTATTTCTTCTATTTCGTTCAAGATCTTCGTAAAACTTAACATAAATTCACGATTTCCTAAGCATGGATCATGGTTTGATATCTAGTGTATACCCAGAAGTTTATCTACATGAATCCTACCCATATTCAATGTTTAATTCTCCAATTTCACATTTAATTCACTTATTTACGATAAATCATCAAATCTAAACTATCATGTAAACTATATGCTTTGAATATTTGCAAGATAAATCACTTGCCTCTGATTAGAAGTTCTGATCCGTTGATGACGATATTTGTTGGTTCCCCCTCTCTTTCCGGTCACAAATCCGGCGACGGTGGTGGTTGTTTTGCCTTGGAAACCCTTGGAATTCTCCTAAAACCCTTTTCTTTCTTCTCACGTTACTCTCTCGTGTGTTTAAAAACTAATGGCCCTAATAACCATAAGTGTTGGCTGATAAATATCTCCTAATTTTCGTGGGTCACTATTCACCAAAAATAGGAATGACTAAAATACCCTCCCGGGTTGCTGGTTAGGCCTAAAAATGCCTCGGGAGTCAAACTAAACCCCCGGCTAGTGTTTTCTTACTATCTCGACCCTTACGGACACGTTGGTCCACTCAAAATGACCATAACGATGACATAAAAATAAAATGCTTTTAAATCCATTAAATTGGGTCCTGAGACGACTGACATGCGCATCCCAACTTAATTACCGAAACTGCCGTATTTTTAACTCACGATAATTTTAAAAATTAAATAATCACATATTACCATAATCACTCAGTAATATTAAACATTATCATCATTTTTAAATACTAACTCTCTTCTCGCTAGTTATTTAAATCCGAATTAATTTCCAATTAATTTTCCCAAATTAATTTATTTAATCCCACAATTAAAAGCAATTTCATTTAATTAATCTCATAATTAAAAGCCATAAAATTATGGGGTATTACAAGACCCTTTGGAGATTCATTGAGCTTTCTCTCTGACGATGAAGTTGATTGGTGTTAAATCAGGGATCGGGAGCACCGGGTAGCCTTTAGATAAGTTTTTGATGGTAAAATAGACCATTCGTTTGAACCCTTATGCCAATTTGCACACAAGGTTGAGCATTGGAAAGGGAATTCAGAGACCGTCGAAGATTCATTAAGCTTTTTCTTTGACGACGAAGTTGATCAGAGTCAAACGGGGCCCGAGAGCTCTCAATGGCCTCTAGATTTCTACTTGGATTATGACTTAGGATCTATGGTAAATGGGAGGGTGAAAAAGACCAAAGGAAAGACTTAAGAGGGTCCTAGAATGTGGTGTCTATAGCACCATTTAGTAAAAAATTCATAACTGATAAAAATAAAATCACAACAATATGAAACAAGCACCCACGCCTTCGTAATTCGATTCTACACAACTTCATCAACTTTTCAAATTCATTGATCGGTTTATGATGGTTGATCAATTGATGGAGTTGTTTTCTCCATCCAAAACATCCATTAATGATTCTTAAATCTCCAAATTAAAATGCAACAATTACCATAACTTAAATCTAAGTATGGGAACATGATTTTAATGATTCCTAATCATTATTATCAAATCAATCCATCAATTTCAAGGTTTTATCAATCAAAACTAATATCTTGACAAGAACATCAGCAAATCCATATTTCTCTTCCAGTTCCAAATTTAAACATCAAATTATTAAATTAGTTTCTCTAAAAATCATGATTAAATCCTAATAAATGCGTTCTACCTCAGATTAATACATCAAACATCATTAATTTCAAATTTATTCATCGAAAGTATAGATTCTCAATAGGGATTGATCACTTTATAATCCTACTGAGCCCCAATTAACAACAAGATTAAGGTATAATATATCGAAACAAAAAAATGAGTTTTAATCCATAAATAGTAAGGTGAAAACATGAACTAGAAAAACATGCAGATTAACAAGAGTATTGCAAGAAATTTCTTGCCTTAAAGATCGAAGAACACTGAAATAGGCATGAATCCTCCTCCACTTCTCCCATATGCCTGATGTGGCTAGGGTTGCATGTTATAATGATAATTGACTAGTTAAAGAGTTATAACCCCTATTTATATCTCCATTTCCCATACCTCTAAATGAGGTCTATTTTAAAATACTCACCGGAATAGCCCAAAATTCATTCTAAGGGTAAACCTACCCCCAGGCCCAACTTAAGATAATAAAAACACTTAATCGACCCTCCGTGACACACAAGAGTCCAATACAAGCAATAATACCCACAACACACGGTAATACATCACGATGTAAGTAAATTATACACTTAACTATTCTACGCGCACCCATAATCCAATAATCATATAATGATATTTCCATTTATTAATTCCAAGCACACATTATAAAATCACACCACATGAAAACTTTAATTATCATCTAAATTAAGCATATATCACCTAATAAATAGTTCTACGAAAGTACAGGATATTAGATTATCCTCCTCTCACCCCTAATATAGGAACTCTTTCCTCGTAATTCACTAATGCATATTGCCAAAACATAACTCGCACAAATATCATAGGCTTGCACACAATTAGCTCATATATGTACTCCACTAGATAAAAGAAAAATGATCACTTATTCCGACAATAGTGTGTTACGGTTAGGGCTCCCAGACACCTATACCACATGTATACACGCACAAACGTCACATACATATAACACATATACCAGAAATCTACCATACAAATAATTTACAACTTTAAAATAAAGCTATACTTGAATACCCTATTAATCGGGACCTATTTGTTTGTGAAATTATCCCACTTATTCTACTAGTGGTGCAAACATCCCTCATGCTCTCGGCACATCACTCATTGGCTCCACTAGAATTAAACCTTAAAATGACTTATCATTCGATGTGTTACCCCTCTAAAATGATGTATCATGTATTCAACTAAATGTCTTAAGGATGAAATATCTCTCAACCCCCGACCTTATCAAGATTCATGTAAGGATAAATTTTGATTGAGTTAATTTGTATGTATTATCTTAATTTCGGACAAAATATTTTGGGTCATAGGTTAGACTTTGTGTATGTTAAACTTTCAAGCCTATAGCCTCTTTGGATGAAGATGTAGCAGCCAGGCTTCAGAGATTTTATCACTGTGTAGTGTTTTGTGCTCGTTTTCATCTTCATGTTCTGAGGATCTCTTAAGTATCGATGCGTATATATTTTGATCCTTGGATATTTTATTTAATGGGGTATTTGGATTTTTATAAAAATGTTTTTAATTTTTTTAAAATGATTTATCCTTTTTTAGTTTTTTATAAGAAAAATATTTTTTCCATCCCTCCATTAGAACGAATTTAGGAAGTTGTTTGAAGGAATATATGTATATCGTTCGAATGAACTTGTTCTGGTTCCCATGCATGGCTGGGTCATCCAAGGTTTTTCCCGTTATGAGTTTTCCTTGTACATCGGGCACTGTGTGAGTGTTTATTTTACTTTATCCTGTTATCACCTAGATGCATGTTTTAGGATAAAATAAAATTGGCTAAAACTAATTTACATAACTTTCATTTAAAATTGGTGCAAAGTATTACTTGTAGTAATTTTTTTTAATTTTAAAATTTAATTTGAAAACCTAAAAATTGGCTTTTGTTATGTATACCTTATCCATATTAGAACCCTTAGGTCACTAGTGCTTTCTCAAATTAGTATCTGAGCTGGAACATTAACTAAGCATGTAGATCCGTCTTTTCGTGATATTTAGGGTCATTTGGGTGTTCCCCTCTCTCTAGAGTTTGTTTTTTCTTGATGGGTTGTCTTAGTGATAAGTTGTCCAATGCGTTTAGTGATGATGGTGATTTTGATATTTGAGATGAGTTTAATGAGATTCATAACCATGTTGAAAATTAGCTCTTGTGAATTTGAGGTTTTTAGAAAAGAATTAAATTTCTTTAAAAAAATTTAAAGATGAAGTTGCTTTTTTTGCAAACCATTCAAACTCAAAGAGATATCCTACGTGAGAAGCTCATGGAGTGATTTAAAACTTTAGAAGTGTCTAAAAAAGAGAATGATGGCAGAGTCCGTGTTTTAGAGAAAAACATGATGAGTCTAATGTTTCTAGGGTTAATGAACATTCCATTGAGGACAATGATAAATTAATTAAAATTTGACAACACGCGAGAAGACTTTTAGGGTTAAGTTCACTTACATTGTGGCACACCCTATTTTTGGTATGAATGTACAAGATAGTAACACAATAATGAACTAAAGTTAAGGCAAGAAACAAAATTTTATTCATTAAATATAGTCTCACATTTATTGTACTACCACCATAGGGGTGAATTACTGATATTATATATTAATCCCAAACCTGAAAAATAACATAGGTCGTTGAAAAACACCATCCCTTGCTCCCATTTTATTTAGCCTCCCTCCATATAGTTATATAGGCAAACATATGCTCGGTTTGTATCAATAAAAGGGACGGGGATTTAGTTTCTTTATCCCAGAACAACCAGAGGAAAAGGGAATGAGCATAAATATGCTAACTTGATTTTAACCAATTCAATCACAATTTATATGTAGATAGAAATTTGGAGTGTGTATGGAGTTAGTTGTTTACTAAATAATCATAGGTACAATTTATGTAATAAAGAAATCCAAGGAATTCAAATAATAATTCCATACTTAGCAGATTATCAATTGGTAAAGAACTGATTATGCATGATTAGTATAACCCAATAGTAATGTCCACCCAAAACTTTTAGGGAAAAGTACCCAGGTAGGACAATATTAAACTGGCACGCATACGCATGTAGCGATAAATTCAGCTCTCAAACTTCTCAGACCTTTGGCCAAATAGAAAAGTCCCATGGGATAACAAGACAGTCTACTCCCTAGTTAATAGTGATGCTTATACAAGTACAATTTGCAAATAGGTGTATGGGTGAACGAATTCAATCGTTTCAGTAATCTCATGAAATCAATTATTAGACGAGAAAGGTTTAAAGTGATTCAATTTATCCATATTTAAATGTCACGAATGTTAAACAACATATGTAGTATGGTAGTATTATAACATACATATAATAAGAATAATTTATGGTTATCACAGTGTGATATTAATAGCAACATATAAAATATGCTAAAAATACTATTGAAAAGACAAAACCTACTTATGCGATGAGTAGAGAGGGCTTAGTTAGGATTGAAATTGAGATCGGGAGGGTCAGGTGCTTGATTAATGTCAATCAACATCTTTCTAACTATGTGTAATTAGTAACAAGGTTTGTTAAGAAAAAATGAAAAATTGTGTCTATTAAAAGTTTAGGGGCTAATTGGTAATTATCTTAGGATTTTAAAAAATATAGGGCTTAAGTTCAAATTTGAAAGATGGTGTACAATAATTTTTGACTCAAAATTTATCAAAGTGTATGTAGAAAATAGTTGGGGTCAAAACTCATAACTTGAAACAACCATAAGTTGTCAATTTTTAAATATTGAAAAATATTTTTAACCAAAAACCTTGGTTTTCTATAACTTGAGCTAGGATTTACCAAACACTACCTAACTTTATACCATTTTGACCAAAAAAATTAATACAAATATTGAAAAAAACCAAAAATTTTGATTGGTCACGCGCCCTCATGCTCATGCTCTATGTTTCTAGTTGAAAATGTCATATTCAACGTCTCAACAATTGGCCTAGGTTTTAAAAAAAATGGACCTTGAATAACTTCTGATTTCCTAAACCATTTAAGATGATTTCTTAACCAATCCAACCTAATTTTTTACAAGGACCTCAAATATATGAGTTTCACGGATTCAGGTTTAGTATCCATCGATTTTTAGCTATTTTGTGTTTTATAGAAAATCTGACCAAACATTCGTGGCTTTACTGGATATGGAAACGATTTTTAGGATTATGGATAGGTTTCTAAAATCCTAAGGAAGAATTTATCTTCTATTTGAAGGATTGAGGTACTGTAGTCGAAGAGAATTTTGAATTTTCACTTTCTACAACTTAAAAATAGTTTTGAGAAATTGGGGTTCAAAGCTGATGATTTTTCGAAAATGGCCATTGCACTTGGGCTCCTTAGCTCATAAGAAACTCATTCCTCATTTTAAAACCAATTCAGAGTCAAAGAATGGAGTTTCACTATAAAACCTCAAGCTTGAATGGATTTTTTGAAGGTTTGTTTAAACAAGCATTGTTGTACGCGTAAGAACTTGGTTCTCTTGATTGGGTTGGACATAATAATGGTGCAGAAAACTTTAGAATTGAAAAAAAAATTGATAAATGAAATGACAGGTTATCAGTATGGAGGAAATTTTTTGAACTTGTGACTGGCTTGAGGGGTGGGTTTTAAGACAAGAATTTTTGGGGGTTTTATACTAGAAGCTAAGTAAAGTTCATTGGTGTTAATGGGATGTGGATTCTCCCAGGTTCTAAGAGGATAGAGTTGTGAGGAAACAAATTCACTTGGCTTAATAGTGTAAACCATGTGGTTTGTCCTTTTCTGCTTAGCGGAGGCTGACTTGGCATGGGGGAAGTATAAATATCAAGGTTTTAGTTTTAGTCTCTTTGGATAAAGTTTTATGTTTATTTGGTATTAAATATGAAGTTTTTCATGTTTTACGAGCGTTTGTGCAAATTTATGAAATTTCAAAGCTTAGGGTTATAAATTCTAATTATTTCAAGTCTAGAGATTTAATTTGATATAAAGTTTGGGTCTAAAGGTAAAGTATCGGATAACTTATAATTCTTTTAAAAGTGTAAGAAGTAATTTGGTCATTTTATAACTTTAGGGGGTACTTGGGTAATTAAGCAAAGTTGTAGGGTTTGTGATGTAGTTTCAACTTTAATAGGATGTTTATGGATTTGAGTAATTTATAGGGGAGGTAAGGGGTAATTTAGATATGTATTTAATTCAATTTGCTTGGTTGAATTATACGAGTGTTACAATACCTAACTAAAAAAATTGTCCTTGAGGTTACCTTCAAAAAGCTCAGGGTATTGTTATCTCATTGCTTGTTCTGATCCCATGTGGCTTCTTGCTGATTTTGATCTTCCCACGATATCTTTATTAAGGGAATTTTTTTCTTTCTTAGGACCTTCAGCTGATGGTCTACAATTTGAATAGGATGTTCCTCAAATTCATGGTTAGGTTGAACAGAAATTTCACTCCCCGTAATGACATGTGTTGTATTTGGAATATATAGACGTAGTTGGGACATATGAAACACGTTATGAATATTAGACAATTCCACGAGTAAATTTAACTGATAGACCACACAATTAATACGTTTGATAATATTGAAGGGTCAGATGTATCTTGCTGCTAGTTTCCCTTTCTTCCCAAAATGTAGGATTCCTTTACGGGGAGAAAATTTCAGAAATACATGATCAAAATTTTTGAAATTATAATGGCTTCTAATGATGATCCACATAACTCTTTTGTCGATCTTGGTTTGTCTTGAGTCTTTCTCTGATCTGTTGTATCTTCTCGGTATTTTCTTAGATTATTTCAGAACCAAATTGCTTGTTGTTTTTGAATTCATTCCAACATATTGGTGAACATCATGGCCTTCCATATAAGGCTTTTAAGGGAACAAATTCGATACTTGACTGGTAACCGTTGTTATATGAAAACTCAATTAACGATAAATGTTCACTCCAATTGTTGGGCATATTTAAAGCACAAGATCTTAACATATCCTCTAACGTTTGAATAACGAGTTCAGATTGTTCATCTGTCTAAGGATGAAATGTTGTACTCAAATGAAGTTTATCACCCATCGGCTCTTAGAGTGCTTGCCAAAATCTACCTAAAAATGAGAATCTCGGTCCGATTCTACGGATAAAGGAATTCAATATAAGGCTTTCAAGGGGACAAATTTGATACTTAACTGGTAACTGTTGTTATATGAAAACTCAATTAACGATAAATGTTCACTCTAATTGTTGGGCATATTTAAATCACAAGCTCTTAACATATCCTCCAAGGTTTGAATAGTGGGATCATATTGTATGTTTGTCTGGGTATGAAATACGGTACTCAAATGAAGTTTAGCACCCATTTCATCTTGGAGTGCTTGCTAAAATATACCTAAAAAATAAGAATCTCGATCTGATGCTAGGGATAAAGGAATTCCATGTTATCAGATAATTTCCCGAATGTAGAGCCTACCGAGTTTCTGGGTGGAGTCAATGATTTTTCCTCGAAGAAAATGGGCAAATTTGGTGAGTTGAACTACTATCACTCAAATAGAGTTATATCCTTGGAATGTACGGAGAAGTCCACTAACAAAATCCATGGTGATATGAACCCATTTCCATTCAGAAAACGAAAGAGGTTGGAGAAGTCCACGGATGACATGTTAGACATCTTCTTATAAAGTTCTCAATATCATTCCTCATATTTGGCCACGAATATTTTTTCCTCAATACATGATACATTTTAGAGCTTCTAGGGTGTGCCATGAACTTATAATGATGAGATTCTTGTAACACCTCTTCTTGTAAGGGTGATTTATAAGATACATATTATCTATTACTAAATCATAGACATGGTTTCCTATCATATGATAACTCTCGAGTTATACTTCTTGTTTATTATCTTATCACGAAGGGACCTTGGATTTGAAGTGTTAAAATATTCTTCCTCGGGTTTGGATAAGCAATAATGTTAGTGTATTTTGAAAAAGGCATAGTTGGCTGAAGGTAATATTGCTCTATGGTAGAAGTAACACCATATGGGATTAAGGTGTTAATTCTACCAATGGGGTTACATCTTAAAGCATCTGCTATAGCATTCCGTTTCTCAGTTGGTAATTTAACTTAACCCTGTAGTCTTCCAAAAATCCCAACCAACGCCTTTATCTTAAATTCAAATCCATCTGAGTGAAGATGTATTATAGGATTTTATGATCTGAAAAAACCTAGAATTCTTCATCGTATAGATCACAACCCCATTTTGAAAGAAAAAATTACGGCTGCTAACTCAAGATCATGCACATTATAATTACATTCACGAATTTTGAGTTGATGAGTTCCAAACTGATATACCAAGTATACCCTCATCCCTGGACTTAATCCCCCTCAGCCAGGGACGACCAATGCCAAACCATTCAATAAAGAGAGTTAAGACTCGATCGTTGACTCAATTTGAAATTACTTGTCCTCGATCAGTGACTCATCATAGAACATAATGAATATCATCAACATTAGAGGTCTTGTGCCTTAGTCTCTTCGACCTTGGTCGTAACCAGGATGATGGGGAAAAATGAAGACAACTCGAGTGAATAATCAATGTTCCATCAGAGGACCCAACCTGACAGCTCAGCCTCATCCTAACTCAGACGTTTGATACTATACAGCTGGCAGAGCGCATGGGTTAGGAACATGTGGGAGAGTGTGCATGGGCTATTGATCCCATGTGTACTAAACCGTTATAACCAAATATCCCTCACACATGAAGGAATATTTCATATTCATGTGACAGTGATAGGTGGCTCAACTTCATTAGCTAGAACATTTTACACATGCTCATTACATGCTTAGGGGATACACTACACCCCCAAACACTATATATTTGTTTTCTCCAACATTCACACACACTCACAGTGGATTAGGCCAATGGTTGAACCACTTATATCCATGTGTTGATTCCTCTTACCCTCATCTCCTTCTACATCTATATTTCTGCTCATACTCCATTGTTACATTGGGTTGAGCTCATATATATTCATTGACTTGGTGATAGCATTTCTAGTATCATCAATCTGGGGCCGGATGTGGGAACGAAGTGCATTTTCTTCCTCTTCCTTACTTAGCTTGTTACTCACCGGATTCTCTAGTGGTGATCCAGCTCTGCTCAGGTGGGCTTGTATCACCATTAAAAGAGATGATGTTGAGCCTCTTAGGATTTTATCCAATTTTAGCACTTCCAGTACACCGGATATATGGACTCCGATTTTCCTCCAGGCATGGTCCTAGTTCTAGACAAGACATCCCTCAACCAAAAATGGTTGAGATGGCGGTGGCGCTGCGCTCACTGGCGTCCATCCAGCGGTTGATTTCAGGAGCAACTTTCTGCATATAGCCATAATATGATGGCTAGACCCGCCGACGCCAGAGATAAGATGATAACTCCAACTGCCAGGGAAAGCCCTTCAAATCAAGTAGTAAGGGGACCACCCCAGGAAATGCATAAAAAGATACCTCCTCAACAAAGACATAGTGATGTGGTCGACCCTAGGCGTTTATGTCTGGGAGGCAGGGCCTAGAATTACAGGATGATCAATGCGATGATGAGGACGAAAGGAATATTGGGAGCCTTACTAGATCTTTGGAAACACTATGCATCCATTTCAACCTAGAAGGGGACATAGTAGGAGGCCGAGCCGAGATGTCCAACCATGTGCATCAGCATTGGAAAGGCTAAGAAGATGGTCAACCTTTGATAGGCTTGGCCCAGGAGGTGATTTGAGGAACCATCGCTCCAGATCTCGAAGCATTATTGGTTCCAGGAGGAATAATAGATGTGATGACCAAAGGACTCCACTAGGTCAAGACGAGGAACATCATAAAGTCAACAGCTGAGAAAGAATGGTTGGCAGAGAGCCTTCGCTTTGCCCAACCGATAGAGAAGGAGATGGGGATAATGTCATTCCGGACGAGGGAGAGGTAGCAACTATGGCCGATAGGCCTTCGAATGTGTCCATACAACGGTTGGAGGATAAGATCAGGGACATTTTGAAAAGCTATGACCTCGTTCAGAGGGTTTAATCTGAAGGCTCCCCATTTGTTACGAAGATCATAAGTTATCCAACCCCGGTTAAATTCAAGATGCCTATAGTCACACCAAAGTATTACGGGAGCCCTAACCCCATCCATAATGCTGATATGTACAGTCTCTAGCTAATATCTACTTGGTCTCTGACGAGATGAGGTGTCAGGCCTTCTCTAGCACACTAATTGGTGCTGCTCATGTGTGGTTGACCTCCCTTCCCAAAATCTCTATAGAAAATTTCAAGCAGTTGGCAGAGAGGTTCATACACATTTTTTCTTCCTGGTGAAGCCTAGGAAGAAGACGACACACTTGATGTATGTTAAGAAGGGAAAGAATGAGACTTTGAGGGAATACATAGCCCGCTTCAACAAGGAAAAGTTAGAGGTGGAAGACTACGAAGAGAGTATTGCTATGACTACCCTGATAGGAGGATTGCAAAAGGTGAATCTCCTCTAGAGGTAGCCAAAGATCCTACAAAATTTATGGTGGAACACCAAGCTAAGGATGGGAGGGTCATGAATGCAGAGGAGGAAATGTCTGCTAAGGGATATGATGAGAAAGGAGCAAGCGGTGGAAGTAAGTTCTATAAGTCAAAGGCCAAAGATGGAAAGAAGAGGTCGGCGGACGATAAATTCGCTGACTACACACCACTGAAAGTTAGCCCATATCACATATTGAATGAGATAAATAATGACCGATCTCTAAGGTTGCTCGAGAACCTCATAGCCCTTCCTCATAAGAGGGATAAAAGTAAATTGTGCGAGTTCCACCAAAACCACGGTCACACCACAGATAAGTGCTTTGCACTTAAAGATGAAATTGAAAAGATGCTGAGGCTAGGGAAGCTGAGAAAGTACGTTGACAAAAATGGTTCTAGAGGTGGAAGGGACGACAACCTAAAGAGACAGGATGGAAAGCCTAAATGAGAGGTCCAGGTTAACAAGAATGTTGATGTCTCTGATGATGGCGATGATAATGATAAGTCCAACCCTGACCTCCCACCTAAGGGTCATATGCACACGATCTCTTTTGATGTAAAAATGATATATGGAGGCCTTGTAGGTGGAGGCATGGATATGACCGATAGGAAGGCCCATGTCGCTGAATGTAAAAGCAATCCCTAGAACTGAAGTAGTGAAGTCAGCTACAGTCAATTTAAAGCCGAAAAAGAGAAAGAAGGTTGACATGAACACCATGATTGTAGGCTTTTCAAGGTTGGACTTTAAGGGGATCTGGCTCCCCACGATGACCCATTGGTGATAACTATGTGGATACATGGGTTTGATGTGCCCAGGATACTGGTAAATGGGGGAGCTCAGCCGATGTGATGTTTTGGCCATGCTTAAAAGGACCAGGACTAAGAAAGAAGATGTTTGTACCCTATCACCATCCTTTGATAGGGTTTAGCGGTGAAAAGTCCACCCCTTGGGGATGTTATATATTGATGTTATGATGGGGAAAACCTGGCTGAAGAGGCGCACAAAAAAGAATAACTTCTTCATCATGGACGAGAATGTTTACTCGGACTACAACATAATCATGGGAAGGGTATCCCTCATGGAATTTGAGGTCGTTCCCTCTATTATTCAAAAAATGACAAAATTCCTGACTCCTTATGGGGTAAGGGAAGTTCAGGGTTATCAGGTGGAGGCACGAGAATGCTACTTCAATTTGGCCAAGGAAAGAGAAGCCAACAAAAAGTCCACGACTACCTACAATATCGACACACTAGATTCACGAGACAAGATGAAGCTAAAAAAGGGTAAAGCTGCTGTGGAGGTAGAATCCATCATTCTCAATGAGGATGAACTGGAAAAAAACATCCAAATCGGTAAAGCCATGAAGAAGGATATCAAGGATAAACTAATCCAGCTGGTGAGGGAGAGGCAAAGCATCTTCTCTTGGAGCTACGAAGATATGTCTGGGATAGATCCAAGTGTCCTTTGCCACAACCTGAATGTGGATGGGGAGATGAAGCTGGTAAGGTAGAGATGATGAATCTACTCTCGGGGGAAGTATGGGGTGATCAGAGAGGAACTAAAAAAAAGGTCTAGTTCATTAGAGAAGTTATCTACTCGGAGTGGCTGTCCAATGCAGTTATTGTGCCAAATCCGAATGGAAAGTGGAGAATGTACGTAGACTTCACAGATTTGAACAAGCCCTATCCTACGGATAGTTTACCTCTCCAAGAATCGATTAGATTGTGGATACCATGGCTAGGCATGAGATGATGAGCTTCATGGATGCCTATTCAGTCTTTAACCAGATCTCTATGGACCCGGCTGACATTGAGAAGACATCGTCATCAGCAACAAGGGAACATATTACTATAAGGTAATGCCCTTCGGGCTACAAAATGTTGGGGAAACATACCAATGGTTGGTGAAAAAAATATTTCAAGAGAAGATAGGAAAAACCATGGAAAGAGGCACGCATTGTATTTCTTATAGACTACTCTCCGGAGCACAGAGAAATAAGATTGAGAGCAACACCGTCGACGTAGGCATTCTTGCTGAACCATGTAAATACTGTGTCGTGTGATTGGCATCTTTTGCATTCTTTGTTTACTTTGGTGATTACGCTTTTCTCATTTATATGTGTTGAATTGTCACCATAATTGGCGTCGTCTATGGGAAATGTTTATCTTCCTTTAAGAAAGCCCTCACCAACAAAGAATTTGGGATGTCTAATCAGAGTAGCAATGCCCCTCAAGCAGGGGATATCCAAGAATAACCTGCCCCTCTCAGGATCAGATCTGAGATTCGACAACCAGAACCCGAGGCTTGCCCAGAACGGCAAGCCTCAGAGGAAAGTCATGGACCAACCAAGTCCACACAGATCTCCAGGATGGTCGATGCCTATGAGGCCAGGCTCAAAGAGCAAGTGGAGGCCACTCGTAAGCAAGAGGCTGAGAATGCTCACCTTAAAAGGAGATTGGAAAGGATGGAGACAGAACTCCACCGTAGCACCAAACGACATCCATACAACACTCCTAGCCCTCCGGCGAGCAAGTCTCGCAGCCGAGGAAGGAGTCCTAGATGCGGGTCCCAAAGAAATGAGAAGCACGAGTCAGATGATGATTTGCTCGGGCAACAGCGACCAGCTCGCCGCTATAGGAGCCCATCTCGAGCTGATGAGGACATACGAAATTTAGTCCGGAAAGAGATGGATCAGCACCCAACACATCGGGGTGCCAGATCGACCAGGCAGCTTGCTCGACGAGATCTCAGTACCCCAATGAAATCCCCTTTCTCAAGAGAGATAGAAGAAGAATAAGCCTCCCAAAAGTTCGCAATTCCAAGATTCAAGATCTATGATGGAAAGACTGACCCTATCGATCACGTTAGGAAATATAGGCAGGCGATGACTCTCTGGAACCACAAAGATGCACTAATGTGCCAAATTTTTCCCTCAAGACTCCATGATGTGGCCTAGAAATGGTTCGAGAAGATCCCACACAGGGCCATCAGGAGCTTTGAGTCCCTGGCCGAGCTCTTCACGGCTCGCTTCATTACCAGCAGCTCCCATCCGAGGAGGATGGATGCTTTGCTAACAATGAAGAAGATGCCCCAGGAGAGCCTGCGAGACTATGCAAAGAGATACTGGGAGCTGTTCAACGAGGTCGAGGACTGCTCAGAACAAGTGGAAGTAGCCTCTTTCAAGATTGGCCTGCCCAGTTCTTGCCTTCTGTACCAATCCCTGATGAAGAAGGAGGCCACAACCATAGATGACCTGATGGCCCGCATCGAGAAGTATGCAAAAGTGGAAGATGTGACCCACCTCAGTGCAGGGGAAAATGGTCGGGCTAAGCTCGCTGCCAAGGGCAACGATAAGGCTGAAAACCAAAAGAAAGCAGGCAAAAATGGGGGCAAGGGTGGCTCCAATAATGGAGGCAAGAACGATGTTCTGAAAGATTTTCAGGCAGTAAATACTGTCTTTAAAGAACCAATTTATAAGATCCTAACGAAGATCAAAGACGATCCGTTTGTTAAGTGGCCCAGGAAGATAGGAGGAGATAACTCTAAGAGAAACAACACGTTGAGATGCACTTTTCACAAGGAGGAAGGACATAAGACTGAGCACTGTAAAGCTCTTAAGTCTCACCTTGAAGAGTTGGCCCAGACCAGGCACCTGAACGAGTTTGTGGAGAATAAGGCAGAGAAAGTTGTTGCTAACGGAGACACAAGACCTGACAACATGCTCGAAGACGATGCTGGCCATCATGAATTTGCAGTAATCTATGGTGCATCCGATATGAAACAGATTTTGGGAAATTCAGCACGGATGGAAGTGAAAAAGCTTACAGCAGTAATGCAATCTTTTCAGATCGATCCAGCGAAGACACAATCAAGGAAGCGTCAGCGAGCAGATAACGTCGACTATCTGGTGGGAGTAAGAACCCCACATCATGACTCCCTGATCATTACCCTCAGGATAGACAACTATGACATCGACAAGTTGCTCATCGACCAAGGAAGCTCATCCGAGGTAATGTATCTCAACCTGTTCAGAAAATTGAAGTTAAGCATTGCCGACTTAAAGTAAGCCACCGTCCCTCTAGTTGGCTTTACTGGGAAAGTAACTATCCCACTTGGAAAGATCATGTTGCAAGTAAGGGCAGAAGGTGTCTCCAAGATGATCGAGTTTCTGGTAGTCGACATTGACTCATCATACCAAGCTAACATCGGCAGAGGGTGGCTACATGCAATGAAGGCAGTCCCCTCAACCTATCATCAGAAGCTCAAGTACATGACTGAGTAAGGAGTAATAGAGATCCACGGAGATCAAGCGATGTCAAGAAGGTGCTTCATAGCAGCCATCTGCCCAAAACCAGAAAAGAAGATCGATAAGGCTAAAGATAAAGTCGAGGAGAAGGAAGGTCTGATACCTTCAAAATAGCAGTTAAAATATGAAAGACCCGAAGTGGAAGAGACTAGGCTCCTCCCATCTAAGCGGGTCACCGAAAACCTGGAGGAAGTTACAGCTGGTGGTAGTAAGAAAGACAGGATGTTCTTGATTGGAGCCTCTCTCAGAGATCAAGAAAAGAAGGAATTAACGATGTTGTTGAGAAGCAACATAGATTTTTTCGCGTGGGAACCATACGAGCTTCCTGGGATTGATCCCAATGTGGTTTGTCACCAGTTGCATGTTGACCCTACTTTCAGGCCTATCGTGCAAAAAGCACGACGAACTGCGCCTGAGAAGGCCAAGGCTATAGAGAAGGAAGTGGAAAAGCTGCTGGATGCAGGATCTGTACGGGATGTTCAGTTCCCTAAATGGTTATCCAACCCGGTAGTGGTTCCGAAGAGCAATGGAAAATGGAGAGTCTGTATTGACTTCACTGACCTTAATAGGGCATGCCCTAAGGACAGTTTCCCTCTCCCAAAGATTGACCAATTAGTGGACGCCACAGCAGCTCATGAGAGAATGAGTTTTCTGGATGCATATTCGGGGTATCACCAGATTCCTCTGTATGCACCACACCAAGACAAGACAGCGTTCATCACCACCGTCGGACTATACTGCTACAAAGTTATGACCTTTGGGCTAAAAAATGCAGGAGAAACCTACCAGCGGCTGGTCACCAAGATGTTCAAAGACCAAATGGGAGATACTATGGAAGTCTACATCGAAGATATGCTCGTCAAAAGTAGGCACAAAGAAGACCACCTCTCAGACCTATGAAGGACCTTCGAAATCCTCAGGAAATACTGAATGAAACTCAACGCAAGCAAATGTTCCTTCGGTGTCCAGTCACGAAAATTTCTCGGGTACTTGGTCAGTGAGAGAGGCATTGAGGCCAACCCGGACCAGATTGATGCAATTAACAAAGTGCAACCTCCTCGCACAATACGATACGTACAGAAGCTCACAGGCATCCTCTCCGCATTGAATCATTTCATTTCAAAGTCCTCTGAGAAGTGCAAGCCATTCTTCCAGCTCTTGAAAGGAAACAAGACAGTAGAGTGGAATCAATATTACTCAAGGAGCTCATAGCTTATCTCAGCACACCACCTTTGCTCGTCATACCCCAAGAAGATGATTCCTTGTACTTATACCTCGCCGTCTCTAGCCATGCCGTCAGTTCTGCACTGGTGTGCGAGAGAGCAGGAATCCAACACCCAGTCTACTACGCGAGCAAGACTTTATTGGATGCCGAGCAGCGGTATCTACCACTGGAAAAGCTCACCTTTGCACTGGTGATAGCTTCGAGGAATCTAAAGCACTACTTCGAAGCTCACTACTATCGTCGTCCTTACAACACATCCCCTTAAAGTAGTACTGCGAAAAGCAGATTTATCTCGCCGACTATCCAAGTGGTCAGTCGAGCTTGGACGATTTAACATCCAATTTCAACCCAGGAATGCCATCAAGGGGCAGGTCCTCACCGATTTCATCACGGAATTCACTGGCGAGCAGCCTTACGACCAACTTCAACCTATGAAGCAAGGGGAAGATCAATTATCAGAGGGAGTTTGGTGACTGTTTGTTGATGAAGCCTCCAATTCAAAGGGGGCAGGAGTTGGTATTGTGCTAGTTACCCTAGAGGATACAATCCTCGAGCAGGGAATCAGAATTGGATTTGAAGCCTCCAACAACGAGGCAGAATATGAGGCTTTGATAGCCGGCCTGCAGAAGGCACGGGGGTTGGGAGAAAGCAGCTGCAGGTTTTTGGTGACTCACAATTGGTCTCCAATCAGATCAGTGGGGACTTCAACGCGAGAGATGAGAGAATGGCAACTTACCTCGCTTTGGCAAAGAAAATAATGTCCAACTTTGAGGAAGTCAGTGTCCAACAGTTTCCCAGAGGATAGAATAGCCATGCCGACGCCCTAGCAACCCTGAGTTCAGCGATCGACTCCGACTTAAAGAGAGCGATCCCTATGAATTTCCTCACCCAGCCGAGCATTAACCAGAGCAACAAGCTGCCCGACGTAGGGCATATGCTCCAGATTGAATCAGCACCCTATTGGATGGACCCTCTGAGGGACTATTTGAAGGATGGTGCACTTCTAAACGATAAGAAGGTCGCTCATCAGATAAGAGTCAAAGCTGCCCGCTTTCACTTATCTCCTGAGGGAAAATTATATAAGAGATCATTCAGCGGTCCTTACCTTCAATGCATTCACCCGAAGGACGTCGAACAAGTTCTAAGAGAGCTTCATGAAGGAATCTGTGGAAGCCATATTAGAGGGAGGTCACTAGCTTTCTGAGCAATGAAGGAAGGCTACTGGTGGCCATATATGCAGAGAGATTCTGCAGTGTATGCTCGCAAGTGCGAGAAATGTCAGCTACATGCTCATATGGTCCACCAACCTGCCAGTGACCTAAGATCACTTACCAGCCCATGGCCTTTCGCCCAGTGGGGAATGGACATCGTAGTCCCTCTTCCTACCACTGCCAGCAATCGCAAGTATCTCTTGGTCGCGACAAACTACTTCACAAAATGGATCGAGGCAGAGCCACTGGCGAACATCCGAGATGCAGATATGATGAGATTCATATGGAAAAACATAATTACCCGCTTTGGAATCCCTAGAACCATCATCACTGACAACGGAACAAAGTTCGAGAGCGGCCCCTTCCAGAATTTCTGCTCCGAACACGGGATCAGACACCACTTTAGCTCAGTAGCCTACCCCCAGAGCAACGTCCAGGCTGAAGGGTCCAACAAAATAGTGATCGATGGACTAGAGAAACGACTAGAGCGAGCCAAGGGCGCATGGGTTAGCGAGCTGCCACATATTCTGTGGGCTTACCGCACCACCCCACGGTGAGCAACTGGGGAAACCCCATTCGCACTAACATATGGAATGGAAGCAATCACCCCTCTAGAAGCCGGCCTCCCAACCATGAGCACCACCCTGGTCGATCAAGGCCATAATGATGCAACATTACTCGCTGAACTTGACCTAGCTGATGAACGTAGAGAACTAGCCCTAGTAAAATTAGCGAGCTTTCAGCAATAGCTCGTAAGGCACTATAACAAGAAGGTCAATCCAAGGGCATTCCAAGTTGGAGACTACGTCCTAAGGAAATTCCTCGGTAGCGCAGTAAAACCATCAGATGGAAAGCTTGGTCCAAATTGGGAAGGAACATTCAAGGTGATAAGAGATGATCTACAAGGTGCCTATCACTTAGAAATGCTGGAGGGCAGAGAGATACCCCGAGCTTGGAACGCTGCCAACCTGAGAAAATTATATTTCTAATTTTTTGATCTTTTATCACCTGAGAAAATTCTATTTCTAGTTTTTTGATCTTTTGTCACCCGATGTTGATCTGATTAATAAAAGATTGTTTGGCAATGACATTTTATAAAGTGTTAATTCTTTATTAAGAACTTTATAACTTGTACATCTTTTTCAAGCAACAGGCACCTTAAAAGCAGGGTGTTACCCTCCTCAGGTTTTCATTACAAAACACGAAAAACCTCCTAGCATTACCCCGACAATATATAAAGCCCTACATGGGAACCTTAGGCAGCCCAACCAACTCAGGTTGGTCACCAAACAAGGTTTGGTTCAAAAACCTGCTCGGATAGAATATTCAACACCAGGTGTGACCTCACCATTTCCACACTTAGGCCTAAGGGAGTGTGACGACACGACCTAAAAGGTAAAGTAGGGCAGAATGGTATCTCATAAGCATACTGGACTGGGAGGGCACTCAAGCAACAGAATAACTCTACCTAGTCGGCTATGAAGAGCCCAAGGAAGTCAAACAGTAAAATAATGCAGTAGAAAGCACACAACACATGTTTAGTCGGCGAATTGCCCAAGACATAAATATTCTACTACTTCATTGCATTTACAGAGTTACACTGAATTAAATACATCCTAATGAGGATTGGGCCTCTGAGCAAGATAATCTGCTACTTGCGCCCTTCGGCCTTCGTCAGGGTGAGGAACTAATTCTTCCTCGACATCATTCGCATTTGTCTCTAATAGTTGCCTGGGGATATCATCTATAGGGACCCACTGGTCGTCCCTCCTGAAAGGATTAGGCATTAGAGTTGAAGGAGGGATCTCATGGCGGTACCAGAGCACTGAGTTCCTGGGGACCTTCATCTCCCAGAGAACATTCAACCACCCATTGATAAAGGATAGCTCTTTAAACTCTGCCAATCTCGTCGGGGCATCTATCCAACCTTGGTCGTAGTCATCAGCCCACACTCGCCGAGGTCCTTTCTTGAACAGATGCCTTATCAAGGTGACATCTCTCTGTAGTCCAGTAGCTGTCACATAAGCTCAAAGAACATCTGCTCGGAGCTCTTCAGCCTCCCTAACAGCACCCCCATCACCTGCACCAGCTCACGGACCAGCCGATGAAGAGGAACCCCTTAAAACTTGGGGTGCGACGCTTGGTGCATGCTCCCCGAGTCGCAACACTTATATCCTCAGAGTCTCATTCTCCTGTTCAAGAACTTCTCCAACTTGATTAATCTCAGAGGCATCAATAAGTCTATCCCTCATAGTGTTCACTTCTTCTTGGACAGAGGCGCCAACTTCTTCCATCTCTTGAAGTCTATCCTTCAGTTTGGCAATGAGCTCGGATTGGTCTTTATAGCTCTGGATCCTCGACCTGAGAAACTTATAAATCCTTACAAAGGCTTGGCGAACTTAATGGCTCACATTGGGGCCAAGAATCCTTCCCAGTTGAGATGTGGTAGATATATATTCATCTACATCAATCAACTACAAGCCATAAAAGAGCATTAAAGAACAAAAGAATCAGTGTGCAGAAGGAAAGGGGTTTTCATTTCATCAAAATAAAGAGGTCCAAGTACATCGATAATAAAAAAGAACAATATAGATAAAACAAGAAACGATAAAGGGATCCTAAAATTAGTCTAGTTGGCAACCTCAGTTTGTTCAGAGGTTGCTGGTTGTTTCCCCTTGTCGACAACAGCAGAAGCACCTCCCTCAGATGGGGGAATCACTGTTCCCTGAACAGAAGGAGTGTAAATAGGAACAATATGAGACGAAGGAACACCACTTTCAGTAGCTGGGGCAAGTACATCTTCCACAATGGGCTTCGGACCTGGATCATGCTCGTCGAATAAGGGAGAGTCTATGTCCACTCCAACAGCTAGAAGAGCCTTGTTCCAGCCCTTCTTGAAGTTCAGTCGGCTAATATAGCCTATCTGGACATCGGCATCCTCATACGCAGCAGACCACCCGGCATTGTACGAGCTTTCCTTCACTGCCTTCACCTTCTCCACCACTGCCCTATTCTTCTCCACCACAGCTAGCTTGCTCGTGCAAACTAAGTCATAGAACTGCCGCAGCTCGTTTAGCTCTTTGACCGCTGCATCCCTCGCCTGATTGGCTTCAGCAAGGGCAAGATCAGAAGGCCTCTGAGCATCGCTGGCTGTCTTCAAACTGGCCTCCAGCTCAGTACCCTTCTGCTTCAGAGCAGCATTCTGCTTCTCCAAACTAGCATTCTTTCTCACCAGCTCATCGCGAGTACGGTTGAACATGGCGAATTCAGTTAGAAACTACAAGAAAGAGAAGAGAGCATTAAAAGGAAGCATATAACAGAATATTGTAAGTATGGGAAAAACGAGAGCAGACTTACCAAGGCTAGCCTCAGACTTGCCTGCATAGCTAACTGGTCAGTCTCCACCGCCTTCTGGTGATCAGCTGGCAAGATTGCTCTTTCGAGCAATGCGGGAGCTAGCTGAGGAGAAAGGGCAACAGATGCCCCCTCGGGCAAAGCAGACACAGGCACCAGAGCTTGCCCTGCCTTCGTCCTCACCTCCACTCTCCTCCTCTCCTCTTCCATCTCTTTCCTCTCCCTCTCAACTCTCATTCTGTCCTCAACCTTCTTCTTCTTTTCCTCTTTTTTCCTCTCCTTCTCTCTCAACCTCTCCTCCTACTTCCTCTTCCTCTCCTGCTCGTGGGTAGCAAGCTGAGAGCCAGTGGCAACATCCCCACCACTGGACTTTTGCTTCTTCGACCGCTGAGCGAGAAGCACATCATCATCATCACTGTCATCAGGAATCAGATTCCTCCTGAGGGAGCCATTTCCTCACTATAACTACTAGATGAACTTGAAGACTCTTGAGCCTCAGAGACCTCTTCTGAGCTAGAAGATCCTTCACTACTGGAGCTCTCCTCGCTGGGACCGCCTTCAGCACTTCCCCTGTTGTCACTTTCAGAGCTGCTCTCTTCCTCGTCCAACTAGATGGGATCCGCAATAGCTTCTTCACTAATATCCAAGTTAGGAATGATATCTACAGGCCGTGCGATAAAATTGGACCCAATATTCTTGTACTCCAGAAGAAAAGAAGCTGACCGGGGATGTTCGCCGTTAGCCAAAGATTCTCTAATATTCCAAGCTTTGATCAACTCAGCAGCTCGAACCTCACTAAGGGCGGGTTCCAAGTTCTTTATCTTCGCTAAAAAGAGAACAGAGGAATGTCAGAAAAATCAAGTATTAATAGGAAAGCAAACGAGCAGAGCAAAGGCTAGGATTACCTATGTACTCCTCCCCATGAAAGGGGACTGTGAATCTGTCAGACCTCGACCCCTCAGCATGGGGGGGGGGGAAACTGCCAATTCCTGGCAATAAAACCCTCTTGCCAGTAATCATTGGGGGATCAGATAGGTTTACTACCAATACCCTATCAAGACTTCATGCCTTAAGGTAAAGAAGACCAGAACTAGTTCGAGAGAAAGAATAACAAAAAAAAATCTCAGCGAGCCCTAAGTTGGTGTCATAGAGTTGGTTTATTCTATAGACACCATTAACTATCTTCCAAACATTTGGTGAACACTGTGTAGGAATGACGCTGAAATAACCAAAGAAATGTAAAAACAGCTTGCTTGGAGGGAAAGTGAGGCCCCCTTGAGACAGCAAGAGGACGTGAATCCAATGAGCATCCTCTATCTCTCAGTCGTTCTTAGGGACACAGGCACACTCAATTTCTATCCAGTCTGGGATATTATAAAACTTCCTAAACTCAGAGACTGACCTATTTCCTATCTTCACCATTTATAAACCCTAGATTGCGAATTTGGAAAAAACTCAACAGAAAAAACACAGAGAGAAAGCAAAAGGAACTTACCAAATGAAATCTTGGATTGGGATGACGCAAGATCACAAGCTCAGGTGACGAAGGAGATTGAAAGCGAAAGATGAAAACCTGGGAGCAAGAGCGTAACAGCAAGAGCTGAGAGAGAGAGGGAAAATATGAAGAAGCTTGAAACGATAGTAAAGAAATACTGCTCCAAATGACTTTTTAAACACTTCCAATCATATCGCACAAGACCCGAAGCAGGCTGCCGCCAAAATCAAGTTAATCTTGGGAAAAATTACACAATTTATAAGAGAGCCATTATGACAAATCATATAAATTTATTGAGCCCAAATTATAGCCCAACAACTTTAGGGGCAATTATTAGTACCTCAATTTGTCATCATGGGCCCAGACGAGTAGCCCAGCAGAAGCGACCCAAAGCTTGGGCTATTTACATCTCAACAGAATATGGTTATGACTTAGTCTGCTCCTAAAATCTCGCGAGGAGATATTAAAGGAGTAGAAGATGGACGTGGGGGAGTCCAACATCCCCACTGTCCAAAAAAAGATATGTATTTAACAAGCCCTAGGCCTGGGAAAGAGGCACGCATTGTATTTCTTGTAGACTACTCTCCGGAGCACAGAGAAATAAGATTGAGAGCAACACCATGGACGTAGTCATTCTTGCTGAACCACGTAAATACTGTGTCGTGTGATTGGCATCTTTTGCATTCTTTGTTTGCTTTGGTGATTGTGCTTTTCTCATTTATTTGTGTTGAATTGTCACCACAGTAGGTCATCCATAAACCTGAGAAATTGGGTAGGCCGATGGCCTGGTCTATTAAATTGGGAGAATTCTAAATAGTGTATCAACCAAGAATAGCAATTAAAGGGCACGCATTGGCCGACTTTGTAGTTGAGTTTACATGGGATGAGGACAACAGTAAAGAGCCCTTGGCACAAGAAACTGAGCTTGAAAAGTAAGTGGAGATCCGACGGCGGCTGAGACGAGTGAACAAAGGCCTATTATGGCCAAAGCAGATAATTTTTATTGAAGAATGGGGTCCTGGGGGAAGGAACCTTCTCAAAGATAGGTATCGTTTGGAACTTGTTTGTGGATGGGTCCTCTTGCGAGATGGGGACTGGTGCAAGCCTCATAGTGTTGGCCCCGATGGGACAAATATAGAGTATGCTTTGAGGTTCAGATTCAATGCCTCAAAAAATGAGTCCGAGTACGAGGCACTCTTGGTAGGACTCTCCCTTGCCAAAGCACTTAATGTTAGCCAGATCTTAGTCCATAATGACTCTCAGTTGGTGGTAAATCATATCTTAGGGGTATATGAGGCCAAGGATGAGAGGATGGACAAGTACATAGCAAGGGTGATGAAGGTGATAAACAACTTCAATGAAGTTAAGATCAAATGGATTCCTCAGCTAGACAATAGTCGAGCCGATGCTTTAGTGAGGTTGGCGTCAGTAACAAGGACCAAAATCAGAAGGTCGGTGCCAATACAAATTTTGTATTAGCCGATCATTGAAGAGGAGACACTGAGGTTGAGTTTTTCTTGAATTTAAACCTTGGGGCATCATAGATGGACCCCCTCATTCAATGCATTAGAGACGGGGAGCTCCCTGACTCAAAGGCAGAAAGGAAAAAATTTAATATACAAGGCGGCAAAGTTCTCCATCTTAGGAGATGTTGTACAAGAAGGGATTCTTCCTCCCTCTACTCCAATGTGTTCATCCGATAGAGGTGGAATATATACTGAAAGATGTGCATAAAGGCTCCGTTCTAGTCACATAGGAGGGATATCATTGGCTAAGATAATAGTCACTCAGGGGTACTGGTGGCCGACCCTGGCCAAGGATGTAGCAGGCTATGTGAAGAAATGTGAAAAGTGCCAAAGATTTTCCAGCATCCCTCATCATCCTCATCAACCTTTGACATCAATCACTTCCCCCTGGCCATTTGCAGTATGGGGGATTGACTTGGTAGGACCCTTACCTATGGTTGTGGTAAATTGTAGATACTTGATTCTGGTGATTGACTACTTTTCCAAATGGGTGGAGGCTGAGGCCGTGATCACAATAACCGAGATGAAGACTTTAAAATTCATTTGGAGGAACATCATTTGCAGGTATGGCCTGCCCAACACCCCAATCTCTGACAATGGAAAGCAGTTCAAAAACATATCCCTGGAAGTTTATTGTAAATGGGTTGGCATCAAGAAGTTTTTTCAACTCTAGACCGACCTCAAGCAAATGGTCATACATAGGTGACAAACATAACTATTCTTGACGTGATCAAGAAGAAGCTAGAAGATGCCAAATGTCAGTGGATAGAAGAGATACATGTTGTCATGTGGGCCTACAAGCTGATAGAGAGGACACCAATATGGGAGACCCCTTTTATGCTTGCCTATGACTCAGTAGCCGTAATACCTACTGAGATTGGCCTACCAAGTCACAAATTCCAGACATATACCCCAAAAAGAACACTGAAGAGCGAAGACTAGACCTAGACCTAATAGAAGAAAGAAGAGAGGATGCGAAGGTTAGGCAGGCTGCTTATGAGCAGAGAAAAATGAAGTTCTACGATAAGTGGGTAAAGCTAGGCTGTTAGCCACTGGAGACCTGGTATTGAAGAAGACTTGGCAGAAACTGAACAAACTCCATGAAAATTGGCACGACCTATACAATGTCACAGAAAAAATTATCCCGGGCACCTATCGGCTCAAAAATTTGGAGGGATAGACATTCTTATACCCCTCTAATGCTGATCACTTGAATAATACTACCAATAGAATGTTGTAAAAGTTTTGTTTTTACCATTTTATGAGACATATAATTAAAAAGTGATGAATGAAAAAACTTCTCAAGTGTTCCCTCATAACTTTGTTGTGTGAATTAATTAAATTGTATGTTTCAAATTTTCCTAAGCTACAAAACGTCATGCATATGGTGAATTAGCATTACCTTACTGTCAGTGACACGAAAACCCAAATGGGGCTCACCTCATCCTAGGATTTCAGTAACACTGCGAGGGGGGAATGGTGTGATAAAATCACTAAGATGGTAAAAAACACAAAGAAAATTTCAAAATCATTTCATTATGGTTCATTAAATATCATTAACTTAGCGGTATGAGAGTCAAAACTCTTTTGGAAAGAAGACAGTGTAGGATGAGAATACTCTCATCCATACACTTTCAAAACGATGAGAGGGGACTTGTAATTAAACATCATTAAATTGGTGGTATGAGAGTCTAAACTCTCTCGGTGAGAAGACTGTGTAGGACGAGACGACACTCATACATACACTCTCAAAATAATGAGAGGGGACTTATAATTAAACATCATTACATTGGTGGCTCAAAATTTTAAAAATTATTAATTTTGTTATACTCATCTTGGCAAAGGATTAGAAGAGGCTAGGGAATAACATCATTAATTTGGTGATCTCCTATCTGAAAATCAATGTGTTATGGTCACTTATAAACATTGTAAGAGGGTAGTTTAGATAAGATGGAGGTGTAATCCCTTTTGAGTATAGTAATGATAAGTTAATAGAGAACACTCCTGACTAATTTCAAAACACACAATCATAACCCAGTAAGGGTAAACTCAGTTTGAACTCACAAATCTCTCGTGTATAACTCAGAAGACAATAATGAACTCAGGAGTAACTCATTTAGAGGGAGAGAGAGGTAAGCACCCTAGATACACCTTGGAAGGTAGCCAAACACACCAACCAACCCTCAAAGATCTCTAGTCAAGTATTAAACGCTTCGTAATAAATGACAATAGTGGGTGAGTAAAACTCTGATTCGCAAATAAATCTCTCTTTGATATCTCCTCTCTCTAATAACTCTCTAGCAATAACTCTGAAAGAACATCCTCTCCTCAGAAGTGGTTGAGGCCTATAAATAGCCCCCCCACCACCACTCCTGGGTGCCTCAGTCTTTTCACAACTGTGAAAGACATCCCTCATACATTATGTCACAAACATTAAATGCCTGATGGACTAGTCAGCTCCACGTCATAAACATTAAATGCCAAGACATGCCTTTTGCCTAACCACTGTGCGTCAGGGGGCTGTCATCACAGAGGTGGCTCACCAACTATCTGACAGCCCCAAATACCACGATGGTTTACTCAAGTGAAGATTTGACATTTCTTTGCTGGCTAGTGACATCACCTAAAGTAGATGTGACATTAAGTTAATGGTTGTTTGGTTCATAACTCATCGCACGATGGAACTCAAGGTTGTTCTGTCCAAGATTCCACCATCAAGGATCTTTCAGTATTTTACCAGGTGTATCTAAGATGGTCAGGACAAGCCCTAATGCTGCCTCACTTCTTAATCCTCCAAACCAGGTCCCTCTGATGTTCCCACAGTGAGGTCATACGATAGAGCATGAAAGCTCTCCCAGGCTGTGCCAGGCCTGGTCTCTCGCGAGTACCGTTTGACCTCACACTGAATGACATTACAATCGTTACATCATTATAAACGTTATAGATCATAGTCAATATAAACAAAAGATACAACATGACTAAGTAAAACAACAAAGCTAAAGGACGAGCTCTCTCATCCAGTTTCTTCGCTAGAAGATCTCTCTGGACTGCCCCATTGAGCTGCCTTGCTTGAGCTACCTCACTGAGCTGCATCGCTGCTTTAATCCATTGAGTATGTTTTATTAACGGTGGGGGGGGGGGGGATTATCTCCAATCTCGATATTATCTTCAAGGTCCCCTATATTTGCACCTTCGTGTAGAGATTTGTTGTGGGAATCAAGAAATGTCTGCACGAAAAACTTCTCAATCCGATTAATATTCTCTTTGTGAAAAAATTCTTGTGCCTTTGTATTCATTATAACTTTTTCCATTGTTACTACCAAGAAAATGTAAAATTCTCCACGATGTACCTGAACCAAAGCGCTGCGACTTGTCATCGATTGGCGAAGGGACGTCGCAAATTTTTCCTGCCGTTGTGTCTTTTCTTCCTTAGCTATTGGAATTCTCCCGAGATGCGTGAGGAACCTGTCAATTACTCGTTCTGACTCTTGGGAAGTAAAATTCTCCCCTGTCTATGCTGTTGTGCACCATTATTGTAAGAAGTTGGTATTTGTGTTAGAACTGCCCCTAGTGGTATGAAATCTCCCTCCTAGGCATTCCTAGCATTTAAACTTGTATAATTCTCCCCAATGTAACTGTTGACCTATAAAATTCTCCTTAATTTCGTACTTTGGATAGTCATCTTCATTTTGTCTTGTTCAAAAAGTAAAATTCTCCCCGATGTACCTGAACCAAAACCAGAGGCACCTCCAAATGGGTTTATGGTGAGGGGACGTTGTGAACTTTTTAAACTGAACTGCGTGGTGCATTTTTCTCTGAAGTTTGAATTCTCCCTTGTAAACTCTCCCAAGGAAATTCTCCCAATTTGACGATGCTACTTCGTTTGAACTGTACTGTGTCATCATTTCTTCATGTTTGAAAAAGCAGAAAAATTCTCCCCAATGTATCTGAGTCACGATTAAACACCGTTTGGACTTGTGACAAGGGGACATCGTAGCTTTTTTGAACCGTTGGGACAACTTGTGTGTTACGAGATATCGGATATGTTTAACAAAACATTCTGGCGCCAAACTCAAACTTGTTTAGGAAGAAAACCCTTTCTATTCCCCATGTGTCACTTCATTATTGACGTGGTGTCGTCTTTTCAACTGTTTAGAACACTTCCCGAAGTACCACGTGTCCACTTGACATGATTATCAGCGGATTTGCACATGTAGAGGTGGGAAACTAAAAAGGCGAACCAAAGACTTTCAAACGGCTATTATTCAAACACTTAGCCATTTTCCCTTACTTTTCCTTCGTCTTCTTCAACTCCCAGCACACTTAGAGAGAGAAAATCCTCAAACCGCCATTGTTACCAAGTTTTTCTCTAGTTTCTTTCCTCTAATCGTCTCTTTCATCGCCACCTGTGGCCATACTCCTCCAATTTCGTCCCTATCTCTTATCTGTTAAGCTTTTTTATTTCATCTCTACCTACTATGGCTTCTCCAAGTGTTCCCCAGGCTCCTAGCACCAATGTCCACCCAACCACCACCACTACCGCCTCTTCTACTGCTGCCACTGAGGGCGCCACCTCCTTGGATGTTGCTCTCCAAGAGAAACTAAGTTTTTATCGTCGGCCCCCCATTTTTGGCAAAGGCGATGACTTTTCAGGGTTCTGAAAGACTTTCACTTTTAGCGCCAAATGTGATTCTGTGATTCTTGGTGATGAGGATGAGGATTCAACTGAATGGGCCTTCCTCCCCCAGAGGGAACTCTGCATTTCCATCTCGAGCAAGGTGACTTCCCTTGGTCCCATATTGATTTCGAGGGACCTGGAGGCTCTCTAGATCATTTCACCACTTGTAATGCCCATATGCAAAGCTCTCACGCTGTGACTCTCACTAAGATTGGGCTTCATCGAGATAAGTGGTTTGGCAAGTTTACTTTATCAAAAAATAATGCTGCCCTTCCAGTTCTGGTTTCTCGCTGGAATGTTACCACCCACACCTTCATAGCTGTGTGGGGTGAGTTAACAGTTACATTGGAAGATGTTTGTGAACTTCTAGGAATGAAGCCCATAGGCGATGTGCCTAACTCTGATGAAGATCTAGATGCCGAAGAGGCTATTTGATATGCCCAAAGTGCACCCTCGTACTCAGAGACACTAACCTCGGCCTTGTATCCAGCCGAGTTGACAAGAAGCTTATGACAACCATCAGCAAGGTCATCTTTTATAAGGTCAGCCCATTAAACACCAACCTCGGCTTTGCATCAGCCGAGGTCAGCAAAGTCTCATGGGCTCAAACAATGACCAACGTCATCATCAGCCTCAACCGACATTATAGCTACCTCATACCTAACCTCGGCCAGCCCCCCTGGCCGAGGTCATCACAATTAGAGACGAGACAAAGCAACACTATCAGACTTCACCAACCTCGTACTCATCCAAACCGAGGTTACATCAGTCAAAGACACAGGGCCAAGCATTTACAAGAACGTGTAAGGTTTGGAACACGTGGACAAGTCAGTTATAACCGAATCATTCCCCTCGCGTGAGGGAATATTGAGGTCATCATTATCTATATAATATCAGCTAGGTGTCATCCTCATACTGGTTTGATCCTCATGCACATGGTCATTGCATGCTTGGGGGGTACATTACACCCCACAAGCACGATATATAGAGGTCATCCTCTACCTTATAAAAGGATCCATAATTGCAACCCTAGCTGAAACTCTGTTGGTTTACAGAGTAGAGAGAGAAAGATTGAGAGATTGTATCTATGGCCATTAGTGCCTTCATCTAGTGATATTACTCACACACTCACAGTGGAGGTAGGCTAGATTGGCTGAACCACTTATATATTAGTGTTCATCCTCTTCTCATCACCTCATTCTACTATATACATCCACTCTTGTGCTACTATTGTTATCACTAGCTTGAACTTAACAACACCTTACCTGGTGGTGCTATATCTAGAATCATCATTTTGGCACCGTCTATGGGAAAGAGAAGATTCATCTCTTCCTTTTTTACAGCTTAACCTCACCGGAGACTCTGGTGGTGAACCAGGCCTCACCCATCGTGTGAAGCTGGGTCACCATTAAAAGATGTTCATTAAGGTATCAAGCTCTTAAACATTCTCATTGCAAGATCTCTAATCTTATCATATGGCAGCAGAGTTACTACCAACTCCTCCACTATCTGGTGTTGGAGGACCTAGTTCCAGCCAGGTACCACCCCAGTTCGAGATGGATGAGGTGGCAGCAGCCTTGAAGTCCTTAGCTGCGATGCAGTAAGCGATGCAGGAGCAATTTGCCCAGCTAATCCAGAATATAATAAGACCACCTGGGGTCTCACACGAGATGATTACTCTGGCAGTTGTTCAACCACATCCTGAGGCTAGGGGACCACCCTAGGCACCACGAAAAGACTAACCTACTTCTCAACGGAGGAGGGATGTTACTGACCCTAGCATTTATGCCTGGGGAGGCAAGGAAACCCTTGCCCTAAGGATATGTACGACGAAATTAAGGCAGAGGACGCTCCAACAAACTGTTGGGCGCCATATGAGGTCTCAAACAACACTATACGTCCTATACAGCAAAACTGAGGACAGTGTGAAAGACGAGATGGAGATGCATGATAAAGAGGGTCAACTTTTGATCGCTTAAATAGAGGGTCAGCCTTTAAATGGCTCGGCCCAGTCAATGATCTGAGGAAGAGGCTATCTAGGTCAAGGAGCATAGCTGGATCACGAAGGAGAGGTGATTAACATCGGCCTCATCATGGACAATCCTCACATGGTCGAGATTGTGATCAGGGGGAGGTCAACAGCTGACGTTGTGCAGCAGCTGGGGAACCCTCAGTCCAACCCTTGGAGGTGTCTGGGGACAACCTCGGCCAGGCCGACGTTGATAAACCATGGAATGACTCTATTCAACGGCTGTAAGAGAAGATAGGGAACCTCATAAAAAGTCGAGACCTACTACAAAGGGGATTCTCAGAGGGCTCCCCATTTGTGGAAAGGATTGTCAACTTCCCAACCCCTGCTAAATTTAAACCACCAATGGTGTCTCCCAAGTATGATGGAAGTACCAACCTAGTACATCATATTGAGATGTATCAGTCTACAGCAGACATTTATTCAATCCCTGATGAGATGAGGTGCCGAGCTTTCTCAAGCACCTTAACGAGAGCTGCACATATCTGGTTCACTTCTCTTCCTAAGAATTCTGTTGAGAACTTTAACGGTTTGGCCGAGTGGTTTATACATAACTTCTATTTTGGGGTAAGACCTCAGAATAAGACAACCCATCTGCTTTATGTAAAGTAAGGGAAGAATGAAAGCCTCAGAGACTATATCACGAGGTTCAATAAGGAAAAGTTGGAGGTTGAAGATTATGAAGAGAATATAGCCATGATAGCCCTCATAGGAGGACTTCAAAAGGGAAAGTTACTCTGGAAGCTTGCTGAAGACCCTCCTAAGTCCATGGTCGAGTTGTTAGCAATAGCTGGAAAGGTCATGAACACAGAAGAAGCAATGGCTACAAAGTATGAGGATGAGAACAAAAGTAGCAGTGGGAAGTTTCAAAGGAATAAGTATGGAAAGAAGAGGGATGCAGAGGACAAGTTTGCACACTACACTCCACTAACTGTGAGTTGCGAACACATCCTCAATGAAATAAAGAATGACAGGTCCCTGAGATGGCCGGAGAAGCTGAAGGCTCCTCCACATAAGAGGAATAGGAATATATGGTGTGAGTTTCACCAAGATCACGACCATCTGACTGACAAGTGTTTCGCCCTGAAGGATGATATTGAGAATATGTTGAAGTCTGGGAAGCTCAAAAGGTATGTGGACGGCAGATCTTATAAGGGGGGAAGAGACGACCTTAAAAAGAAAAAAAATGACAGATGCCGGGAAGATGCCCCTGCCAGAATAGTTGAGGACTCAGATGATGATGACAATGACCCTGACCTCCCAACAAAAGATGATAATGTCCCAGTGAAGAGGGTTGGTATGATCTCTTTTGGTGTGAACACCATCTGTGGAGGACTAGCAAGGGGCGGCTCAGAGGTAGCCGATCGCAAGGCTCATGTGGTAGAGGCCAAATCAGTGACCAAAGCCGAGGTTGTGAACTTGGCATCTTTAGAGGTTAAACACGATAAAAGAAAGAAGGTAGATATGGATACCTCATAGTTGGCTTCTCATGACTTGATTTCAAAGGTATCTTAGCTCCACATGATGACCCTATGGTAATCACCACAAGGGTGCATGGGTGTGAAGTTTAGAGGATCCTCGTTGATGGGGGAAGTTCAACAGACATTATGTTTTGACCCAGTTTTAAGAGCCTAGGCCTCAGCAGAGCTAGGCTTTGTAATACCCTGTGATTTTGGGACTGAGAATTTAATTTATATGGGAGAAATACAATTATTTTAAATTGGAGAATTTTAAAACTTGGCCATTGAGGTCAAAATTTGAGGACATTATAAAGTGTTTCGGATGAAGATTTTGAGAGCGCGATTGATTCCGAATGGGTCGAGATAGTCAAAATGACTGTCCTTGGGATTTATTTTCGGTTCCGAAATATTTTTAAGTTAGCTTGAGTCGAATTAGAGTAAACGAGTCATTTAAAGTGTGTATTATCATTTAAGATTGGGATTTAGGATTTAAAGGCTTAAGAGGCTTACGAAATCATCCAATCTCATTTGTGAGAAGAGAGAGAGCTAGAGAGAGAGAGAGAGAAGAGGAAAGGAGGAAGAGAGAGGAGAAAGCTTGAAGATTTCCGACCAATACGCGATTTTGAGGACGATTCAACCTCTATAACTTCGAGGCAAGTGTTTAATCTTGATAAATAATTCATATGTGTATTTGATTTCATGAATTGTGGATAAAACTATGGATTTTGGGTATAAATATCAAAACCTAGATTTTGTGGTATAAATCTTTCATTTGGTGTTTATATATGGGATTTAGGATATATAACTTGATGGGATAAGATGTAAGATGGGTTTTGATGTTAGAAACATATTTGGGTTAAAGAATCATGGAGAGGAGATGATAAATTGGGTTTTTGGAAACTTGGTTTTGAAGAAAAGAAGCCATTTTCGTACCTCCTAACAGGCCGAATCGATTCGGCCCCTTTTCGAATCCATTCAGAATGTTGCAGACATACAGGTATGAGTGACCAAATCGATTCGGACCCAAACTGAATCGATTCGGCTTAAGATAGACTCATAGGTCCTTGGCACCGAATCGATTCGCATAAGGAGCGAATCGATTCGCCCTTGAGACTGAATTGATTCAGACCAGACCGAATCAATTCGGAAATAGGGTTGTTTTGCTATGTTTTTTCTAGGGAGAGTTTTACTCCATTTCGATTGGATTTCTCGATTTGGAACATTCTTATATGATGCTAGAGATACGTTTTGGATATTTCTTGGGAGTTTCTCACATGAGGTGATCGTGGAGACATATCTAGTAAGGTTGGGAATATATATACGCATATGTGTTGGAATTGTTGCATCGATGTAGTAGGGAATCTCATTAGGTATAGGAGTCCTATTTATAGATTAGACATGAGTTAGTATATGATGTAAGGTTGAGGACCTTTCGAGGGAGTTAGGAAGGTATGACGTGAGCTTGTTATGACGACTTTAGTGTCAAATCCTTCTGGCAATAGGATTTCTATTTAGAGGTGAGGGGTAGACCAACTAGAGAGAGGTAGTATGCCCTTAGTGATGTTAAATTTATGTATTCAACCTGAAATACGATAATGTTGAAGGTTCACATGACTTATCGAATTGTAATCTAAAATTAGAGGGATTTAAGGTATGACCGACTAATAGTTGTGTTCGTACCTATAGCCGGGGTAGTTATTATATATCAGTGTGCATACGCATATAGATGGTGAGTGTGTGATGATTGTTAAATACGCTCGGTGTTGAGATAGTATTCTTAATGTTGATCAGATTGGGTGACTATTCATATCATAGGTGAAATGGATGTAAATGCTTCAAGTGAGGGATCGTGTAAGGAAATGCATTGGGAAGGTATGCGTTATAGCGATGGTTAGTATAATGAGAGTGATATACATATAGCCGAATTCCTTTCTTTTATACATACGGATTAGAGATAGTATGTACATATATATGTGTGTGTGTGTGTGAGTATATATGGCATGACTGTATATACCTTGGATGATGGTTTTGTATATATGATGTGATCGCATGTATATATATATAGAGTGAATAATATATATACTTATTGTGTGGGTATACCCAGCACATGCTATCATGGGAGGTTTCAGGATGTGGGTGAGGCCACTGGCTTGAGGAGCAGGGTGCGTATAGTCCCCAGGTCATAGTCTTCCATTATTTATTGTGTGAGTTCCTTTTGGGGTGAGAAGTCTTGGGTATGATTCGTTCTCACTTCCAGGTTCGGAACTATGACCGCTTCCCATACGTTGTGTTTTGTTTTATTACCATGGCGGTGTGATAATAATCCGATAAATGGTAAGCCGGTATAAAGTGAGTAATTCCTGGAAGATGATAGCAATGTGATGTATTTTTATATCCATAAGTGATTGTGTATTGGATATTTAAATGTACGCTAAATGTGTTATGTGTGCATGGTTAATAGGATTTTAATGATTGTGTTATATATCTAGAGTAATGATGTATATCCTTTAGACAAATGTGATATCTTATTTGGGTAATTAGAGCTAATTATTCAGAATAGGTAGTTGAGAATAGGGGTGTTGTGTGCCGAGGACATAATGGATCTCTATGACCAACATTGTCAAGGAGTAGTGTATCGGGGGGTTCCTTGTTTGGATTTTGCTTTACGAGACGTCCCACGCACAAAACATAGAGCAATGTTGGGAGTGGGGAGAAGTTTAGTTCTTAGTACTCAGAATTGTGTGATAGTGTGACATAGCTTTAGAAGTCTATAAAGATGACGAGTGAGTATTATGTAGCTCATAACTTATTCAAGTTAAGAATTAAAAACAGATGATTTCTAATAAGATGTATGAGTATGAATATGCTAATATATAAGTTTGATCGTAAACTTAGGATATGCGAGAAGGAGAAGATTGTGGGTTATAAGTGAGTCAGTGGGTTACGCGGGTGTAGTCTATGTGTAGATTACTATTGGGTTATCCCTAGAAGGTGTTGGGTAGTTTAATTAATGTTCATGTGCATACGCTTAGGCACGCGCATTAGTCGAGGGGTGAGTTTGAGTCTCACGAGAGTGCGACTCCACTTTAATTATGAAATTGTGCATTTATAATTATTATGCATATTAATACACTTGTAATAAATGTTTTCACACCTCAGGCTCTGACCCATTTATATCTATCTTTTTGCTATATATATATATATATATTTATATATTGTTTACTACTGGTGTCCCACCGCAAGGATACCGATGATGCTTTTCTATCCAGTGTCTTGGGAGCCGTAGCAGATGCGAACTGTTGCGGGATTTTGTTATAGCCGCTTCCTACCGTTGTAAATCTATATAGGATTCATTTTGTGTATCTGATTTTATACCCAAGAGTTAGATTTAGAACTTTTATATTTCTCTCTCCTGGTTTATTGTATTTTCTATGACCTGACAGCATATTCGGGTATATTCCTTTTGTTGTACTTATTATGTTTTATATGAGTACTACTTTTTATTATAGTATGTGTATACATTTTATCATGTTCAGTAGTTGTTATGCATTTGGTTTGATGTTCATTGTATGTTTTAAAATTTTTGGCATCCGCTTTTTATAATTTTGGGTAGTTAGCTAGGTTTATTTTAGTATCGAAAGTTGATGCTAAGAATGATCCACTTGAGATTACTGATTTAATTTAGTATAGGTCTGGCCACCCATTATTATTTTGAGTGGGGTGTCACAGGCTTGTCCCTTATCATCACCCCTTGATCGGATTTAGCGGTGAAAAGGTTCATCCATTGGGTATGTATGAGATGGATGTTAGAATGGGAGATGAATGGCCTAAGAGGTTGACTAGGGAAATCAATTTCTTTGTGATAGATGAAAATGTCTTCTCAGCCTACAACCTCATCATAGGACGAGTAGACCTCAAGGAATTTGAGGTCGTGCCTTCAACGGTCCACCAAATGCTAAAATTACCGACTCCCTATGGAGTAGGGGAAGTGCAAGGTGACCAAACATCGGCACATGAATGCTACTTCAACTCTGCAGAAGAGAGAGAGGCTCATAAGAGGGCAACAACCACGTACAACATCGATACACTTGATCCTAGAGATGAAACAAAGCTCAAGAAGGGAGAGGCCACGGAAGAGGTAGAATCCATCATCCTCAATGAGGACGATCCAAAAAAAACCATCCAAATCGGCAAAGCCCTAAGACCTGAGATCAAGGAAGAACTGGTGAAGCTCTTAAGGAAGAGAGAAAGTGTTTTTTCCTGGAGCCATGCAGACATGACAGGTATTGACCCTGATATTATGTGCCACAAACTCAATGTTGTATAAGACGCCAAGCCCATCAAACAGAGAAGAAGGGAAGAGGTCAGAAAGCTTGAAGAGGCCAAGTTCATTAGAAAGGCCATATACCCTGAGTGGTTGTCTAACGCTGTCATTGTGCCAAAATCTAATGGGAAATGGATAATGTGTGTAGATTTCACTGATTTAAATAAGTCTTGCCCAAAACACAGTTTCCCCTGCCTCTTATTGATCAGATGGTGGATGCCACAACAAGACATGAGCTCATGAGCTTCATGGATGCATATTCCGGGTATAATCAGATTTTCATGAATGCAGAAGACTCAGAGAGGACAGCATTCATCGCAGACAAGGGGACCTATTGCTACAAGGTCATACCCTTTGGGCTTAAGAATGCAGGGGCTACTTACCAACGTCTTGTAAATAAGATGTTCAAGGATCAGATAGGCAAGTCCATGGAAGTGTATGTGGATGACATGCTGACGAAGAGTCTGAAGGCCAACACGCATGTGGCCGACCTTAAAAGAACCTTTGACACCATGAACAAGTATAGAATGAAGCTCAACCCAGACAAATGTGTATTCGGAGAAGGAGCAGGAAAGTTTTTTGGATTCATTATTAACTAAAGGGGAATAGAGGCTAATCCCGAGAAGATCAAGGCTCTGCTGGAAATGAAGACACCCAAAACTATCAAAGACATTCAGAGGTTAACTGGAAGAGTTGCTGTACTTAACAGGTTCATCTCAAGAGCTACAAACAAGTGTCTTCCTTTTTTCAAAGTTCTTAGAAAGGCCTTTGAATGGGATGAGGAATGCGACAAAGCTTTTAAGGAGCTCAAGTCCTACCTCGGATCCCCTTTACTCTTATCTAGGCCCATTATAGGGGAGAAGTTATATGTATATCTAGCTGTTTTAGAGTCAACCATTAGTGCTGCCATAGTAAGAGAAGATGATGGAGTGCAGAGTCCATTATACTTCAATAGTAAAGCTCTTCAAGGATATGAACAGAAGTACCCTCGGATTGAAAAATTAGCCTATGCTTTGATACATGCTTTTAGGAAAATGAAGCCATACTTCCAAGCCCACTCTATGGTTGTCTTCACTAATTCCCCACTCAGACAGGTCCTCCGTAAGCCTGAAAAGTCAGGCAAGCTCATGACCTGGGCCATCGAGTTGGGAGAATATGACATTGTTTATCAACCCAAGGTTTCCATCAAAGGGTAGGCACTCACAGACTTTGTAGCCGAGTTTACCTGGGAAGAGGTTGAGGTTGAAATTAGTCAAAAGGCTGTAGATGAACCAAATAGAAACGTCTTCCAAGATCCAGATGAGGTTGAGTCAAGAAAATCCAAAAAAAGAATAGTTGAGAATGAGGAAGACAGGTACCTCTTCAGGCAAGGGACCCTATCAGAGGGAAACTTCTCTTCAAATGAAGTTGTTTGGAACCTCTTCGTTGATGGGTCATCCTGTGAAAGCGGAAGTGGAGAAGGGTTGATAGTGTCAGCACCAGATGGTATCGATATTTAATATGCGCTGAGGTTCAACTTCAAAGCTTCAAACAACGAGTTAGAGTATGAGGCATTGATGGCAGGTCTCTCCTTGGCAAAAGCCCTTAGTGTTGTCCAACTCCTAGTCCATAGTGACTCAAGGTTGGTCGTCAACCAAATCCTAGGAGTGTGTGAGGCCAAAGATGAAAGGATGGCCAAATACCTAAAGAGGGTGAGAATGATGCTAGAAAGTTTTAATGAAGTAAAAATGAAGAGGGTACCTCGGCTAGACAACAGTCGAGCCTATGCACTAGCGAGGTTGGCCTCAGCAACAAGGACGGACATAAGAAGAACAGTACCCGTTGAAATTCAGCTCAAGCTGACCATTGAAGAAGAAGAGGTTGCTAGACCTTGCCTCAATTTGAAAATGGGAGACTCATGGATGGATCCTCTTATCAGATACATCAAAGAGGGAGACCCACTAGAGTTAAAATCTAAAAGAAGAAAGCTTAGGTTCAGAGCTGCCAAATTCTCAACTGTAGGAGACGTCTTGTATAAAAAAGGGTTCCTACTCCCTCTGCTCATATGTGTCCACCCTTCAGAGGTTCCACACATATTACAAGATGTGCATGAGGGCTCTTGTTCCAGTCACATAGGAGGAAGACCTTTAGCTAAGAGGATAATCACTCAGGGGTACTGGTGGTTGACCTTGGCCAAAGATGTTGCTGCATATGTGAAGAAGTGTGATAAGTGCCAAAGGTTCTCCACCATCCCTCATCAACCTATGGATTCAATCAGCTCCCCTTGGCCATTTGAAATATGGGGCATTGATTTGGTAGGATCCCTGCCAAGAGCTGTAAACAATTATCGATTCTTGATCGTGGCAATCGATTATTTCTCCAAATGGGTAGAAACTGAGCCAATGATCACAATCAGTGAGCAAAAGACCTTCCAGTTCATCTGGAAGAACATCATATGCAGGTATGGTCTTCCAAACACCCTCATCTCAGACAATGGAACCCAATTCAAGGATGTTTCCTTAGATAAATATTGCGAATGAGTAGGGATCAAGCAGTTCTTCTCTTCTCCTGGCCGACCTCAGGCAAACGGTCAGACCGAGGTCACAAACAGAACAATTATTGATGGGATAAAAAAGAGGTTGGAAGAGGCCAAAGGGAGATGGACATAGGAGGTATATGCCATATTATGGGCCTACAGGACGATAGTGAGGACACCAACGGGAGAGACCCCATTTATCTTAGCCCGCGGCTCAAAAGTTGTCATCCCTACAGAGGTAGGACTTCCCACTCATAGAGTTCAGACCTATGACCCTCAGAGGAATGTGGAAGAGAGAAGACTTGATCTTGATTTGATTTAGGAAATAAGAGAGGATGCAGAGATAAGACAAGAAGCATACTAGCAGAGAACTACGAAATTCTACAATCAAAGGGTGAAATCAAGACCTATAGATATGGGAGACCTAGTCCTAAAGAAGATGTTGCAATAGGTAAATAAGCTCCATCCAAACGGGCATGGTCCTTACAGGGTAGTTGATGAGGTTGTGCCTGGTACCTATTGGCTAGAAATTCTTGAGGAGAACCTTTCTCCAACCCTTGGAACGCTGATCACTTAAAGAAATATTACTTATGATGTTGCAGGTCTTTCCTTTTTGTAATACATGTACCAGTTTATACGAAGGATGTCAATGAAAAGAGAGCAATGTTGTGATAATACTATTACATTGTGTTTAAACATCATTATTTGGTGAAAATTTAAGGTGAAACATCATAATTTGGTGACCTCAGACCGTAAACATCATTAGTTTGGTGAAAATTATGAGGTGAAACATCATAGTATGGTGACCTCAGACCTTAAACATCATTAGTTTGGTGATAATTTATGAGGTGAAACATCATAATATGGTGACCTCGGACCTTAAACATCATTAGTTTGGTGATAATTTATGAGGTGAAACATCATAATATGGTGACCTCAGACCTTAAACATCATTAGTTTGGTGAAATTTATGAGGTAAACATCATAGTATGGTGACCTCAGACCTTAAACATCATTAGTTTGGTAAAAATTATGAGGGTAAACATCATAGCATGGTGACCTCAGAACTTAAACATCATTAGTTTGGTGATAATTTATGAGGTGAAACATCATAATATGGTGACCTCTGACCTTAAACATCATTAGTTTGGTGATAAATTATGAGGGTAAACATCATAGTATGGTGACCTCCGACCTTAAACATCATTAGTTTGGTGATAAATTATGAGGGTAAACATCATAGTATGGTGACCTCAGACCTTAAAACATCATTAGTTTGGTGATAATTTATGAGGTGAAACATCATAATATGGTGACCTCAGACCTTAAACATCATTACTTTGGTGATAAATAATGAGGGTAAACATCATAGTATGGTGACCTCAGGCCTTAAACATCATTAGCTTGGTGATAAATTATGAGGGTAAACATCATAGTATGGTGACCTCAGACCTTAAACACCATTAGTTTGGTAAACATTTAAGAGGTAAGACATTTTAAGCATAACATTGTAAGAAGCAATATAATCTGAAGAAGATTGGACTAACGATTATCATTAAAAAGAGGATTCACAAGTCAGAGGCATCAAGAGGTGATCAGAAGTTCACAAAATTTAAGAGGTATAGACAAGAAGGGAAATCAAAATTACAACTTTTAAAAGGTTCATAAGAAGAGGGCCTATTTCTCTGTAGCTACAGTCGTTTTGTTAAGACCGACGTTTGTCACCTCAACTCCATCGTCATGATGGGTAACATCTTCAGTTTCAGTGACCTCTAGGGGAGCAGTCTCGGTTGGAGCAGCATCAGACTCTTCAACTTCCTGCAAGGCCTGAGAAAATCTAGGATCTCCAAAGTCAAGACCCATAAAGTTTGAAGCAGTCAAGCTCCCACAATCTTTCTCCTTAGAGGCTGTCCACTTTCTAGTTGCTTTGATACCTCTTTCAAGATATTTAAAACCAAAGATGATAAATTTATCAGAGACCTTGTAGTCTTCGATGGTCTTTACAACGGCATCTTCTAAAGCAACCCTGACTGCAGCATAAACCTTAGACTGATGGGCATCATCCTTGGCCTTCAGAGATACGTCATGGTCCTTATTGAGCTTAGATATTTCATTGTCCCTCTGCTTGACAACTCCCTTCAGCCTTTCAACCTCTGCATTCAAAGAGGCTTGAACCTTCTTAGCTTCTTGACCATTCTCTATGAGGGGCATCTTCTTCAAGGTCCAATGAACAAAATGATAAAAGGACAAGACACCCTGCGGTAGAAGGTCTGACGTATGAACATATGAGCTATAATTTCTAAAGAGCAGTGGTTACACTTGTGGAGAGAAAATGAGCAAAAACTAGTACCTCAATTGATTTATGGAGATCAAACTCAGCCAGCAATGGGTCTTCCAATACGCGTAAGAAAGGCTTGTCCTCTTCAGTCATTATTGAGCAGATAGCATCGGCAGCCTTCAAACTGTGGACAATCAAGCTTTCACTGATTTTAAGCTGAGAAAGACGAGCAACTAAGGCATCGTCTGTAGAGATGAGGATAGCACGATCCTTGGCCTGAGCCTTACTCTGCCTCGTCTGATCTGGGTCGACCGTGGACTTACTCTTTTTATTAACATCAGCCTTGGAGGTGCCGACGTTCTTCTTGGTGGCAGGTGGGGGCACATTTTTGCCACCCCTATTCTCCATTAGCTTCACAAGACCAGGAGAAGACATTTCCCAAAGTTCGTCTAATATACCTGCTGGACGCTCTGCAAAAAACAAGTCTCTGAGTTAGTCAGCCAAAGATATAAAACATAAGAGGTGTAACTTGTGTAATAGAAATTAAGACTTACGAAGCTCTTCCAAGGGACCACCCTATAAACCTGTCTGAGATAGGTAGTAGGGGGTCATCAGGTGTTCATATTTAATAAGCCGACCCTTCTCGCCCTGACTGCGAAGGTCTTCAACATTTTTATAATTGTCCTGGATAAGTTCAGGGTCAGCTTTGGCAGTAAGGGAGACCTTCCCCCACCTCAGAGGGGTCATTGGAAACGACGTTCTAGAGGCCTCAATTGAGCCAAATTCCCATGCCCCGAAAATAAAGAAATACTGAGGTTTCCAGTTATGGTTCGAAGTTTGGGTAACTAACAACATTTTCTTCTCTAATTTCCTGGATAAGAAGTGGTAATAGCTAGGGTGGTTTTTGGCAGAGGAGGGCACATAACAACCAGTAAAAACCCTAACTGGAAGGTCTGAGTGGTGGACAACCCTCCAAAGGACGATAGACCTAATCATAACCCTCCAGGCATTAGGGGATAGATGGGAAGGGGAAAGATTCATATGGGAGAGTATAGCTCTAATGGAAGGGTGGAAAGGAAGACAAAAGCCTAATTTGAACATCTTCTCATAAACGCAGATCTCTCCGTCTCGGCCATCAAAGGCCCTCTCATCCCTCAGAGGTTTCCTAAGAATGATGGATGAATTTATGTAATAGAGGTGCCTAAAAGTAAGAAGGTCGTACTCACTGACAGTACTCTCATAATCGATCGCCTCAGATGTATCAAGATCACTCGCCTCACCGTCATCACCGTCCCCAGCAACATCGGCCCGGGCAGGTGTTGGAGCACCACCAGGAAACCTCTGAGCAAATTCGGTCCCAGTGGCAGCCAACATGGGAATGGCCTTAATAGGAGGTGGAAGTTCCACACTTGGCCCTATGATTTCAACATCATAAGACCTATGTGAAGTGCTAGCACCTTGGTGAGACGAGGTATGGCTTGAAACCTCGGCTTCCTCAGGAACCTCACCCTACTTAGGAGAGTAATCCATAGCCTCTTGAAAAGAGTCTACAGACATGGGGTCTGAGGAGGATGACTCAGACTCAGACATTGGTGCTGGATACTCAGGAACCTCTACAGTCTAGTAGGATCGGATGGCTCTGGGTATATAACCTTTAGGGGTGCAGGAAAGATGGGTCTGAGAGGAAAGGCCTCAGCCCTACGAGCTTCCTCTTGGGCTAGCTCTATTTTCCTAATTTTCCCGAAGGTCTTCTCACGAAGAGATGGGAACTCCTCTACTAGTTGGTACAAGGGTCTGAGCATAAGTGAGACGACACTACACTTGAAGGAAGGACTCAAACCACAAATAGGTACACAACTTAAAAGAACCCAAACTAAAGATCAAAAAGGGAAAGTTGGAAAGTCTCAAATGAAGAACTTCAAGAACCTTCAAGAATAGGGTCACCGGAGAAGGTGACCGGAGGTCCACCGGAAACTTAAAAAGGGGTGTTTTATGGCTGAAATAGCCTCAGAGTTATCTACAACTATCCCAAAACCACCTAATCGCTATGAGCCTAGCCCTACAACCACCAACACTGGTGGAAACCCTCACCAGAAAATGAAAAAGTTCATCGAAAACTCAAAAATGATGATGATGTAACTAAAAATGGAAAAGAGAGGTGGAAAAAAATACCTGGCTAATCACGAGAGAGAGAAGAAGAGGTTTGCAAGCAAAGAAAACTCTGAATCACAACAACAATGGAGGGCTTGAAGAGAGAGAAACTTGCAGAAAGCCTAGGCGGGAGAAAACAAGAAGAAGATAGAGAATGAGGAGAGAGAAGAGGGTTTTTAAACCTACCCAATGATGGGGCGCGAGTCCCAATGCCCCATCATTGCCCTAGGGAACCCAAAGGACAAGTCAGAATCACCTCACCTTGGGGAATACATTTCACTTCAGTAAGTGACATGTGTCAAGAAAATATTGGCACCCAAAGGGACTCAGCCTCAGCCTAACACGCATTCCCCTCAATCATCTATTTACATAGAAGACTAAGGTCTAGGGGGTGATTGATATGCCCAAAGTTCACCCTCATACTCAGAGACATTAACCTCAGCCTTGTATCCAGCCGAGTTGATAAGAAGCTTATGACAACCATCAGCAAGGTCGTCTTTTATAAGGTCGGCTCTTCAAACACCAACCTCGGCTCTGCATCAGCCGAGGTCAGCAAAGTCTCATGGTCTCAAATAATGACCAACGTCATCATCGGCCTCAGTCGACGTTACAGCTGCCTCATACCTAACCTCGGCCAACCCCCCTGGCTGAGGTCATCACGATTAGAGATAAGACAAAGCAACACTATCGGACTTCACCAACCTCGTACTCGTCCAAGCCGAGGTTACATCAGTAAAGGACACAGGGCAGAGCATTTACAAGCACATGTAAGGTTTGGAACACGTGGACAAGTCGGTTATAACCGAATCATTCCCCTCACGTGAGGGAATATTGAGGTCATTATTATCTATATAAGATCACACAGTTGTCATCCTCATACTGGTTCGATCCTCATGCACATGCTCATTGCATGCTTGGGGGTACATTACACCTCACAAGAACTATATATAGAGGCCATCCTCCACCTTGTAAAAATATCCATAATTGCAACCCTAGCTGAAAATCTGTTGGTTTACATAGTAGAGAGAGAAAGCTTGAGAGATTGTATCTATGGCCATTAGTGCCTTCATCTAGTGATATTACTCACGCACTCATAGTGGACGTAGGCCAGATTGGCTGAACCACTTATATACTAGTGTTCATCCTCTTATCCCCACCTCATTCTACAATATACATCCACTCTCGTGCTGCCATTGTTATCACTAGCTTGAACTTAACAACACCTTACGTGGTGGTGCTATTTCCAGCATCATCACTGATGATCGCTGAGAGTTGGATCGTATATGCCGAAGGTGCATAGGTACTTCCAACAAAGCCATTTTCACTCCCCTCATCAACTAATTCTTCCAAGATCCTACTGGGGATGGTTCTTCTGAAGCTGCCCCAGGATAAGGTACATCCCTAAAATTGCCAGCTTACATTCTTGTAATTCTTTATCTTTTTGTTTTGCTTGGGAAACCTAATGACCAGCTCCGAAGGGACCTCATCAATATATCAATCCGTTTGGCCCGGGGTGCGAGGCTTCCTCTAGTAGTAATGGTTTTGGGAAACCTCTATACTTGGCTTGACAGAACCCACTTGGACATATAATGGTCCCTTGGGCGTTATAACTCAGCCAATTTTACAACCGCTATAATTCTAACAGGCTTCTTCTATGTTCGCTTCCCTGAAGTAGCAGCCAAAACTAACTGTTCTCCCTCTGGAGAAACTGTTTTTCCCCCTCGCTCATATATTTATCACAATAGGCAGAGTCACAAAGAGTTAGTTTTTCTTATTGACAAACTTGACTGTTTTGTGATGAGGCCTTATGGAGAGGTGGCTTTTATCCATACTTGGGGTTTTTTCAAACATGAAGTAAGGGTGGTCTAACCAACTGATTTGGACCTCATCGTTGAAGACCCTTCACTTGCTGTGATCCTTATATTCTCCCCAGGGTACCTACCTTCCTAAGTCGAGTGGGGATATACCTATGAGCATTACAACCCCAATCGGTGCAGCCGCCAATTCAGTTTTGACCAAGGGGCTCCTCACCCATTTTTTTCAGCTATCCCATCCCAAAGTTACATTCAGCGAGGCCTGCTCCTTGTTCACTTATAATACTGCGTGGGGGTGAGTTATATGATGTCTTGGCGAGTCACCATCCCCAGTATTACAAGGCAAGGGTATGTGACCTCCCTATTTGCAACAAAGTACTGGCCTAAACAGCTAGCCCAAATTTTTGATTTCATCGAGGGGCCTCTCGTGTATCCCCCACTTCTTTCATTTTCTTCCCTGGAGTTGGGGCTAAAGGGTAATTCTGTTCTTGGGATCGAGTTCCCTCTAAGACGAACTCCTAAAGAGGCTCCCTCTGAAATTCCTCCTTACTATTCAATGATCCCCGTTGCCACTCCTAAACCCAAGGAGGCCCTAGCACCCAAACAGCCTACCCCTTCTGGAGGTGTTTCTGGCGTGTGTGCTCCAACTGGTGCAACATCTGGTGAACGAGATTCTAAGCCTTCAGCCAAAAGGGCAAGGGTTTCTAAGAGTGGAACTTCTACCAAGGCTAAGTCCCAATCCTCCTCTCAAGATCCTTTAGATGTGGTTCCCATCGCCTCCATTTCTCCTCTAATATCTGCCAAAGTAAGTGAGGAGTTGAAGAGAAAATTCCAATCTGAGGTGGAACGGATAAATTCCGAGTTCCAGCGACACACTCCCACCGTTCCTCTTGGTAATGCTTTCCCCACCATCTTAGTAGATCCATTAGAGGGGGTCAAAGCAAAGGAAGAGCTCAAGGGTTACTCCAAGTTTTGGTGCTCCAGGTGCAAGAAAAAAGTCTCTGGGTACTAAGTCCTAAAAGAAACAGGTTCACGACGTGCAACTCACTCCAGTTGCTTCTGTTGCTGGGGCTATTACGTTAGATGATAGTCCTGACACTGAGCAGCATCCCACCGAGAGGGCTTCACCAGCCGCTTTCCCTCCTTCCTCGCCAATGATGATATCGTCCCATTCTCCCCCTAGATTAGAGGTATGCACGTGTTTTTTCTATACTTACTCATTTTTTTCTTTAGTAAACTGTATTTGTCTACCTCTTAGTAACTTGGTGCAGGAAGCTGAAGAAGAAAGATCCAGCCCTCCTGTGAGTCCTTTCGTGGGAGGACGCTTCGGGAGTGGTTCCGTTGATGCAAGCCATCTCCGTTATCCCATGACCGTAATTTGTCCTCCAAACGTGCAGTGGAGGCTACTAAGAAGGTTGTTGCCTCCGTTGACTCTATTGGGGTTTCCTCTCAGCTAGAGGTAACTCCCCCAGCTTCTTATGAGTCGTCCCCTCTGTTGGAGATTCCTCTGGACATCATTCCAGTTTTGCAAATTTCTCCCTAGGTAACGAGTTCTTAATACCTTTAGATCTTTCTTCTCTATCCTTCCCACTTTGTCGAATCTTCTAAATATTTTTGTGTATTTCAGGTTGAAGTTACTTTATTAGTAGCTTCTTCGCTGGCTGATGTCCTTCTTCAGCCTCCACTATTAAGGCCCATTGCTGCGTTGCCCCCTTTCATCAATATCACTGAGGTAAGTTAAATTTATAGCATATCCCTTCTTTCCATGTCATCTCTTTCACCTAACACTTAGTTTTGTATCTGCATCTTTCTCCAGGTTTGATCCTTCCATCATTCCTCGAGGCTATAACCATTACTAAGGCTACCGTTGGCCCGTCTACTTACCTTGGTCCTTCTTCTGCCCCTACAAGTGCTGATGTATCTTCAGAGGATCGAACTTCCCCTTCCATATCTCCCCCAACTTTGTCCCTAGTTCCTTTTATTGAATTGGGAGCTTCATCAAACGTTGAGGTCCCTATGGCTAAGGTTCCCCTAGCTGAGGTTCCTCTAGCTCAGGGTTCCGTGGAGGCTTATGAGGAGATGAACTTGCCTACTATAGTTCCCGCCATTTTAGCTTCTTTCATGTCTCTTATTCTTGCTCCAGTAGTTGCTGAGGTATTTTTATATTTTCTCTTCATTTCTTGGTGTTTGTCCTTTATCTTGACAATGTGCAATCTAGAAGAATCTAATTTTCAAACGTTCAAACTCCACCAGTAACGGTGACTTAACAATGAAAACCACTTATTAAGATTTTTCATCAAACTCCACCAGTAACGATGACTTAATAATTAAAACCACTTATTAAGTTTTTTTGTAAAACTCCACCCATAACGGTGACACCCATAACGGTGACTTAACAATGACAACCACTTGTTAAGATTTTTCATCAAACTCCACTAGTAGTGGTGACTTAATAATGAAAATAACTTGTTAAGATTTTTGTATTGAACTCATTATTTCCTTTATCTTCCCTCAGGTTGCTAGTGAGTCCCTTCATGTTGGAGAGCAATCTCGACTAGTTCCTTCGCTTGTTGCCTCACCTCATCGGGAAACAGCTGCATCTCAAGAGTCAAGACCTAACGGCCAAGGTTCCACGATGGGTGCTTCGACTGATAGCGAATCTGATTATGAGCTTCCTTTGCTTGCACTAGCTCCTCATGAGTTTTGTCTCATAATTCTTCGCTTTAGTAGCATGCTTTCGAAGGAGTTTGAATATGGGTTCATAAATATAAGTCAATTGGCTGATGAATCGGCTGATATACTATAATTTTCTTAAGAATCCCCATACTTCCTTTTTTATTCGGGGTGGTGGGATTTGAAGTATGGCTTTTATTTTGGTAGGATCTGCTTAGATTTCCTTCTTGATAACCATGAATCCCAAAATATTTCCTTTGGTGACGCCGAAATGCATTTCTATGGGTTAAGCCGCATCTAGTATCATCGTAGTCGTTTGAAGAACTTCTAGAGGGTGGGAACATGATCTTCCTGGGTCTTAGACTTAATAATCATGTTGTCTATGTAGACTTCGTCCTTCTTGTGTATCAAATCATGCAAGATGGTTGTAGAGGCCCTTCGGTAGGTAGTCCCTGTGTTTTTTAGCTTGAATGGCATAACCATGTAACAAAAGGTTCCCCAGGGGGTGATGAATGCATTTTTTTTTCTTGATGGTCAGGGTGCATCTTGATCTGATTGTATCCGATAAACCCATGGATGAATGATTTGAGAGCGTGACTGGCTATTTTTTCCATGATCATGTCAATGTTGGGCAATTGGTAATCATCGTTCGGAGATGCTTTGTTCAAATCCTGATAGTCGATGCACATGCGGACTTTTCCTCTTGATTTCGGCATGGGTATAATGTTGGCTATCCATGTGGGATATTCAATCACCCGGATGAAGCCTACTTTCAATTGTTTGATCACTTATTCTTTAACCATTAGAGACCATTCGGTGCGGACACTATAAGAAAAAAGCCTTTTGTAAGGACATATTTTTATAAGTCCGTTATCAATTTATTATGTCATATTCCGCTACACCGTCAAAGAGCATTCAAGAGCATCTACATCAAATACGGATTCGAATTATTCATGTTCTTCATTAAAAAGACTCCGCGAAGTTTACTTTGGTAAGGTTATGTTCTTAATACCTTAACTTTCCACTTAGAGATTTTGGGATATTTTTACAAAATATTTTCGAAGTGTTGGAGCGGACTTTTTAATCAAATTTGAGAATGAGTAATTTTTTCTAAGTATTGAAGCGGACCTCTATTTTGACGCCCAGGTCGTTCGCCCAAGATCAGCATCTCGTTCGAGTGAGATTGATGTTCGCACGACACGCGTACTTCATTCGAGCGACATCCTTTCTCGTTCGAACGATCATATTTTTCGAGGCGGCGCAATTTTCCTATAAATACTCATTATTTGGTAACGTTTTCAGTAAGAAGTCCCAGCGTTTTACAGAACAGAAAAAACTGCGAGAGCATAATTCTTTAGGCTTCTTCCTTTAGGGTTTTAATCCCTTTTTGATTTTCAATTCACAAAACTCCCATATGCTTTAGTGAATTGTTTTGGTTTTCAAGAGCACAACTTTTGCTTTTGTTCATCTTTCGTGGAGTGCGTCTCTACACCGTATGGCTGCGTGTCATTGAGGATCTTGCTGCGTGAAGATTCTTTGCTGAAGATTGGGCTGCGAGTCCTTGGAGGGTGCTGCGTGTATTCTCTTGCTGAGTTCAAGACTGCGAGTCTTTGTGGGTTGGCTGCGCGTTGATCCATTGCAGATTTCTCTATGTAATTGTAAGTTGCGATTTATGAATTTATAGTGAAATAAAGGTTTTACCCGAAAGGTTTTCTTTTCCTGAAATCTGTGTCTCATCATATTTATTGACATATAGATGCATGTTTAGGGGCTGAATTTATTTGGTTTAAAAGTAGGCTCTAATTAAATAAGGTTTGATTGGAAACTTGCGAATTAATTTAAATCAATTATCACACCGTCACACTTTTCAAATTGGTATCAGTGCGGGTTGCGCTAATTTATCGCGTATTCCTTTTTCCGCAAATTTGTGTGATATTGATTTTTTTGAAAAATCAGTTTTGTGAAAAATCGCATTTTTTCAATGGAACGTTCATTTAATAAGGTGCCTATTTTTTATGGGAATAATTATGCCTATTGTAAAGCTCGCATGAAATCTAGTTTAAAAGCTATTGATGAGCGTGTTTGGTTTCTTTGTGAAAATGGGTGGACTCCTCCCACGGTCATCGTTAATAACATCACCTCTTTAAAACCCGTGTTAGCCTGGACCGAAGATGATTATAAAATGTCTAATTTTAATTCTCGTGGTCTAAGTACTATTTCTGGAGGTGTCACTCCTGATGAGTTTTGCCAAATTATGATGTGCACCACGTCTAAAGAGGCTTGGGATGTTTTGAAATTGACACATGAGGGTACGAATGCGGCTAAAGAATCAAAATTACAAAATTTGGCCACCCAATTTGAGACTATCACCATGTCTGAGTCTGAATGCTTTGATGATTTTTATGCACGTTTGCCGAACATTATTAACACATGTTTTAATTTGGGTGAGGTGATTGATAACACGCATGTCGTTAAAAAGATTTTTGAGATCTCTTCCAAAACGCTTTATTCCTAAAGTCACTGTTTTGAACTCTTAATTTGAAATCACTTAAGTTGGAAGAACTTGTAGGAGATCTTCAAACCTATGAGATTGACATGTTTCCCAAAACCATTAAGGCTAAGGATAATGGCATTGCTTTAAAGACTAGTTGTAAGAAAAAGAAAGAGAACATTTGTGAGTCCGATTCTGAGGAAGAGTTTGATTTTAATGATATGGCCTTGTTTGCGACAAATTTTAAAAAAAAATTCAACATGAACAAAAATAATTCTTCCAATAAAAAGAGATTTTTTGAGAAAAATAAAAAGAAAGGAAAGGCCAAAGAAAGCGGTGAGAGGGAAAAAGAGAATAACTCAGATGAGGAGTGTGAGGAAGATTTTGAGAACGTAACTTGTTTTGAATGTGGGGGTAAGGGGCATAAGTCATTTGAGTGTCCTACGTGGCTTAGAAAGAAAGGGAAGAAAGTAGCCATGCCTACCACAATTAGTGATAATGAGGGTGATGAAGGAGATGAGTTCGATAAAGGTTTAGCACATGGTATGGTTGTCACTTTTTCTAGTCATGTGAGCACACCCACTTTGTCTCACGAGAGTGCACACGAGAGCGATGATAGTGATTTGTGTTCTTCGAGTGAGGGAGAAAGCGAGAGTGAAAGTGGAGATGAAAGTGAGCTCCAAAAAGTGTTTAGAGATTTGTACACCGAGACCTTGAAAACAAAGAGGTATAATAGAGATTTCGATCGTCGGGTTTTAGATTTGGAGAGAGAGAAGGAGGTTTTAAGAAAGGAGATGTGTGATTTTACCAACACATTATCTAGTCTGACGACACGTGTATCCCAACTCGAGAGTGATCTCGAACGTGCCAGGGAGTTCAAAGTCAATTTTGAGAACGCACCTAAGAAGCTTGAAAAGGTGGTTCTTAAGGGTAAAGGTGAGAAGTTAGGAATAAGTCATGACGGTGCTTCTACTTCCCAATTAGCACCCGAGCCGGTTCCCACTTTAGTGTTAGATTCTCGTGAGTCTCACCCTAACCCACCTAGGCGTCCCATTCCTATTAGGAGAGCGCATCCTAGAGTTTTTGAGAGAGGTGTTCCGAGGCCTATTTATGTTTGCTCACATTGCAAAAGGAGAGGACACCTTAGGGAATTTTTCTTTAAGTTGGGTTATGTGTCACGTTTTGCTTCTACACATGTTTCTGGCACGCACTACGTGAGAGAGTTTGCACATTTAGGTGAGCAAGTTAATTTTTAGTCAAAACTACACAAGAATTGATGGAGGTTTTTCATAAGTTGTCACCACCTTTGGAAAACCCCTCCGCACCTAACGATTGAGGTTTGACTTGTTTACTAGTATAGGATGTTTTTCATGATGACATTATTTACCTATTGCTAGTATGTATCATTTTTGTATGTTTTATTTTTTGAAATATTTTGAAAAATACAAAAAGATTTTTTTTTGATAAAATTTTGAGAAAATCTAAAAAGATTTTTGTATTTTGTTTGCACCGTTTATGGATGGACACTTAGGATGACCGAGTCACAACATCATTCCATTTTTCATGTGACTATTTGATAGTGTTTTGAGACAACATATCATGTCATCTCTGTTCTTTATAATGTTTGGAGTCATTAAGATGTAATTAAGTGTTACTTCCTACATGTTTGACTCATGATTTCCTTTATTGAACACATGCATGGATTTGTTTGATTATTGTGATTATCTTATCACATGTTGGTTGGGTGTTTTCACTTCAATCATGTCCTTTAAAACGAACCAAGCGCGATAAAAATTGATAAGAAAGTTGTGCATATAAGAACCGTTTTGTGAGTTTGTGTGCTTTATTTGAAAACGGGGAAGGGCTGCGAAAGGTTCACATTTGACCTTTGCAAATACTAAGCCACCGTTTAAATTGGACCTAAAAAATTGAGGAATTTTATTATCCGGGGTCCAAAGAGGTTTAAAAGAGCCCGAAAAATTTAAAGGCAATAAAAAGAAATTCATACCAATTATGGGCCAATTAGGTTTTTGCTCCAATTCTCCAAAGTTTGAGAATTTAGTTTATACACCTCTAAAAAGAAAACATATATGAGGGAGTTTGGATGGAGAATTAAAATGGGTTTGCACGTCCTTGAAATTCTTGAAAATGCACTACATAGTTTTGGACGTTATTGGTGTGGAAATCATTTTGACTTTGATTTGTTGATTTGTATGAGACGATGTCATCTAAATTCAATAATTTTTACACCTAAGGATACTTTGATGTTCATTCGTTAGGGGTACATGTATGCATCGTGCACATATGATTGATTGAGTTGATTTACCTATCGAATGTGTTCACACCCATTCATTCCGTTTCCATGACTCGGTTGTTTGAGTTTAAATCCATGGTGTTTTTTTTTTGGTATGCTATTTTTCTATGAAAAATTGAAAAATCAAAAATAGGTTGTGGAATCTTTTGAGATACTCCTTTGCATGCGCGTAGTTTGATTCATATTTGCTATGCTTTTGTCATGACACTCCATATTTTTGATTTTTTTTCTTCTTATCTGTCTATTTGGGGACATCATAAAAAGGGGGAGAAATAATTGTCATGTTATGGGGGACTTTTGCATTATGGGGGAGATTTGATTTTCTAATGATTTATTCTTATATCATTTCAAACTCGATGCGTCACAAAGGTTTTTGCTTTATCTCATGTGTGTAGGTACGATGATTGAAGATCATTATGTTGCACACCCTGATGAGAAAAGCTTTGAGATTTGATGAAGATTGAAGAACAGTTTGAGATCTTGCAAATTTATTCATGGGAGGGTAGATTTGTATAGGCAATTTGGTATTTGATAATTCGGATATTTTTATGTATGTACCGGCATAGACATAGGAGGAGATTTGTAAGGACATATTTTTATAAGTCCGTTATCAATTTATTATGTCATATTCTGCTACACCGTCAAAGAGCATTCAAGAGCATCTACATCAAAGACGGATCCGAATTAATCACGTTCTTCATCAAAAAGACTCCTCGAAGTTTACTTTGGTAAGGCTATGTTCTTAATACCTTAACTTTCCACTTAGAGCTTTTGGGATATTTTTACAAAATATTTTCTAAGTGTTGGAGCGGACTTTTTCATCAAATTTGAGAATGAGTAATTTTTTCGAAGTATTGAAGCGGACCTCGATTTTGATGCCCAGGTCATTCGCGCGAGATCAACATCTCGTTCGAGCGAGATTGGTTATCACGCGATGTCGTTTGAACGACACGCGTACTTCGTTCGAGCGACATCCTTTCTCGTTCGAACGAGCACATTTTTTGAGGAGACACAATTTTTCTATAAATACTCATTATTTGGTAACGTTTTCATTAAGAAGTCCCAGCGTTTACAGAACAGAAAAAACTGCGAGAGCATAATTCTTTAGGCTTCTTCCTTTAGGGTTTTAATCCCTTTTTGATTTTCAATTCCCAAAACTCCCATATGCTTTAGTGAATTGTTTTGGTTTTCAATAACACAACTTTTTCTTTTGTTCATCTTCTGTGGAGTGCGTCTCTACACCGTATGGCTGCGTGTCATTGAGGATCTTGCTGCGTGAAGATTCTTTGTTGAAGATTGGGCTGCGAGTCCTTGGAGGGTACTGCGTGTATTCTCTTGCTGAGTTCAAGACTGCGAGTCTTTGTAGGTTGGCTGCGCGTTGATCCATTGCAGATTTCTCTATGTAATTGTAAGTTGCGATTTATGAATTCATAGTGAAATAAAGGTTTTACCCGAAAGTTTTTTTTTCCTAAAGTCTATGTCTCAGCATATTTATTGACATATAGATGCATGTTTAGGGGATGAATTTATTTGGTTTAAAAGTAGACTCTAATAAAATAAGGTTTGATTGGAATCTCGCGAATTAATTTAAATCAATTATCACACCGTCACACTTTTCACCTTTTATGACTTTTTTTCAGTGTCATAAAACGAACCCAGATGAAGTTTACTTTCAATTGTTTGATCACTTATTCTTTAACCTTGAGATACCATTCGGTGTAGACACTACAAGAAAAAAAACCTTTTATGACATTTTTTAAGTGTCATAAAACGCATTTTATGATTCTTTATTTTTCAATAAAAAGAATCATAAGTTTGGGTGTCATAATTGATACCCATAAAAAGTGTCATATTAGGTAACGGTTATATACGAGTTTTTTTTCAAAACTGTCATATCTGCTACAAAAAAGGGGTCATAATATACTCTATAAGATGTCATATTTGATTTAAAAAGCGTCATGATAAATAGTTTTCAAAATTTTAAAATGGTCATACAAAAAATTTCATCACGTGAGTGTTTAATATAAACGGTCATAAATTAAACATATAATAAAAAATAATAACCAATATTAATGTCATAGTTGACAAATAAATCTAAACACAAATCAAAATTTACAATAACATAAAAACAGTCTTGAAATTATTTGTATTTGAAGTCATGTACACCTAAAATTCACCAAGCCAAGTCATTTGTCCATATAAAAAAATAGTGGGACACAAATAGATATACCCACCATCTACATTAATTATCCAGAAAAAAATAATGACCTACTACATATATCCTAGCTAGATATACCCACTAAGTCATCATTCAAATAAATGTCTCCAAAAAAATGTACATCCAAAAATTACGAATAAAGGCATCGGTCCTCCTTTGGCTTTCACAAAATTGTGCGACAAAGTGCTCTAAATCATATAATATAAGGCTGAATAAATTCAATGAACTCATGTTGAAGTTCGTTGATCTTATGAGTTTGATATGACGACTTTCTAGCCAACTCCTTCATCTAAACAAGACAAATAAAATTACATTTAGCTTTTATCACATATAAATAAAAAAGAATGTAAAAAAGTATTAAAAACATGTGACCTTAATTTTTATAGACTTCGACGATTTTTCCAAGAGCTCTCGCATGAACTTTAATACAAAAAATCCACACACAATTTCTCCTCGTTGTTTAGTGCCCCGAAAATAAAGGAGTTAGTGTATTACTCATGTCAAATGTGGATACTTAAATATTAAATTTAATTTAACCTAAAAATACCTTAACATTCTCCCAGTTCAATAGTGATCTTTTTCCTTCGATGTCAAAAATAATCTAATTCCAATTAAAAAAAAACCATAATGACATTTATATTATAATTATGTAAAATGAAATCAATAATTTTATTATAAGAATTTATTAAGGACACTACTTACGTGTTTATACAGAGCTTAAGGTCCAAGCTCGGTTCCCCATGTAAAGAATCAACCTAAAACACATTGTTCAAAATAAAGTTGATCACAAGCAAAACCCAATGATACCTATATTATGAAGAATTTTTGGAGATTAGGAATATTATATATGCACATATTTATTATGCTAAAAAACTTTTACATATCTACCAAACTTACCCGATATTGATTGTAATAACAAATATTTGTTTGTCTGATGCCTTCTGTAGAGTTTCTGTTATAAATTGATCCCCAATGTATTCAGAAAATTCATCCCAAATGGAGAGTGGATTTACTAATCTAATAACTTCAAAACTCCTTCCAAATGTGTCATATAGGCATCTATACATAAACCAAATGCACGTGAGTTAGAAGGGCATTCATGTATGCAAAAATGCAAACTCCATCTAACCTCATGTATGTATTCATGAATTTGATAAAACATGGTGAAACTTAAATCTAACCTCATGTATGCGATAACGCAAACTCCATCATCAAAAAGAGACACCAAAATCTTCATCGCATCCATCGTCATGATGTTATCAAGCATATTAGCAAATGCAATAATTGCGCCGTCTTTGCCACCGAAATATTTCTTTTTTTCCTTACTTTTTACCTGATAAATTATGTCAAAATATAAAAGGTCAAATTAAAATTATACTCACATTACTTTTTCCCCTTTATTCATGTCAAAGCACTTGCCTAACAAGGTTCATAAAAATGTGAAAAAATAGGGGGGAGAGTAATAAGTGTGAAAAGTAACAAAAAAAGCACAAAAAAGAAACAAGCCTTTCGAGATGCACGCTAAAAGTTTAATAGTTGTATGATTTGGGACCACTTAGTATAAGACAATTTAAGTAGACAAGCTTAAAGCATATAAATCCCCTAACTTTTTTATTTCTTTTAATTAATAATTTTTATTTTATACCGTCGACTGGGTTGCCGCTGCCACAGTCGCCAACGTCAGGTACGCCATCAGCTGGTTACAAGAAAAAATGGCCCAAGCCAAGGGCTTGCTGAACAACACACTTCCAATAACCATGCGCACAATACACCTCAACCCTTGCACCAGTGAGTAGGTTGCAATTAACCCATTGGCTACCACAAAAAACACAAGGCCTTTTATATCTGTGAATTTGGCTTTCTTTTTAATGCCAAAGATTTTTTTAGCCTGGGTATCAGACCCTACAAAAACCTCAACAAGAATAGCCAAACCACAAATAAAACACCTCAAAATTAACTCAACAAGCCTAACCCTCCTATTAACCTCCTTTAAATTGGTCCTGTGGTACACTGCTACATTTTTTTGGCTCACTCCAACACCCAAATAACTCTTATCTGCCAATGCTAAACAAACACACTCACCCCCATCTCCACCCTCACCCCCACCCTCTACCAACTAAAGAAACAAAACTATTTCCCCCTCATGACAACTTCAATATAATTTTCAGTCTCTTTACTTTTATTGTGATATAATTTAGTTTGATTCCTCTTAGTATATATTTCTTTGACACAGTGTTTTGAAAATCTCGGGTCAGGGCGCTCTGCCCCTCGCCTCGCTAAGGCTTAGGCGGTAAACACCTCACCAAGGTCCAAATATATAAATTTGGCTGCTGTTTTAGTGTATGCATTGTTATAATAACAGCATTGATTATGTCGAGTCAGTCAGTGTAGAGACTAACAAGTACACTTGGCATACACAAAACTTCATATAATTGGGAAATACTGATTTCCATTAGTAACTTTCATAATTTAATAGTACTCCATATGAGAAACCACTTCACACTTAATTACCTCTTTAGGAAAGAACCAAATCTATCTATTTAAATTTGATTCAGTAAATTGAAAACCAAACTTATAACAATATTTGGAAATAGCTTCTTTCGCTTGATTTGCTTTAACACCACTAACAAACAAATTTTATTCATCCTTTATTAGATATAATCCTTATGTTATATATTAGAGAATTAATCATTAAGACTTGGAAATGGTAGAAGCTTTAGAGTTGGGTCTTAAAATTTTGACCTGATTGCCTTCATTGGATTTATGTGGAATAAGGGACACTGAAATGGCTCTACCCCCATTACCAATCTTCTTAGCATTAGATTATTTCCCTCTGTTACTGGTATTAATCCCATTTACCCCTTATATGCATCTTGAGATATACCGTCACCATTATCTGGGGAATATGCAATGATCTCTTTTCTTCCACTCTTATGCCCTACTTCTTCTATGCTTTGAACTGTGCAATCTGCTGCTATCAACTGTCTACTGTCATTTTTTTGAATGCAAATGTTATTAGTGTTTACTACTACAAGGATAAATAGCAATGATGTGACCACAAATGTGTATCTAGTGTGCGTGCTGATATAGGCTCAAGTGCAAGCCTGTCACGTTAGTAATAAACCCAGTAAGTGAGGATCGTCTCCACAGGGAACTAGGACTATGAATCGTAACAACACAGAATAGATGACTAACCCAAAAATGGAATCACGAAAAGAAACGGAAAAGATGATTAAGTTTAATGGAAAAGCTACCTAACTAAATGAGAATTAAAAATGACTACGAACTAAACTAAGTGCAAAGAAACAAATCTACTGATTGAATGAAATATGAATAAGGAAAGATAGGTCGGGTTACAATCCCCCAAACCCTAGTATATTTACCGCATAGAATGCTAGATTTTGAATTAGAAATTTAATTGAACCCAGACTTTATTGATCCTAAGCATTACATATATGAGGAAACGAAGCTCGCATCATACACAATCAAAGGTAGAAACAAAGCGGTGTCGAGTAGCTACATGTGCGTTGCATCCTTAAACACCCCGGTTACCTAGGGCAAATGAGGTTAAAAGGTCTACAATGGTTGTGAATACTACATGTCACAATTCATTTAAAATTCAATTCAAATATATTTCCTACATGGGTAAAATACAACTGGTTGGGTTCCCCCAACCCTTAAAAGCTTAGCTGGACATGACTAAATTAAAGAAAAACACAATTTTGAAAGTGAAAAAATTCATGACTAATTTGGAAATTTGAGAAGGAATTTTGTGAATTGAGAATTGAAAACTAGAAATTAACAATTAACCTAACTAACTAAGAAAGCAATTAAAGTCATAATTTAAATGTTACTTCCAATGAAGGAAATCTGGAAATTAAACCTTGAATCTTCAATTAATGTAGTCAATCTTCAAACTAGGGTTTCAATGAGTAAAAACTCCTCTAAAACTAAATAAAAATCGAACCTCTAATGTCTGACACTAATTTTATTTAAATAAATCACGAAATTACAAGAGTTGGTGCCAAGTAAAACTCTAAATTTGAAAAGAAAATTCAGGAATAATCTCATCCAAGCCAGTCCGACGGGAATACATCGGTTCGGTCTGGCAGCAACTGGATCGGTTCATTTTTTTCTCTAAACGGATCGGTCCGGCCCTCATTTTCATAAAGAATTCCTAAAGGCATCAGACCAGTTCATTTTCTTCAGTATTTGGATCAGTTCGGGGCCTAATTTGATACAAAGCTTGTATCACCTCCGAGTCGGTTTGATTTTGGACATGGCCAGTCCTGTCCGGTCCTAGAAATCTTCCCTTCTTCGTTTATCTTGATTTTCCTCTCATCTTTGAATCTTCGAAACCTCTTATCTGATGCTCGGATTGGGATGTCGTTTCTTCCTACACCCTTCTAGACACGAGGTCTTCATTTTTCATGTCGGTCCCTCATCCTAACTCTCGATGTGAAATGACTATTTAGCCCTCTGACTTTCCTTCCTTTGTTGATTTCTCAGATTTGGATTCCTATTCTCTTCACTTAGCATTAAATACCTGTAAAAAGCATGAAAAATATACAAAACTCGAGGCACTATATGGGAATGGTTAGTAGCAGATAAATGAGATAAAACAATACGAATTACATCGTTAGAGTGCTAAAAGCTAATAAATTAAGGGGATGATTTTGAAAGAATTTATGCCTAATCAAATCCCCCTAACTTAGAACTTTGCGCGTCCTGAGCAATGTAAATGAACTTCGCAAAGGCTCAACTCTAGAAATTTATTTTATTAATATAGAATACCACTTTCCCGGGCAAGAGATTTCATTTAGCGTATGCAACAAGCCTTGAAACCCCTAGGTTAGTAGGACAAGTTGTGTCTCGTGAGGGTTTGCAGTGAATATACCCACAAAATTCGGCTTTGACTCAAAGAAAGTTCAAAATACCTAAAAATTATACAATTTAAACTTTTCGAAAAATAGTCACCATAAATTTGTATTCATAAGTCTCTTTTGTTGTGTGTGTGCAAAGCCAGAAATTAACCTCAAATATCTACCGATTGATCATCACGTTTTTCAAAAATTCATTTTGATTCAAATAATCACAGAATGATCTCACAAACGAACCACTTGGAATGTGGCTATTTTCTCTCGGTATGCGTGATTTAAGGAGTAAATGCATTGGAACACGATTTCATGCACACAAAATTGAAAGACGGAATATATTTGGGTGGAAGGATCTCATCATCGAATTACGATTACTAGGAAAATGGTAACATTGCCTCTAGTACACACCGACTAATCTCTTCTATTATATTTTCGTGTATTAACCCTCCACGTAGTAATCAATTTTGCAATCCGGACTCGATTAGGACTTTTTTCGGGTTTTAAGGTGCATTGGGTAAAATTAAGATCGATTGAAATGTTCAGAATTGGGAAAGGATCATATGAAGTCCGTTAGTGCTTTTTTCCGGATTATGCTCATTTTCTCTTTTTCTATTTTCTTCTTGTTGTTTTTGCTTAACATTTTTTCTTTTCTTTTCTTGCTCATTTTTATTGCATTATTTGGGTTTAAATTCTGAATTTTCCATTTTCCTCAATTCCAGGCTATATGGGTTTTTCGGGTTACCAAACGAAAGGATAAAACTTCATTCGGCTCAAATTGGGTTGCAAAGGGAAAAACAATTCACAGCTGTTTATGGCTAATATTTTTGGGTAACAAACGAGGGCCTAACTTCATTTATCCAAATTATCAATTATATTACCATATGCGTCTCGAGATTAATGTAGTTTAGAGATATTTTAGCGCGCTTTTTGAGGCAACATCACTCACTATTCCCTAATAGATCAAGACAAGGATATTGAGATCTTCAATGGCTTTTTAAACGCTAAATTAAGCTTTGAGTTAATAATTAACTCAGATTGATTTTAAAAACTCAAAAAAGTGAAAGGCTCGAAATCTCACCGGGTTGATTAATCTCCACACTTATTCGTTAAGTCGTCACTTTTCTTTCAATTTCCATCTTTGGTCAATTTTGGTTTTGTGCATTTGGGTTTTTACAAATTTTAGACTTTAAATAAAATCAAGGTGATATTTTTGAAAAATTTAAATTCCAATTATTATTTATTTTGAAGAAAAATATTTTTGGCGTTTTCGTTTTTTTTTTTTGGAAATTTATGAAAATTTTCTATTTTTTTTGGGTTTGGGGGCATTTTGAACTTTGTGAAATGTGAAAGCGCAAGCGTACCCCATAACTTAGATTTTTGCAAAGTCCTGATGCAAAAAAGGACTAAAAACTAAATTAAGGAGAAAAACTACACAAATGGAACAAAGTACAAAATGCAAATATAAACACAAGCATAAGACACACATAATAGGTAATTCAATTTCCATTATATTGAGAGCATACAAAATATGTGGAAATAGGAAAATAGAAACAGTACATGATCAGCCTAAATAAAACAACCTATTGAGGGGGAGGGTGAGCAGGTCCGGGGGCATTTAGGTTGTACGGGTCATAGAAAAAATACGGGGGAGGTGCACCGAAGGACATGTGATACATCTGGGCTTGAAGACGGTGCATCATGCTGATATGCTCGATGGTCCTCTTCCCGGTCAGCATTGTATTTGGTTATGAACCCGTTTAATCTTTCTTCACGCGCTGTGATGCGCATATTAAAGTTGGCTCCTGGAGGCTCAAAATCTGAATCATCGTCCTCATTATATTCCGCCTCATCGCCCTCGACCATGATAACGTCGTCGTCCCTAGCTGCTTCTCCCTTAGCATCATCATCGTTCGAATCCTCCGTCTCGATATTATCATCATCATCATCCATTGCCTGTGCCTGCCGTGCGCAAATAATCTCCCGTTGTCTCTCGCTTTTAGTACGGGTGCCTTGCCCAAAAGGATTAATAAGGCGAAGGGACCATGTGGAAGGAACAATGAGTATGTCGACTAGAATAGACGTGATTAGCCGGGCATACGGGAGAGGGATGGCACCCTTTTTGTCCAAGGCCGCATAGAATATGTCTTTGTAAATGAAATGGTCCAGATTGATCGTGGTGTTGCAGTAAAAAAGGTGATACACAAGAGTTGCTTATCGGGGTCGCATTGCGGAATCATTCGAGGTTTGTAGAATATTGGCGCAGATGATTTGAAATGGGATACGCGCCTTGTCACTCATCCTCCCTACCTGAAATGTTTTGGTAGTCCAAACCTCACCGGGTGCTATGTGGGCAATGCAAACGGCTTTGTCGACATGGGTGAGAACGTTGGGGTATGTGAAGTCAGCGGAAATCTATTTTTGATGGTTTCTGGGAAAGAATTTATAGGGAGAAAGGGATGCGTTGTCCGTCCACACGCACCTCGAAAACAAAATCACCGATGCGGACAAGGGTTCCATAAAAAGATCTCACCTCGGCTGCCCAAATCGCATCGTGTGGCTCGTTAAGGTATCGACACCAACCACTCAGAAGGAAGAGGTTGGTGACAGAATTTGGCAGCTCGTTCCAGCGCACTTGGTTCTCCATATGCAGTTTACAAGTTTGTCCAAAAAATGCTCACACCATCATTGTTCTTGATCGGAGCAGTATGAGTTATTGTCATCGATGAACGTGACGGAGTTGTACTTTTGGGGGCGAGCTTGGTTGTACATGGGTAGCAACAGTGGTGGTCAGTTAATGTAGCCAATCTACAAACTAGGGTTTCAATATGTAAAAGCTCCTCTAAAACTAAATAAAAATCGAACCTATAATGTCTGACACTAATTTGATTTAAATACATCACGAAATTACAAGAGTTGGAGCCATGTAAAACTCTAAATTCGAAAAGAAAATTCAGGAATAATCTCTACCGAACCGGTCCGACAGGAATACATCAGTTCGTTCTGGCAGCAACCGGATTGGTTCATTTTTTTCTCTAAACGGATCGATCCGGCCCTCATTTTCATACAGAATTCCCAAAGGCATCAGACCGATTTGTTTCTTCATTATTCAGATTGGTCCAGGGCCTAATTTGATAAAGATCTTGGATCACCTCCGGATCGGTTCGATTTTGGATATGGTTGGTCCGGTCCAGTACTGGAAATCTTCCTTTCTTCTTTTCTCTTGATTTTCATCTCGTCTTTGAATCTTTGAAACTTCTGATCCGATGCTCGGATTGGGATACCGTTTCTTCCTACACGCTTGTAGACACAAGGTCTTCATTTTTCATGTTGGTCCATGGTCCGATCTCTCGATCTGAAATGACTATTTTGCCCTCTGACTTTCCTTCTTTTGTTGATTTCTCAGATTTGGATTTATCTTCTCTTCACTTAGCATTAAATACCTGTAAAGTCATGAAAAATACACAAAACTCGAGGCACTATATGGTAATGGTAAGTAGCATATAAATGAGATAAATCAATACGAATTACATCGTTCGAGGTGCTAAAAGCTACTAAATTAAGGGGATAAATTCGAAAGAATTTATGCCTAATCAAGCAATCAAAAGCATCGTATCATCTTAAAATTATTCCAAAAAAATAAAATAGTTAAATTACCATGTGACCCAAAAATAGAATGAAACAATCATGTGACCTTATTAATACGTTTTAGATCAAAAAGAAAAACAAGATTATCAATTTGCGACAAAAGAATATGAAATTTGGTAAAGATGTCTCCTCACCATGAAGATTATGTGCAGAAAATTTCATAAAAAAATTAACTTTAGGGTGAGATGAAGATAATAATCATAAGTTCACACAGCCACACACATACAGACAAATTACCTATCTCTTTTCTTATTCTGTTGTAGCAATCATGATTTTAATTTAGTTAATTTGAGTTTTTTAACCGGGGGGTAATGCCACCTAAATATTTTCCCGGCAAGTCAAGTAGTTCATATCCAAATTCCTCACAAGTTCACCCTCAAATGGGCAGATTCAATCCTCATTTTGAATCCCCTCATAAAAATTCCAACAATAGTCACCTGAAAATACCCAATGAACCATTTTCATCACCTCTATCTTATTTAAAGAACCCCCTAACCACCCATATTCCTTACAAAATCAAATTCATTCTCCTCAACTAAAGTGTCAATTTTTCACTCACAATTATACAAACTTAGCTCCAAATTTTAACCAAAATATTAGCACTCCTAATTGGAAATTTGGTCTACATAGTCGAACGCAAAATACAAATCAGTTTAGCCAAATGCAAAGGTCAAGTTATACACATTATGGCCAGAGTTTGTATAACTTTTGTATAATCCTAACATTGTAATAATTTTCTAATATAGTGGATTCTTTATTTACTCCCAATAGTTCTCGTGATCAGATTTCGGGAAGGCACACCTGTAGGAAGAGTCTAACTCACTCAGGTCCTTTTGATCGGTGACCTACTCCTATAAGTGGCTTATAAGATCTAAAGACCCCAACTCAAGTCTTCAAGGAATTTGAACGTTCCAATATTTTTGCACTCATACTAGGGCTATAAATGGATATTCGAAAATCTGCATCCGTCCAATATCCGAATCCGAATTTGCAAATATTTATCCAAAAAATGGAAACGGATACAAATATGGATACTTTATAAAAATATCCAAGAAAACGGATACAAATACGAATAGTAATAGTATCCGACACGAATACTCCGTATCCGATGTGGAGTATCCATTTTACCGGATATCCGTATCCGTCAAACAAATGTTTAAAATATTTCCAATAATATTAGTATTAGTATTAATAATAAAATATTATTAAAAAAATCTTAATCGTTTATTCCCTAAAACAAAAGAAACACATACTCCACTCAAAGAAAAAACACCCTAAGGTTATTATTTTATTGGGTATATTATAAAATGCCATGTATTATTATTTTATTAGGTATATTATCATGGAGTTAAATTGAAGTTACAATACATCCTATCACACACAACATACACCCACTAAAGAACATATACTCCACTCAAAACAAAAAAAACCTAATTTCATTTCAGTTCTCTTTCGTACAAAACAAGAGAAAAGAAACCCTCATTTCGCCACCTCCCCCTCCGCCGCATCAACCCGCCGTTGCGCCACTACATCTCATAAACCCCTCCGCTGCCCATCAACTCCGCCGCTGCGCATCAACTCCTCCTGCAACAGAAAGTTAGCAACAACAGGTACATACAAAATAAAAATAAAAATATATAACTTTATTTATATATTGTTCATGTGGTTGTTCATTAGTTTGAGAGACACAAAAAAGTAAAGAGATGGTTTTCATTGTGATGAGAACTGAAGTTAACAAGAGTTATATCATATACAAAATAAAAATGTATACTTATTAAAATAAAAATATCAGTATGTTTTGAAGACTAAAAGGTCCACGAGGTTATCATTCTCAATAAATTTGATTTAATTTAAAAGGTGCATATTTATTTCTACTGTTTTGGAATGCTACTACTAATTTTTTTTAGATGTCTTTAAGCTTATATGGTTGTAAAGTATGGATGGATTTAAGCCATATTATCATTATGGAATGCTAATATTATTGTGGAAGCCATAATTGTTAATGTTAGGAGATAGTAATTTTGTTATATATTTATTTGGATTGGATTAGATTTCATTTGATTTGATATTTTAATAGTTATTTTTTTCGATGTCTAGACAATGTAAATGGATACGGATATTATCCGAATCTGAGGTATCCGAGTGGATGCGGATATAAATAGTTATTTTAACTATCTGGTCGGATATAGATACGGATAGTGCATCTAGATAGTGGATACGGATATGGAAAACATGGTATCTGATCCGTATCAGTCTGTTTACCACCCCAAACTCATACCATTAAAAAATGTAGGTTTGGATCTGCCCCTTGGTGTTGAAGAGCTTATAAAAAGTGTTAGATTCTTTTTAGCCAAGGCACGATATTGCATCGAAGAAACCACTGTCACGAAGACATTATCATGAAAAGGCAGCAGTAATCATAATTAATATCTAATTACAAAATAATAAAATTGTTTAAAAGTACTGAAATAAGCATGTGTATATGAGGGGGAGAGAGGGAGAGAGAGAGAGAGAGAGAGATTAGAACCTACACATTAAAATAACAGGTGAATAATGAGATTACAAACCTTAGTTTTAGTTTCATAATGAACATGAAGTTGTTGGAGACGTAAAGATAGTTCACCGGTAAGATAATAATCCAAACACCAAGGCAAGCAGTGACACCTAGGCTGAAGTACTTTCTCAAACTTACCAAACTATTCCTTAACTGCCACAGTAGACCGATCTACTTTCACATAGCTAAGTGCTTGCCCCATTCTTTAAATCTACAAACATAATAAAATTCAATTACAAAAACACAAGATAGTTTTAAATGATACAAATGTAAAGAAATATCATAACATTTTTCCTATATATTATTGCACTATACTCCCATTTTCTTCTTCTACTTCATTTGGCCTAGGTTTCTTTTCTATCACTACATGTGATTACGAATCTTACATATAACATTATTTCCATGGAATTTAATCCAGACTCTAAATTCTAAATAGTAGAATAAGGATTGCGAAGGGCCATCGAGTTGTGTTAAAAAAATAAATACAAACATAAAAATCATGATTCCATATACTCCCTCTGTCCCAAATAAGAGTTTGACAAAGGGAGTATCTCTCTACTAATATGTAATTTGTTAAATTGGTAGAAATGCCAGAAAACTACTTAAATTCACGTTATTTTCATTATTCCAAGAATAACATTTCTATGTGTTTTGTTTTTAAGTCGTGTTCATTAATTCAAACCAATAGATGATACCATTTTCGAGTGCTTTCAATGATCTCCTGAATCTCCAGATATGGGGAGAAAAAGAAAAAAGTAAAATTTGATACATTTTTTAAAACCACTCAAAATTGTTCTATTATATTTCAATGAGGAATAGTTTAGAAATAATAAATAGTTAAACACAAAATAAACAAGAAGAAAAACATAAACTAGTAAGATGAAATAGGTAATAAGATTTCATTTTATATACCCCTATAAAGAATTAAAAGTTCTTCCTCAAAATGCAATGAATTTGTCACACAGTTTCATCGTGAATATATCAACTAAATCAACACCAAATGCCTCCTCCATAACTAGACAGAGGCATTCAACGTCTATCACTTGCTCTGATGAAAATTTCACCAGTTTTGAAGTTATAAAAAATAAGAAACAATCTGTACAATTCCTAAATGGCCAAAGATTAGATATAGATGGATGGATTAAGATTAGTACAGATAATCACAAGCACGATGGATTTATTCTATGAGTTTTCATTTTAGAGGCACACAACATATTTGCTATTGAGCATCATCTAGTTGTATTTTTCAAGATAAAAATCATCACATTTTATTGATTCCTCATACGAGATGATACAAGTATAACTAATATCCATTTTTCCATAATTCTTAATCACCCATGTCAAAGGTGGTGTCATTGGAAATTTTTCAATGCACAGATGCATCCTCCCAACACTTCTTATCTCATACAAAAGTTCTTATTCAAATACTCATGTGTCACCACCAATCAATGTTCCTATCTTACAATATCAATTAGACTAATTAATTTGTCTCAACAACAGGGTGAATTGAGTCTTCAATTCACAAGCTAGTGCAAAGCACCACTACATGCATAAAAAATGCAATATTAAGGGAAATCCACATCGTAGACCACAAATTTAATTTTATAAAGTAAACCTTAACTTCATAATCAAATGAACCATTATCTGCATCATATAATTGTACCAACTTCACTACCTTGTAGTCATTCACCAACTCTTCATATGTTTTCATTTAACTCAACACCCACATTTAATTTTTGACTTATGTCACTCTCAATATTTGAAATTTAGTATTAAGTCTAATTGGCATTAAGAAAGTATAACGATGTAAGTGGTTGTAACTTATATGTGGTGATGAGTAGTTTATTAACTTCCTAAAAATCCAAAAATATGTATTAATTTACATGCATGTTACAAACACACACAGACACACACACATATACTTGCAAGCTCTAGTGTACACATTATATTAAATTTGAGTGGTGTTAAAGTAATCATATCAAAATAATAAATTCTCCAAATATAGTCTGTATAATTACATTTCGTAACATTAAAAATCGATGTTCATTCCCCGCTAACTAAAATTGGGTCAGTCCTCATTTAGATTGAATGTTTTAGTACCGTTCTGTAATAAGATAATCCCTTGTATTTTTACTTAGGACAAAAAGAACGAAAATAAGAGAGAATATTTATAAATGTTGCAATTTTAAAGGATTAGACCCTCCAATCTCCAATTGACTTTTCTTTTCCCATCAGAAGGTCAAATACCATGAATGATAAATTTTAATGATATTTGTATTTGTCATAGAGGGAGAAAATTGTAGTGGGAAACATGACATTGTTGTACAGACCAAAAGTCTTGGCACGTATATCGTGTTTGAGCTTTCGTCCCTAAAAATGATGAGAATGCTTTCTATAACAATGGCATGTTACCCACTAAAAACTTTATTCCATTTTGTGAAACAAATCCAAACTATCATCAAGCTTTAGAATTCATGGTCATTGGCCTTGTGATGGGAAATGAAAATCAATACAAATTCATTTGCAGGCATTCTCCCTTATTTTAATTTTTGTCTTTTTTCTTGAAGCGAGTGAAAATCCAAGGGATTGTCATTTTGTGGGACAGTCACAAAACATTACATTTAAATAAAGATTGAACCCGTATTTGTTAAAATGATATTGAACATTAAATTTATGCACTACAAATGGTACAAACACTGAGTATGCATGGAAAGTTTATTAACTTGATATGATTACTTCTCAATATCACTCATCCCCAACCCCTTTTAAATAAACTGTGTACCCTCGAGTTATTGGGTGTTTGTATGTCTGTAACATGCACGCAAATTAAAACATACTTTTAGAATTTTTGGAGTTTAAAAAATCATTTATCAACACTTAATATTTACAGTCACTTCCATTGCTATACTTATACTGGGTACGAATATCCCCCAATGACGCTTACTACCAAGTTTCAAATATTCAAAGTGTCATAAGTCAACAAATAAATGTTGATGTTGAGTTAAACCACAAACTCAATCGCACTGCGCATGTACTCCATGTGGAGATCCATCTATGTACTAATATTTGACCAAATTAATCAAACGAGTGTAATTGAAATTCGAGAATCACTCCCAAAAAAATTATAAAAGATTATTTGAAACTATATTATTATATTCATTTGAATAAGTACAAATTCAAGATTTTTGTGATTGATTTAACCAAGAAACTACAATATGCTTCCCCCACCCCACCCCAAAAAAAAGAGAATTTCAATTGTATTTAAATAGCAATAATATTTCCAGCCAAAATTTCATTAACTGGACAATTTCCAATTTGAATCACCACAAATTATAAAGGAAATCTCCAATCTTTATCCATGAATTAACTTGATGGAGTAAATTTAAAATTCTAAAACACTTCCACCAGAACCCATAAATCAAATTAACACAGTATAGTTTTTTAGACAACATGAAGTCAACACATAGTAAGATGATTAGGGTTGACTATTTTAGAAACAGGGTCAGACCTTACGAAGGTTTAGAGAGAAGCATACCTGAGTGGAGTGAGAATTAGTGAGAGAATCTATTGGGTGCTAGATCAGGCCATCGAGTTGTAGCCAGTGCGAGTTTCCACATGGTTTGAATATTTGTTCTTTTGGGAATGAGAGGAGTGAGGGTGGGGGGGGGGGGGGAGGGTTTTCGTTCGGGGCAAGTCCATGAAAATATTCGATTAGGGATGAAGGCCCACGTAAAAAGGGGGACAAAAAGATTTCTAGTTAAAAAATGTCCAAACAGGTATCATATAATGACGTTGTTTTATAAATCTATCAAAATAGTATTTATACTACACTTTTCATGATATTTTCCTAATAAATTTCATAAGTTCACTTTTTTAAAGCGTCTTAAAAATTATTTTTTCTTGTAATGGGAGCTTTCTCAGTTTCTATTTGACTGGTTTGCATTCTGGGAGAGTTGGAATCACGTGTTGATCTATTTCGTGATCAATGTCGACATGTTGTCGTAGGACCATGCGAAGATGTCCACAAATTCCTTCAACAGTTCTTCGAGTTGCACACACTCATGCTCATCAGGGGTGGACCCTAACCTAATCTCGCGCAGTTGGCTATTAGAATCGAGATTCATAATAATAGTTTCATACTCATTAATTTGAACGCGATTATGGTTTTTGTTATTAACCTTGTTAAGACCAGTCAAGAATTGTTCATTTGCAAAATCATCTTCATCAAGAATTTGATTGGATACAAGACAATTAATGTAAGGCATAACAAGATACTCAAAATGAATGTTTATTTCACTTTTGGGGAAAATAGCATTGAAAATATCGTCGAAGCAGGCCTCAATTACATTTTATCATAAAAAGGAGGAATAAAAATAAATGAAGAGATATGATAAACAACTGGGTTGGGTTGCATTTTAGCAAGTGGAACTGGTATAGCATTCCAATTAAGGAGGGATTCATCAGTGACCTTGATAAATGTGGACGGGTTTGACAAAGTAGTGTCTAAGTGGATCATGTAGAGTTCCATCCCCAGTATCTACAAGATGAATATTAGACTGACTTTTTCTTGACTTGGTTCTTCGTCTAAGCTATTAAACTCGTCCCCCCTTCCAGTGGCAGCAATGTCATCTTGCCATGAGAAGTCAATGCATTCCACGACTTTAATGTCTTCTTTATATAAATCCTCCCACTCAACGGGGAGCTACAGAAGTGAAGGGACCAATCGACCTTTTAGATTTAAGGCATTGAGTATCTCAAATATACTGCAAATATCATTAGTCTATCGAAATAAGTCTACCATAATATGTACTGCATTGTCCAAACTGACTTCATCAATGGGTACCACTAAATTATCTAATTCCCGATCTCATTTTCGGGATTCCATGAATAGGATGTTGAACTTCTGGCAGTCAATGGTCATTTCAGAGGGATGTTTTAGCCCAAAATCTAGAAGCTGATTTAGTACTACTAGTACTTCCATATTTTTTCCTCCAGACCAGGTACGAATGGCAATGCGCGCTCTTGTGAGAAGCGACAGAGCTTGGTCGGAAAAATAGGTAGGGTGCAGGGGAAAGTATGGGGTTTGGGCAAAAATATAGGTGTGATCGATGACTTATTGGGAACAATCTGGGTAGATGGATCAAATTCCATGTCATTCTCTAGGAATATGGCCTTTAAATGGGTTGAAAGTGGATTGTGAGTGGTGTTGGGTTTAGCATTGGTTGGTGGGGCGACGATACCCCGGTCAATTAAACCTTGGATTAAATTCTGGAGATGGAAGCACTGATTAATGATATGACCGATAGTTTGGTGAAAATATCAATGGGCATCGGGTTTGAAATTTTTGGGAAGTGGGTTTGGTAGTGGACGAGGGTGTAAAGGTTTGATGATATTTTGGCTCAACGAATATTGGTGGAATTTAGATAGGGAGCATGAAACTTGGTGTACTCTTTTCTGACTGGACTAGGATGACTTTATGGTGCCCAAGAGGTAGCGGGCTGAGATATGTTGTTAGAGGTCGAGACCGCAGTAGGCCTTCCATATTTTTTTGGAGTGAACTGTCCAGAAACTTTCTTTGGCTCAGTTTCTATCTTGGCAACACTTTCTTCAATATCCACACCGACTTCCCAGAGGGCTCAAAAGTGTGGGTAATACTGTCCTCCCATCATCGCTCAGACATGGGGTAAGAAGTTTTTCTTCACATTGCTCACTTTATCCTCTTCGTAAGGTCGGTTGGTCGTAGTTATAGATTTCTCGCTCCATCTTGATAGGAAGCTACTAATGGATTCTACAACATTCTGCTTGAGAAGTTTTAAATCACGATGTGTAACCTCTAACTCCTCATTGTATTTGTACTGCAACATGAATTCTCGGGCTACATCCTCCCAATTGTGGATCCAGAATTCCTTTACGGAAAAAACCCATCGGAGAGCACTTTCTTTCAGGGTTTGCTAGAAAATTTGGGCCATTATTTCCTCAGAGGCACCGAGGAGAGTCATGGCTCGGTGATAGCTTCAAAGATGAAAAATTAGGGGCTCGCTGCCCCTGAACTTCTCAATGTTGGTCATCTTGAACTTTTCCGGCAACTTTGCTTTAGGGTAGGGAGACATATGGCTGTAAGCGATGTAGTTCCCAAAGATTCGGACCTGTTCAAACTTCTTGGTTAACATCTTAAGGTTCTCCTAAACCTTGTTTAACTCTTTTTCCTAAGGATCAACAAGTACTGGCAGGTTAGCGCCTAGATGGGAGAGATTCAGCATAGGTAGTTGAACTGGTGGTGGCCCATTGGCAAGAGGGGCACGTGCAACATGTTGATATTTTTTCGAGACCCAAACAGGATCAGGTGCGGGTGGACCCATAGCACGAGGGAAAAGGACCTCTCTAGTCGGGAATATGGACCCAGTTTTGCTGCATCTCATGAACCTCAGACTGAAGGTTGTTAATCTTGGCGGTAAGTTGGACTAGAATAGTCATCAAATAAGGTTTCACATTCGGCACTTGGTATGCGTTATCCATGGAGAGTTGGTGATGTGGATTCTGGATTTCAATGAAGTAGCAGGAAAATTGACGAAGCTTCGAGGAGGTTCGACAGAAGACCGAAGATAATAGGGAGCCAGGCCAAGGGTTGGGTATGCGATCGACCTGAGAAGAAAAATGATTCGAATTTATTTTTTTGAAAGAGAAGAGGAAGAATTATTTTTATTAAAAATAGAGGAAAAATGTTTTTGACATTTTTTGTGAGGGGAGGCGAAAATGTTTTTGGTATTTTTTGATAAAAAGGAGGGGGAAATATTTTTGACATTTATGATAAAATGAAGAAAAAATATTTTTGGTATTTTTTATAAAAGGAAGAGGAATGTTTTTGGTATTTTTGATAAAAGGAGTAAGAAATATTAATGATAAAAGGAAGGAAAATGTTTTAGGTATTTTTTGATAAATGGAGGAGGAAAAAAAAGAGTGAGGAAAGAATCTCAGCATGATTATTATTATTATGTTCTCACTTGTGTTAGGTTTACCAAAATGCAACAATAAATGTCGGACGGGACTCGAGCCTGGGAAAATTGGATTTGAATAATATGTAAAACATGGGTTGAGTTGTTTGCAGGCTCATGGGCAAGGTCCTGTTTTGAAAAATGATGAAATCGCATGAAAATGCGGGCGACATGCCGACCCAGAATTTAGGCAGAGTTTCATATGGTAACCGACAAACTAAATATTGGTGACCTAGGTTTGACGCCTATATGAGGGTATGAAGTTGTTGGGTTAGTGGAAAGGTTCCCCCTTTGGCATGACTTGTGCGTGTGGACAAGCTATTTGATATACCTGTGTACGTGAATTGCCTCACTATATACCTCATGGGAATAGTACGTGTGAGGGAGAATTTTATATACTTGGCATACGTGAACGAATTACCTATTATATACCTCCCTCCATGAGTTCGGTGAAGCGGTACAATGCGGGGGGAACCGTTCAATATACGTCGAAGGTACTAGGCTAATGGAAGGTGAGAGTCATATTGCTTAGGCTAACTGCGCCCTGCTGGACCAACACCCATCGCGAAATGACCCCCCAGTATGGGAAATGTTTTGGTCAATATAGCAATTCTCTTGGTGATGTAGTGTGCAAAAATGCATGAATCTTAATTAATATATTATGGAGAGATTTTTTTTAGCATGATGAGTAAGACAAATAATAAGTAAAAGTAAATCTAGCATGGGGTATGGAGATTATACTAAGCACGGATACATGTGAATGAGTGATTATATCTAGAAGTGAGTGTGCGGTAGTGAGCCTAAGCATAGATTATCTACAAGTGATGTGATATGTGCCAGTGAGCATGGGTATGGGAAAGTGTACATGGGTAAGTGTGATAAGTGGAGGTGTGTGCTAGTGGAGCCTACATATGGACATTCTAAGTGGTGTGTGAAGCATGTGAGCACAAGTTACCTTATATATGACTGTAAGTGGTGTGAGGTGTACATGGAGAGTATTTACATGTGTAGGAAGTAAAAAGTTAGTGACAGGTGATATAAACATGATATATATATATATATATAAGAAGTAATAAAGGAAAAAAGGGAACATATAGGTAGATGCATAGGTACACAAATAGAAAATGATAACACCCATGCAAACAGAGCCTAGCACTCTTATGATAAACAATTTCCCTAGTAGAGTCACCACTGCGGCCATCCCAAGATCTTCCCTCCCGCATGGGGGGTGTTGTTCTGAAGCTCGCACGTGCGCGGGGAGAGGGAGATAAAGGTCTCGCGCCCTTCCTCGGGGTGCTTCGACCGTCGTCAATTTTGGGGTAAAGTAAAGAGATAGAGTCTTCAGCCTATTTTGCACAAAAGGGAAAAAGAATATGTTGTCGTCTCGAGAGAATAACCTCAAAGACAAAATGATGCTTGGGAAACCAATTAGTTCACAGGTTCGGGAGCTAAGTTACGGAATGGGAAGGTGTTAGGCACCCATCCCGCCCTTTCTATCTCTCGTGGGCATGTTTTATTATTCTCTTTAATTTCCCCATGATTTGTGTGTGTGTGTGTGTGTGTGTGTGTGTATAAGTGGAAATTGGAATCGCTCTACTCGCGCCATTAAAAAAGATGGAGTGAGATCATCCATAAGAGTGTTCCCAAAATAGTAATTAAAAATATGATGTGTGCGCTTATCGAGATATTGATCGTTACGATGAAGCGATAATATGTATTAGATAAATGGGAACATGAATCATAAGTTTAATAACATGAATCAAAGTCCATGTAGTTCGTATGCAATATGAGGGTGGGGTTTAACCCATAGATTCAAACGGGGTTTTTATTATGTGTGTGTGTGTAGAAAATGTATTTTTAGTTAACAAATTGTGGTGAAGAATCCCGTGAGAATTTATAGGTGTAACCCTCTTTTTCTTATTTTGGTTTCTTTTATAGAAAGTAAATTGGGTGAAATATTACTAATAAATGATAGGATATTAATATGTGTATGATTTAAAGTAAAAGCTAAATTAAGAATTGTGGTGACAAAAAACTCAACACAAATAATAAGTAAATGCAATCACCAGAAAAATAAAGAACAAGAATAGAAATAATCACAATCACACACAACATAGCATGTACGTGGTTCAACAAATTGCCTACGTCCACGGTGGTGTTCTCAGTTTGTATTGCTCTTTTCTCCAGGGGAGTATTTTTTGTTAAATACCCTTTTCCCCGGGCCAGGGGTACAATATATGTCTGGAAATTCGGAGAGTGGGGGTGTTGGGCACTCCCATGTTATCCCATTGTCCCTAGAATATCTCATGAGAGATTTTAGGGATAGACTGGGTCGTTGCCAACTAACCATCTTTGAGGATTTGGAGTTTGGGTCGGGCTCTCCCTATTTTCAACAGGGCTCTGTCCGGCTACTTCTTTGGGCCCAAAAGGATGGACGAGGTACCCATAATTGCCCCTAAAAATTTTAGGTCACAATTTGGGCTCAATAGTTTTAAATAATGACTCTGATGGAACTTTTGTGAATTGATTGAAGCTTTGGGGAGTGAAACGTCTTCTCCTAAGAGGTTTAGGTGGAAGATCTACTTCGTTCTCCATGCGGCATCATCAAGAGCGTTTTAAACTTTTTGAAGGAGCCATTTCTGACGTCACTTCATAAGTTTCAAACTCTTGAACATCTTTCGCTCTTGAGTGCGTCTTCTTACTTTTCGGGTCTTACCCTTCGTCGTCAAGCTTTTTCTTATCTTTCCATCTTCCTTGCATGTGGACTCACGTCGTCTCAGGCTGATTTTTCTTGTCCTTTCTTTTTTATTGAAATTTCTTTTCTATCGCTGCTAGGGTTTATTCATGGCCAAAATAGGTAATAGATCTGTAGCCGAGTTTAGGGAGCACTATAACATCCCCAACTGGGTGGACATATAGTGTGCCCCTGTTCCTGATAATGTTCGAGACATTCAAGATGGGCATTGGATTCACATTCTCTTGTTGTCTCAAGGGGGACTAACTTTTCCCCCGAATCGCCTATTTTTACACTTCTTTATGTATTGCGACATAGTCCCCGATCAATGCTCCCCAAATGTTTAGAAAATTGTCAATGGTGTACCTAGGATTAACCAGCTCTATGGCACCGATTTAGGTCTTGCTGAAATCTGCTACTGTTATACCATCTCTCGAATGATCTCGGGTCTCCTTTACCTGAAGGACAGGAGTCCGAATAGGGTGTTGGTAGTAAATCTACCTGATTTCCATAAGGACTACTGGCATGAGGGATTTATTGCTAGGAACAGGTAATTCCCTCCTCAAACTGAAGGGACTAGGTGGAGGGGACCTAGGATTTACTTCTTTGGGGAGGAGTACATATGTGAATAATTTGCTTTGTGTTGCTTATTGATTACCTTCTGGTGTATTATCTTTCTTATGTTTCCTTCTCTTTTTTCAGTGAAGACAAAGAAATTGGAACCTGTTTCCCATGAAATTAGAGTGACTGAGCTGATCAAAGCTTGGAAGATAAGGGAACCTCTGGTTGATGGAAATCATCCAAGGTCGGATACGTTCTTGTTAGATTATAAGAACATAGGCTCCAGCTTCATCACTCGACCGATTGGTAGCATCCCACACCTTGAAATCCCAGAAGAAGCTACTGCTGAGCCCATTAAATTGGACGAGGAGGAGAGTAGCTCTGGTAATGATAGATCAGGAGGCGACATAGGTGGAGTTGAGTTTGGGGGTGATTCCAAAGAGGATGGTTCAAGTAGTGGGAGGTCTTTTGAGGAATCTTCTAGTTTAGAAGCGGGCTCAGAGAGTTACAGCGAGGAGATTATAGTTCCCCCTAGGAAGAATTTAATTCCGAATGATGATGAGGATCATGTTACACTGGCTCGCAGGCTAAAGAAGCAAAAGTCCGGGCCTAGGGACACTTCCACTGGCTCCTAAACTGCAGCTCATGAAAGGGAGATAAAGAGGAAGGAGCAGGCATTAATGAGGGAGATAGAGGAAGAAAGATGAATAGAGAAAGAGGGTTGAAATGGATAAGAGGGAAAGATAAGAAGAGAGGAAGAGAGAAGAAGCGAGGACGAAAAGGATTTAGTCCTTGGTGCCCGTGTCTACCTTGGCTGAGGGGGCTTCCGTCGCTCTTACTCCTCAGCTGGCTCCGACAGTGCTCGAGAGAGCAGTCTTACCATCTGAGCAGGAGCGGTCTTTAGCAATGGGGACTGACTAGTTAGCCCTGAAATTAAGCCAGGGGCTATCATTGGTAAGTCTATTTCCTTTCTACTTCTGTTTTCTGTAATTTTTCTGTTATTCTCTTTGCCCATGTTTTCTTCCTTTTCTACAGCTTGTGTCTGATTTCACCGTCCTCTACCGTAGCCGGGACGAGCTGGTCAGGAGAAATTCTGAGCTCAAGGTGAACCTGAAAGATTCCCTTACTGGTAAGACATCTTATGATCGTGCTCTGACTGAAGCTAAGACTTCCTTTGATAAGGATAAGGAGGCAACCGCCAAAGAGCTACAATAGTCGAATAAGGTGCTTGTCGAGAAGACAAAGAAGCTCGAGTCTGAGGCCTCTACCATCAAGGAAAGTTCTTACAATTCTGGGTGGCTAGCGGCATATGAGGATATTGACGCTCAAGTTGACTACATCAGCCGATCCAACTTCAAAAAAGGTTGGGACAGGGCTTTGCTTGCTGCTGGGGTAGACATTGATTCTCCTCTCTTTGAAGAGCATGACCCAGGTCCAAAACCTATTGTAGAGGTCATACCTCTCCCTGCTACCGATGAAGGTGTTCCAGCTGTTGAGTGTTCTACTGCTGTTGATGCTCCTATCGACCTGGAAAAGGTGGTGGTTCCCTCTGAGGGGGCGCGAGTGAAGCTGCTGCAGATAAGGGGAAAAGGCTAGCATCCTCAGATCAGGATGAGGTCGTCAACTAGTCTTCTAGGGCTTCTATGTATCTTTTATGTTTCCATTGCTTTCTTTTTCAGCTGATGTACTTGTACGTGAACTATTTTGGTTTTAATGAAATAAATTTATGCACCTTTTCATCTACTGATCTGGTTATTCTTGATATGGTTTCTAGATTATCGACCTTGATGAGTATATCCTGGCTGCATCTCGCCAGGCCAAATCCTTAGTACTCATGTGAGCGATCAAGTCCATCGGGCATTCATAAAAATTTGTAAATCTGTTAGAGCGAGGAACCAGGATTACAAGGACCAGTCTGAGCTGGTTGCCAAGTTGAAAGATAGACTTGAGGAGATGAGAGAGATTGGTGCCTCTATTTAAGAATAAGTAAACGCTCTCAAGGTAAAGCTGTTGGAGGCGTTTGAAATAAATTTGGTGGGCGAGATGATCCAGCGAGAGAATGACACTTTGAAGAATGAGATAGCTCGATTAAGGGAAAATGCGCCGAGCATTGCCCCGTTACTCATTCAGGGAACTTCATCATCAACGAGGCAGCGAGCCAAAGCCCTAGTTAGCAGTTCTCAGAGGGAGATTGCCGAGATGAAATGAGATGTGTGTCGGGCATACGTGATCGCTGTTGGGATTCAGCGAGATGTCACCACGTTGAGGCACCTATTATAGAACGGTCCTCGACAGGTCTGGGCGGATGGTTATAACCAAGGATGGATCGATGGTCCCACGAGGTTGAAGGAGATTGAGGAGCTAACCTTCATAAGAGGATGGCTGAGTGCCCTCAGGGAGTTACAAGTTCCCAAGAACTCTGCTATTTGGTATCGACATGAAATTTCTCCCTCATACTTGATGCCAAATCCATTCAGAAGGGGTGATCGCTGGATCCCTATAGATGCGATTCCAAGACAGCTCCTGGAGCCGATCTTGTACGAAGTCGAGGAGGAATTCTCCCCTCACCCTGATGATGGTTAAAGAGCGCGGGTAGCTGATTATCTTGTTCAGCGACCTGGTCCTTTTTAGGTTTTGAGTATAGCATTTGGTACATTGTTGTTGTATAACAAGTGGTTGTTTTGTAAATGTAACAATGTAAAAAAATATTTATGTTTTGGGCAGTTGCCGACTAAACATGTGTTGTGTCATTTTTTACTTTACTCATATTTGATTGTCTTGGGCTTTTCCAGCCGACTAGATTTGACTTAGGTATAAGTAAATATCCCCCCAGTCCAGTACACTTTGGTTGCACCATTATGCCTTACTTTACCTTTTAGGTTGTGTCGTCACACCACCTTAGGCCTAAGTAGGGTAATGTCGAGGATACACCTGGTGATGGATAATCGATCCGAGCAGGATTTTTGAGCCAAACTATGTTGGCGACCAACCTGGGTTGGTTAAAATGCCTAAGGGTCCCTTGTAGGGCTTCATTTATTGCCAAGGGCAAACTAGGAGGCCAATTGTGTTAACAAATGCCTGAGGAGGGTCTTTGCATGTCAACCCTACTAGCTATGTTTTGGATAGCAAAAGATTAACCCATGAGGTGCAATTGTAGAAGATAACACAAAGGGTTTTAATTGGGGAGGGGGGGGAGCTTGTAACTTGGAAAATATGCATATACATAGATGTATTTAAGAAGACCAATACTCAAAGAATGCTCATGCCAAACAAGCTTTATTAATTGGAGAAGAATTAAAAATTCAACGTTAAGTCTGCAAGAAAATAAAAAAGAAATCTAGAAGTAGAATTTCTTCAAGTTGGCAGCATTCCAAGCTCTTGGTATCTCCCTGCCCTCCAGCGTTTCCAGGTGGTAGTCTCCTTGTAGGTTGTCCCTTATCACTTTGAATGGTCCCTCACAGTTTGGTCCTAGCTTGTCGTCCGATGGCTTCACAGCTATGTCCCCAACCTGGAATGTTCTTGGATTGACTTTTCTGTTGTAGTGCTTTGTTAGTTGTTGCTGGTAGGCCACTAGTTTCACTAGAGCCAATTCCCTCCATTCGTCGGCTAAGTTAAGTTCAGCGAGCAGTGCTGTATCATTTTGGCCTTGGTCGATCAGAGTGGACCTCATGGTAGGGAGGCCAGCTTCCAAGGGGATAATTGCCTCCATCCCATACGTGAGTGCGAATGGTGTTTCTCCAGTTGATCGCCTTGGGGTGGTGCGGTAAGCCCATAGGATATGGGGTAGTTCATTTACCCATGCCCCCTTGGCTCGCTCTAGATGCTTTTTAAATCCATCGATCACCATCTTATTAGAACCCAAAGCCTGTCCATTTCTCTGAGGGTATGCCACAGAGATGAAGTAGTGCCTGATCCCATGGTCGCTGTAGAAACCTTGGAAGAGGTCACTCTCGAACTGGGTTCCGTGGTTAGTGATGATAGTCCTGGGGATCCCAAAACGAGTGATGATGTTCTTCCAAATGAATATTATCATGTCTGCATCACTGATATTTTGCCAATGCCTCTACCTCAATCCATTTAGTGAAGTAGTCTGTGGTGACCAATAGATAATTTCAATTTCTGATAGCGGTTGGCAGGGGAACCACTATATCCATACCCCATTGGGCAAAGGGCCATGGGCTGGTAAGTGATTTCAGGTCGCTGGCTGGCTGGTGGACCATAGGTGCGTGCTTTTGGCATTTTTGGCACTTTCGAGCATAGATTCTAGCGTCTTTTTGCATGTGCGGCCACCAATACCCTTCTTTCATTGCTCAAAAGGCTAGCGACCTACCTCAAATGTGACATCCACAGATCCCTTCATGGATTTCACGTAGGACCTGCTTGACGTCCTTTGGATGAACGCGCTGAAGGTATGGGCCAGTGAAAGATCTTTTGTATAGTTTGCCCTATAAATATAAGTGAAAGCAAGCAGCTTTGACTCTTATCTGGTGGGCAGTATTCTTGTCATTTGGAAGCAAGTCGTTGTGGAGGTAATCTTTTATGGGGTCCATCCAACTTGGGGCTATCTCGATCCAGAGAATGTGTTTTGGGCTCAATAGCTCAGTGTTCTGGGTGATACTTGGCTGTGCGAGGAAATCGATCGGAATTGTCCTATTTAAGTCGAAATTGATTGCTAAGATTAAGGTTGCTAGAGCATCGGCAGGGCTATTTTATCCTCTGGGGAACTGCTGGACACTTATGTGTTTGAAGTCGGCCATCAACCTTTTAACAGTGGCGAGATAGGCTGCCATCCTCTCATCTCTTTCGTTGAAATCGCCACTTATCTAGTTGGAGACCAACTGCGAGTCGCCAAAAACATGGAGTTGCTTTGCTTCAACCATCAGTGCTTAATGCAATCTCGCGATCAGTGCCTCATATTATGCTTTGTTGTTGGAGGCTTCAAATCCTAGCCTGATTCCTTGCTCGAGGATTACATCCTCCGGGGTAACTAGCACAATGCCTACCCCTGCCCCTTTGGAATTAGAGGCTCCGTCAACATACAATCTCCAGATGTTTGATGCTGGTGGGACTTCTCCCTGATGACTGGTCTGGAGCTGGTCGCAAGGTTGTTCTCCTATAAATTCAGTAATGAAATCGGCGAGGACCTACCCCTTGATGGCAGTTCTTGGCTGGAACTGAATGTCAAATCGCCCGAGCTCAATCGACCACTTTGAAAGTCTACCTGAAAGGTTTTCTTTTCTCAATACTGCTATAAGAGGCTGTGAAGTGAGTACGATAATGGAGTGGGCTTCAAAATAGTGCTTTAATTTTCTCGAGGCTACCAATAGTGCAAAGGCGAGCTTCTCTAGTGGTAGGTATTGCTGCTCGGCATCCAATAGAGCCTTGCTCGTGTAATAGACTTGGTACTAGACCCCCTCCTTCTCGCATACCAATGCAGAGCTCACAACGTGATTAGATACTGCAAGGTAGAGGTATAGAGAATCATTGTCTTGAGTGATTACGAGCAAAGGTGGTCTGCTGAGGTAAGCTTTGATTCCTTCCAACGCCCTCGAGCAATCCTCATTCCATTCCACATCCTTGCTTTTCTTCAACAACTGGAAGAACGGTTGGCACCTTTCCAAAGATTTTGAGATGAACCAATTCAGGGCAACGAGCATTCCCGTTAGATTTTGTACATCTATTATAGTTCGGGGGGCTTTCACCCTGTTAATAGCATCAATTTGGTCTGGATTGGCTTTAATACCTCTCTTGCTGACCAAGTACCCGAGGAATTTTCCTGACTGGACACCAAAATAACACTTACTCGCGTTAAGCTTCATTTGGTACTTCTTAAGGATTTCAAAGGTCCTTGATGTGACACCCCGCCTAATTAAACCCCGGGTGATCACTCCTAAATTAAATTAGAACAGGTTTCTCAGTTGGTTCATTCTTAGCATCACTGTCAAAACTTTTTAATTACTAACCACCTAAGTGAAATTAGACTGGTGCCAAGTTTTATCTTTCATAAACTCAAATAATTAACAATCACAAGTTAACTGAATTCAACCATCACATATAAATAAGAATTTGGCCGAATAAACAATCAGCTAAAATCCAACACAAATGTAAATACAGATAATAATGGATCTCAAGTAACTAAAAAAAATACTAAATAAAACCGTGAGCAGCATGATCGGATATCTGATAGAAAATCCCTACACTAGGAATAAAAGGAATAAAGGCGCCTATCCAAATCCTGCAACATCCACATATGCTGCAACATCGAATCCCTGGAATGAATCAAGCCTGGCGACCCTGTGGCTGGACACCTAAAAGGTTTTGAAAATATTTTATAGCAAGGGTTAGAACCCAAAACATTTTGAAAACATTTAGCAAATGATTAACTTGCAGTGATAAAATATGCATGAATGCGCTTCATATTTTAGTTAGTGTTGCAATCTCTTGAGGATAGACTCACAACTCAACTAATGTGTACACCTAACGTCATCTTTATATCCCACCTAGTCCTCTACCCTGAAACTAGATACTTGATGTAACTCTTGTCAACCTCCCTACTCAATCCCGAGTATTTTAATGTATGACTTATAAGTTACTTACCGCCTTAACTTAATTAATCGTCTTTCTTTGAAAGCCATTTAACATTTACTAGTTATATAATTAATACACTTTTATCCATGTATTTAAACTTCCCGTATATAATTATTCGACCATTATGTACGTACATTTATCTTACAACAATCACGCATGTTGAATGTGAATATAACCCATATATAATTAATACAATTCACTATATGTATTTAATGACCCGTATATAACTATTTATCCCATTATATACATAAAACCACATTACAACATTCACACATATGTTGAATATAAATATGTCCCATCCTCTCGAGTAATGACTCACCGGGTGTATTCTCTAAAGTGCTATCCCACTAGGTGTATTCACATAACATAGTTACCCCAAGTTAGAATCGCTCACTAACTTGGTAAATAACATAAATATTGGAGGCAGTCATATTCCTTCCCTGAAAGTGATATGCCCCTCACCCATATAATGGACGCTATGACCTGGGGATATACTTTCCCTACTCCTCAAGCTAGGGGACTCACCCTCTATGCGTAACCTCCCCTGATAGCACTAGAGTATATATAATAATAATATCTAACCACTGATATTAATGCACACACCATATATATACTATCGCACGCCGTATATATATATATATACATAAAAATAAAATACCCCGGCTATACCGTGTACTAAGTCCGTAACACAAGCCTATAAATACTATCATGAGTTTATGGTCCAACCCTGATTATTAATTAATTTGCACGTTAATTAATTAAGTTACTTTTGGTGTCGCCCAATTAATATACTCGGACTTGCCCTCGTGGCCCAAAATAAATTAATACCCGAGTCTAAATCCCCGAATCCAAATTAATTAGCTTTCAATCTAAATTAATTTAACACCTTTGTAACGCTCAACCAATATACCCGGACTCGCCCACTTGATCCGTATTTAATTATTTCGGAATATATTTCCCAAAATTTAACCATAGTGTGTCACACGTAAATTCCCTCCAATACCAACTACTTTTCCCTCATAATTGATTAGAATGTATGTCCTATATTTATTTCTCATTAAATAAGGTATGGGTGAGAAATTTTAATTAAATTTCCCTTATATAATAAAACAGGCCGAACTACCAAAAATCCCCGACCATCGATCGATCGATCGATCGAACATGTCTTCGTCTTCTCCAATGTTGTTTCAGCCATTAAATAATTTCTCCCAACTCCAACCTCTTCTATGGTTCAACCCAAACGTATCCAACATTTTTTACACATGGGAATATGATTAGGACCTCCCCTAAAACCTCAAACATGAATTAATCCCACAAATCTTTACTTATTTAAAAATTGGGAAATTTTCTGGATTTCTTTGTTCAGTCCCAATTTCATCCATTTATCCCAATTTCGTTCATCAATCAAAGTTAACTATCTACTCAGAATCATGTAACACGATAAATTCCTACACCAATTCTCCTTTTGGTTTTCCAATTACAAAAACCCCATTTTGTACCCGTTTATACGCCAAAATGAATTTTTGATTTCCACATCACACAAATATGAATTGAAAACATAAATAAATTCTACAGCAAGTTAACCACTTGCCTTATGAGTTTGTAGGGTCTGATCCCAGTGTGAGATTCGCAAGGTTGATGATGAAGTCCCCCCTTTTGGCTCTTTCCTTTGTCCCTCAAATTGGTTCTTAGTGCCTTTAATTGCTCCTTAGGGTTTTCTCTCCCACTATGTGTTTTCTAATCTCAAATCAACAGATCCCCTTTTCCTTTTAATTAAGTAATTAGGCTTAATCCCGTTTTTAGCCTAATGGGTCAAGCCCAAGTGACCCAAATGCCCCCGTATGGGCCCGACTATGCTTAAAAACGTACCGTGACCCGTTTACTACCCCCGGGTACACTTTTCTGACTATCTCGGCCCATCCGGACTCCACCGTACACTCAGAATTGGGATCCAAATTAATTTATAAAAATCCTTATCTCACACCCAAATTAGTCTATACCGATTCCCGACTGAGATAAGTACATACCCCATCACTAATACCTGAAATGACATAAATAAATTATTACTATTCACTTAGTAATTTAAATTTCCCTATATATTAACCAATCACTCCCCGATTAATATTTAAATAAATATTACAATAATTAATTCAATTAAAATTACGACACACAAGTAATTTAAAATTTGCCGAATTAATTAAATATTAAATGCATGAAATTACGGGGTGTTACATACTCCCCCCCTTAGAAAGGAATTTTGTCCCCGAAATTAGGTCATTACTACGGTGAATACTCTGGATACTGTTCTCACATATCGTCCTCCCGGTCCCACGTATACTCATCAATACTGTGATGACCCCACTCCACTACACTCTAATCGGTGGTACTATCTTAGACTGCAACTTGCGCTCACATAGCTACCAGTCTCCCCTCATATGAGGTGTCTTATTGCAAGTCATTATCCTCAAGTGGAACGTGCCCAAAAAGCTCAATTGCTCCTCCTGTATCCCCCCAGCTATGCCACGTAGAACATATCTCGTATCCGCTGAAGATGTTCTGGCAAACCCAGTCGATAAGCTACCAGTCCCACTCTCTCAAAGATAGGGAAAGGACCCACACACCTCGATGCTAGCTCCCCTTTTTTTCCGAACTTCATCACTCCTTACATAGGAGACACCCGGACCAATACCTGGTCACAAATTTTTAAGTAGATGGCCCCTGACAACATAGTGCCCCAGAAGATGAGCCTATACTCCGCCGGCTCAACTATCTCTCAGTTAGGAAATTCCCCTCCTATATGGGTGTCAATTTCCTTATTGCCAAAATGCGTGACTATCTTCCGGGTAATTACCTGCATCATCCCTGATTAATCATGTCATACTTGAACCTTTAACTCACGGTGACGTACCCCTCCTTACGTCCCTGAACTATATGAAAGGATACAACTTACTTAATTCCCGCCGATGGACCATAACCCATCTCGGGTCCTAGTAGCTTGTTATTTCCCCACCTCTTATCTACCAAAGGTGGATAATGCAACTTTTCCCATAAAGTCTCCTAAGGTGTCACGCAGACCAAACCGTTACGAGGCATCACACGTAACTCTACCTGTGGTAAATACTACTCCCGAATTACTCAAAAATCTAAAATGCACTATCCTCACTTCCCGTCTACCCATCGACTTACGGGCGACGCGTTTAACCCAATATGAAACTCTATCCCAATCACCTCCTAATAGTTTACCAACTTGAGCATTAATCCCTTCACTGGAACCATAGAAAATTTCCTGGTTGATACCCTCTAATCAACCTTTTTCCATCCTTACATGGTCTACCCAGAGACAATTTCACTATGTCTCATTCATCACCAACTCCCATGCTAAAGAAATCTAACCCTTGTGCAGTTTTCGTCAGGTAGGACTCTACACCATGCCTATGCAGAAAAACCACCCTAGGCATACGACTAAGTGATACTCTTTTCTATCTTCCAAAAAATGTGGGTTTCTCATTGCCTAGGGATATCTTATTACATAGGTCTACCCCACCTTCCCACTCCCTACGGTGGAGGTAGTTCTACTTGATATACATATAGTCAGACCGCTTCCTTTCTCAAACAGATTTCAGTTCACTACACTTTTCCACTTATTCTCTAACTACCCCACAGGCGTACGTTCAATATGTTTATTTACACATCCCTTTTATTTAAGACGACTCTGAAATCACACTAACCAGGGTGCCCATAGACCCTATATCCCGTGCTTAACCGTACACATAAAAAAAATTACCATAATTAACCAGAGTGCCCATACACCCTGTCCCCGTGCTCAACTGCACGGAAGTTACCCGACTGTGCTAGCCGTAGCCCGTAGTATAACTTCCAACCCGTAGTCATATCACATTCATGAATAATAATTGGGGTACCCAATCTATGTACTAATGACCAAACACCTGCCCACTTCCAATGTTGCACTAAGTTTCATGCGTGGGACGTCTCAGAAAGTGAAATCCAAACAAGGGACCCCCCGATACACTACTATCTAACATTGTGGTCGTTGCGATATGTTAGACCCTCAGTCCATAGCACATACCCCCAAATACTTATCTCTTAATACAAAAGCATACACGCATACTATTATGCTACAAAAGACAACATAAAATACTGCGCCCTTACTATAACTAGTTCTTGCGCAAAATAAATCCCGAGTTATCTCTCCCCACTCAAAAAAATAAATCTAACCGCCCTGAATCGCTTCAGTATACATCCCTTCTTACCGGGAAAAATATAATAATATAAGACATTCTTATATGTCTATCGTACCACACAATACAAGTTATATACACACATATCTATATAAGCTAGTATCCCTCTTAGGTGACACCTAGAAGGAGTCATTCATAACCTGGTGTCACGAACACCAAAACTTACTGTCACTATCCGTAATAGTTCACACCCATTGTTAACCAATCCATACCTAGGAAAAATCATGCTTCCGTAACTCTCATCAAAATGAGTAAATCTCATAAAATATACCATCTTAGTTTTTACACTTGCTCCCCTACAGGTAAGACCAAAGAGATCCCCATTACCCCGTGGTAACCATATACTTAATAGTAACACTACTATACACCCACTAAACTCGTCCCCCACGCGAATATAGTGCTAACAAGAATATTGTTATCACTCGTGTCACGAAATTCACCCCATCTATCCGAGGATTAAACTCATACTTCCACTCGCCTATCCACCGGCGACCCAAATGGTTCCTGTACATAATATTCCCATTCGACCGAACCAAAATTTCACAATTGTTGTCCCTACTGGGCATTCCACTTCTATCCCCTGCCTCAATGTGGACATAATCAATTATTGTGGTTCCACTTCCATGCATAAGATACCTCCCTGTGTCAATCCCCTGCCTCTGGCCCAAATGGCTATGTTGGGGTTGTCCTTCTTGCGTACTTGGTAGTCTTGACCCTAAGTGTTATCCCCATTGTCCCTTAGGCTTCCCTAGCCCTATGGGACTCGTTATTGGCCTCGATGACCCGAATCAAATCCTCCGCCAATAGGTAGAAATTTACTTAATTTAAAACGTCAAGATGGGTCCCTTACTAGGTATACCCTTTCGTCGTGCTTCACTAGCACCATTAAATCTTATTTCGTTCTTAGGTTAAACTCTCTAACCTTATTGGCTCATGTATCTTAGAAGCGTTAATGTAAGCTGGAAACCAAAAGATATTGACTACCTCAACACTAGTCATCCTAGTCGAATTTCCCATCCATTATCGTGTATTCTCACATGGTTCATTATCCATTTGCGGGTTCCTTTATCGTTCTCCGTATCCCCTTCGTCGGTTACGAAGTTCGCTTACACAATCTATCGTCTCTCTCACAATCAGTTACAATCTTAGCCATTTCATAAACTCTAAAATTTCACTCACATCCTTATTTGAATAGCGGATGGACGATCTTATGGTCACACCATACCCAAAATTTCTCGTTCAACTCCATATACTCTCCTTCATGCGTGGTGAATGACTCTCCTACCACTACAACACCGCCCCACTGGGCCAGAAATTTCATTCAAAATTTAGTCCTGGGTGCCACCACACACCATCCCACACAATTGTCTTTGGGTTATTTCCTCCCATCGACTTATCGCGCTACTCTGCTACTCAATCCTTATAGACAACCCTTCCAAAAGGGTCCTTCCACACTTTCCCCACCCTTTGCTGACTACGCTGGGTGAGACTGATATTGTACCACCATTTTCTATAACAGTGCTTTGGGAGACTATGGCTCCCGGGTGATTATTCTATCCCCATTGGCCTGAACAACAATCAAGGTGATTCCTATCACGATCACCATTTCCAGAATACCCTATGTCTTCTGTTGAGCCTCTACTCCTGTAATTCTCCTATGGCCCTCGTTGGTCGCCACAAATAATGTTCGGTATAAAAAGCCCAACCAAACTCGGGTATGAATCGCCACACTGTAGTTGATAGTAGGAGAACGTAACTCGCATACGTAGAAGAATACAACAATCTTTTATAAGGATCTACATCAAAGAACGCTAAGCTGAAATGTGAAAAGCTGCACAGATCCTAAGGACACTAGAACTAGATGCTCTGATACCATTTGTGACACCCCTCCTAATTAAACCCCGGGTGATCAGTCCTAAATTCAATTAGAACAGGTTTCTCAGTTGGTTCATTCTTAGCAACACTGTCGAGACTTTTTAATTACTAACCACCTAAGTGAAATTAGACTGGTGCTAAGTTTTATCTTTCATAAACTCAATGAAATACACATGCGAAAATAAATAATTAACAATCATAAGTTAACTGAATTCAACCATCACATATAAATAAGAAACTGGACGAATAAACAATCGGCTAAAATCCAACACAAATGTAAATACAGATAATAATGGATCTCAAGTAACTAAAAAAAATACTAAATAAAACCGTGAGCAGCATGCTCAGATATCTGATAGAAAAACCCTACACTAGGAATAGAAGGAATAGAGGCGCTTATCCAAATCCTGCAACATCCACATATGCTGCAGCAGTGAATCCCTTGAATGAATCAAGCCTGGCGACCCTGTGGCTGGACACCTTAAAGGTTTTGAAAATATTTTATAGCAAGGGTTAGAACCCAAAACATTTTGAAAACATTTAGAAAATGATTAACTTGCAGTAATAAAATATGCATGAATGCGCTCCATATTTTAGTTAGTGTCGCACTCCCTCGAGGATAGACTCACCCCTCAACTAATGTGTACACCTAACGTCTTCTTTATATCCCACCTAGTCCTCTACCCCGAAACTAGATACTTGATGTAACTCTTTTCAACCTCCCTACTCAATCCCGAGTATTTTAATGTATGACTTATAAGTTACTTATCGCCTTAACTTAATTAATCGTCTTTCTTTGAAAGCCATATAACATTTACTAGTTATATAATTAATAAACTTTTCTCCATGTATTTAAACTTCCCGTATATAATTATTCAACCATTACGTACGTACAGTTATCTTACAACAATCACGCATGTTTAATGTGAATATAACCCATATATAATTAATACAATTCACTAAATGTATTTAATGATCCGTATATAACTATTTGTCCCATTATATATGTAGAACCATATTACAACATTCACACATATGTTGAATATAAATATAACCCATCCTCCCGAGTAATGACTCACCGGATGTATTCTCTAAAGTGCTATCCCACTAGGTGTATTCACATAACCAAGTTATCCCAAGTCAGAATCGCTCACTAACTTGGTAAATAACATAAATATTGGAGGCAGTCATATTCCTTCCCTGAAAGTGAGATGCCCCTCACCCATATAATGGACGCTATGACCTGGGGATATACTCGCCATACTCCTCAAGCTAGGGGATTCACCCTCTACGCGCAACCTCCCCTGATAGCACTAGAGTATGTATAATAACAAGAATATATATCTAACCACTGATATTAATGCACACACCATATATATACTATCGCACGCCGTATATATATATATATACATAGAAATAAAATACCCCAGCTATACCGTGTACTAAGTCCGTAACATAACCCTGTAAATACTATCATGAGTTTATGGTCCAACCCTCATTATTAATTAATTTACATGTTAATTAGTGAAGTTACTTTTGGTGTCGCCCAACCAATATACTCGGACTCGCCCTCGTGGCCCAAAATAAATTAATACCCGAGTCTAAATCCCCGACTCCAAATTAATTATCTTTCAATCTAAATTAATTTAACACCTTGGTATCGCTCAACCAATATACCCGGACTCGCCCACTCGATCCGTATTTAATTATTTCGGAATATATTTCCCAAAATTTAACCATAGTTTGTCACACGTAAATTTCCTCCAATCCCAATTACTTTTCCCTCATAATTGATTAGAATGTATGTCCTATATTTATTTCTCATTAAATAAGGTATGGGAGAGAAATTTTAATTAAGTTTCCCTTATATAATAAAACTGGCCGAACTGCCAAAAATCCCCGACCATCGATCGATTGATCCCAACCATCGATCGATCGATCGAACATGTCTTCGTCTTCTCCAACACTGTTTCATCCATTAACGAATTTCTCCCAACTCCAACCTCTTCTATGGTTCAACCCAAATGTATCCAACATTTTTAACACATGGGAATATGATTAGGACCTCCCCGAAAACCTCAAACATGACTTAATTCCCACAAATCTCTACTTATTCAAAAATTGGGAAATTTCCCAGCTTTCTTTATTTAGTCCCAATTTCATCCATTTATCCCAATTTCGTTCATCAATCAAAGTTAACTATCTACTCAGAACCATGTAACACGATAAATTCCTACACCAATTCTCCTTTTGGTTTTCCAATTACAAAAACCCCATTTCGTACCCGTTTATACCCCAAAACGAATTTTTGATTTCCACATCACACAAATATGAATTGAAAACATAAATAAACGCTACAGTAAGTTAACCACTTGCCTTATGAGTTCGTAGGGTCTAATCCCAGTGTGTGATTCACAAGGTTGATGATGAAGTCCCCCCTTTTGGCTCTTTCCTTTGTCCCCCAAATTGGTTCTTAGTGCCTTTAACTGCTCCTTAGGGTTTTCTCTCCCACTATGTGTTTTCTAATCTCAAATCCGCCATTCCCCTTTTCCTTTTAATTAAGTAATTAGGCTTAATCCCATTTTTAGCCTAATGGGCCAAGCCCAAGTGACCTAAATGCCCCCGTGTGGGCCCGACTATGCTTAAAAATGTCCCGTAACCCGTTTACTACCCCCCGGTACACTTTTCCAACTATCTCGACCCATCCGGACTCAATCGTACACTCGGAATTGGCATCCGAATTAATTTATAAAAATCCTTATCTCACACCCAAATTAGTCTATACCGACTCCCGGCTGAGATAAGTACATACCACATCACTAATACCCGAAATGACGTAAATAAATTATTACTATTCACTAAGTAATTTAAATTTCCCTAAATATGAACCATTCACTCCCCGATTAATATTTAAATAAATATTACCATAATTAATTCAATTAAAATTACGACACACAAGTAATTTAAAATTTCCCGAATTAATTAAATATTAAATGCATGAAATTACGGGGTGTTACACTTGATAGGTCAGAGAGGTGGTCATCTGTGAGCTTGATCTTGAGGAGCATGTCATCGATATATACCTCCATTGTGCTTCCCATTTGGTCTTTGAACATCTGGTGACCAACCGCTGGTAAGTTGCTCCTGCATTTTTGAGCCCAAAGGGCATAACCTTGTAGCAGAATAACCCAAATGTGGTTATGAATCCTGTCTTGTCTTGATCTGGCTTATGTAGAGGGATCTGGTGATATCCGGAGTATTCGTCTAGGAAACTCATTCTCTCATGAGCTTCTGTGGCATCCACCAACTAGTCAATCTTCGGGAGAGGGAAACTGTCCTTAGGGCAAGCCATGTTAAGGTCGGTGAAGTAAATTTAAACACTCCACTTCCCATTGTTCTTCGGGAGGACCACTGGGTTGGACAAACACTTGGGGAACTGAACTTCCCGTATGGATCCTGCATCCAGCAGCTTCACCACAGCCTTGGCCTTTTCGGGAGCAATTCGTCGTGCCTTTTATGTGATCGACTTGAAAGACGGATCAACATGCATTTGGTGACAAGACACACTGGAATAAATCCCAGGTAGCTCGTAGGGTTCCCACGTAAAAACATCCAAGTTACTTCGCAAGAGTGTTATCAATTCCTTCTTTTCTCGATCGGTGAGAGAGGCTCTGATCAAACATTCTGTCATTTTTTTCGCTACTGGCTGCGACTTCTTCCAGGTCCTCAACAACCCTCTCATAGGGGAGGATCCTGGTCCCCTCCACTCCAGGTCTTCCATACTTTAGCTTCTATTTGGAAGGCATCAGCCTTTCCTGCTCTTCGTCCTTCCCTTTGGCTTCCTCACCCTTCTTTTCGGGTTTGGGGCGTATGGCTGCTATAAAGCACCTTCTTGCCATTGCCTGATCTCCGTGGATCCCCATAACTCCTCTCTCTTTCATGCACTTTATCTTTTAATGATAGGTCGATGGGAAGACCTTCATCGCATAGAGCCATCCTCTGTCGAGAATGGCTTGATAGGGTGAGTCAATATCCACTACAAGAAACTCAATCAACTTTGATATATTACCTGCCCTTACCGACATGACGATCTTTCCTAGGGGGATTGTGATTTTTCCAGCAAAGCCAACTAATGGAACTGTGGCCTCCTTCAAGTCGGCGAAGCTTAACTTCAACTTCCTGAACAAGTCAAGGTACATCACTTTGGATGAACTACCTTGGTCGACTAGCAATTTGTCGACGTAGTAGTTCTCTATCCTGAGTGTGATGACTAACGCATCATGATGTGGTGTTCTAACTCCCACCAGGTCTTCTTCTGTGAAGACAATGTGTTTGTTGTAATCAACCTCCTCTGGATGTCGATGCTTTCCAGTCTGGGTTTTGGCTAGGTCGATCTGAAAATCTTGCATTACCACCGTAAGCTTCTTGACCTCCAATCAAGCTGCATTTCCTTGGATTTGCCTGAGGTCGAACGCGCCTTGGATCACCGCAAACTCATGTTCAATCTCCTCCTCGAGGACATTGTCAGGCCTCTGGTCTCCATTTGCGTCTACCTTCTTTGCTTTCTTCTCTAAAAACTCAGCTAGATGTCCAGCTTGTGCTAACTCCTCGAGATGGGACTTGAGGGCTTTACAGTGCTCGGTCTTATGACCGCCTTCTTTATGGAAAGTGCATCTCAGCGCATTGTTTCGTTTGGATGGGTCTCCACCCATCTATTTAGGCCACTTGACAAATGGCTCATCCTTCATCTTTGTAAGGATCTTGTAAATTGGTTCTCTAAAAACTGTGTTCAGTGCTTGAAATGCCTTCGAGGCATCACCTTTGTTCCCACTCTTGGGGCCATTCTTGCCCCTATTCTTACTTGATTTCCTCTGATTTTCATTCTTCTCATTTCCTTTGTCGGAAACCTTAGCAAGACCATTTTCTCCTCTTGCACTGAGGGTGGTCACATCTTCGACCTTGGCATATTTTTCAATACGGGTCATCAGGTCGTCGATGGTTATGGCCTCCTTCTTAGTGAGGGACTAGTGCAAGAGGCATGAACTGGGTAGTCTAATCTTGAAGGATGCTATGGTGACGTGCTTCAAGCAGTCCTCGACCTCATTAAAAACCTCCCAATACCTCTTCGCATACTCCTTAAAGTTTTCCTGGGGATTATTTCTCATTGTTAGCAAGGCATCCATCCTCTTCGAATGGGAGCTGCTAGTAATGAAGTGAGCTGTGAAAATTTTGGCCAGAGATTCAAAGTTCTTGATGGACCTGTGAGGGAGCTTATCGAACCATTTATGGGCCACGCCATGCAAGCTTGATGGGAAAATGCAGCACATCAGCACATCATTGTTGTTCCAAAGGGTCATGGCCTGCCTGTATTGCCTGACGTGGTCGATGGGATCGGTCTTTCCATCATAAATTTTAAACCTCAGTATTGAGAAATTTTGGGGGGCTTCTCCTTCCTCTATCGCCCTCGAAAAAGGGGATTTCATCTGGGTCCTGAGAGCTCTCCTAGCTAGCTTTCTTGTTGATCTAGCACCCCGATGTGCTGGGTGCTGGTCCATCTCTCTTCGAACTAAATTCCTGATATCGTCACTCCTGCGAGCAGAACTCCTGTAGTGGCGAGCTGGATGTAGTTGCTTGGATCGATCATCATCTGACCTGTGTCTCTCTGTTCTCAGGGATCCATTCCTTGATTTACTTCCTCAGCTGCGAGATTTTCTTGCTTGAGGGCTAGGAGTCCGATCATAGTGTTTCCTTGTATTACGATGGATCTATCTTTCCATCCTTTCTAGTCCCCTTTTCAAGCGAGCATTTTCAGCTTCCTGCTTTCGAGTAGCCTCTTCCTGCTCCTGGATCCTGTCCTCATAGGCGTCAATCAACTTGAAAATTTGCGTGGACCTAGCTGGCCCCTAGCTCTCTTCTGAGGCTGACCGTTCTAGGCGAAGCCTTGGGTTTGAGCGACGAACTTCAGACCTAATCCTATGAGGGATAGCTTGCTCTTGAATATCCCCCGCTTGAGGGATTTTGCTGTTGTGATCAGACATGCCAAGTTCTTGTTGGTTAAAGATTTCTTAAAGGAAGAACAGTCGCTTCCCACGGATGGCACTGATTGTGGTGACAAAAAAACCCAACACAAATAATAAGTAAATGCAATCACCAGAAAAATAAATACCAAGAACAGAAATAATCACAATCACACATAACACATGATGTATGTGGTTCAACAAATTGCCTACGTCCACGGTGGTGTTCTCAATTTGTATTACTCTTTTCTCCAGGGGAGTATTTTTTGTTACATACTCCTTGCCCCGGGCCAGGGGTACAATATATATCTGGAAATTCAGAGAGTGGGGGTGTTGGGCACTCCCACGTTAGCCCATTATCCCTAGAATATATCATGAGAGATTTTAGGGATAGACCGGGTCGTTGCCAACTAACCATCTTTGAGGCTTTGGAGTTAGGGCCGAGCTATCCCTATTTTTAATAGGGCTCTATCTGGCTACTTCTTTGGGCGCAAAAGAATGGACGAGGTACCCACAAGAATTTATATAACTAATGCAAAAATAATGAAATTTAAAGAGAGGGAAGAATGTTTAGATCTTCTTTGGAGACTTAGAGATTGATCTTAATTGTTGATAAGCTTCCTTGCAAGTGGATGAGGAATGTAGGAAGATTTTTCTAAATTTGGGTGTGAAAGTGATTTAAATGAAAGTTGAAGAGAGATTTTAAACAATGAAATTTCGTTGACTTTAGAAGAATGTTCTTGAGATCACTAAAGTTGATATTTCTAAGGTTCCTTTCAAAGTGAGATCATGCTCTCATTATATAGGGTTAGGGAACTGCTGATCGACATTGTCCTTATCGTGCCTATCGGCAGGTTTCCCTAGACACACTACCGATAGGTAGGAAAATGTACCTGCCAATTGGCAGTCTCGTGTAGATTTTCCAAAAAATGGTTATAAAATGCAATCCGTAAGTCCAAATAACGCGTGGGGTATACAGTTAGAAGGGTTATTAGGAGAACTTTGTGAATCACTACAACAATTCTTACATTTAACTGCGAAATTTTTCGTAGTCAAAAGTGTATATTTCGCTGCTGATAGTTTTTGGCAACGAATATTATTTCGTAGAGAGTTTGTGACCACCGAATTAAATTTCGTTGCCAATTGTTTAGGTCATTTGCCATGAAATTTTTTTCATGGCAAATAGTCATATTTACGCGACAATTTATTTCGCAGCTAATTGTTCAACATTTCGTTGCTAAATGTCTTCATTTCGTTGCCAATTCTATTAATAAACTAGTGTGTTAGAAGCTTTTAGGTACGAAATTTACAATTTATTTTGTAGCTATTTGTTCAACATTCCATTGCTAAATGTATTCATTTCGTTGCCAATTCTATCAATAAACTAGTGTGTTAGATGCTTTTAACAACGAAATTTGTACCTTCCCTCAAGATCTATTGGGTACGAAATTTAATTGTTGAAAAATGATTATTAATCATTAATTTTTCAATAATAAACTATAAAATCCTAAATCGCATTTTTATTTATCAATCGCACATTTAACTACGAAAACATTTATTTTGGTAACGTAGTGTTTCAATATATATTTTATTTATTTTGAAAAATGAATTTTATAGAGTATTGTATATCACCAGATTTAAACAAATTACCACATAAAAAACACATTCGTTAAGATGCACAAAATAACTAAATTATCATAAACAAAATTCACATTATGTCACGTACACATACATTGTCAAGTCAACTAAACACTTGCTAAGGGACGTAGAAGTCCCACATTTCATCCCCTTACAAACGACAAATAGCCATGGTGCAAAAAAATAACTTAAACTAGTTAAAGCACTTAGAAGTCTCAGATTTCATTTACAAACGTCAAATGTCAAGAGTTCATGGCGCCCCAAAAATAACTTCTTTTCACGTCAAATCTGCAATTAAGAGAATACAATACCATTAGCTAAGATAAAGTAATATTTGATTTGTCTTTATCATGGAAAAGTTATAACGCCAAGCGGAAGTTGGTAATTAAAGAGATAATAATCGTCGCAGAAAAATTTCTAAAGTACGTAATTGCGAAACGGCAAAAAATTTCAAAGTATGTAATTGCAAAACGGTAAAAATATTGCTCCACAATAAAACAAAGTGTAATGTTTTAAAAAATTGGCCATAATCTCCTTTGTTTATAAGACTATCTACCCTACTTAACAAATAATAAATTGCCCAACAACATTCAAATAGTATAAATTCATCAAACAAATTCACATATAACATGAAATACAAAATATTCATCCACTGAATTCAATTTGTGCCTCAAATAAACAAAGTGTCCATTTAAAAAAAATTGGACATAATCTCCTTTGTTTATTGGACTATCCACCCTATTATAACAACTAATCCTACAATATTCAATAATTTCAAAAGTAAAATCTAACAAATATTTTAACGAAACAAACTTCGTAAAAACAATCACATATATATGAACTGAAGTCGTCCCCCATGTTCCAATATAATAATTGTCCGTAGTTTTCAAAATGTGACACTATAATAATCGTCAAGCATAATCAACATGCATTTCAATATACACATAAATTGATAACAAAGAGATAGATGCTAAGCAACTTATTCGACATATTAGCAAACATCAAACAAATTATTCATCAGACTTCTTTCAAGTAGTATATAAGATTATTGGAGGAATACCTAAAACACTTGGAAAAGTGAAATCTCAAAATTATTAACTCTCGGATAAAGGAACCGTTATGTTCAACAATGCAATTATTCCTATATTTTTCTTCGTGACCTTGATAGAGATATTGCAATTTAATATTTAAAATGAATCGGAGAAGAAAATTAAAGTACATGTCAGACCTCAGTAAACTAAAAAAGAATCGGAGAAAAAACCAAGCTGCTAAAAATAAAAGTTTTTTTTACAGTTTTTAAATATATGCCAAAACAATTTTTTTTAACTATTTTTAATGTTTATATATATATCAAAACAATTAAAAACTATTAAAAATAAAAGTTTTTTTTTAACAATTATCGTGTTGTATATATAAAAATAAAAGTATTTATATATTTTTAGAAATGACACTAACATTATCGTGTTGTATTTTAAAGTGGTTATGGTCGTGACAAATTAAAAAAAAAAAAACTATACCGTGTCGGAATGGAATCAATTAGTGAAACTATAACATGATGAGAAGAAAAAAAGGCAACTTTAAACTTTGTAGTCTACCTTCCGCATTCCTTTAAACTCGGTCGATTTCGAAGAGAGGGTGAGGGAAGCCGCAACTGGAGAGAGCAATAGCAACTGAAGAGCCCCAAAGCAGCCCCGTAGCAGCTGTTACCATATCAGCTGCCATCACCCATTTCGTACCCCAGATTAAACTATTCAGGTGCACATAAAGGTTGTGATTCAACCCCATAGTAGCCCCATATTTACACCCTCATATCTTTGAATGATGGAAATAAAATTGAAAACAAAAAGGCATTTACATTATCTCATAAAAGGTTTTTCCTTTCAATGCTCTCATATTCAAATACAATATCTTGTAACGAATTTAGGAATAGAATACACAAAAAAGTGTGAGAAGAAAAATACCTTCATATAAGCTTGGCTCGGTCACCGATCTCGCTCAAATCTCCATCGTAACTGCCATCACAAACACAGACCTCCCTCACATTCAATATATTCTTGGTTTTGGACCACCACCTGAAAAAAAAACATGTACAGAAAGATCGAAAACAGTGTGTATCACTAATATAACCACTGGAAGCAGAAAAGACAATAAAAGCAAAGGTCACCCACCTGTTCAGGCATCTGATATGACTTCACTTTTAATGTCTGATCAATGTTAAATATTTGCAAGTGATCCTGAGTAGTTCCCGGAACTTGAGCTTCGAAAAGATAACATCATTTATTAGCTGAAGTATTAAACTGAAGTTCCATGTATAACAACAAACTAACAAAACCTTGATTGAAATTCGAATGACGCTACATCATCACAGTAATATAGTGAAAAGGCTCTATCTTAATAATGTGAAGAAGGAAATGCATCAAATTATACTATATACAAGTCTCACATAAAAAAAAAATTTATACTAGAGGAATTCCCAAAGGCAACAATTTTTGGTTTTCCAACAATACTATCTATATTGTTCATAATATTATTAAATTAGTAAATTTATATATATATATATATATATATATATATATATTGTAGCAGTGTATTTCAGTCATATCATATCCTAAATTTTTAGACTTGTTGTATCCGTGTGTTAGCGTCTATACACATATTCGAATTCGTGCTTCCTAGTATATATCCCAATCAGGTTGCAGTACTTGCACCTGTGATGATATTATTACATCCTGATGCTGCCAGCCTTGTCGAAACTTCATCACCGTGTAAACATAAGTTCGTGGTGAAAAAAATAGGGGAGAAATTAGTGAGTGATGCATAAGAAGCGTCATTTCTTAGCTAAACGCTAGTATCATAAACATGACCCACATTGAGGATGCAACACCGTTATGGCATTGACAGGCACGATGTATCTCAGCATGGGCACTTATAGGTTCCCTTGAAAGTGCTAGAGCAGGATCAGAAGTAATTTGTTTGTATCAGGTTTTATGTCATTTTGGTTGCAGTTTAGTCCATGTTTGCTACTTGAATTTGTTAATTAACTAAAAGCATTTTTATACTTTAGCTAGTGGTAGACAACTTTTTTGTATGCATTTATTCAACTATTTGTACAAGTGATATGTCACAATTCCAAAAAGGCGGTACCTAAGAACCAATGACAATTGCAAAGGAAACTACATAATTGATACCAATCTCACTAATAAATATATATATATATATATAATGAAATGAAGAATAGTGATTATTTTAGAGAAAATAAGATCTGCAAGCATGTCTAGAAATAGCCAATTTACAGAAAAGAGATATATTATTTTTGAAGCAAAACATCAAGTTCAAGGATACAAATTTTCAACCATTTCATCAATTGCTCAGTGTGGATGGGAAAATGCGAAAATGGGGTCTAGAGAGATGCATTTTATTAAGCATACTGACATATATACCATACCTTTTAAAGCAAGAATTCTGGAGTTAGGATTCATAAGGGCAGAATTCGCAGTAATAGGCCTCCTCAAAGGCTGATTTGGCATGCTCATATCAATAATTACTACATTGTTCTGTGGAGACATCTCACGAACACAAATATATTTTTTAGATTCCATCGTAATGTTCGTAAACGTGATAAATTTATTTTTCAGATTCCATCGTAACGTTCGTAAACGTGATAAAACCTGTAAGTGGTCCGACATCAACATCACAGTTAAAATCGGGTTCTGATAATGTACAAAATAGTTCCACTTCCTTGCCTTCTCAAGCAAAGAGAAAGAAAAGGGAACACGTACATCAGGGATCTGAATCTATCAAACGAGTATGTTCTTACAAAAATGATGGCGGTGACTATGGTCAGTTCAAAGCAGAAAGCATACTGAAATCTGAGATAGCTAAAATAACTGAAAAAGGAGGGCTTATAAATTTGGAAGGGGTCGAGAAGCTGGTGTAACTAATGCAACCTGATAGTGTCGAGAGGAAGCTAGATTTGTCTAGAAGGTCAATGCTTGCAGGTGTGATAGTAGTTGCAGGTAAGTTTGATTGTCTTAATTGGTTTGTGCAACTTAGGGGTTTGCCTGTACTGGATGAATGGATCCAAGACATCCATAAGGGGAAAATAGGTGATGGTTGTAGCACAAAGGATGGCGATAACTTTGTAGACGAATTCCTTATTGTTTTACTTCGAGCACTTGACAAGCTCCCAGTGAATCTTCAAGCACTACAGATGTGTAACATTGGCAGATCGGTGAATCATTTATGCACAAATAAACATTTGGAAATTCAAAAGAAGGCAAGGATTTTAGTTGATACATGGAAGAAACGTGTCGACGCTGAAATGAGTATTATAGATGCGAAGTCGGGTTCCAATCCCGCGGTCTCATGTCCTCCGAAATCACGTCCACCCGAGGTTTCTTATGTTGATAGCAGACATCCGGGGGGGGGGGGGGGGGGGGCTGATATTGCCATGAAGAGCTCTCTGACACAATTGAGATAAAACACTTGTTTTGCTTGAATTTCTAGCACACAAGGATCATTATTGTACCACCTACCATTAACATTTATCTTGTAAAGTGATCATCGATTTGTATTCCTGATTTCTTCTTTTTGTCGGCTTCAAACCAGTCACACTAAAAAGGAGGACCTGATTTCACTTCATATACTCCAACTTAATAACATTTGTCAAAACACCATAACATTTAATTTCTTCATCATTATGATCCCCTTTAACAACTAAACCGCTATTTTTACTTCTCATGCGATTGTCACGATCCCTAGTGTGAATTCTAACTCTGCAACTTTTATACTTCTTCTCTCGTATGTGAGGACCACATGCTAATGCATATTTTTTCTCAATAGGTTCTGGAGAATTTCGGTTGTACAACTTTTTCATCTATTAAAGAGAAAATTGGAATGACATAAGTTAAAACAATTTAAATTATTCAAAAAATAATTAAATTTATATATCAGTGTCATGTTTATGTAATTATGCTTAAACTTAGTTCAAACCAGCTAGGGAAATGCCTTCGGTTTCTCTCTTCTAAATTCGGAGGCCTTCTTTATTCAACTCTTCCATATGCTCACTTAATACAAGTAACAATTATGAGAATAATCTCACTACTAGTTTCAAGATTACTACTTAGCAACATAATTTAAAAAAAACAACTTACTCTATATATGGCGCCAATTTCTCACAATTATTCAACGTGTACCTTGACTTCTGATCAGTTCGCCGATAGAACAATCATCGTGAAGTTAGAGCCGACACTAACCACTACCTGCCATCAAACCACAAAACATTACTTTCACCAATGCTCAAATTAGACACTATAGATTAGGAAAAAGCATAAAAAAACTACGAATCAATCGACAATCATCAATTCAAACTAAACCACCACCTAAGCAATCAACAATCATCAAATTAAGGCAACAACCCACACCACTAAAACATCAGTCTACTACATTTCACCTGATAAACCCCTAAATAATTAGGGAGACAAACAAATCTTAAAAATTGGGAGAAAAACACGGGTTTTAAACGAAGTGGTCATCTCATAACATAACACTAATAAACATACATATCACCTCTTCATATCGTGTTATGATTTTGTCTTTAAAATTGGAAAAATAGGGTTTGTGCGTAGTTGGAGAGAAAGAGAGACAGATTGCTTACCGTCGACAAGCCAAAGTGGCGATCGGATTTGGAGAGAAAAAGTCGGATCTGTACGAAGTGGTGATCGAATTTGGAGAGAAAAGTGGAAAAGGGTTTTGTGGTGTATTTGGGTTTGAAGGGACGAACGGGTTTGGAGGGACGAACGGAGATTTTGAGATTGGGTAATAATTACAGGGGTCTTAATTATTAGAATATTTCACTACAAAATAATTTGTTGCCTAATGTTTTAAGACTTTACACCACGAAAAATATTTCGTGGCCTAATATTTTAAGACTTTACACCACGAAAAATATTTCGTTGCAAAACATAAAAGTATTTGCTGTGAAAAATTTCGTTGTCAATATTTCATATTTTGTTCCTAAATAATTTTCTTTTTTGCGAGAATATTGGCGCCAACGTATTGACACTTATTGTCAACGAAAATCTTAATTTCGTAGCTAAATGTAATATTTTTCTCCACAAAATTATTTTCGTGGAAAATAATGAGTTTTTGCTACGAATTTTCTTTTGTAGGTAATAAATTCACAACTAAATGTAAGAATTGTTGTAGTGATACTTTGGGCTACTCCCATGTTCGGGAGTTGACTTTGGGTCAAAGGGGGCTCGAAAATGCCCGTCAGTCCTTTGGATAGGAGATCGTCGGACGATGAAGGACCATTCGCCCAAATCGTAAGTCCGAATCGTGCATGGGGCGGACCATCGGAAAATCTATGCGAGGAAATTCAATGATTCAAAGATATTCGCTCAGTTCTGAGAGTTAACTTTGGTCAAATAGGAGCCAAAACCACCCGGTGACCCTTCAAACTAAAATGGGTTGTTCGTTCGTACCATAAGGTTGATTCGCGCAAGGGGAGGACTGTTGGAAAGGGTATTCAATACCCTTCAAAGATTCATTCAGTCGCATTCGAGCTGAAGAGCAGACTTTGATCAAATGGAGCCCGAGAGTGCTCGGTGGCCTTTAGATCAGTTTTCGGGGGAAAGTGGTCAGTTCGTTCAAACTTTTATGTCGTTTCACGCATGGGGTGGACCATTGGAAAGGGGATTAAAGACCTGTGACATCCCGACTAATTAAATACCTAGTAGCTACTCCTTTATGAAATTAATACAAAATATCAAGTTGGTTCAGTCTTAGCATCACTGTCGAAAACATTTAATTTATTACTAGCCACCTAATATTTAAAAAGAGAGATGCCAAATTTAATTAATTAAATTAACATCAACCAAGTAATTAAATCAACAACCATCAATCGCATAAACAACCTCATGTAAATAACAAACGAAATGAAATAAACTGAGTCTGGAGTAAACATTCCAATAATAATATTACCAGAGTAAATAAATCCCGATACAAGAGTTTGAATAAACCAACATCTGAAATAATGAAAATCTGTATCTACAATATCTAGATAAGAATGGGCACTATGCCCTAACTAATATGAATGACCATGAAGGAACCAAGGATAAATGTGGAGGCGTCTAATACCAAGATCCTGTAACCTCCATAGCAGCTACATCACGTCATCAGAATAGAACTCCTATGCTTGGCGTCCCTGTGGCTGGGCACCTAAAATGCTTTTACAAAACAAAATAGATTTGTAGGAAAACAGGTCAGATCCCGAGGTGAAAATAGTTTAAAAAAATATAGCAAGTGTTTAAGTTACAATTAAACAACACATATTATAAACATGTTAGTTGCGTACTCTCACATGAGTTTCTCACCCCTCAACTAATGTGCACGCCTAACGTATACCCTTAACCCATCCTAGTTATGCCGCTAACTAACTAGTCTGTACCACTCCTGCTTTTGTATTCTAACATAGGGTATCTACTCGTAACACCCAAACAAGTCATATTCATAACCCATATTTATATTCATTAAATTACTTATCTCAAGTTTTAATTAAATTCTCACATTCTTAGCCCATTCAAATATCTTAGTTATTCACATCTACTAAGCAACAATGAACCAGTCACAAGTACATAAGTATATCACTCTCAGTACATATATACATATATGGTACCCCTAGGCTAAGCTGCGGTGCACGCATACTCTGCTATCAAATCCATGTACATCACGTATGTAAGGATCATGTGTTCTGAATCACTCAGGAACCGTCTAAATACAAATCACACATATTGGAGGCGAACATAATTCACATACCCATGGGTCACGCACATACCTACGCTCCTAAGGTCAGCACACTTATCATTCAGCGATAAGCCCTTCCAAGTCCTATGTTCTGAGGTATCAATCTAAAGTCCCCCCGAAGGCACATCGAGATCAGACTATCCTCTTACGAACGACCTCCCATGATAGCAAGTATGGTAGGTATGTTATACACACGATAATCCATATACTAGAAAATCACACAACCAGGTCTCCTATTTCAATATAGGTATACTCCTCCCCTATATACAATTTCAATATAGGTATACTCCTCCCCTATATATTAAGTCTCACCCACAATATTAAAGTTTCGGATATTCTACGTAATATTTATTTAACGCGGCAAGTATTGTCATACGGATTTGGGTACCTATATCTATCCGAAGTGAATACTAGGTCTCCTATTTGTTCCTAAGATTATCTCAGCAAATATAAAATCCATCTTCTACTGTTTATAGCCTTACATTATATTTCATTCCACTTTCAGTCCCAAATCGAAAGATTTCAAACCGTCCTCACTCGGTAACCGCTCGTAATTATAACGTTTGATCCCATAAGTTATAACATTACTAAGACCCTACTGACCTTAACTAAGTCCCAAAATATTCCATTAATCACCCTAGGAATCAATTTCAGCTTTAGAATTTTCATTAAACCTTAAAGGAAAACAATTACCAAAAATCAGAAGAGGTCGATCGATCGAGGAAAAAGGATCGATCGATCGATCAAGGAGGTATTTGCCCAGATTTCTCTTAAACAGTTACGGGTTTCTTACTTTTTACACCTCAAATTCTTCATTACAACGTCCCAAACTCCCAAGAAAGTTCACTAATCATCCTATTAACATATTAGTATAAACTTTAACGTATTAGAATCATTTAATCATCATAGATTATCAGTTTCTTGGATCAAAACACCCAGATTTCATAAAAACCCTATTTCTTCTATTTCCTTCAAGATCTTCATAAAACTCAACATAAATTCACGATTTCCTAAGCATGGATCATGGTTTCATATCTAGTGTATACCCAGAAGTTTATCTACATGAAGCCTACCCATATTCAATGTTTAATTCTCCAATTTCACATTTAATTCACTTATTTACGATAAATCATCAAATCTAAACTATCATGTAAACTATATGCTTTGAATATTTGCAAGATAAATCACTTGCCTCTGATTAGAAGTTATGATCCGTTGATGACGATATTTGTTGGTTCCCCCTCTCTTTCCGGTCACAAATCCGGCGACGGTGGTGGTTGTTTTGCCTTGGAAACCCTTGGAATTCTCCTAAAACCCTTTTCTTTCTTCTCACGTTACTCTCTCGTGTGTTTAAAAAATAATGTCCCTAATAACCATAAGTGTTGGCTGATAAATATCTCCTAATTTTCGTGGGTCACTATTCACCAAAAATAGGAATGACTAAAATACCCTCCCGGGTTGCCGGTTAGGCCTAAAAATGCCTCGGGACTCAAACTAAACCCCCGGCTAGTGTTTTCTGACTATCTCGACCCTTACGGACACGTTGGCCCACTCAAAATGACCATAAGGATGACATAAAAATAAAATACTTTTAAATCCATTAAATTGGGTCCTGAGACAACTGACATGCGCATCCCAACTTAATTACCGAAACTGCCGTATTTTTAACTCACGATAATTTTAAAAATTAAATAATCACATATTACCATAATCACTCAGTAATATTCAACATTATCATCATTTTTAAATACTAACTCTCATCTCGCTAGTTATTTAAATTCGAATTAATTTCCAATTAATTTTCCCAAATTAATTTATTTAATCCCACAATTAAAAGCAATTTCATTTAATTAATCTCATAATTAAAAGCCATAAAATTACGGGGTATTACAAGACGCTTTGGATATTCATTGAGCTTTCTCTCTGACGATGAAGTTGATTGGTGTTAAATCAGGGATCGGGAGCACCGGGTAGCCTTTAGATCAGTTTTTTATGGTCAAATAGACCATTCATTTGAACCCTTATGCCAATTTGCACACAAGGTTGAGCATTGGAAAGGGAATTCAGAGACCGTCGAAGATTCATTAAGCTTTTTCTTTGACGATGAAGTTGATCAGAGTCAAACGGGGCCCGAGAGCGCTCAATGGCCTCTAGATTTCTACTTGGATTATGATTTAAGATCTATGTTAAATGGGAGGGTGCAAAAGACCTAAGGAAAGACTTAAGAGGGTCCTAGAATGTGGTGTCTATAGCACCATTTAGTAAAAAATTCATAACTGATAAAAATAAAATCACAACAATATGAAACTAGCACCCACGCCTTCGTAATTCGATTCTACACAACTTCATCAACTTTTCAAATTCATTGATCGGTTTATGATGGTTGATCAATTGATGGAACTGTTTTCTCCATCCAAAACATCCATTAATGATTCTCAAATCTCCAGATTAAAATGCAACAATTACCATAACTTAAATCTAAGTATGGGGACATGATTTTAATGATTCCTAATCATTATTATCAAATCAATCCATCAATTTCAAGGTTTTATCAATCAAAACTAATATCTTGACAAGAACATCAGCAAATCCATATTTCTCTTCCAGTTCCAAATTTAAACATCAAATTATTAAATTAGTTTCTCTAAAAATCATGATTAAATCCTAATAAATGCGTTCTACCTCAGATTAATACATCAAACATCATTAATTTCAAATTTATTCATCGAAAGTATAGATTCTCAATAGGGATTGATCACTTTATAATCCTACTTAGCCCCAATTAACAACAAGATTAAGCTATAATATATCGAAACAAAAACATGAGTTTTAATCCATAAATAGTAAGGTGAAAACTTGAATTAGAAAAACATGCAGATTAACAAGAGTATTGCAAGAGATTTCTTGCCTTAAAGATCGAAGAACACTGAAATAGGCATGAATCCTCCTCCACTTCTCCCATATGCCTCATGCGGCTAGGGTTTCATGTTATAATGATAATTGGCCAGTTAGAGAGTTATAACCCCTATTTATATCTCCATTTCCCATACCTCTAAATGAGGTCTATTTTAAAATACTCACCGGAATAGCCCAAAATTCATTCTAAGGGTAAACCTACCCCCAGGCGCAACTTAAGACAATAAAAACACTTAACCGACCCTCCGTGACACACAAGAGTCCAATACAAGCAATAATACCCACAACACACGGTAATACATCACGATGTAAGTAAATTATACACTTAACTATACTACGCGCACCCATAATCCAATAATCATATAATGATATTTCCATTTATTAATTCCAAGCACACATTATAAAATCACACCACATGAAAATTTTAATTATCATCTAAATTAAGCATATATCACCTAATAAATAGTTCTACGAAAGGTCATGATATTAGATTATCCTCCTCTCACCCCTAATATAGGAACTCTTTCCTCGTAATTCACTAATGCATACTGCCAAAACATAACTCGCACAAATATCATAGGCTTGCACACAATTAGCTCATATATGTACTCCACTAGATAAAAGAAAAATGATCACTTATTCCGACCATAGTGTGTTACGGCTAGGGCTCCCAGACACCTATACCACATGTATACACGCACAAACGTCACATACATATAACACATATACCAGAAATCTACCATACAAATAATTTACAACTTTAAAATAAAGCTATACTGGAATACCCTATTAATCGGGACCTATTTCTTTGTGAAATTATCCCACTTATTCTACTAGTGGTGCAAACATCCCTCATGCTCTCGGCACATCACTCATTGGCTCCACTAGAATTAAACCTTAAAATGACTTATCATTCGATGTGTTACCCCTCTAAAATGATGTATCATGTATTCAACTAAATGTCTTAAGGATGAAATATCTCTCAACCCCCGATCTTATCGAGATTCATGTAAGGACAAATTTTGATTGAGTTAATTTGTATGTATTATCTTAATTTCGGACAAAATATTTTGGGTCATAGGTTAGACTTTGTGTATGTTAAACTTTCAAGCCTATAGCCTATTTGGATGAAGATGTAGCAGCCAGGCTTTAGAGATTTTATCACTGTGTAGTGTTTTGTGCTCGTTTTCATCTTCATGTTCTGAGGATCTCTTAAGTATCGATGCGTATATATTTTAATCCTTGGATATTTTATTTATTGGGGTGTTTGGATTTTTATAAAAATGTTTTTAATTTTTTTAAAATGATTTATCCTTTTTTAGTTTTTTATAAGAAAAATATTTTTTCCATCCCTCCATTAGAACGAATTTGGGAAGTTGTTTGAAGGAATATATGTATATCGTTCGAATGAACTTGTTCTGGTTCCCATGCATGGCTGGGTCATCCAAGGTTTTTCCCGTTATGAGTTTTCCTTGTACATCGGGCACTGTGTGAGTGTTTATTTTACTTTATCCTGTTATCACCTAGATGCATGTTTTAGGATAAAATAAAATTGGCTAAAACTAATTTACACAACTTTCGTTTAAAACTGGTGCAAAGTATTACTTGTAGTAATTTTTTTAAAGTTTAATATTTAATTTGAAAACCTAAAAATTGGCTTTTGTTATGTATACCTTATCCATATTAGAACCCTTAGGACACTAGTGCTTTCTCAAATTAGTATTTGAGCTGGAACATTAACTAAGCATGTAGATCCGTCTTTTCGTGATATTTAGGGTCATTTGGGTGTTCCTCTCTCTCTAGAGTTTGTTCTTTCTTGATGGGTTGTCTTAGTGATAAGTTGTCCAATGCATTTAGTGATGATGGTGATTTTGATATTTGAGATGAGTTTAATGAGATTCATAACCGTGTTGAAAATTAGCTCTTGTGAATTTCAGGTTTTTAGAAAAGAATTAAATTTCTTTAAAAAAATTTAAAGATGAAGTTGCTTTTTTTGCAAACCATTCAAACTCAAAGAGATATCCTACGTGAGAAGCTCATGGAGTGATTTAAAACTTTAGAAGTGTCTAAAAAAGAGAATGATGGCAGAGTCCGTGTTTTAGAGAAAAACATGATGAGTCTAATGTTTCTAGGGTTAATGAACATTCCATTGAGGGCAATGATAAATTAATTAAAATTTGACAACACGCGAGAAGACTCTTAGGGTTAAGTTCACTTACATTGTGGCACACCCTATTTTTGGTATGAATGTACAAGATAGTAACACAATAATGAACTAAAGTTAAGGCAAGAAACAAAATTTTATTCATTAAATATAGTCTCACATTTATTGTACTACCACCACAGGGGTGAATTACTGATATTATATATTAATCCCAAACCTGAAAAATAACATAGGTCGTTGAAAAAGACCATCCCTTGCTCCCATTTTATTTAGCCTCCCTCCATGTAGTTATATAGGAAAACATATGCTCGGTTTGTATCAATAAAAGGGACGGGGATTTAGTTTCTTTATCCCAGAACAACTAGAGGAAAAGGGAATGAGCATAAATATGCTAACTTGATTTTAACCAATTCAATCACAATTTATATGTAGATAGAAATTTGGAGTGTGTATGGAGTTAGTTGTTTACTAAATAGTCATAGGTACAATTTATGTAATAAAGAAATCCAAGGAATTCAAATAATAATTCGATACTTAGCAGATTATCAATTGGTAAAGAACTGATTATGCATGATTAGTATAACCCAATAGTAATGTCCACCCAAAACTTTTAGGGAAAAGTACCCAGGTAGGACAATATTAAACTGGCACGCATACGCATGTAGCGATAAATTCAGCTCTCAAACTTCTGAGACCTTTGGCCAAATAGAAAAGTCCCATGGGATAACACGACAGTCTACTCCCTAGTTAATAGCGATGCTTATACAAGGACAATTTGTAAATAGGTGTATGGGTGAACGAATTCAATCGTTTCAGTAATCTCATGAAATCAATTATTAGACGAGAAAGGTTTAAAGTGATTCAATTTATCCATATTTAAATGTCACGAATGTTTAACAACATATGTAGTATGGTAGTATCATAACATACACATAATAAGAATAATTTATGGTTATCACAGTGTGATATTAATAACAACATATAAAATATGCTAAAAATACTATTGAAAAGACAAAACCTACTTATGCGTTGAGTAGAGCGGGCTTAGTTAGGATTGAAATTGAGATCGGGAGGGTCAGGTGCTTGATTAATGTCAATCAACATCTTTCTAACTATGTGTAATTAGTAACAAGGTTTGTTAAGAAAAAATGAAAAATTGTGTCTATTAAAAGTTTAGGGGCTAATTGGTAATTATCTTAGGATTTTAAAAAATATAGGGCTTAAGTTCAAATTTGAAAGATGGTGTAGAATACTTTTTGACTCAAAATTTATCAAAGTGTATGTAGAAAATAGTTGGGGTCAAAACTCATAACTTGAAACAACCATAAGTTGTCAATTTTTAAATATTGAAAATTTTTTTTAACCAAAAACCTTGGTTTTCTATAACTTGAGCTAGGATTTTCCAAAAACTACCTAACTTTATACCATTTTGACCAAAAAAATTAATACAAATATTGAAAAAAATCAAAAATTTTGGTTGGTCACGCGCCCTCATGCTCATGCTCTATGTTTCTAGTTGAAAATGTCATATTCAACGTCTCAACAATTGGCCTAGGTTTTAAAAAAAATGGACCTTGAATAACTTCTGATTTCCTAAACCATTTAAGATGATTTCTTAACCAATCCAACCTAATTTTTTACAAGGACCTCAAATATATGAGTTTCACGGATTCAGGTTTAGTATCCATCGATTTTTAGCTATTTTGTGTTTTATAGAAAATCTGACCAAACATTCGTGGCTTTACTGGATATGGGAACGATTTTTAGGCTTATGGATAGGTTTCTAAAATCCTAAGGAAGAATTTATCTTCTATTTGAAGGATTGAGGTACTGTAGTCGAAGAGAATTTTGAATTTTCACTTTCTACAACTTAAAAACAGTTTTGAGAAATTGGGGTTCAAAGCTGATGATTTTTCGAAAATGGCCATTGCACTTGGGCTCCTTAGCTCATAAGAAACTCATTCCTCATTTTAAAACCAATTCAGAGTCAAAGAATGGAGTTTCACTATAAAAACTCAAGCTTGAATTGATTTTTTGAAGGTTTGTTTAAACAAGCATTATTGTACGCGTAAGAACTTGGTTCTCTTGATTGGGTTGGACATAATAATGGTCCCGAAAACTTCAGAATTGAAAAAAAAATGATAAATGAAATGACAGGTTATCAGTATGGAGGGAAATTTTTGAACTTGTGACTGGCTTGAGGGGTGGGTTTTAAGACAAGAATTTTTGGGGGTTTTATACTAGAAGCTAAGTAAAATTCATTGGTGTTAATGGGATGTGGATTCTCCCAGGTTCTAAGAGGATAGAGTTGTGGGGAAACAAATTCACTTGGCTTAATAGTGTAAACCATGTGATTTGTCCTTTTCTGCTTAGCGGAGGCTGACTTGGCATGGGGGAAGTATAAATATCAAGGTTTTAGTTTTAGTCTCTTTGGAGAAAGTTTTATGTTTATTTGGTATTAAATATGAAGTTTTTCATGTTTTACGAGCAATGTGCAAATTTATGAAATTTCAAAGGTTAGGGTTATAAATTCTAATTATTTCAAGTCTAGAGATTTAATTTGATATAAAGTTTGGGTCTAAAGGTAAAGTATCGGATAACTTATAATTCTTTTAAAAGTGTAAGAAGTAATTTGGTCATTTTATAACTTTAGGGGGTACTTGGGTAATTAAGCAAAGTTGTAGGGTTTTTGATGTAGTTTCAACTTTAATAGGATGTTTATGGATTTGAGTAATTTGTAGGGGAGGTAAGGGGTAATTTAGATATGTATTTAATTCAATTTGCTTGGTTGAATTATACGAGTGTTACAATACCTAACTAAAAAAATTGTCCTTGAGGTTACCTTCAAAAAGCTCAGGGTATTGTTATCTCATTGCTTATTCTGATCCCATGTGGCTTCTTGTTGATTTTGATGTTCCCACGATATCTTTATTAAGGGAATTTTTTTCTTTCTTAGGACCTTCAGCTGATGGTCTATAATTTGAATAGGATGTTCCTCAAATTCATGGTTAGGTTGAACAGAAATTTCACTCCCCGTAATGACATGTGTTGTATTTGGAATATATAGACGTAATTGGGACATATGAAACACGTTATGAATATTAGACAATTCCATGAGTAAATTTAACTGATAGACCACACAATTAATACATTTGATAATATTGAAGGGTCAGATGTATCTTGCTGCTAGTTTCCCTTTCTTCCCAAAATGTAGGATTCCTTTACGGGGAGAAAATTTCAGAAATACATGATCAAAATTTTTGAAATTCTAATGGCTTCTAATGATGATCCACATAACTCTTTTGTCGATCTTGGTTTGTCTTGAGTCTTTCTCTGATCTGTTGTATCTTCTCGGTATTTTCTTAGATTGTTTCAGAACCAAATTGCTTGTTGTTTTTGAATTCATTCCAACATATTGGTGAACATCATGGCCTTCCATATAAGGCTTTTAAGGGAACAAATTCGATACTTGACTGGTAACTATTGTTATATGAAAACTCAATTAACGATAAATGTTCACTCCAATTGTTGGACATATTTAAAGCACAAGCTCTTAACATATCCTCTAACGTTTGAATAACGAGTTCAGATTGTTCGTTTGTCTAAGGATGAAATGTTGTACTCAAATGAAGTTTCGCACCCATCGGCTCTTAGAGTGCTTGCCAAAATCTACCTAAAAATGAGAATCTCTGTCCGATTCTACGGATAAAGGAATTCAATATAAGGCTTTAAAGGGGACAAATTTGATACTTTACTGGTAACTATTGTTATATGAAAACTCAATTAACGATAAATGTTCACTCTAATTGTTGGGCATATTTAAATCACAAGCTCTTAACATATCCTCCAACGTTTGAATAGTGGGATCATATTGTATGTTTGTCTAGGTATGAAATACGGTACTCAAATGAAGTTTAGCACCCATTTCATCTTGGAGTGATTGCTAAAATATACCTAAAAAATAAGAATCTCGGTCTAATGCTACGGATAAAGGAATTCCATGTTATCAGATAATTTCCCGAATGTAGAGCCTACCGAGTTTCTGGGTGGAGTCAATGATTTTTCCTCGAAGAAAATGGGCAAATTTGGTGAGTTGAACTACTATCACTCAAATAGAGTTATATCCTTGGAATGTACGGAGAAGTCCACTAACAAAATCCATGGTGATATGAACCCATTTCCATTCAGAAATGGAAAGAGGTTGGAGAAGTCCACGGATGACATGTTAGACATCTTCTTATAAAGTTCTCAATATCATTCCTCATATTTGGCCACGAATATTGTTTCCTCAATACATGATACATTTTAGAGCTTCTAGGGTGTGCCATGAATTTATAATGATGAGATTCTTGTAACACCTCTTCTTGTAAGGGTGATTTATAAGATACATATTATCTATTACTAAATCGTAGACATGGTTTCCTATCATATGATAACTCTCGAGTTATACTTCTTGTTTATTATCTTATCACGAAGGGACCTTGGATTTGAAGTGTTAAAATATTCTTCCTTGGGTTTGGATAAGCAATAATGTTAGTATATTTTGAAAAAGGCATAGTTGGCTGAAGGTAATATTGCTCTATGGTAGAAGCAACACCATATGGGATTAAGGTGTTAATTCTACCAATGGGGTTACATCTTAAAGCATCTGCTATAGCATTCCGTTTCTCAGTTGGTAATTTAACTTAACCCTGTAGTCTTCCAAAAATCCCAACCAACGCCTTTATCTTAAATTCAAATCCATCTGAGTGAAGATGTATTATAGGATTTTATGATCTGAAAAAACCTAGAATTCTTCATCGTATAGATCACAAGCCCATTTTGAAAGAAAAAATTACGGCTGCTAACTCAAGATCATGCACATTATAATTACATTCACTAATTTTGAGTTGATGAGTTCCAAACTGATATACCAAGTATACCCTCATCCCTGGACTTAATCCCCCTCAGCCAGGGCCGACCAATGCCAAACCATTCAATAAAGAGAGTTAAGACTCGATCGTTGACTCAATTTGAAATTACTTGTCCTCGATCAGTGACTCATCATAGAACATAATGAATATCATCAACATTAGAGGTCTTGTGCCTTAGTCTCTTCGACCTTGGTCGTAACCAGGATGATGGGGAAAAATGAAGAGAACTCGAGTGAATAATCAATGTTCCATCAGAGGACCCAACCTGACAGCTCAGCCTCATCCTAGCTCAGACGTTTGACACTATACAGCTGGCAGAGCGCATGGGTTAGGAACATGTGGGAGAGTGCGCGTGGGCTATAGATCCCATGTGTACTAAATCGTTATAACCAAATATCCCTCACACATGAAGGAATATTTCATATTCATGTGACAGTGATAGGTGGCTCAACTTCATTAGCTAGAACATTTTACACATGCTTAGGGGGTACACTACACCCCCAGACACTATATATTTGTTTTCTCCAACATTCACACACACTCACAGTGGATTAGGCCAATGGTTGAACCACTTATATCCATGTGTTGATTCCTCTTACCCTCATCTCCTTCTACATCTATATTTCTGCTCATACTCCATTGTTACATTGGGTTGAGCTCATATATAATCATTGACTTGGTGATAGCATTTCTAGTATCATCAATCTGGGGCCGGATGTGGGAACGAAGTGCATTTTCTTCCTCTTCCTTACTTAGCTTGTTACTCACCGGATTCTCTAGTGGTGATCCAGCTCTGCTCAGGTGGGCTTGTATCACCATTAAAAGAGATGATGTTGAGCCTCTCAGGATTTTATCCAATTTTAGCACTTCCATTACACCGGATATATGGCCTCCGATTTGCCTCCAGGCATGGTCCTAGTTCTAGACAAGCCATCCCTCAACCAGAAATGGTTGAGATGGCGGTGGCGCTGCGCTCACTGGCGGCCATCCAGCGGTTGATTTCAGGAGCAACTTTCTACATTTAGCCATAACATGATGGCTAGACCCGCCGACGCCAGAGATGAGATAATAACTCCAACTGCCAGGGAAAGCCCTTCAAATCAAGTAGTAAGGGGACCACCCCAGGCAATGCATAAAGAGATACCTCCTCAACAAAGACGTAGTGATGTGGTCGACCCTAGGCGTTTATGCCTGGGAGGCAGGGCCTAGAATTACAGGATGATCAATGCGATGATGAGGACGAAAGGAATATTGGGAGCCTTACCAGATCTTTGGAAACACTATGCATCCATTTCAACCTAGAAGGGGACATAGTAGGAGTCCGAGCCGAGATGTCCAACCACTTGCATCAGCATTGGAAAGGCTAAGAAGAGGGTCAACCTTTGATAGGCTTGGCCCAGGAGGTGATTTGAGGAACCATCGCTCCAGATCTCGAAGCATTATTGGTTCCAGGAGGAATAATAGATGTGATGACCAAAGGACTCCACTAGGTCAAGATGAGGAACATCATAAAGTCAACAGCTGAGAAAGAATGGTTTGCAGAGAGCCTTCACTTTGCCCAACCGACAGAGAAGGAGATGGGGATAATGTCATTCCGGACGAGGGAGAGGTAGCAGCTATAGCCGATAGGCCTTCGAATGTGTCCATACAACGGTTGGAGGATAAGTTCAGGGACATTTTGAAAAGCTAAGACCTCGTTCATAGGGTTTACTCTGAAGGCTCCCCATTTGTTACGAAGATCATAAGTTATCCAACCCCGGCTAAATTCAAGATGCCTGTAGTCACACCAAAGTATTACGGGAGCCCTAACCCCATCCATAATGCTGATATGTACAGTCTCTAGCTAATATCTACTCGGTCTCTGACGAGATGAGGTGTCAGGCCTTCTCTAGCACACTAATTGGTGCTGCTCATGTGTTGTTGACCTCCCTTCCCAAAAACTCTATAGAAAATTTCAAGCAGTTGGCAGAGAGGTTCATACACATTTTTTCTTCCTGGTGAAGCCTAGGAAGAAGACGACACACTTGATGTATATTAAGAAGGGAAATAATGAGACTTTGAGGGAATACATAGCCCGCTTCAACAAGGAAAAGTTAGAGGTGGAAGACTACAAAGAGAGTATTGCTATGACTACCCTGATAGGAGGATTGCAAAAGGTGAATCTCCTCTAGCGGTAGCCAAATATCCTACAAAATTTATGGTGGAACACCAAGCTACGGATGGGAGGGTCATGAATGCAGAGTAGGAAATGTCTGTTAAGGGATATGATGAGAAAGGAGCAAGCGGTGGAAGTAAATTCTATAAGTCAAAGGCCAAAGATGGAAAGAAGAGGTCGGCGGACGATAAATTCGCTGACTACACACCACTAAAAGTTAGCCCATATCATATACTGAATGAGATAAAGAATGACCGATCTCTAAGGTTGCTCGAGAACCTCAGAGCCCGTCCTCATAAGAGGGATAAAAGTAAATTGTGCGAGTTCCACCAAAACCACGGTCACACCACAGATAAGTGCTTTGCACTTAAAGATGAAATTGAAAAGATGCTGAGGCTAGGGAAGCTGAGAAAGTACGTTGACAAAAATGGTTCTAGAGGTGAAAGGGACGACAACCTAAAGAGACAGGACGGAAAGCCTAAATGAGAGGTCCAGGTTAACAAGAATGTTGATGTCTCTGATGATGGTGATGATAATGATAAGTCCAACCCTGACCTCCCACCTAAGGGTCATATGCACACGATCTCTTTTGATGTAAAAATGATATATGGAGGCCTTGTAGGTGGAGGCATGGATATGACCGATAGGAAGGCCCATGTCGCTGAATGTAAAAGCAATCCCTAGAACTGAAGTAGTGAAGTCAGCTACAGTCAATTTAAAGCCGAAAAAGAGAAAGAAGGTTGACATGAACACCATGATTGTAGGCTTTTCAAGGTTGGACTTTAAGGGGATCTGTCTCCCCACGATGACCCATTGGTGATAACTACGTGGATACATGGGTTTGATGTGCCCAGGATACTGGTAAATGGGGGAACTCAGCCGATGTGATGTTTTGGCCATGCTTAAAATGACTAGGACTAAGCAAGAAGATGTTTGTACCCTATCACCATCCTTTGATAGGGTTTAGCGGTGAAAAGTCCACCCCTTGGGGATGTTATATATTGATGTTATGATGGGGAAAACCTGGCTGAAGAGGCGCACAAAAAAGAATAACTTCTTCATCATGGACAAAAATGTTTACTCGGACTACAACATAATCATGGGAAGGGTATCCCTCATGGAATTTGAGGTCGTTCCCTCTACTATTCAAAAAATGGAAAAATTCCTGACTCCTTATGGGGTAAGGGAAGTTCAGGGTTATCAGGTGGAGGCACGAGAATGCTACTTCAATTTGGCCAAGGAAAGAGAAGCCAACAAAAAGTCCACGACTACCTACAATATTGACACACTAGATTCACGAGACAAGATGAAGCTAAAAAAGGGTAAAGCTGCTGTGGAGGTAGAATGCATCATTCTCAATGAGGATGAACTGGAAAAAAACATCCAAATTGGTAAAGCCATGAAGAAGGATATCAAGGATAAACTAATCCAGCTGGTGAGGGAGAGGCAAAGCATCTTCTCTTGGAGCTACGAAGATATGTTTGGGATAGATCCAAGTGTCCTTTGCCACAACCTGAATGTGGATGGGTAGATGAAGCTGGTAAGGTAGAGATGATGAATCTACTCTCGGGGGAAGTATGGGGTGATCAGAGAGGAACTAAAAAAAGGTCTAGTTCATTAGAGAAGTTATCTACTCGGAGTGGCTGTCCAATGCAGTTATTGTGCCAAATCCGAATGGAAAGTGGAGAATGTACGTAAACTTAACAGATTTGAACAAGACCTATCCTACGGATAGTTTACCTCTCCAAGAATTGATTAGATGGTGGATACCACGGCTAGGCATGAGCTGATGAGCTTCATGGATGCCTATTCAGTCTTTAACCAGATCTCTATGGACCCGACCGACATTGAGAAGACATCGTCATCAGCAACAAGGGAACATATTACTATAAGGTAATTCCCTTCGGGCTACAAAATGTTGGAGCAACATACCAATGGTTGGTGAACAAACTATTTCAAGAGAAGATAGGAAAAACCATGGAATTATACGTAGATGAGAACTCGGTATGAATTAAAGAACTCCAAGGGACCGAACAGAGATATCCGAAGATGGAGAAGTTGGATTATGCTTTAATTCATGCCTCAAGAAATATGAAACCATATTTTTAGGCTCATACTATGGTCGTCCTCACCAACTACTCCCTTAGGTAGGTGTGGGTACCTCAATTTGTCATCACGGGCCCAGACAAGTAGCCCAGCAGAAGCGGCCCAAAGCCTGGGCTATTTACATCTCAACAGAATACGGTTATGACTTAGTCTGCTCCTAAAATCTCGCGAGGAGATATTCAAGGAGTAGAAGATGGACGTGGGGGAGTCCAACATCCCCACTCCCCAAAAACGGATATGTATTTAACAAATCCTAGGCCTGGGAAAGAGGCACACATTGTATTTCTTGTAGACTACTCTCCGGAGCACAGAGAAATAAGATTAAGAGCAACACCGTGGCCGTAGGCATTCTTGCTGAACCATGTAAATACTGTGTCGTGTGATTGGCATCTTTTGCATTCTTTGTTTACTTTGGTGATAGCGCTTTTCTCATTTATTTGTGTTGAATTGTCACCATAATTGGCGTCGTCTATGGGAAATGTTTATCTTCCTTTAAGAAAACCCTCACCAACAAAGAATTTGGGATGTCTAATCAGAGTAGAAATGCCCCTCAAGCAGGGGATATCCAAGAACAGCCTGCCCCTCGCAGGATCAGATCTGAGATTCGACAACAAGAACCCGAGGCTCGCCCAGAACGGCAAGCCTCAGAGGAAAGTCATGGACCAACCAAGTCCACACAGATCTCCAGGATGGTCGATGCCTATGAGGCCAGGCTCAAGGAGCAAGTGGAGGCCACTCGTAAGCAAGAGGCTGAGAATGCTCACCTTAAAAGGAGATTGGAAAGGATGGAGACAGAACTCCACCGTAGCACCAAACGACATCCATACAACACTCCTAGCCCTCAGGCGAGTAAGTCTCGCAGCCGAGGAAGGAGTCCTAGATGCGGGTCCCAAAGAAATGAGAAGCATGAGTCGGATGATGATTTGCTCGGGCAACAGCGACCAGCTCGCCGCTATAGGAGCCCATCTCGAGCTGATGAGGACATACGAAATTTAGTCCGAAAAGAGATGGATCAGCACCCAGCACATCGGGGTGCCAGATCGACCAGGGAGATTGCTCGGCGAGCTCTCAGTACCCCAATGAAATCCCCTTTATCAAGAGATATAGAAGAAGAAGCCTCCCAAAAGTTTGCAATTCCAAGATTCAAGATCTATGACGGAAAGACTGACCCTATCGATCACGTTAGGAAATATAGGCAGGCGATGACTCTCTGGAACCACAGAGATGCACTAATGTGCTGAATTTTTCCCTCAAGACTCCATGATGTGGCCTAAAAATGGTTCGAGAAGATCCCACACAGGTCCATCAGGAGCTTTGAGTCTGTGCCCGAGCTCTTCACGGCTCGCTTCATTACCATCAGCTCCCATCCGAGGAGGATGGATGCTTTGCTAACAATGAAGAAGATGCCCCAGGAGAGCTTGCGGGACTATGCAAAGAGATACTAGGAGCTGTTCAACGAGGTTGAGGACTACTCAGAACAAGTGGAAGTAGCCTCTTTCAAGATTGGCCTGCCCAGTTCTTGCCTTCTGTACCAATCCCTGATGAAGAAGGAGGCCACAACCATAGATGACCTGATGGCCCGCATCGAGAAGTATGCAAAAGTGGAAGATGTGACCCGCCTCAGTGCAGGGGAAAATGGTCGGGCTAAGCTCGCTGCCAAGGGAAACGATAAGGCTGAAAACCAAAAGAAAGCAGGAAAAAATGGGGGCAAGGGTGGCTCCAATAATGGAAGCAAGAACGATGTTCCAAAAGATTTTCAGGCAGTAAATACTGTCTTTAAAGAACCAATTTATAAGATCCTAACGAAGATCAAAGACGATCCGTTTGTTAAGTGGCCCAGGAAGATAGGAGGAGATCACTCTAAGAGAAACAACGCGCTGAGATGCGCTTTTCATAAGGAGGAAGGACATAAGACTGAGCACTGTAAAGCTCTTAAGTCTCACCTTGAAGAGTTGGCCCAGACCGGGCACCTGAACGAGTTTGTGGAGAAGAAGGCAGAGAAATTTATTGCTAACGGAGACACAAGACCTGACAACATGCTCGAAGACGATGCTGGCCATCATGAATTTGCAGTAATCTATGGTGCATCCGATATGAAACAGATTCTGGGAAATTCAGCACGGATGGAAGTGAAAAAGCTAACAGCAGTAATGCAAGCTTTTCAGATCGATCCAGTGAAGACACAGTCAAGGAAGCGTCAGCGAGCAGATAACGTCGACTATCTGGTGGGAGTAAGAACCCCACATCATGACGCCCTGATCATTACCCTCGGGATAGCCAACTATGACATCGACAAGTTGCTCATCGACCAAGGAAGATCATCCGAGGTAATGTATCTCAACCTGTTCAGAAAATTAAAGTTAAGCATTGCTGACTTAAAGTAAGCCACCGTCCCTCTAGTTGGCTTCACTGGGAAAGTAACTATCCCACTTGGAAAGATCGTGTTGCCAGTAAGGGCAGGATGTGTCTCCAAGATGATCGAGTTTCTGGTAGTCGACATTGACTCATCATACCAAGCTAACCTCGGCAGAGGGTGGCTACATGCAATGAAGGCAGTCCCCTCAACCTATCATCAGAAGCTCAAGTACATGACTGAGTAAGGAGTAATAGAGATCCACGGAGATCAAGCGATGGGAAGAAGGTGCTTCATAGCAGCCATCTGCCCAAAATCAGAAAAGAAGATCGAGAAGGCTAAAGAGAAAGTCGAGGAGCAGGAAGGTCTGATACCTTAAAAATAGCAGTTAAAATATTGAAGACCCGGAGTGGAAGAGACTAGGCTCCTCCCCTCTAAGCGGGTCGTCAAAAACCTGGAGGAAGTTGCAGCTGGTGGTAGTAAGAAAGACAGGATTTTCTTGATTGGAGCTTCTCTCACAGATCAAGAAAAGAAGGAATTAATCATAGATGTTGTCGCGTGGGAACCATACGAGCTTCCTGGGATTGATCCCAATGTGGTTTGTCACCAGTTGCACGTTGACCCCACTTTCAGGCCTATCGTGCAAAAAGCACGACGAACTGCGCCTGAGCAGGCCAAGGCTGTAGAGAAGGAAGTGGAAAAGCTGCTGGATGCAGGATCCGTACGAGAAGTTTAGTTCCCTAAATGGTTATCCAACCCGGTAGTGGTTCCGAAGAGCAATGGAAAATGGAGAGTCTGTATTGGCTTCACTGACCTTAATAGGGCGTTCCCTAAGGACAGTTTCCCTCTCCCAAAGATTTACCAATTAGTGGACGCCACAGCAGCTCATGAGAGAATGAGTTTTCTGGACGCATATTCGGGGTATCACCAGATTCCTCTGTATGCACCACACCAAGACAAGACAGCGTTCATCACCACCGTCGGACTATACTGCTACAAAGTTATGCCCTTTGGGCTAAAAAATGCAGGAGCAACCTACCAGCGGCTGGTCACCAAGATGTTCAAAGACCAAATGGGAGATACCATGGAAGTCTACATCGACGATATGCTCGTCAAAAGTAGGCACAAAGAAGACCACCTCTCAGACCTATGAAGGACCTTCGAAATCCTCAGGAAATACTGAATGAAACTCAACGGGAGCAAATGTTCCTTCGGTGTCCAGTCAGGAAAATTTCTCGGGTACTTGGTCAGTGAGAGAGGCATTGAGGCCAACCCGGACCAGATTGATGCAATTAACAAAGTGCAACCTCCTCGCACAATACGATACGTACAGAAGCTCACAGGAATTCTCTCCGCTTTGAATCATTTCATTTCAAAGTCCTCTGAGAAGTGCAAGCCATTCTTCCAGCTCTTGAAAGGAAACAAGACAGTAGAGTGGAATCAATATTACTCAAGGAGCTCATAGCTTATCTCAGCACACCACCTTTGCTCATCATACCCCAAGAAGATGATTCCTTGTACTTATACCTCATCGTCTCCAGCCATGCCGTCAGTTCTGCACTGGTGTGCGAGAGAGCAGGAATCCAACACCCAGTATATTACGCGAGCAAGACTTTATTGGATGCCGAGCAGCGGTATCTACCACTGGAAAAGCTCATCTTTGCACTGGTGATATCTTCGAGGAAGCTAAAGCACTACTTCGAAGCTCACTACTATCGTCGTCCTTACATCACATCCCCTTAAAGCAGTACTGCGAAAAGCGGATTTATCTGGCAGACTATCCAAGTGGTCAGTCGAGCTTAGACGATTTGACATCCAATTTCAACCCAGGAAGGCCATCAAGGGGCAGGTACTCACCGATTTCATTACGGAATTCACTGGCGAACAACCTTACGACCAACTTCAACCTATGAAGCAAGGGGAAGATCACTTATCAGAGGGAGTTTGGCGACTAATTGTTGATGGAGCCTCCAATTCAAAGGGGGCAGGAGTCGGTATTGTGCTAGTTACCCTAGAGGATACAATCCTTGAGCAGGGAATAAGAATTGGATTTGAAGCCTCCAACAACGAGGCAGAATATGAGGCTTTGATATCCGGCCTGCAGAAGGCACGGGGGTTGGGGGCAAAGCAGCTGCAGGTTTTTGGCGACTCACAATTGGTCTCCAATAAGATCAGTGGGGACTTCAACGCGAGAGACGAGAGATTGGCAACTTACCTCGCTTTGGCAAAGAAAATAATGTCCAAATTTGAGGAAGTCAGTGTCCAACAGTTTCCCAGAGGATAGAATAGCCATGTCGACGCCCTAGCAGCCCCGAGTTCAGCGATCGACTCCGACTTAAAGAGAACGATCCCTATGAATTTCCTCACCCAGTCGAGCATTAACCAGAGCAACGAGCTGCCCGACATAGGGCATATGCTCCAGATTGAATCAGCACCCTGTTGGATGGACCCTTTGAGGGACTATTTGAAGGATGGTGCACTTTTGAACGATAAGAAGGCCGCTCATCAGATAAGAGTCAAAGCTGCCCGCTTTCACTTATCTCCTGAGGGAAAATTATATAAGAGATCATTCACCGGTCCTTACCTTCAATGCATTCACCCGAAGGACGTCGAACAAGTTCTAAGCGAGCTTCATGAAGGAATCTGTGGAAGCCATATTGGAGGGAGGTCATTAGCTTTTCGAGAAATAAAGGAAGGCTACTGGTGGCCATATATGCAGAGAGATTCTGCAGTGTATGCTCGCAAGTGCGAGAAATGTCAGCTACATGCTCATATGGTCCACCAACCTGCCAGCGACCTAAGATCACTTACCAGCCCATGGTCGTTCGCCCAGTGGGGAATGGACATCGTAGGCCCTCTTCCTACCACTGCCAGCAATCGCAAGTATCTCTTGGTCGCGACAAACTACTTCACAAAATGGATCGAGGCAGAGCCACTGGCGAACATCTGAGATGCAGATATGATGAGATTCATATGGAAAAACATAATTACCCGCTTTGGAATCCCTAGAACCATCATCACTGACAACGAAACACAGTTCGAGAGCGGCCCCTTCCAGAATTTCTGCTGCGAACACGGGATCAGGCACCACTTTAGCTCAGTAGCCTACCCCCAGAGCAACGTCCAGGCTGAAGGATCCAACAAAATAGTGATCGATGGACTAAAGAAATGACTAGAGCGAGCCAAGGGTGCATGGGTTAGCGAGCTGCCACATATTCTGTGGGCTTACCGCACCACCCCACGGTGAGCAACTGGGGAAACCCCGTTCACACTAACATATGGAATGGAAGCAATCACCCCTCTAGAAGCCGGCCTCCCAACCATGAGCACCACCCTGGTCGATCAAGGCCATAATGATGCAACATTACTCGCTGAACTTGACCTAGATGATGAACGTAGAGAACTAGCCCTAGTAAAATTAGCGAGCTTTCAGCAACAGCTTGCAAGGCACTATAACAAGAAGGTCAATCCAAGGGCATTCCAAGTTGGAGACTACGTCCTAAGGAAATTCCTCGGTAGCGCAGTAAAACCATCAGATGGCAAGCTTGGTCCAAATTGGGAAGGAACATTCAAGGTGACAAGAGATGATCTACAAGGTGCCTATCACTTAGAAATGCTGGAGGGCAGAGAGATACCCCGAGCTTGGAACACTGCCAACCTGAGAAAATTATCTTTCTAATTTTTTGATCTTTTATCACCTGAGAAAATTCTATTTCTAGTTTTTTGATCCTTTGTCACCCACTTTTGATCTGATTAATAAAAGATTGTTTGGCAATGACATTCTATAAAGTGTTAATTCTTTATTAAGAGCTTTATAACTTGTAAATTTTTATCAAGCAACAGGCACCTTAAAAGCAGGGTGTTACCCTCCTCAGGTTTTTATTACAAAACACGAACAACCTCCTAGCATTACCCCGACAATATATAAAGCCCTACATGGGACCCTTAGGCAGCCCAACCAACTCAGGTTGGTCACCAAACAAGGTTTGGTTCAAAAACCTGCTCGGATAGAATATTCAACACCAGGTGTGTCCTCGTCATTTCCACACTTAGGCCTAAGGGAGTGTGACGACACAACCTAAAAGGTAAAGTAGGGCAGAATGGTATCTCATAAGCATACTGGACTGGGAGGGCACTCAAGCAACAAAATAACTCTACCTAGTCGGCTATGAAGAGCCCAAGGAAGTCCAATAGTAAAATAATGCAGTAGAAAGCACACAACACATGTTTAGTCGGCGAATTGCCCAAGACATAAATATTCTACTACTTCATTGCATTTACAGAGTTACACTGAATTAAATACATCCGAATGAGGATTGGGCCTCTGAGCAAGATAATCTTCTACTTGCGCCCTTCGGCCATCGTCAGGGTGAGGAACTAATTCTTCCTCGACATCATTCGCATTTGGCTCTAATAGTTGCCTGGGGATATCATTTATAGGGACCCACTGGTCTTCCCTCCTGAAAGGATTAGGCATTAGAGTTGAAGGAGGGATCTCATGGCGGTACCAAAGCACTGAGTTCCTGGGGACCTTCATCTCCCGGAGAACATTCAACCACCCATTGATAAAGGATAGCTCTTCAAACTCTGCCAATCTCGTCGCGGCATATATCCAACCTTGGTCGTAGCCATCAGCCCACACTCGCCGAGGTCCTTTCTTGAACAGATGCCTTAGCAACGTGACATCTCTCTGTAGTCCAGCAGCTATCACGTAAGCTCGATGAACATCTGCTCGGAGCTCTTCAGCCTCCCTAGCAGCACCCCCATCACCTGCACCAGCTCACGGACTAGCCGATGAAGAGGAACCCCTTAAAACTTGGGGTGCGACGCTTGGTGCATGCTCCCCGAGTCGCAACACTTATATCCTCAGAGTCTCATTCTCATGTTCAAGAACTTCTCCAACTTGATTAATCTCAGAGGCATCAATAAGTCTAGCCCTCATAGTGTTCACTTCTTCTTGGACAGAGGCACCAACTTCTTCCATTACTTGAAGTCTATCCTTCAGTTTGGCAATGAGCTCGGATTGGTCTTTATAGCTCTGGCTCCTCGACCTGAGAAACTTATAAATCCTTACAAAGGCTTGGCAAACTTGATGGCTCGCATTGGGTCCAAGAATCCTTCCCAGTTGAGATGTGGCAGATATATATTCATCTACATCAATCAACTACAAGCCATAAAAGAGCATTAAAGAACAAAAGAATCAGTGTGCAGAAGGAAAGGGGTTTTCATTTCATCAAAATAAAGAGGTCCAAGTACATCGATAATAAAAAAGAACAATACAGATAAAACAAGAAAAGATAAAGGGATCCTAAAATTAGGCTAGTTGGCAACCTCAGTTTGTTCAGAGGTTGCTGGTTGTTTCCCCTTATCGACAACAGCAGAAGCACCTCCCTCAGATGGGGGAATCACTATTCCCTGAACAGAAGGAGTGTAAATAGGAACAGTATGAGACAAAGGAACACCACTTTCAGTAGCTGGGGCAAGTACATCTTCCACAATGGGCTTCGATCCTGGATCATGCTCGTTGAATAAGGGAGAGTCTATGTCCACTCCAACAGCTAGAAGAGACTTGTTCCAGCCCTTCTTGAAGTTCAGCCGGATAATATATCCTATCGGGACATCGGCATCCTCGTACGCAGCAGACCACCCGACATTGTACGAGATTTCCTTCACTGCCTTCACCTTCTCCACCATCGCCCTATTCTTCTCCACCAAAGCTAGCTTGCTCGTGCAAACTAAGTCATAGAACTGTCGCAGCTCATTTAGCTCTTTGACCGCTGCATCCCTCGCCTGATTGGCTTCAGCAAGGGCAAGATCAGAAGGCCTCTGAGCATCGCTGGCCATCTTCAAACTGGCCTCCAGCTCAGTACCCTTCTGCTTCAGAGCAGCATTCTGCTTCTCCAAACTAGCATTCTTTCTCACCAGCTCATCGCGAGTACGGTAGAGCATGGAGAATTCAGTCAGAAACTACAAGAAAGATAAGAGAGCATTAAAAGGAAGCATATAACAGAATATTGTAAGTATGGGAAAAACGAGAGCAGACTTACCAAGGCTAGCCTCTGATTTGCCTGCATAGCTAACTGGTCAGTCTCCACCGCCTTCTGGTGATCAGCTGGCAAGATTGCTCTTTCGAGCAATGCGGGAGCTAGCTGAGGAGAAAGGGCAACAGATGCCCCCTAGGGCAAAGCAGACACAGGCACCAGAGCTTGCCCTGCCTTCGTCCTCACCTCCACTCTCCTCCTCTCCTCTTCCCTCTCTTTCCTCTCCCTCTCAGCTCTCATTCTGTCCTCAACCTTCTTCTTCTTTTCCTCTTTTTTCCTCTCCTTCTCTCTCAACCTCTCCTCCTCCTTCCTCTTCCTCTACTGCTCGTGGGTAGCAAGCTGAGAGCCAGCGGCATCATCCCCACCACTGGACTTTTGCTTCTTCGACCGCTGAGCGAGAAGCACATCATCATCATCACTGTCATCACGAATCAGATTCCTCCTGGGGGAGCCATTTCCTCGCTATAACTACTGGATGAACTTGAAGACTCTTGAGCCTCAGAGACCTCTTCCGAGCTAAAAGATCCTTCACTACTGGAGCTCTCCTCGCTGGGACCGCCTTCAGCACTTCCCCTGTTGTCACTTTCAGAGCTGCTCTCTTCCTCGTCCAACTAGATGGGATCCGCAACAGCTTCTTCAGTAATATCCAAGTTAGGAATGATATCTACAGGCCGTGCGATAAAATTGGACCCAATATTCTTGTACTCCAGAAGAAAAGAAGCTGACCGGGGATGTTCGCCGTTAGCCAAAGATTCTCTGATATTTCAAGCTTTGATCAACTCAGCAGCTCGAACCTCACTAAGGGCGGGTTCCAAGTTCTTTGTCTTCGCTAAAAAGAGAACAGAGGAATGTCAGAAAAATCAATTATTAATAGGAAAGCAAACGAGCAGAGCAAAGGCTAGGATTACCTATGTACTCCTCCCCATGAAAGGGGACTGTGAATCTGTCAGACCTCGACCCCTCAGCATGGGGGGGGGGGGGGGAAGCTGCCAATTCCTGGCAATAAAACCCTCTTGCCAGTAATCCTTGGGGGATCAGGTAGGTTTACTACCAATACCCTATCAGGACTTCTGGCCTTAAGGTAAAGAAGACCAGAACTAGTTCGAGAGAAAGAATAACAAAAAAAAATCTCAGCGAGCCCTAAGTTGGTGTCATAGAGTTGGTTTATTCTATAGACACCATTAACTATCTTCCAAACATTTGGTGAACACTGTGTAGGAATGACGCTGAAATAACCAAAGAAATGTAAAAACAGCTTGCTTGGAGGGAAAGTGAGGCCCCCTTGAGACAGCAAGAGGACGTGAATCCAATGAGCATCCTCTATCTCTCAGACGTTCTTAGGGACAGAGGCACACTCAATTTCTATCCAGTCTGGGATATTATAAAACTTCCTAAACTCAGAGACTGACCTATTTCCTATCTTCACCATTTATAAACCCTAGATTGCGAATTTGGAAAAAACTCAACAGAAAAAACACAGAGAGAAAGCAAAAGGAACTTACCAAATGAAAGCTTGGATTGGGATGACGCAAGATCACAAGCACAGGTGACGAAGGAGATTGAAAGCGAAAGATGAAAACCTAGGAGCAAGAGCGTAACAGCAAGAGCTGAGAGAGAGAGAGGGAAAATATGAATAAGCTTGAAACGATAGTAAAGAAATACTGCTCCAAATGACTTTTTAAACACTTCCAATCATATCGCACAAGACTCGAAGCAGGCTGCCGCCAAAATCAAGTTAATCTTGGGAAAAATTACACAATTTATAAGAGAGCCATTATGACAAATCATATAAATTTATTGAGCCCAAATTATGGCCCAACAACTTTAGGGGCAATTATGGGTACCTCAATTTGTCATCATGGGCCCAGACGAGTAGCCCAGCAGAAGCGGCCCAAAGCTTGGGCTATTTACATCTCAACAGAATATGGTTATGACTTAGTCTGCTCCTAAAATCTCGCGAGGAGATATTAAAGGAGTAGAAGATGGACGTGGGGGAGTCCAACATCCCCACTCTCCAAAAAAAGATATGTATTTAACAAACCCTAGGCCTGGGAAAGAGGCACGCATTATATTTCTTGTAGACTACTCTCCGGAGCACAGAGAAATAAGATTGAGAGCAACACCATGGACGTAGTCATTCTTGCTGAACCACGTAAATACTGTGTCGTGTGATTGGCATCTTTTTCATTCTTTGTTTGCTTTGGTGATTGTGCTTTTCTCATTTATTTGTGTTGAATTGTCACCACAGTAGGTCATCCATAAACCTGAGAAATTGGGTAGGCCGATGGGCTGGTCTATTAAATTGGGAGAATTCTAAAAAGTGAATCAACCAAGAATAGTAATCAAAGGGCACGCATTGGCCAACTTTGTAGTTGAGTTTACATGGGATGAGGACAACAGTAAAGAGCCCTTGGCACAAGAAACTGAGCTTGAAAAGTAAGTGGAGATCCGACGGCGGCTGAGACGAGTGAACAAAGGCCTATTATGGCCAAAGCAGACAATTTTTATTAAAGAATGGGGTCCTGGGGGAAGGAACCTTCTCAAATATAGGTATCGTTTGGAACTTGTTTGTGGATGGGTCCTCTTGCGAGATGGGGAGTGGTGCGGGCCTCATAGTGTTGGCCCCGATGGGAAAAATATAGAGTATGCTTTGAGGTTCAGATTCAAAGCCTAAAAAAATGAGTCTGAGTATGAGGCACTCTTGGTAGGACTCTCCCTTGCCAAAGCACTTAATGTTAGCCAGATCTTAGTCCATAATGACTCTCAGTTGGTGGTAAATCATATCGTAGGGGTATATGAGGCCAAGGATGAGAGGACGGACAAGTACATAGCAAGGGTGATGAAGGTGATAAACAACTTCAATGAAGTTAAGATCAAATGGATTCCTCAGCTAGAAAATAGTCGAGCCGATGCTTTAGTGAGGTTGGCGTCAGCAACAAGGACCAAAATTAGAAGGTCGGTGCCAGTACAAATTTTGTATTAGCCGACCATTGAAGAGGAGACACTAAGGTTGAGTTTTTCTTGAATTTAAACCTTGGGGCATCATAGATGGACCCCCTCATTCAATGAATTAGAGACGGGGAAATCCCTGACTCAAAGGCAGAAAGGAAAAAAATTAATATACAAGGCGACGAAGTTCTCCATCTTAGGAGATGTTGTACAAGAAGGGATTCTTCCTCCCTCTACTCCAATGTGTTCATCCGATAGAGGTGGAATATATACTGAAAGATGTGCATAAAGGCTCCGTTCTAGTCACATAGGAGGGATATCATTGGTTAAGATAATAGTCACTCAGGGGTACTAGTGGCTGACCCTGGCCAAGGATGTAGCAGGCTATGTGAAGAAATGTGAAAAGTGCCAAAGATTTTCCAGCATCCCTCATCATCCTCATCAACCTTTGACATCAATCACTTCCCCCTGGACATTTGTAGTATGGGGGATTGACTTGGTAGGACCCTTACCTAGGGTTGTGGTAAATTGTAGATACTTGATTCTAGTGATTGACTACTTTTCCAAATGGGTGGAGGCTGAGGCCATGATCACAATAACCGAGATGAAGACCTTAAAATTCATTTGGAGGAACATCATTTGCAGGCATGGCCTGCCCAACACCCTAATCTCTGACAATGGAAAGCAGTTCAAAAACATATCCCTGGAAGTTTATTGTAAATGGGTTGGCATCGAGAAGTTTTTTCAACTCTAGCCCGACCTCAAGCAAATGGTCATACATAGGTGACGAAGATAACGATTCTTGACGTGATCAAGAAGAAGCTAGAAGATGCTAAATGTCAGTAGATAGAAGAGCTACATGTTGTCCTGTGGGCCTATAGGCTGATAGAGAGGACACCAATAGGGGAGACCCCTTTTATGCTTGCCTATGACTTAGTAGCCGTAATACCTACTGAGATTGGCCTACCAAGTCACAAAGTCCAGACATATACCCCAAAAAGAACACTGAAGAGCGAAGACTAGACCTAGACCTAATAGAAGAAAGAAGAGAGGATGCGGAGGTTAGGCAGGCTGCTTATGAGCAGAGAAAAATGAAGTTCTACGATAAGAGGGTAAAGCTAGGCTGTTAGCCACTGGAGACCTGGTATTGAAGAAGACTTGGCAGAAACTGAACAAACTCCATGAAAATTGGCACGACCTATACAATGTCACAGAAAAAATTGTCCCGGGCACCTATCGGCTCAAAAATTTGGAGAGATAGACATTCTTATACCCCTGGAATGCTGATCACTTGAAGAATACTACCAATAGAATGTTGTAAAAGTTTTGTTTTTACCATTTTATGAGACATATAATTAAAAAGTGATGAATGAAAAAACTGCTCAAGTGTTCCCTCATAACTTTGTTGTGTGAATTAATTAAATTGTATGTTTCAAATTTTCCTAAGCTACAAAACATCATGCATATGGTGAATTAGCATTACCTTACTGTCAGTGACACGGAAACCTAAATGGGGCTCACCTCATCCTAGGATTTCAGTAACACTTCGAGGGGGGAATGGTGTGATAACATCACTAAGATGGTAAAAAAACACAAAGAAAATTTCAAAATCATTTCATTATGGTTCATTAAATATCATTAACTTAGAGGTATGAGAGTCAAAACTCTATTGGAAAGAAGACAGTGTAGGATGAGATCACTCTCATCCATACACTTTCAAAACGATGAGAGGGGACTTGTAATTAAACATCATTAAATTGGTGGTATGAGAGTCTAAACTCTCTCGGTGAGAAGACTGTGTAGGACGAGACGACACTCATACATACACTCTCAAAATAATGAGAGGGGACTTATAATTAAACATCATTACATTGGTGGCTCAAAACTTTAAAAATTATTAATTTTGTTATACTCATCTCGGCAAAGGATTTGAAGAGGCTAGGGAATAACATCATTAATTTGGTGATCTCCTATATGAAAATCAATGTGTTATGGTCACTTATAAACATCGTAAGAGGGTAGTTTAGATAAGATGGAGGTGTAATCCCTTTTGAGTATAGTAATGACAAGTTAATAGAGAACACTCCTGACTAATTTCAAAACACACAATCATAACCCAGTAAGGGTAAACTCAGTTTGAACTCACAAATCTCTCGTGTATAACTCAGAAGACAATAATGAACTCAGGAGTAACTCATTTAGAGGGAGAGAGAGGTAAGCACCCTAGATACACCTTGGCAGGTAGCCAAACACACCAACCAACCCTCAAAGATCTCTAGTCAAGTATTAAACGCTTCGTAATAAATGACAATAGTGGGTGAGTAAAACTCTGATTCGCAAATAAATCTCTCTTTGATATCTCCTCTCTCTAATAACTCTCTAGCAATAACTCTGAAAGAACATCCTCTCCTCAGAAGTGGTTGATGCCTATAAATAGCCCCCCCACCACCACTCCTGGGTGCCTCAGTCTTTTCACAACTGTGAAAGACATCCCTCATACTTTATGTCACAAACATTAAATGGCTGATGGACTAGTCAGCTCCACGTCATAAACATTAAATGCCAAGACATGCCTTTTGCCTAACCACTGTGCGTCAGGGGGCTGTCATCACAGAGGTGGCTCACCAACTATCTGACAGCCCCAAATACCACGATGGTTTACTCAAGTGAAGATTTGACATTTCTTAGCTGGCTAGTGATATCACCTAAAGTAGATGTGACATTAAGTTAACGGTTGTTTTGTTCATAACTCATCGCACGATGGAACTCAAGGTTGTTCCGTCCAAGATTCCACCATCAAGGATCTTTCGGTATTTTACCAGGTGTATCTAAGATGGTCAGGACAAGCCCCAATGCTGCCTCACTTCTTAATCCTCCAAACCAGGTCCCTCTGACGTTCCCAGAGTGAGGTCATACGATAGAGCATGAAAGCTCTCCCAGGCTGTGCCAGGTCTGGTCTCTCGTGAGTACCGTTTGACCTCACACTGAATGACATTACAATCGTTACATCATTATAAACGTTATAGATCATAGTCAATATAAACAAAAGATACAACATGACTAAGTAAAACAACAAAGCTAAAGGATGAGCTCTCTCATCCAGTTTCTTCGCTAGAAGATCTCTCTGGACTGCCCCATTGAGCTGCCTCGCTTGAGCTGCCTCACTGAGCTGCATCGCTTCTTTAATCCATTGAGTATGTTTTATTAACGGTGGGGGGGGGGATTATCTCCAATCTCGATATTATCTTCAAGGTCCCCTACATTTGCGCCTTCGTGTAGAGATTTGTTGTGGGAATCAAGAAATGTCTGCACGAAAAACTTCTCAATCCGATGAATATTATCTTTGTGAAAAAATTCTTGTGCCTTTGTCTTCATTATAACTTCTGCCATTGTTACTACCAAGAAAATGTAAAATTCTCCCCGATGTACCTGAACCAAAGCGCTGCGACTTGTCATCGATTGGCGAAGGGACGTCGCAACTTTTTCCCGCCGTTGTGTCTTTTCTTCCTTAGTTATTGGAATTCTCCCGAGATGCGTGAGGAACCTGTCAATTACTCGTTCTGACTCTTGGGAAGTAAAATTCTCCCCTGTCTATGCTGTTGTGCACCATTATTGTAAGAAGTTGGTATTTGTAATAGGACTGCCCCTAGTGGTATGAAATCTCCCTCCTAGGCATTCCTAGCATTTAAACTTGTATAATTCTCCCCAATGTAACTGTTGACCTATAAAATTCTCCTTAATTTCGTACTTTGGCTATTCATCTTCATTTTGTCTTATTCAAAAAGTAAAATTCTCCCCGATGTACCTGAACCAAAACCAGAGGCACCTCCAAATGGGTTTATGGTGAGGGGACGTTGTGAACTTTTTAAACTGAACTGCGTGGTGCATTTTTCTCTGAAGTTTGAATTCTCCCTTGTAAACTCTCCCAAGGAAATTCTCCCAATTTGACGATGCTACTTCGTTTGAACTGTACTGTGTCATCATTTCTTCATGTTTGAAAAAGCAGAAAAATTCTCCCCAATGTATCTGAGTCGCGATTAAACACCGTTTGGACTTGTGACAAGGGGACATCGTAGCTTTTTTGAACCGTTGGGACAACTTGTGTGTTATGAGATATCGGATATGTTTAACAAAACATTCGGGCGCCAAACTCAAACTTGTTTAGGAAGAAAACCCTTTCTATTCCCCATGTGTCACTTCATTAATGACATGGTGTCGTCTTTTCAACTGTTTAGAACACTTCCCGAAGTACCACGTGTCCACTTGACATGATTATCAACGGATTTGCACGTGTAGAGGTGGGAAACTAAAAAGGCGAACCAAAGACTTTCAAACGGCTATTATTCAAACACTTAGCCATTTTCCCTTACTTTGCCTTCGTCTTCTTCAACTCCCAGCACACTTAGAGAGAGAAAATCCTCAAACCACCATTGTTACCAAGTTTTTCTCTGGTTTCTTTCATCTCATCGTCTCTTTCATCGCCACCTGTGGTCATACTCCTCCAATTTCGTCCCTATCTCTTATCTGTTAAGCTTTTTTATTTCATCGCTACCTACTATGGCTTCTCCAAGTGTTCCCCAGGCTCCTAGCACCAATGTCCAGCCAACCACCACCACTACCGCCTCTGCTACTGCTGCCACTGGGGGCGCCACCTCCTTAGATGTTGCTCTCCAAGAGAAACTAAGTTTTTATCGTCGGCCCCCCATTTTTGGCAAAGGCGATGACTTTTCAGGGTTCTGAAAGACTTTCACTTTTAGCGCCAAATGTGATTCTATGATTCTTGGTGATGAGGATGAGGATTCAGCTGAATGGGGCTTCCTCCCCCAGAGGGAACTCTGCATTTCCATCTCGAGCAAGGTGACTTCCCTTGGTCCCATATTGATTTCGAGGGACCTGGAGGCTCTCTAGATCATTTCACCACTTGTAATGCCCATATGCAAAGCTCTCACGCTGTGACTCTCACTAAGATTGGGCTTCATCGAGATAAGTGGTTTGGCGAGTTTACTTTATCAAAAAATAATGCTGCCCTTCCAGTTCTGGTTTCTCGCTGGAATGTTACCACCCACACCTTCATAGCTGCGTGGGGTGAGTTAACAGTTACATTGGAAGATGTTTGTGAACTTCTAGGACTGAAGCCCATAGGCGATGTGCCTTACTCTGATGAAGATCTAAATGCCGAAGAGGCTGCTTAATATGCCCAAAGTGCACCCTCGTACTCAGAGACACTAACCTCGGCCTTGTATCTAGCCGAGTTGACAAGAAGCTTATGACAACCATCAGCAAGTTCATCTTTTATCAGGTCAGCACATTAAACACCAACCTCGGCTTTGCATCAGCCGAGGTCAGCAAAGTCTCATGGGCTCAAACAATGACCAACGTCATCATCAGCCTCAGCCGACGTTATAGCTACCTCATACCAAACCTCGGCCAGCCCCCCTGGCCGAGGTCATCACAATTAGAGACGAGACAAAGCAACACTATCGGACTTCACCAACCTCGTACTCATCCAAACCGAGGTTACATCAGTCAAGGACACAGGGCCAAACATTTACAAGCACGTGTAAGGTTTGGAACACGTGGACAAGTCAGTTATAACCGAATCATTCCCCTCACGTGAGGGAATATTGAGGTCATCATTATCTATATAATATCAGCTAGGTGTTATCCTCATACTGGTTTGATCCTCATGCACATGGTCATTGCATGCTTGGGGGGTACATTACACCCCACAAGCACGATATATAGAGGTCATCCTCTACCTTATAAAAGGATCCATAATTGCAACCCTAGCTGAAACTCTGTTGGTTTACACAGTAGAGAGAGAAAGATTGAGAGATTGTATCTATGGCCATTAGTGCCTTCATCTAGTGATATTACTCACACACTCACAGTGGAGGTAGGCTAGATTGGCTGAACCACTTATATATTAGTGTTCATCCTCTTATCATCACCTCATTCTACTATACACATCCACTCTTGTGCTACTATTGTTATCACTAGCTTGAACTTAACAACACCTTACCTGGTGGTGCTATATCCAGCATCATCATTTTTGGCACCGTCTATGGGAAAGAGAAGATTCATCTCTTCCTTTTTTACAGCTTAACCTCACCGAAGACTCTGGTGGTGAACCAGGCCTCACCCATCGTGTGAAGCTGGGTCACCATTAAAAGATGTTCATTAAGGTATCAAGCTCTTAAACATTCTCATTGCAAGATCTCTAGTCTTATCATATGGCAGCGGAGTTACCACTAACTCCTCCACCATCTGGTGTTGGAGGACCTAGTTCCAGCCAGGTACCACCCCAGTTCGAGATGGATGAGGTGGCAGCAGCCTTGAAGTCCTTAGCTGCGATGCAGCAAGCGATGCAGGAGCAATTTGCCCAGCTAAGCCAGAATATAATAAGACCACCTGGGGTTTCACACGAGATGATTACTCTGGCAGCTGTTCAACCACATCCTGAGGCTAGGGGACCACCCCAGGCACCACGAAAAGACTAACCTACTCCTCAATGGAGGAGGGATATTACTGACCCTAGGCATTTATGCCTGGGGAGGAAAGGAAACCCTTGCCCTAAGGATATGTACGACGACATTAAGGCATAGGACGCTCCAACAAACTGTTGGGAGCCATATGAGGTCTCAAACAACACTATACGTCCTATACAGCAAAACTGAGGACAGTGTGAAAGACGAGATGGAGATACATGACAAAGAGGGTCAACTTTTGATCGCTTAAGTAGAGGGTCAGCCTTTAAAAGGCTCGGCCCAGTCAATGATCTGAGGCAGAGGCTATCTAGGACAAGGAGCATAGCTAGCTCACGAAGGGGAGGTGATTAACATCGGCCTCGTCATGGAGGACCCTCACATGGTCGAGATTGTGATCAGGGGGAGGTCAACAGCTGATGTTGTGCAGCAGCTGGGGAACCCTCAGTCCAACCCTTGGAGGTGTCTGGGGACAACCTCGGCCAGGCCGACGTTGCTAAACCATGGAATGACTCTATTCAACGGCTGTAAGAGAAGATAGGTAACCTCATAAAAAGTCGAGACCTACTACAAAGGGTATTCTCAGAGGGCTCCCCATTTGTGGAAAGGATTGTCAACTTCCCAACCCCTGCTAAATTTAAACCACCAATGGTGTCTCCCAAGTATGATGTAAGTACCAACCCAGTACATCATATTGAGATGTGTCAAACTACAGCAGACATTTATTCAATCCCTGATGAGATGAGGTGCCGAGCTTTCTCAAGCACCTTAACGGGAGCTGCACATATCTAGTTCACTTCTCTTCCTAAGAATCATGTTGAGAACTTTAAGGGTTTGGCTGAGTGGTTTATACATAACTTCTGTTTTGGGGTAAGCCTCAGAAGAAGATAACCCATCTGCTTTATGTAAAGTAAGGGAAGAATGAAATCCTCGGAGACTATATCACGAGGTTCAATAAGGAAAAGTTGGAGGTTGAAGATTATGAAGAGAATATAGCCATGATAGCCCTCATAGGAGGACTTCAAAAGGGGAAGTTACTCCGGAAGCTTTCTGAAGACCCTCCTAAGTCCATGGCCGAGTTGTTAGCAATAGCTGGAAAGGTCATGAACGCAGAAGAAGCAATGGCTACAAAGTATGAGGATGAGAACGAAAGTAGCAGTGGGAAGTTTCAAAGGAAGAAGGATGGAAAGAAGAGGGCTGCAGAGGACAAGTTTGCACACTACACTCCTCTAACTGTGAGTTGCGAACACATCCTCAATGAAATAAAGAATGACAGGTCCCTGAGATGGCCGGAGAAGATGAAGGCTCCTCCACATAAGAGGAATAGGAATATATGGTGTGAGTTTCACCAAGATCACGGCCATCTGACTGACAAGTGTTTCGCCCTGAAGGATGATATTGAGAATATGTTGAAGTCTGGGAAGCTCAAAAGGTATGTGGATGGCAGATCTTCTAAGGGGGGAAGAGACGACCCTAAAAAGAAAAGAAATGACAGATGCCGGGAAGATGCCCATGTCAGAATAGCTGAGGACTCAGATGATGATGACAATGACCCTGACCTCCCATCAAAAGACGATAATGTCCCAGTGAAGAGGGTTGGTATGATCTCTTTTGGTGTGAACACCATCTGTGGAGGACTAGCAGGCGGTGGCTCAGAGGTAGCCGATCGCAAGGCTCATGTGGCAGAGGTCAAATCAGTGACCAAAGCGGAGGTTGTGAACTTGGCATCTTTAGAGGTTAAACACGATAAAAGAAAGAAGGTAGATATGGATACCTCATAGTTGGCTTCTCACGACTTGATTTCAAAGGTATCTTAGCTCCACACGATGACCCTCTGGTAATCACCACAAGGGTGCATGGGTGTGAAGTTTAGAGGATCCTCGTTGATGGGGGAAGTTCAATACACGTTATGTTTTGACCCTATTTTAAGAGCCTAGGCCTCAACAGAGCTAGGCTTTGTAATACCCCGTGATTTTGGGACTGAGAATTTAATTTATATGGGAGAAATAAAATTATTTTAAATTGCAGAATTTTAAAACTTGGCCATTGAGGTCAAAATTTGAGGACATTATAAAGTGTTTTGGATGAAGATTTTGAGAGCGCGGTTGATTCCGAATGGGTCGAGATAGTCAAAATGACTGTCCTTGGGATTTATTTCGGTTCCGGAATATTTTTAAGTTAGCTTGAGTCGAATTAGAGTAAACGAGTCATTTAAAGTGTGTATTATCATTTAAGATTGGGATTTAGGATTTAAAGGCTTAAGAGGCTTACGAAATCATCCAATCTCATTTGTGAGAAGAGAGAGAGCCAGAGAGAGAGAGAGAGAAGAGGAAAGGAGGAAGAGAGAGGAGAAAGCTTGGAGATTTCTGACCAATACGCGATTTTGAGGACGATTCAACCTCTACAACTTCGAGGCAAGTGTTTAATCTTGATAAATAATTCATATGTGTATTTGATTTCATGAATTGTGGATAAAACTATGGATTTTTGGTATAAATATCAAAACCTAGATTTTGTGGTTTAAATCTTTCATTTGGTGTTTATGTATGGGATTTAGGATATATAACTTGATGGGATAAGATGTAGGATGGGTTCTGATGTTAGAAACATATTTGGGTTGAAGAATCATGGAGAGGAGATGATAAATTGGGTTTTTGGAAACTTGGTTTTGAAGAAAAGAAGCCATTTTCGTACCTCCTAACAGGCCGAATCGATTCGGCCCCTTTTCGAATCCATTCAGAATGTTGCAGACTTACAGGTATGAGTGACCGAATCGATTCGTACCCAAACTGAATCGATTGGGCTTAAGATAGACTCATAGGTCCTTGACACCGAATCGATTCGCATAAGGAATGAATCGATTCGCCCTTGAGACTGAATCGATTCGGACCAGACCGAATCAATTCGGAAATAGGGTTGTTTTGCTAGGTTTTTCTAGGGAGAGTTTTACTCCATTTCGATTGGATTTCTCGATTTGGAACATTCTTATATGATGCTAGAGATACGCTTTGGAGATTTCTTGGGAGTTTCTCACATGAGGTGATCGTGGAGACATATCTAGTAAGGTTGGGAATATATATACGCATATGTGTTGGAATTGTTGCATCGATGTAGTAGGGAATCTCATTAGGTATAGGAGTCCTATTTATAGATTAGACATGAGTTAGTATATGATGTAAGGTTGAGGACCTTTCGAGGGAGTTAGGAAGGTATGACGTGAGCTTATTATGACGACTTTAGTGTCAAATCCTTCTGGCAATAGGATTTCTATTTAGAGGTGAGGGGTAGACCAACTAGAGAGAGGTCGTATGCCCTTAGTCATGTTAAATTTATGTATTCAACCTGAAATACGATAATGTTGGAGGTTCACATGACTTATCGAATCGTAATCTAAAATTAGAGGGATTTAAGGTATGACCGACTAACAGTTGTGTTCGTACCTATAGCCGGGGTAGTTATTATATATCAATGTGCATACGGATATAGATGGTGAGTGCGTGATGATTGTTAAATACGCTCGGTTTTGAGATAGTATTCTTAATGTTGATCAAATTGGGTGACTATTCATATCATAGGTGAAATGGATGTAAATGTTTCAAGTGAGGGATCGTGTAAGGAAATGCATTGGGAAGGTATGCGTTATAGCGATGGTTAGTATAATGAGAGTGATATATATATAGCCGAATTCCTTTCTTTTATACATACGGATTAGAGATAGTATGTACATATATATATATATATATATATATGTGTGTGTGTGTGTGTGAGTATATATGGCATGACTGTATATACCTTGGGTGATGGTTTTGTATATATGATGTGATCGCATGTATATATATATATAGTGAATAATATATATACTTATTGTGTGGGTGTACCCAGTACATGCTATCATGGGAGGTTTCACGATGTGGGTGAGGCCACTGGCTTGAGGAGCAGGGTGCATATAGTCCCCAGATCATAGTCTTCCATTATTTATTGTGTGATTTCCTTTTGGGGTGAGAAGTCTTGGGTATGATTCGTTCTCACTTCCAGGTTCGGAACTATGACCGCTTCCCATACGTTGTGTTTTATTTTATTACCATGGCGGTGTGATAATAATCCGATAAATGGTAAGCCGGGATAAAGTGAGTAATTCCTGGAAGATGATAGCAATGTGATGTATTTTTATATCCATAAGTGATTGTGTATTGGATATTTAAATGTACGCTAAATGTGTTATGTGTGCATGGTTAATAGGATTTTAATGATTGTGTTATATATCTAGAGTAATGATGTTTATCCTTTAGACAAATGTGATATCTTATTTGGGTAATTAGAGCTAATTATTCAGAATAGGTAGTTGAGAATAGGGGTGTTGTGTGCCGAGGACATAATGGATCTCGATGACCAACATTGTCAAGGAGTAGTGTATCGGGGGGTTCCTTGTTTGGATTTTGCTTTACGAGACGTCCCACGCACAAAACATAGAGCAATGTTGGGAGTGGGGAGAAGTTTAGTTCTTAGTACTCAGAATTGTGTGATAGTGTGACATAGCTTTAGAAGTCTATAAAGATGACGAGTGAGTATTATGTAGCTCATAACTTATTCAAGTTAAGAATTAAAAACAGATGATTTCTAATAAGATGTATGAGTATGAATATGCTAATATATAAGTTTGATCGTAAACTTAGGATATGCGAGAAGGAGAAGATTGTGGGTTATAAGTGAGTCAGTGGGTTACGTGGGTGTAGTCTATGTGTAGATTACTATTGGGTTATCCCTAGAAGGTGTTGGGTAGTTTAATTAATGTTCATGTGCATACGCTTAGGTACGCGCATTAGTCGAGGGGTGAGTTTGAGTCTCACGAGAGTGCGACTCCACTTTAATTATGAAATTGTGCATTTATAATTATTATTCATATTAATACACTTGCAATAAATGTTTTCACACCTCAGGCTCTGGCCCATTTATATCTCTTTTTTTTGCTATATATATATATATATATATATATATATATATATATATATATATATATATTGTTTACTACAGGTGTCCCACCGCAAGTATACCGATGATGCTTTTCTATCCAGTGTCTTGGGAGTCGTAGCAGATGCGAACTGTTGCGGGATTTTGTTATAGCCGCTTCCTACCGTTGTAAATCTATATAGGATTCATTTTGTGTATCTGTTTTTATACCCAAGAGTTAGATTTAGCACTTTTATATTTCTCTCTCCTCGTTTATTGTATTTTCTATGACTTGACAGCATATTCGGGTATATTCCTTTTGTTGTACTTATTATGTTTTATATGAGTACTCCTTTTTATTGTAGTATGTGTGTACATTTTATCATGTTCAGTAGTTGTTATGCGTTTGGTTTGATGTTCATTGTATGTTTTAAAATTTTTGGCATCCGCTTTTTATAATTCTGGGTAGTTAGCTAGGTTTATTTTAGTATCGAAAGTTGATGCTAAGAATGATCCACTTGAGATTACTGATTTAATTTAGTATAGGGCTGGCCACCCGTTATTATTTTGAGTGGGGCGTCACAGGCTTGTCCCTTATCATCACCCCTTGATCGGATTTAGCGGTGAAAAGGTTCATCCCTTGGGTATGTATGAGATGGATGTTAGAATGGGATATGAATGGCCTAAGAGGTTGACTAGGGAAATCAATTTCTTTGTGATAGATGAAAACGTCTTCTCAGCCTACAACCTCATCATAGGACGAGTAGACCTCAAGGAATTTGAGTTCGTGCCTTCAACGGTCCACCAAATGCTAAAATTACCGACTCCCTATGGAGTAGGGGAAGTGCAAGGTGACCAAACATCGGCACATAAATGCTACTTCAACTCTGCAGAAGAGAGAGAGGCTCATAAGAGGGTGACAACCACGTACAACATCGATACACTTGATCCTAGAGATGAAACAAAGCTCAAGAAGGGAGAGGCCACGGAAGAGGTAGAATCCATCATCCTCAATGAGGACGATAAAAAAAAACCATCCAAATCGGCAAAGCCCTAAGACCTGAGATCAAGGAAGAACTGGTGAAGCTCTTAAGGAAGAGAGAAAGTGTTTTTTCCTGGAGCCATGCAGACATGCCAGGTATTGACCCTGAGATTATGTGCCACAAACTCAATGTTGTATAAGACGCCAAGCCCATCAAACAGATAAGAAGGGAAGAGGTCAGAAAGCTTGAAGAGGCCAAGTTCATTAGAGAGGCCATATACCCTGAGTGGTTGTCTAACGCTGTTATTGTGCCAAAATCTAATGGGAAATGGATAATGTGTGTAGATTTCACTAATTTAAAGAAGTCTTGCCCAAAACACAGTTTCCCCTGCCTCTTATTGATCAGATGGTGGATGCCACAACATGACATGAGCTCATGAGCTTCATGGATGCATATTCCGGGTATAATCAGATTTTCATGAATGCAGAAGACTCAGAGAGGACAGCATTCATCACAGACAAGGGGACCTATTGCTACAAGGTCATGCCCTTTGGGCTGAAGAATGCAGGGGATACTTACCAACATCTTATAAATAAGATGTTCGAGGATCAGATAGGCAAGTCCATGGAAGTGTATGTGGATGACATGCTGACGAAGAGTCTGAAGGCCGACACGCATGTGGCCGACCTTGAAAGAACCTTTGACACCATGAACAAGTATAGAATGAAGCTCAACCCGGACAAATGTGTATTCGGAGTAGGAGCAGGAAAGTTTTTGGGATTCATTATTAACTAAAGGGGAATAGAGGCTAACCCCGAGAAGATCAAGGCTCTGCTGTAAATGAAGACACCCAAAACTATCAAAGACATTCAGAGGTTAACTGGAAGAGTTGCTGTACTTAACAGGTTCGTCTCAAGAGCTACAGACAAGTGTCTTCCTTTTTTCAAAGTGCTTAGAAAGGCCTTTGAATGGGATGAGGAATGCGACAAAGCTTTTAAGGAGCTCAAGTCCTACCTCGGATCCCCTTTACTCCTATCTCGGCCCATTATAGGGGAGAAGTTATATGTATATCTAGCTGTTTTAGAGTCAGCCATTAGTGCTGCCATAGTAAGAGAGGATGATGGAGTGCAGAGTCCATTATACTTCAATAGTAAAGCTCTTCAAGGATATGAACAGAAGTACCCTCGGATTGAAAAATCAGCCTATGCTTTGATACATGCTTTTAGGAAAATGAAGCCATACTTCCAAGCCCACTCTATGGTTGTCCTCACTAATTCCCCACTCAGACAGGTCCTCCATAAGCCTGAAAAGTCAGGCAAGCTGATGACCTAGGCCATCGAGTTGGGGGAATATGACATTGTTTATCAACCCAGGGTTGCCATCAAAGGGCAGGCACTCACAGACTTTGTAGCCGAGTTTACCTGGGAAGAGGTTGAGGTTGAAATTAGTCAAAAGGTTATAGATGAACCAAATAGAAACGTCTTCCAAGATCCAGATGAGGTTAAGTCAAGCAAAGCCAAAAAAATAATATTTGAGAATGAGGAAGACAGGTACCTCTTCAGGCAAGGGACCCTATCAGAGGGAAAATTCTCTTCAAATGAAGTTGTTTGGAACCTCTTCGTTGATGGGTCATCCTGTGAAAGCGAAAGTGGAGCAGGGTTGATACTGTCAGCACCAGATGGTATCGATATTTAATATGCGCTGAGGTTCAACTTCAAAGCTTCAAACAACGAGTTAGAGTATGAGGCATTGATGGCAGGTCTCTCCTTGGCAAAAGCCCTTAGTGTTGTCCAACTCCTAGTCCATAGTGACTCAAGGTTGGTCGTCAACCAAATCCTGGGAGTGTGTGAGGCCAAAGATGAAAGGATGGCCAAATACCTAAAGAGGGTGAGAATGATGCTAGAAAGTTTTAATGAAGTAAAGATGAAGAGGGTACCTCGGCTAGACAACAGTCGAGCCTATGCACTAGCGAGGTTGGCCTCAGCAACAAGGACGGACATAAGAAGAACAGTACCCGTTGAAATTCAGCTCAAGTTGACCATTGAAGAAGAAGAGGTTGCTAGACCTTGCCTCAATTTGAATATGGGAGACTCATGGATGGATCCTCTTATCAGATACATCAAAGAGGGAGACCCACCAGAGTTAAAATCTAAAAGAAGAAAGCTTAGGTTCAGAGCTGCCAAATTCTCAACTTAGGAGACGTCTTGTATAAAAAAGGGTTCCTACTCCCTCTGCTCATATGTGTCCACCCTTCAGAGGTTCCACACATCTTGCAAGATGTGCATGAGGGCTCTTGTTCCAGTCACATAGGAGGAAGACCTTTAGCTAAGAGGATAATCACTCAGGGGTACTGGTGGTCGACCTTGGCCAAAGATGTTGCTGCATACGTGAAGAAGTGTGATAAGTGCCAAAGGTTCTCCACCATCCCTCATAAACCTCATCAACCTATGGATTCAATCAGCTCCCCTTGGCCGTTTGCAATATGGGGCATTGATTTGGTAGGACCCCTGCCAAGAGCTGTAAACAATTATCGATTCTTGATCGTGGCAATCGATTATTTCTCCAAATGGGTAGAAACTGAACCAATGATCACAATCACTGAGCAAAAGACCTTCCAGTTCATCTGGAAGAACATCATATGCAGGTATGGTCTTCCAAACACCCTCATCTCAGACAATGAAACCTAATTCAAGAATGTTTAATTAGATAAATATTGCAAAAGAGTAGGGATCAAGAAGTTCTTCTCTTCTCCTGGCCGACCCCAGGCAAACGATCAGACCGAGGTCACAAACCGAACAATTATTGATAGGATAAAAAAGAGGTTGGAAGAGGCCAAAGGGAGATGGACATAGGAGGTATATGCCATATTATGGGCCTATAGGACGATAGTGAGGACACCAATGGGAGAGACCCCATTTATCTTAGCCCGCGGCTCAAAGGCTGTCATCCCTAAAGAGGTAGGACTTCCCACTCATAGAGTTCAGACCTATGACCCTCAGAGGAATGTGGAAGAGAGAAGACTTGATCTTGATTTGATTGAGGAAATAAGAGAGGATGCAGAGATAAGACAAGAAGCATACTAGCAGAGAACTGCGAAATTCTACAATCAAAGGGTGAAATCAAGACCTATAGATATGGGAGACCTAGTCCTAAAGAAGATGTTGCAAAAGGCAAATAAGCTCCATCCAAACGGGCATGGTCCTTACAGGGTAGTTGATGAGGTTGTGCCTGGTACCTATCGGCTAGAAATTCTTGAAGGAGAACCTTTCTCCAACCCTTGGAACGCTGATCACTTAAAGAAATATTACTTATGATGTTGCAGGTCTTTACTTTTTGTAATACATGTACCAGTTTATACGAAGGATGTCAATGAAAAGAGAGCAATGTTGTGATAATACTATTACATTGTGTTTAAACATCATTATTTGGTGAAAATTTAAGGTGAAACATCATAATTTGGTGAGCTCAGACCGTAAACATCATTAGTTTGGTGAAAATTATGAGGTGAAACATCATAGTATGGTGACCTCAGACCTTAAACATCATTAGTTTGGTGATAATTTATGAGGTGAAACATCATAATATGGTGACCTCGGACCTTAAACATCATTAGTTTGGTGATAATTTATGAGGTGAAACATCATAATATGGTGACCTCAGACCTTAAACATCATTAGTTTCGTGAAATTTATGAGGTAAACATCATAGTATGGTGACCTCAGACCTTAAACATCATTATTTTGGTAAAAATTATGAGGGTAAACATCATAGCATGGTGACCTCAGAACTTAAACATCATTAGTTTGGTGATAATTTATGAGGTGAAACATCATAATATGGTGACCTCAGACCTTAAACATCATTAGTTTGGTGATAAATTATGAGGGTAAACATCATAGTATGGTGACCTAAGACCTTAAACATCATTAGTTTGGTGATAAATTATGAGGGTAAACATCATAGTATGGTGACCTCAGACCTTAAAACATCATTAGTTTGGTGATAATTTATGAGGTGAAACATCATAATATGGTGACCTCAGACCTTAAACATCATTACTTAGGTGATAAATTACGAGGGTAAACATCATAGTATGGTGACCTCAGGCCTTAAACATCATTAGTTTGGTGATAAATTATGAGGGTAAACATCATAGTATGGTGACCTCAGACCTTAAACACCATTAGTTTGGTAAACATTTAAGAGGTAAGACATTTTAAGCATAACATTGTAAGAAGCAATATAATCTGAAGAAGATTGGACTAACGATTATCATTAAAAAGAGGAGTCACAAGTCAGAGGCATCAAGAGGTGATCAGAAGTTCACAAAATTTAAGAGGTACAGACAAGAAGGGAAATCAAAATTACAACTTTTAAAAGGTTCACAAGAAGAGGGCCTATGTCTCTGTAGCTACAGTCGTTTCGTCAAGACCGACGTTTGTCACCTCAACTCCATCGTCATGATGGGTAACATCTTCAGTTTTAGTGACCTCTAGGGGAGAAGTTTCGGTTGGAGCAGCATCAGACTCCTCAACTTCCTACAAGGCCTGAGAAAATCTAGGATCTCCAAAGTTGAGACCCACAAAGTTTGAAGCAGTCAAGCTCCCAGAATCTTTCTCCTTAGAGGCTGTCCACTTTCCAGTCTCTTTGATACCTCTTTCAAGATATTTAAAACCAAAGATGATAAATTTATCAGAGACCTTGTAGTCTTCGATGGTCTTTACAACGGCATCTTCTAAAGCAACCCTGACTGCAGCATAAACCTTAGACTGATGGGCATCATCCTTGGCCTTCAGAGATACGCCATGGTCCTTATTGAGCTTAGATATGTCATTGTCCCTCTGCTTGACAACTCCCTTCAGCCTTTCAACCTCTGCATTCAAAGAGGCTTGGACCTTCTTAGCTTCTTGACCATTCTCTATGAGGGGCATCTTCTTCAAGGTCCAATCAACAAAATGATGAAAGGACAAGACACCATTCGGTAGAAGGTCAGACGTATGAACATATGAGCTATAATTTCTAAAGAGCAGAGGTTACACTTGTGGAGAGAAAATGAGCAAAAACTAGTAACTGAATTGATTTGTGGAGAGTAAACTCAGCCAGCAATGGGACTTCCAATGCGCGTAAGAAAGGCTTGTCCTCTTCAGTCATTATTGAGCAGATAGCATCGGCAGCCTTCAAACTATGGACAATCAAGCTTTCACTGATTTTAAGCTGAGAAAGACGAGTAACTAAGGCATCATCTGTAGAGATGGGGATAGCACGATCCTTGGCCTGAGCCTTACTCTGCCTCGTCTGATCTGGGTCGATCGTGGACTTACTCTTTTTATTAACATCAGCCATGGAGGTGCCGACGTTCTTCTTGGTGGCAGGTGGGGGCACATTTTTGCCACCCCTTTTCTCCATTAGCTTCACAAGACCAGGAGAAGACATTTCCCAAAGTTCGTCTAATATACCTGTTAGACGCTCTGCAAAAAACAAGTCTCTGAGTTAGTCAGCCAAAGATATAAAACATAAGAGGTGTAACTTGTGTAAGAGAAATTAAGACTTACGAAGCTCTTCCAAGGGACCACCCTCTAAACCTGTCTGAGATAGGTAGTAGGGGGTCATCAGGTGTTCATATTTAACAATCCGACCCTTCTCTCCCTGACTGCGAAGGTCTTCAACATTTTTATAATTGTCCTGGCTAAGTCCAGGGTCGGCTTTGGCAGTAAGGGAGACCTTCCCCCACCTCAGAGGGGTCATTGGAAACGACGTTCTAGAGGCCTCATTTGAGCCAAATTCCCATGCCCCGAAAATAAAGAAATACCGAGGTTTCCAGTTATGGTTTGAAGTTTGGGTAACTAACAACATTTTCTTCTCTAATTTCCTGGATAAGAAGTGGCAATAGCTAGGGTGGTTTTTGGCAGAGGAGGGCACATAACAACCAGTAAAAACCCTAACTGGAAGGTATGAGTGGTGGACAACCCTCCAAAGGACAATAGACCTAATCATAACCCTCCAGGCATTAGAGGATATATGGGAAGGGGAAAGATTCATATGGGAGAGTATAGCTCTAATGGAAGGGTGGATAGGAAGACAAAAGCCTAATTTGAACATCTTCTCATAAACGCAGATCTCTCTGTCTCGGCCATCAAAGGCCCTCTCATCCCTCAGAGGTTTCCTAAGAATGATGGATGAATTTATAGAATAGAGGTGCCTAAAAGTAAGAAGGTCGTACTCGCTGACAGTACTCTCATAATCGGTCGCCTCAGATGTATCAAGATCACTCGCCTCACCGTCATCACCGTCCCCAGCAACATCGGCCCGGGAAGGTGTTGGAGCACCACCAGGAAACCTCTGAGAAAATTCGGTCCCAGTGGCAGCCAACATGGGAATGGCCTTAATAGGAGGTGGAAGTGCCACACTTGGCCCTATGATTTCAACATCATAAGACCTATGTGAAGTGCTAGCACCTTGGTGAGACGAGGTATGGCTTGAAACCTCAGCTTCCTCAGGAACCTCACCCTGCTTAGGAGAGTAATCCATAGCCTCTTGAAAAGAGTCTACAAACATGGGGTCTGAGGAGGATGACTCGGACTCAGACATTGGTGCTGGATACTCAGGAACCTCTGCAGTCTTAGTAGGATCGGCTGGCTCTGGGTATATAACCTTTAGGGGTGCAGGAAAGATGGGTCTGAGAGGAAAGGCCTCAGCCCTACGAGCTTCCTCTTGGGCTAGCTCTATTTTCCTAATTTTCCCGAAGGTCTTCTCACGAAGAGATGGGAACTCCTCTACTAGTTGGTACAAGGGTCTGAGCATAAGTGATACGACACTACACTTGAAGGAAGGACTCAAACCACAAATAGGTACACAACTTAAAAGAACCCAAACTAAAGATCAAAAAGGGAAAGTTGGAAAGTCTCAAATGAAGAACTTCAAGAACCTTCAAGAATAGGGTCACCGGAGAAGGTGACCGGAGGTCCATCGGAAACTTAAAAAGGGGTGTTTTATGGCTGAAATAGCCTCAGAGTTATCTACAACTATCCCAAAACCACCTAATCGCTATGAGCCTAGCCCTACAACCACCAACACTGGTGGAAACCCTCACCGAAAAATGAAAAAGTTCGTCGGAAACTCAAAAATGATGATGATGTAACTAAAAATGGAAAAGAGAGGTGGAAAATAATACCTGGCTAATCACGAGAGAGACAAGAAGAGGTTTGCAAGCAGAGAAAACTCTGAATCACAACAACAATAGAGGGCTTGAAGAGAGAGAAGGTTGCAGAAAGCCTAGGCGGGAGAAAACAAGAAGAAGATAGAGAATGAGGAGAGAGAAGAGGGTTTTTAAACCTACCCAATGATGGGGCGCGAGTCCCAATGCCCCATCATTGCCCTAGGGAACCCAAAGGACAAGTCAGAAGTTTATCAAAATGAAAGAAGTGGGGGATACACGAGAGGACCCTCCATGAAATCAAAAATTTGGGCTAGCTGTTTAGGCCAGTACTTTGCTGCAAATAGGGAGGTCACATACCCTTGCCTTGTAATACTGGGGATGGTGACTCGCTAAGACATCATATAACTCACCCCCACGCAGTATTATAAGTGAACAAGGAGCAGGCCTCGCTGAATGTAACTTTGGGATGGGATAGCTGAAAAAAATGGGTGAGGAGCCCCTTGGTCAAAACTGAATTGGCGGCTGCATCGATTGGGGTTGTAATGCTCATAGGTATATCCCCACTCGGCTTAGGAAGGTAGGTACCCTGGGGAGAATATAAGGATCACAGCAAGTGAAGGGTCTTCAAGGATGAGGTCCAAATTAGTTGGTTAGACCACCCTTACTTTATGTTTGAAAAAACCCCAAGTATGGATAAAAGCCACCTCTCCATAAGGCCTCATCACAAAACAGTCAGGTTTGTCAATAAGAAAAACTAACTCTTTGTGACTCTGCCTATTGTGATAAATATATGAGCGAGGGGGAAAAACAGTTTCGCCAGAGGGAGGACAGTTAGTTTTGGCTGCTACTTCAGGGAAGCGAACATAGAAGAAGCCTGTTAGAATTGTGGCGGTTGCAAAATTGGCTAATGATTTGGTGTGAGGTCGAACGGTACTTGCGAGAGACCAGGCTTGGCAGGGCCTAGGAGAGCTTTTCTGGTCTATCGGACGACCTCGCCGTGGGAACTTTAGAGGGACTTGGTTTGAAGGATTGAGAAGTGGGACACCGTTGGGGCTTGTCCTGACCATATTAGATACACCTGGTAAAACACCGAAGGACCCTTACCATGGAACCTCGGGCGGAGTAGCTTTGAGTTCCATCGGGCGTTGAGTTATGAACCAAACAGCCCTCTACTTAATGTCACATCTACTATAGGTGATGTCACTAGCCAGCTAGACAATATCAAATCTGCACTTGAGTAAACCACCTTGGTATTTGGGGCTATCAGACAGTTGGTAAGCCACCTCTGTGGCGACAGCCCCCTGACACACAGTGGTTAAGCAAAAGGCATGTCTTGTCATTTAATGTCTATAACATGGAGATAACTAGTGCATCAGGTATTTGATGTTGGTGACATAAAGTATGAGGGATGTCTTTCACAGGTATTGATGACTGAGTTGCCTCGGGAGTGATGTGGGGGATATTTAAGGTCCCCAACCACCTTCGGGGAGAGAGAGATCTTCATGAGAGTTCAAAAGTTATTATTAGAGAGAATATACATCAGAAAGAGATTGATTACCAACCAGAGAGTTTACTCACCCACCATTGTCATTTATTATGAAGATTTAATACTTGGCAGAGATCCTTGAGGGTGGTTGGGGTGTTTGGCTGCCTGCCAAGGTGTACCTAGGGTGCTTACTTCTCTCTCCCTCTAAATGAGTTACTTCTGGGTTCATTGTTATTTGATTGAGTTATACACGAGAGATTTGTGAGTTTAAACTGAGTTTATCTTCATTAAGCTGTGTTCGCATGTCTCATAGCTGATCAATAGTGTTGCTGTTTAACCTGTCATTACTGTACTCAAAAGGGGTTACGCCTCCATCTAATCTAAACTACCCTCTTACAAACTTATATATTTCACAAGCTTGTAAAGGATGCAAAAATTATTAGTCCTAAGAATACAAATATTGAAATATTCCTGTGGGTATTGCTTTGATTTGCAGATGGCTACAATCGTTTTCTATAGATAAATAAATCCTGTAAGTTGGGTATATTCTTTGGGATATTTGCAATGATTATATTTTGAAGGAATCCGCCTCTAGGGACCAAGTCTTAGATATTAATTCTCGTTAGTAAACTTAAAGATTTCATTCCACTAAATAAAATTCTTTAGATTAATTATTATTTATTTACTAATTATGTGGAGTATTAAATCATTTTTAGGTTTATAAATGAAGGAATAAACAAGAAGCTTATGAAAATAATTTCTAGCAAAATAAATTTCATTAACGAGCATTTGTAATTTAACAAAGAGAATCATATTATGCATTTTATAAGTTTACAAGAAAAGGATTCAAATCTACCTATGTAGTTTGAAATAATTAATTGGAGTTTTCAGTTATGTTTATTTAGTGGTATTAAAAATAATTAACAAAATACTGGAAATTAAATTATAGAAGGGAAATTTCGGAATTCCTATTTTTGTATAAGCCAATGAATTATTTTCCTCGGTCCTCGGAGTAACCTAATTATGAAATCAAAGTTCTGGAAAAAAATTAAAATTAAAAGACATTTAAAGGGAGTTTGAAGAGATTAAAAGAGAATTTGGATACTAGTAGGATTTATGTGAGATAGGGCTTCCTTATGTCAAATATATAATAGAATGAGGAAATACCAAAACACCTAATATACCTCTAAAATCCATGCTCCCTCTCTCTCCCTCCCTTAGAGTGGATCTCTTTCTCTCTTTCTAATTGTTCCAAGCTTATTCCAAGCTAGGGTTTTTAAGGAAGGGTTCATCTGATATTCTTTAAGCAATCCAAGAGCAAGGTTCCCACACATCAGACGGTATTTTAAAGGAGACACCTCAGAAGATCAAGGACAAAGCAAACAAATCTCTAATTCTTGTTTGTGATATCTCGTACAAGATTCGCTATGGTATAGTGTTCTTGAAACACCTTTGTACTCAATTAAGATTAAATGTGTAAAATTCAAAATTGCCTCCATCAATTCCTATTAGAGCTACAATTAAACTTGTCTTGATTTTGATCATCATGTTGTCCAAAATGGGTAATTTGTTCGTATACATGCATAGATTGTACCAAAATTTATTTTGCAAGGTTAAATCTCCCTTAATCCCTCTATTATGGTACGATGTATGCTATTTTATTTTAAACTTGTTTGATCCTACAGTGATTTATCAGTATTAATTTTCTCTCACATTTAAATTCTTATATAATGTTTCAAAGGCAAAGAAAACAAGTCTATGATTTACATATGTCAGATCCCCTACAAGATCTGCTAAGATATTTGTGGCCATCTCGGACGGTTCGCGCGGCTTTTCGTTCCCCGCGGGGGGGGGGAGGAGGAAGGAAGGATCCCTTTCAGAACAGGAAGGAGCCGCCGCTGCCGTGTTCTCGCATCCCTATCTTGGAAAGTTTATTCGACCGTCGTCGATGTGGGGTGAATTTAAAGAGATGGAGTCGCCATCCTATTTTTCACAAAATAGGAACAAGAACATGTTGCCATTTCAAGAGAGCGGCATCAAGGACAAACTGATGCAAAGAAAACCAATATATTGGAGGTTCAGGGGCTAAGTTACAGAATGGGTAGGTGTTAGGCACCCATCCCGCCCTTTCGATCTCTCATGGGCTAGTGTTAATATTTTCCTTTATATCCCCGTGAAGTGTGTGTATGTGTTTATATAACATAGACTGGAATCGTTCAACCCATACCATGGACAAGGTAGGGTAAAATCATCCATAGGAATGTTCCCAAAATAATAATAAATATAGAAGATAGAATTTGAGCGTTCATAACGATATTGATCGTTATTGGGAAATGATAATATGTGTTGGATGAAACGCAAATAATCATGGTATATATATGTAAAAGTATGATCATTCTGGAAATGAGGAGTTTTGAGGAAATTGGAAAAATGGAGAGTTTGGAAAAATTGGACTCGAATCTCGAATTTTAATCCAAGACGCCTACGTAGCCCATAAAGGCATCAAAGTCCACGTAGTTCGAATATAGAAGAGGGCCTAGGGTTATCCCATGGATTTGAACGGAATTTTATTATATGTGTATGTGTAGAAAATATGTTTTAGGTTTTGGCAAAAGTGTGATGGATAATTCCATTCGGAATTTACGGGTGTAACCCTCTTTTATTTTATTTTTTTATGAAAAATAAAGTATGTGCAATATACTAATAAAAGTGTGGATATTAATGTGTATGAACTAAAGTAAAACTAGATTATGAATCTAATGTAATTTATGCAAAAACAAGAGATTAAAAGAGAGGGAGAAGGAATTGGACTTTCCTTGGAGATTGAGCTTTGATATTGGGTGAGCTCCCTTGAATATTGATTAATGTTAATGAGAGAGAAGGATTTTTGCCAAATTGGGTGTGAAAATGATGAGAATTTAGGCTTGAATAGAACTTCTCATATGGAACTTTGCGAATTGCTGAGATCACTGATGATGATGGATTGCTTGTGTTTGCTGCTGATTGTTGGTGATCTGGGAATGAGGTCATGGCCTCTTTTATACGGCCAAGGGGGGTGCCGATTGGCCTATCCCAGGGTGTGCCTATTGGCAGGCAACCCTTGACACTGTGCCAATAGGCAAGGTTCAGGACATGTCAATTGGCAGTCTGGTGCAGACTTTTTTGGAAAAATGACCGTAGCACACAAACCATTGATCCGAATCATTCAAGGGGATACTGTTAGAAAGGTACTTCAGAGAACTTCAAGAGTACTTTAGACCACTCCCGAGTCTGGGAGTTAACTTTGGGTCAAATGTGGCTCGGAAGCGCACATCGGTCTTTTGGACGGGAGATCGTCGGACGGAAACGGATCGTTCGTCAGTATGGTAAGTCAGAATCACACACGGGGTGAACTTTTGGAAAGGTTAGGAGATGTAACTAGACATTACAAAGAGTTTTGCTCGGTTAGGAAAGTTGACCTTGGTTAACCGGGGCCTGGAAGTGCCCGATGACCTCTCGGAGTAAAAAGGATTGTTCGTCAGTACTATAGGTCAAAATTACGCACAAGGTGGACCGTTGGAAAGGTTATTCATTTCCCTTCGATGATTCATTCAGTCTCATTCGAACTGAAGAGTTAACTTTGGTCAAATGGTGCCCGAGAGTGCCCGTTGGTCTCCGGATCAAATTTTGAGGGAAAACTGATCGTTCATCCGAACGGTTATGCTGTTTTATGCATGGGGTGGACCGTTGGAAAGGGATTTCAGTGCCCTTTATAAGATTCAAAGAGATTTTGCTCTGATAGTGAAGTTAATTGGGGTCAACTCGAGACCCGGGAGCATCCGATGGCTTCCGAATCGATTTTCAGTAGTAAAAGGGTCCATTCGTCCGAACCGTTATGCCGATTCATACATGGGGTTGACCGTTGGAAAGGGTATTCAGGACCCTTTAAATATTCAAAAGAGCTTTTTCTTTGACGATAGAGGTTACCAGAGTCAAATGGGGTAGGCGCCCAATGGCCTCTAGATCGGTACTTAGAGTGCGACCTAGGGTTTGTAGGGAAATGGGAATGTGATAGGGACCTAAGGGAAGACTTAGGGGTCCTAGAATGTGGTGTCTACAGAGCCCCTTGATGGGTGAGCTTAAAATAAGTTATGGCCGTCGAATAGACACCACATGATAGAGGGAGGTCAGTTTTGTGGACCTAAGGGATGTGGATGACCGATTTAAAGGGTCGGGGTCAATTCTGACCTAAAAGAGGTGATGACCGAGGACCAAGGTCAATTCTGACCCAACAGGGGTGACGATCTAAGACCGAGGTCAATTTTGACCTAAAAGAGGTGACGACCAAGGAGCGAGGTTAATGCTGACCTAACAGAGGTGACAATCCAAGATCGAGGACAATTCTGACCTAAAAAAGGTGACGACCAAGGATCGAGGTCAATTATGACCTAATAGAGTCGATGATCCAAGACCGAGGTCAATTCTAACGTAAAATAGGTGATGAACAAGGATTGAGGTTAATTCTGACATAACAGAGGTGAAGATCCACGACCGAGGTCAATTCGAACCTAAAAGAGGTGAAGACCGAGGATTGAGGTCAATTATGACCTAACAGAGGTGACGATCTAAGACTGAGGTCAATTCTGACCTAAAAGAGGTGACGACTGAGGACCGAGGTCAATTCTGACCTAATAGAGGTGACGATCAAAGACCGAGATCAATACTGACCTAAAAGAGGTGACGACCGAGGACTGAGGTCAATTATGATCTAACAGAGGTGACGATACAAAACTGAGGTCAATTATGTCCTAAAAGAGGTGACGACCGAGGACTGAGGTCAATTCTAACCTAACAGATGTGATGATCTAAGACTTATGTCAATTCTAGCGTAACAGAGGTGACGATCCTAGACCAGGGTAAATTTTGACCTAAAAGAGGTGACGACTGAGGGCCGAGGTCAATTCTGACCTAACATAGGTGATGATCCAAGACTGAGGACAATTATGACTTAAAAAGAGGTGAAAATCGAGGATCGAGGTCAATTTTGACCTAACAGAGGTGACAATCCAAGACCGAGGTCAATTCGGACCTAAAAGAGGTGACAATTGAGGATCGAGGTCAATTCTGACCTAATAGAGGTGACGATCCAGGACTGAGGTCAATTGTAATCTAAAAGAGATGACGACCGAGGACCGAGGTCAATTATGACCTAAAAGAGGTGACGATCCTAGACCTAGGTCAATTCTGACCTTAAAGAGGTGATGAACGAGGACCAAGGTCAATTCTGACCTAACAGAGGTGATGATCCAAGACCGAGGTCAATTCTGACCTAAAAGAGGGGTTTATTTTATCTTCAGAAATTTGGAACCTCCACTAGTGATGTGTAGTCTTCCTATGGGAATTTGGGGAAGCATTGTATACTGGGGAAGAATGAATGATTTTTTTTGGAGTGTCTTTTGGATACATTTCTGGAGAGGATGATTCTCTGGAATTCTGCTGGGGATGTAAAAAATGTTTCCCTTGGTGAACTAGGTGCTAGAATGGATTTAGCAATTTTAGGAAATTTTCAATAATTTTTTAGCATTTTCTGGTATTTTTTTGGGACTTTTTATACAAAATTTTAAAGGGTGTGGTAACTGGCACAGATGGAGGGGTGCCAATCGGCATTGGCACAGTCTTTTGGGGTACCTCAAGCAGGTGAAGGGTCAGTGCTGATCGGTGGGTGGCAGGGGACTACCGATCGGCATGACCCTTAGCCTCCTATAAATGGGGGCGGGTTCTCCTCATTTTGCACAACTTTCTGACTTCTTTTCTTCTGATATCAACTTATGCAAATCTTCCTAACATCCAAAATGGCCGACTTCTCAAGCAGTGCAACCCATATGGCATGTCTTAATGCCGACGACTGGGCAGGGTTAGAGTGGAGGGCCAGGGTACCCCTCGCATTGGGTAGCGAGAGCTCATTTGACTCATTTGATCCGCTGGCGGATGATCAGACTCTTTTACGTGAGTCTTCACATCATCGTTCTTCTAGGGTGGTGAACCCTGGTGGCTATGTAAGTATTGCATGACTCTTGGTATTCCTTTCTTCATTTCTTGACGAGATTGCTTCATTTCCTGAATCTGATAAGGGTTTTCTTCATTTCTTGGATATTCTGACGTCTCCATGTTGACTATTCGTGCCCGCGGTACGATAAGACTTACGGATGTTTAGGAGCACCTTCCTCCTGTGGTGCGTTGGATGGTGTCCTCTGCTGGCTTTGGGAGTCCAGCATCTGTATTAGATGAGACTCCCTGCTCCAATGCGGTTCTATGTGCTTTGGGAGAGAGGTGGTGAGACACTACACACACCTTCCATTTTGGCTTCGGGGAGATGACATTGACTCCCATTGATGTGCAGTAACTATTGGGGTTGGACTGCTAGGGTTCTGAGATGGAGGTGGACAGGACGTTGAGGGTAATGCCGGAGGCGGTGATGGATGCTTTAGGTGACGTGGAGAGGGTAGATTCTGGAGACTCTCTTCATTTATCTTCTTTAAGGGAGCTTATGATGATGAGGAGGATCGATGAGGACGATGGGCAGCAGGTGCACCAGATGTCTCATTTATTTATTTTGTTGGTGTTGTGAGGTTTTCTATTGGTGATGAGTGGCGACGCCATCCACTTATGGATTTTGCCATTTCTGAGGGTGTTTTCGAACATGCACTTCTATGATTGGGGGAGCCTGACTTTGGCGACCCTTTATTACTCTTTGGATGCATTCAGCCAGTGTTGCCGTCGACTTTTACTGGGGCCACGTATCTTTTGGAGGTATTCTTTATTTTGTGCATTTTCTTTTTTGCATTCGCATTTCCATTCATGCGCTTCTTTTTTGGTTTCTTGAATGCTGATCCTTTTTTTGCAGACGTGGTTCTATGAGGTGTTTGGGTTAAATACCCAACTGATTTCTTTAAAGGATGACTCTATGGGGGACTTCTACCGGATGTACTGGTGGCGGAGGTCCAACCGACAGTCGAAGAAGACCCTTTCTCTTAGGACGATGCGTCAGGTCTTGAATGGCCTGACGAGTGAGCATGTAAGCATTCTTTTATCTTAAGACTATTCTTTTTTCCTTTGATGATATTTTATTGATACTGATCCTTTGCTTTTGCTGGGATTTACAGGTGACCTTTTATCCTTGGGGGATGGCCATTCAGCACACCGGGGTGATAGGGGACATGCGCAAATGCGGCGCTTGCTGGCGCATGAGTTTGGCTACTCTTGGTATCTTGGGGAGAGGGTAGTCCGATAGATCATGGAGGACGATGTTGCGGTGCCGCCAACGAAGCCCCTATGTTCATGAGGTGCGTGTGGGAGATGTCTGAGGATACCCGTGTGGATACGATGATGGGAGAGTCGTACTCTTTGTATACTGACATAGCTGTGATGTACGACTATATGGACTTCCTCTCGAGTTGGCTGATGCCTCCTAGTATATATGATGTGATGCCTCTCCCTAGGGCAGGCTCGAGTTGGCAGGTGGGGTCCTCTCATAGTGCAGGTGGTGCGGCCGCATCAGCGGTGGTAACGACGACTCCAGAGCCTTCTTTTATGCGGTTGCATTCCCTTGGTTACAACATTCAGTGAGATAATGGGGGGTCAGTGCGTTTACAGCATCGTCCTCACGCAATGGAACCGGAGGAGTTGGGCCTGACGGAGGAGTTCCTTCATCCTGAGGTATGTCTTTGTGTTCCTTTGTCTTTCAATTTCCTAATTTCTTTCTTTTTCCTTATACTTGACTGATTTGATCTTTTCCATTCTCCTTTGCAGCATATCAATGTTTCGACCACTTGGCTGAAGGACATCAGGGACTGGATTTCTTTAACGACTGCCCATATTCACGAGGTGGTTCCGGTCCCTTCTTGTTTGGTATCGACTTCATTATCTAGGGAAGAGTCGAGCTCTGGAAGTGGGGGCACATCATCTCGCCGCAGGGGGAAAAGGTCGCGCCGTAGGGATGGGGGCTCTTAGAGAGAGAAGAGAGAATGTTTGGGGTCCGGGCTGAGTCCCGTTGTTTTTCTTTTTTTGTTTTTTCCTGTAAAATATCAATGTAATACAGAAAAATATATGCAAAATAAAAGTGAAGCTTTTATTAATTTCTTTGTTTTAGTGATTAATGCGCATGCTCTTTTTACTTTGCTGCTAAGACTGTAAAAAGAATTTGAAAATTGATTTGAGAAGGATTTTATTTTTAAAAATGAGATGAGTAAAAGTATAAAGAAATTCGGAATTCCCTTGAGATAAAAAATTATTTTTATTGGGTTTGACAAAAAAGGAAAAAGGGAATTTTCCCAAAGTGGGGGGTTGCCGATCGGCATGACCCCTGCCCTGTCAATCGGCATATAAGTCCATTCCAATCAACCCAAGGATTTGATTGCACTTGCTTGGTACTTTTTAGGGTATGTATCCCTCCGATTTCTGCAGGTTCATTTGTCTTGGTTTGCTGATCTTTGGGTATAAATAGGGGTGTAGATGGGGATTTTCTCCTCACACCTTCATATTATTTTTTTCACATCCTCTATTGTTTATTATCTCTTTGTCTTGTGAGATGGCTCTCCCTAGTAGCGTTGAGTTCGCCAACTACCTCGATGCCTTGGAGGCGATGTGTTCATACAATGTTGATTATGATGCTTTCCACATGTGCCGAGTCTCTTTGTGACATAACCGGCCCATAGAATGGAATATGCTGATGGCGGTTGTCGAGTTTTGGTATCTTGAGGATCATGTCTTTCGCTTCGGGTTGGATGAGATTTGTCCTACCTACAAGGAATTTTTCGCCATGCTGGGGATAAGTCCCAACGTTGCTGCTGCTTTGCCTGAGTTTTGCCATTCTCCCAGGGAATTGCTAGTTGGACTTCTTCATATTTTGCCTTCAATAGACAGGCTGTTGGTTACGAGAGGAATGATTTCCCTTCCTGCGGTATTACAGTCCTTGCATTCGCAGGACGTGGGTGATGCTGGATATGCCGAGGCCATCATCTTGGGCCTTATTTCAAAAGTTCTGTTGGTGACTGGGGAGACTCTGGTGGACCCCCAACTGGCCGTCACAATACTACGACGGTGATACTGGTGGAGACTTTGAATGGCCTAGATGCCTGGCGGGAGGGTCGTTCTGACTTTCTGAGAGGGAGTCCCGTGATGCTGTTTATGTGGCTGTCTGAGAGATTCCGCATAGTGGTGCCACCTGAATACCCCTTGCCGGTGGTTCCAAACTTCTTCTCGCGCTATTTCATCAGCGTAGGTCTGGACATTGAGAGTTGGGAGAACTGGTTTGTAGAGCATGGGTCTCTAGGCTTGCGCTAGTCTGTGCCATGGTGGGGGGAGCTGTTGCCCATTCTAGAGCTTGGAGAGTATCAATATGTCCGACTGGTTGGCCTCAGGCAGACCTCTTTCTACTTTCCTTAGTGGATTCTGTGCCAATATGGTTGGGAGCAAATCGTGCCACCACGGACACTGTATTTCTTTCCCGTGGAGGACCTGATGGATCGCCGTTTGTCGACCCGTCCTTCTCAATCTCTTGGGAGAGTCTGGTATGTTTCAGGGGACTATATCAAATGGCTATGGAGGAGATTGGTCGCCAAGATGTTGGCTATGGAGACTGGTCAAATGTGGTTTGCCTTCTTTGATACTTTGGAGGGGGTATTGTGGTTTTCCCGCGACTGGTTCGAGAGTATCACTCAATGGAGCGTCAGTGGCAATCCCTCCAGTCAGTAGAGGTTTGGGGACCCCAAGATGTGGGAGATGGAGGCAGTTTTTCTGGCAGCTGCGGGTAGTCTTTTTGTGAAGACTTTGTATGGTGTTTGGTTATGTTTGTGGTTGTTTGTACCGTGTGGGTTGTTTATGAGTAGTAGGGGTTTGTTTTTATTTGGTTTTTTAGGAAGGTAGGAGTAGATGGGCGAGGGAAGTCATTTGATTCCTTATGTCGAGTAATTGTATCGAAATTTCAGATAATGAAATAAATTAGTTTTTGATCATCTAGTTGTGCCTTTTGATGACTTTTTTGCATTTGAATTATCTATACCAATCGCTAAGGCATACATAATCCTTTTGTTCATGTATATATTAAAATGAATTGTCGTTCTTGAAGATAAGAAAATAATAGTATTTTATGAAAAAGAAGGGGCCGTGCTCTTGTAAAGGGATGAGCTGCCTATGTACCTCTGAGGGTTTTGAAAATTTTTAAAATTCATTTTTGAAAATGTTTTTAGAGGATTAGTCCCACATAGTTCTGTGCAGGGGAAATGAAGATTTTTTTTAGAATAGAAGGGATATGAGAAGAGTTTTAGCGCGTCGAGATTTCGGACTAGGGGTAGAATTTCTTGAGACGGTCCAGGTTGACTGGACACGACATTTCTTCTCCATCAAGGTCGGTGAGCATAGCAGCACCGCCTGACATGATCTTCTTCACGATGTATGGGCCACTCCAATTGGGGTTAAATTTCCCTCTGGGGTCCCATATGGGCTCTACTATTTCTTTGAGGGCTAAGTCCCCTTCTCGGACACCTCGGTCCTTGACTCTCTTGTTGAATGATTGCGCTATACGGCTATGGTATCCTTATATGTGATATAGAGCCTTCAGCCTCTTTTCGTCTAAGAGGGACAACTCGTCAAGATGACTTTGGTGCCAATCTTCCTCGCTGACCTTACTTTCAAGCATGACGCGCAACAAAGCTATTTCTAGCCCCACTGTGGATTTTTTTACATCATTTCTTGAATTTCAGCCCCATGCGATGCAGTGTAAATGGGTTCCATCAAAGTTTCTCTTAAACAACGCTTTATCATAAATAATGTACTGGGAAGCCATTATCCGGAGAGTTGATTGGTCATTCTTTTCAGATCCTTAGGGATACCTACCATGTTTGAGGAGGCGGCAAACATCGTAGTACCAGCAATCGGCCATTTCGAGTTCTTCCTCCGTGCTGAGATCGATATGGTAGCAGTGGGTTGGTTTATCTTGCTTCTAGACAATGAGAGGGGCCATGATTATTCCTTCAGACATGTCAATCATGGAGGCTAAGGTAGCAAGGGCGTCAGCTAGGTTGTTCTTTGCTCGGGGCAGGTGTGGAAGGTGATTTCTTAGAATTAGGAAGCTAGCTCTTTAAGGTGTGCATGGAAGGGTAAGAGTTTTTCATCCTCGACTTTCCATTTTCTCAGCACTTGATCGATGATGAGGGATGAACCCCCATAGACATCGAGGCATCGAATTCCTTTCTTGAGGGCAACTTTGAGGCCTATTGTGCATGCCTCGTATTCAGTCATGTTGTTTGTACAAGGGAAATCCAATTTGATAGCAATAGGAGTTTGGTAGTCATCAGGGGCAATTAGGAGGATCCCAATGCCATATCATTTCTTGTTGACAGTTCCGGCAAAGAACATTTTCCATCGAAGGTCTTCTTGGGAGGCACAAAGGATATTTTCATCTAGGAATTCAAAAATCCAGACATCGGCTTCTTCCATAGGGTAGTCTGTAAGGTAGTCAGAGATGGCTCTTTCTTTCATGTCTTTTTGTGTGATATAGGTGATATCAAACTCATCTAGAAGCATCAACCAACGGGCCATTCGGCTGGATAGGATGGGCTTCTCGAGTAGGTATTTGATGGGATCCATTCGGGATACAAGTCTGATGGGGAAGGCGAGTATGTAGTGCCGTAACTTTTGGGTAACCCAGACAAGAGCGACACATGCTTTTTCCAAGGCGGTGCAGTTAACTTCATAACTGACCAATTTTCGACTGGCATAAGATGGCTTTCTCTTTACGTGTTTCTTCAAGGTACTAGGCTAGCAAAGCTCCAGCTGCATTATCGATCACGGTTAGGTATAGAAGTAAGGGAAGACTAGGTTGCGGTGGCATGAGAACCAGGGGTTGGGTTAGGTATTGCTTGATTCAATTGAAGGCTTCATGGAAAGCTTCGTTCCAGAGTTTGGTCGAATCCTTTCGCAGGAGTTTAAAGATGGGTTCACAGATGGAAGTCAACTGGCTGATGAACCGGCTGATGTACTGTAATTTTTGAAGGAATCCTTAAACTTCTTTCTCCATTCGGGGTAGGCCTGTAAACGGGTCGAATTCGGACCGGATCAGGCCAATCCAAATCCGAATCCGTTTATGTTAAACGAATTCGGATCCGATCCGATTATCCAATGGATTATCTGTTAGGGTTCCGAATCCAAATCCGTTAAGAATCCGTTTATCCGATCCGATTATAATGACTATTGTAAATTTCAAAATACAGTATATATTATAAATAACTATTATAATATATATTTCAAAAAATATATTTAAATAAATATTATAATATAAATAACTATTATAAATAAATACAATATATATTAATATAGGACTATTATAAATAACTATTAAAATATATATTCAAAATATTAATAAATTTCTAAATACAATATATATATTAATTATAAATATTATATATATAGATATATATTAATAAGATCGGATTATTAACGGGTCGGATCATATGAATCCAAATCCATTCCATTTAATAAATGGGTAATCGGATAATCGGATTTCAGGCGTGATCTAAATCCGTGGAAATGGATCGGATTCGGATTCGGATAAAATCCGATACATTGACAGGCCTAATTCGGGGTGGTGGTATCTCGAGTATGGATTTAAGCTTGGCAGGATTTGCTTTTATCCCTTTCTCACTAACCATGAATCCCAAGAGTTTTCCTTTAGTAATGCCGAAGAGACATTTTTGTGGGTTAAGTCGCATTTGATATTGTCGAAGTCGTTCGAAGAACTTTCGGAGAGCGGGAACACGGCCTTCCCTGGTCTTGGACTTGATAATCATTTCATCTACATAGACCTCGACTTCCTTGTGTATCAGATCATGCAGAATGGTTATGGCAGCCCTTTGATATGTAGCCCCTGCATTTTTGAGACCAAATGGCATGACAATGTAGCAAAAGGTTCCCTAAGGGGTGATGAATGCGGTCTTCTCTTGATGATCAGGGTGCATCTTGATCTGGTTATATCCAGTAAACCCGTCAACAAATGACTTGAGAGCGTGACTGGCTGTATTGTCCACAATCATATCGATGTTGGGTAGCGGGTAATCATCTTTCGGGGAGGCCTTGTTCAACTCTTGGTACTGTACACACATGCAAACCTTCCGTTCTGATTTTGGCACTAGTACGATATTGGCTAGCCATGTGGGATATGTGATTACTCGAATGAAGCCTGCATTCAATTGCTTGACTACTTCTTCTTTCACTTTGAGTAACCATTCGGTGCGGAGCTTTCACAACTTCTGTTTGACTGGTTTACATTACGGTAGAGTTGGAATCTCATGCTGTGCTATCTCAGGGTCGATGTTGGGCATATCATCGTAGGACCAGGCAAAGGCATCCATGAATTCCTTCAGAAGTTCTTCGAATTGCGCACGCTCATGCTCATTAAGGGTGGCCCCTATCCTAATTTCGTGCATTTGGCTAAACTTGAACGCGGTTATATTATTTGTTATTAACCTTATTCAGATCAGTTAAGAATTGTTCAGTTGCAAAGTCATCATCATCAAGAGTGTAATTAGAATCAAGACAGTAAATGTAAGGCACAATAAGACACTCAAAATCTTCATTTATTTCATTGATAGGAAAAACAACATTGAGAACCTCATCAAAGGAGGTCTCGATAACATCACCGTGAGAGGAAACAACTAGATGGGAAAAGGGAATAAACATCGAGGTTAGGTTGAATATTAGCAGGTGGCACAGGTGCAACATGCCCGTTGAGAAGAGGTGCATCAACATCTTTGATGAGGCAGGATGGATCTGATGATGTAGTCCTTGAGTGGATCATGTTGAGTGCCAACCCCAGTGTTTACAAGTTGAAAGAATCCTCGGAGTCGCTGTCCTCAGAATCCTTGACATCAGCTATGGTCTCTTTAGTGAGTGGTTGTACATGGTGCTGGGAACTCTCAGCCCATGGGTAGCTGTCTTGAAAGAAGATCTCCATTCCTAGTTTCATCCTCTTGTCTACATGGCCATACCAAGGTTCAGGGAAGCCGCAGAAGGGGAAATATTCACCCTCTCTGATGAATCTTCCATTTAGGGAATCTCCCGAGGCGCATTCTAATCTTTTCTTCAGTCGAGGCTGACGGATCAATCCGAGTGCTTCTTCTGACGGATGATAGCCTAAGCCACAGGGAGGAAAGGCCTTCTTTAACATAATATGTTCAGTTATCCATTGTTGTCTTTTCCCTAGCCTCAGTTAGGGCATGAAGTGCATGTTCTTGAACATTTGGATTACGTTGACGTTTCCATGGGGGTCATATTCTGGAAAAACCCTGTATTTAAAGTCATCCCCTGCTGGGAGTAGGAGTGGTTCGACTTGAAAGCCTGATAGCAGCACATCATTCACCCCAAGTTATATCTCCATGTACCAAATTACTGGTGCTTGCATTCTCGGTGTTGTCACTGTCTCCTAAGATGGTGATAACTTGTCCATTGGCGAAGAATTTTAATTTACAATGAAGGGAAGAAGACACCCCTTTGATGTTGTGGAGCCATGATCGTCCAAGTAGTAGATTAAAATAGGCTGGGATGTCAATGACTTGGAATTGCACAATGGGATTTATAGGGCCATCCCCTATTGTGAGCTTCATAGATCCCATTACTTCTCGGTAGGTGTTGTCATAGGCACGTACGGTAGTAGAGGTAGGAGCCAGGCCACTCACCTTCAATCCCAAATAATTCAAATTTCTTAACGGGAATACTTTCAGAGATGATCCGTTGTCGATGAGAGAAAGGGGTAGTTTTTCCCATGACTTCAACAGAGATATTAAGAGCATGATTGTGGTTAGGACCAGTCTTAGGGATTTCTTCTTCTGAAAAGGAGAGTATTCGAGTGGAGGTCAGGGATCCAACTAGGTTTACTGCTTCTTATAGTGTGGTTGAGGGAGGAACTGTGGGTCCCGTGAGTAACTTGATTAGGGCATTTCGGTGTAGTTGGTAAGACATGAAAAGTCCCCATAGAATGATGTTGGCTTGGGTTTTCTTCAGTTGATCCAGGACCTTACTTTTTTTAAGAGTTATTTCTGGCATAGGGAGGTTCTCAACACCCTTCCCTTTTATCGCTTGCTGATGGTTGTTGGCTTGGGTTCGATAATGTCTTCCTGACCTGATAGTATAATTCACGAAAGAGGGGAAAAATAAAAATCCTGTCTCTTCATCGATATCGGGTTATTCAGCCACCTTGTTGATCTCTCCTAGCAACTCCTCGAATGATATAATCCCGTATATGTTGGCTATCAGACCAGTCTTTCCTGAATCTGGCTCCTCATCTGATTCTTCAAAATCGTCCCCTATCTGGTGGAAATAATATCGTCTTTCCATGAGAAATCAATGCACTCTACAACTTCTACGGCCTCTTCGTATAATTCTTCCCATTCGGTAGGGAAATGCAGGACTGAAGGGACAAGGTGCCCTTGTAATTTTAAATCATCAAGCAGCTCAGATACACTACAAATATCACTAGTTTATTGGAACATATCTGCCATGATCTGGACCATGTCATCTAGACTGACTTCGTCGATTGACACTACCCAGTTATCTGACTCTCGGTCCCAATTTCGAGCTTCTAAGAATAACCCACTAAATCTCTGATAGTCGATGGTCATCTGGGAGGGAAATTTCAGCTCTAACTCTAGGAGTTGGTTCAGCACTTCTGACAATTCCATATCTTTACCTCTAGAATGGGTGCTGACTGCGATGCATGTTTGGAGAGGTTTAGGAGAGTATATGGGTATGACGGGTGATTTACTTGGCATGATTTGGGTTGATGGGTCGAATTCTGAGTCGTCTTCTAGGAAGATAGCATTTGCATGATTAGGGAGTGGATTATGGGTAGTGTTTGATTTAGGATTAGCTAGTGGGGCGATAATACCTTGGCCAATCAGGCTTTGGATCGTATTTCAGAGATGGAAACATTGGTCGATGGTATGGCGAGTAGTTTGGTGAAAGTCCCAATGGGCATCGGGTTTGAAGTTTTCAAAAGTGGGTTTGGTAACGGACGAGGGTCCAAGGGTTTGATTAGGTTTTTGCTCAAGAGGGCCTGGTAGACTTTGGAGAGAGGAGCGTGAAGCTCGGTGTATTCCTTCCAATTGGGTTAGGGTGACTTTCCAGTTCCCATGAAGCGGTAGGCTGAGAGATGTTATTGATGGTGAAAACCGCGGTACTAGCTGTCTTTTCAAACTTTCTTGGAGCAAACTATCCAGAGGTTTTCTTCGGTTCACTTTATGTCTTGGCAAGACCTTCTTCTATCTCCACTCCTACTTTTTGGAGGGCTTGGAAGTGAGGGTAATAATGTCCTCCCATTGTTGCTCGAACATGGGGTAGGGAATTCTTCTTCACAGTGCTGACTTGTTCTTCTTCGAAAGGTCGATTGGTCATGGTAGCTGCTTTTTCTCTCCATATTGCTATGAAGTTGCTGACTGATTCCCTAGGGTTTTGCTTAAGTATCTCTAATTCACGATGGGTAACCTCTAGCTCCTCGTTGTACTTGTACTGCGACATGAGCTCACGGGCAACGTCTTCCCAACTACGGATTATGGACTCTTCGAGGGATAGGAACGAATAGAGGGCGCTATCTTTCAAAGTCTACAAGAATATCTGAGCCATTATTTCTTTGGAAGCCCCTAGGAGAGTCATGGCTTGGTGATAGATATGGAGATGAACGATCGGGGGTCCACTGCCTCTAAACTTCTAGATATTAGGCATCTTAAATTTCTCCAGTAACCTGGATTTAGGATACGGAGTCATGTGGGTGTAGTCCATGTACTTCTTCAAGATTCTGACTTGGTCAAATTTCTTGGTCAGCATCTTGAGGTCTTCCTTGACCTTGTTCAGTTCTTCTTCTATCGAGTCAATAGTTATGGGTAAGTTAGCTCCTGTCTGAGCAAGGTTTCGCATAGGAAGCTGGACTGGTAGTGGCCCATTAGCAGGAGGAGCACGTGGAGCATGCTGGTATTCTTCAGGAACCCAAATAGGCTCAGGTGCAGGTGAACCCATGGCGCGAGGGAAAATGACCTCAAGATCTTCGGGGACAAGGAACCCGTTTCTTTGCATCTCTTGAACCTCGATTTGAAGGTTGTCAATTTTGGCAGTGAGCTGAACCAGATGCATCAACAAATCCGATTGTACATTCGTCACTTGATCCGTGTTCTCCATGGAAGGCAGGTCAATCTTGGACTCGAAGGAAGTATGGGGACTGACAGAGCTTCGGGGCGGTTCGACCGAAGACCGAAGCCAATAAGGAGCCAAGACAAGGGTATGTGATCGACCTGGGAAGGAGAAAAAATGGGATTTATTTTCGAAAAAGGGAGAAAGGGAAATTTGTTATTTTTGGAAAAGTAGGAAAATGTTTTTTTTCTGACATTTTTGGAAAAGATGAGGATGAAATGTTTTTTTAAGGAAAATGAGGAAAAATATTTTTGGTATTTTTGATGAAAGAAAACAATTTTTTTGGACATTTTTGGAAAAAGAGAGAGGAAAAGACGAGAGATACGGGCCTCAACATGATTCTTATGCTTATTAGGTTCTCACTTGTATTATGTATACCTAAATGCAAAAAAGAAATGCCGGGCGGGACTTGAGCCTAGAAAAATTAGGGTTTGCAACATATGTAAAACTATGGTTGGACTTGTAACTAGGCTCATGGGAAAGGTCCCATTTTAAAAATTGAGCGAAAATTCGGGTGGCATGTCGACCCGTCATTTCGGTAGAGTTTTGGGTAGAAATTGAAATTCTAATATGTGTGTCCTAGGCTTGACACCTATATGCTGGTATGCATTGGTTGGGTTAATTAGAAGGTGTTCCCCCCTTTGGCGTGACTTCCACGATATACATCTTACTTTTTAGGGCAATCGGTACGTGTGGACAAGCCATTTGATATACCTGAGTGTACGAGAATTGCCTCACTATATACCTCATGGGGACGATTAGTGTGAGAGCGAATTTGATATACTCGACGTACGTGAACAAGTTCCCCGTGATATACCTCCCGTCATGACTTCGGTCAAGCGATATGATGCGGGGGAACCGTTCGATATGCGTCGAAGGGACTTGGCCAATGGAAGGTGAGAGTCATATCGCTTAGGCTAACTGTGACCTGCTGGACCAGCGCCCATCACTAAGTAACTCCCTAGTTATGGGACAAAATTTTGGTCAATATCAATGCTCTTTGGTGATGTTGTGTGAATCATGCATGATTTTTTTATTAGTATCTTATGGAGATAGTATCTTTCTTTTGATCATGCCAAACAGGGAGTAAGGTACAAGTATAAATAGTAAGGTCTATACTAAGAATGGATGAGTGATGTGTAATTATATACAAGTGAGTGTGTGATAAGTGAGCATGGATATATACATATGGAGGTGTGTGTTAGTGACACCTAAGCATGGATTTCTAAGTGATGCGTGCAACATGTGGATATTCGTGATCCTAGGTGTACGGGGTGTGAACTATACATGGAGAATTTTCTACAAGTGTGTTAATAGTAGCATAAGCACGAGGTACATATGAATAATAAAGGGGAACATGCAGATATGGGGATATAAAAGAAAATAAAACACCCATATAAACAGAGTCTAGCCCTCTTAAAAAATATTCCCCAGTGGACTCGCCACTAAGGCCATCCCGGGTGGTTCGCACGGCGTTCTGTTCCCCGCGGAGGGGGGGGGGAGGGGGGAGAGGGGGGAGGAAGGAAGGATCCCCTTCGAAATGTGAAGGAGCCTCTGTTGCCGTGGTCTCGCATCCCTCTCTTGGAAGGTTGCTTCGGCCATTGTCGATGTAGGGTGAATGTAAAGAGATGGAGTCACCAACCTATTTTGCACAAAAAAGGCAAAAGAACATGTTTCCATTTCAAGATAGCGGCATCAAGGACAAACTGATGCATACGAAACAAGTAGATCGGAGGTTCGGGGGCTAAGTTACGGAATGGGAAGGTGTTAGGCACCCATCCTGCCGTTTTGGTCTCTCATGGGCTAGCATTAATATTTTCCTTTATATCCCCGTTAAAAGTGTGTGTGTTTATATAATGGATATAGGAATCATTAAATCCATACCATGGAAAAGGTAGGGTGAAATCATCCATACGAATGTTCCCAAGATAATAATAAATATAGAAGATAGAATTTGAGCGTTCATCGCAATATTGATCGTTATTGGGAAATAATAATATGTATTGGATGAAACGTAAATAAGCATGATATATATATATATATATATATATATATATGATCATTATGGAAATGAGGAGTTTTGAGTAAATTGGAAAAATGGAGAGTTTGGAAAAATTGGACTTGAATCTCGGATTTTAATCCGAGACGCCTACGTAGCCTATAAAGGCATGAAAGTCCACGTAGTTAGATTATAGAATAAGGGGTGGGGTTTATCCCATAGATTTTAATGAAATTTTATTATATGTGTATGTGTAGAAAATGTGTTTTAGGTTTTGGAAAAAGTGTGATGGATAATTCCGTTCGGAATTTACGGGTTTAACCCTTTTTTATTTGTTTTTGTTTTTTTTTAATGAAAATTAAAGTATGTAAAATATACTAATAAAAGTGTGGATATTAATATGTATGAACTAAAGTAAAACTAGATTATGAATCTAATGTAATTTATGAAAAAACAAGAGATTAAAAGATAGGGAGAAGGAATTGGACCTTCCTCAGTTCGGAAAGTTGACCTTGGTCAACCAGGGACTGGAAGTGCCCGGTGACCTCTCGGAGTAAAAAAGGATCACTTTTCCGTACCGTAGGTCCGAATCTCACACGGGGCATACCGTTGAAAAGGGTATTTAGTGCCCTTCAGAGATTCATTCAGTCTCATTTGAGCTGAAGAGTTGACTTTGGTCAAATAGAGCCCTGGAGTGCCCGATGGCCTCCAGATCAAATTTTGAGGGAAAACTGAACGGTTATGCTATTTCATGCATGAGGTAGACCGTTGGAAAGGTGTTTCAGTGCCCTTCGAAGATTCAAAGAGCTTTCGATCTGATGGTGAAGTTGATTGGGGTCAACTCAGGGCCCGAGAGCGCCCGATGGCCTCCAAATCAATTTTCAGTAGTAAAATGGTCCATTCGTCTGAACCATTATGCCAATTTGCACATGGGGTGTACCGTTGGAAAGGGTATTCAGGACCCTTAAAAGATTCAAAGAGCTTTTGCTCTGACGATAGAGTTGACTGGATTCAAATGGGGCTTGGGGGCGCCCGATGGCCTCTAGATCGGTACTCGGAGTGCGACCTAGGGTTTGTAGTGAAATGGGAAAGTGACAGGGACCTAAGGGAAGACTTAGGGGGTCCTAGAATGTGGTGTCTAGAGTATTGAGCAAAACCAAGAAGTCAAGATCCAAAAAATTTAAAATTAGTTCCATCAATTCGTATCAAAGGTACGATTAGAGTTGTCTTGATTTGAATCATCATGTTACCCAAAATGGGTAATTTGTTCATATGCGTGCGTAGAATATAGTAACCTTTGTTTTGCAAGGTTAAATCTACGTTAACCCCTCATTATTGTCCAGTGTATGCTATATAATTTTAAGCTCGCTGGATCCAATGGCGGTTTATCTGTACCTACTTTTTTCTCTCATTTAAATTGCGGTTGTATAATGTTTCAAGGTCATAGCAAACAAGTCTTTAATCCACATATTTTGGATCTCTAACAAAATTCGCTAAGGTATTGTGTTCTTGAAGCACCTAGTTAATTAATTAGATCAAAATAAAGAAAGACAATAATACCCCGTACGTTTGTAGAACTATTTATTAGGCGATAAATAAATAAATTAATAATTGAAACTATTACTTGTGAATTTGCTAATAGTAAAAATGCTTAATTTGGATGATAATTAAATTTTTTACGTGGTGCGATTTTCAATGTGCGCTTGGAATAATTAATTGGCAATATTAATTATATGATTATTGATTTATGGATGCGTTTACAATAATTAAGTGTATAATTTATTAGGTGCGCGTAGTATAATTAATTTTATAATTTATCAACGTTGTGAGGTATTACCGTATGCCATGGATAGTACGATTTTATTGGACTGTAAAGTGCCACGTAGGGTCGATTACATGTTTTTATTCTCTTAAGTTGAGCCTTGGGGGTAGGTATACCTTTAGGGTGAATTTTGGGCTATTTCGGTGTGTATTTTGTGCTCACTCGGGCCCCCAAAAATAGGCCTCATTTATAGGTGAGGGAAATGAAGATATAAATAAGGGTTAGGTCTCACTAATTAGTCGATTGTCATTGGCATAAACAACCCTAGTAGCAGGAGGCATATGGGAGAAGTGGAGAAGAGGACTCAAGCCTATTTCGGTGTTCTTCGATCTTTAAGGCAAGAAATCTCTTGCAATACTCTTATTAATATGTAACCGATTTATTATTTATGTTTGACCCCTTTTATTTATAGATGAGAACTCATGTTTAGGGTTTAATTTGTTATACCTTAAACATGTTATTAATTAGGGATAAGTAGGATTATAGATTGATTAATCCTTATTGAAAGTTCTGCTTTTGATGAATAAATATGGAATTGATGATGTTTGATGTACGAATCGGAGTTAGAATGCATGTTTTAGGATTTAATCATAGTTGTAAGATAAGACTATGAACTAATTTGATGTTTGAATTCTGAATTGGAAGAGACATTTGGATTTATTGATGTTCTTTGCAATATATTGGGTTTGATTGATTAAACTTTGAAATTGATGGAACGATTTGATAATATGAGTAGGAATCCTTAAAATCATTTTCTCATACTTAGAATTAAGTTATGTTATTGATTGCATTTTGATTTAGAGCTTTGAGAATCATTAATGGAGTTTTTGGGTAGAGAAAACATAATTTTTGAGAAGATGAAGGCGTACAGACCCCATCGATCGTTCGGCCAACGGTGATCCTTCGATAAGGCATGGATGGTCGTTTCATATTTTTCTAATATTTTGAATTAGTTATGAATTTTTACTAAACGGTTCGCGAGACCAAATTTTTTTATGGGTGATTTTGGGTTGAAATTTTTTTAGGATAGTTCCACCTAGTTTATTATGATTGTAAGATGTGGATTCTTGAAATATAATTAGTATTTAACAAGGCGTAACCCCTTATCAGAATGATGATTAGTGAGCAAAGAACAACACAATAAATGATAACTATGTTGTCTGCAACAAACAACCTTCAAAACCAAAAGTCTATATTAAATGAAGCTTTTACAACATAAATGCTTTTTGATTACAATAAATGAAATGGGACCCCACAACCAACTTGATCAGAGGGAGAAAGAACAAGCAATCTAGCATAGTAAAGGCAAGGTAGAAAACGAGAAGCACAATATATGCTAGTGTTGGAGAATAAAGAGATCAAGGGAATAATCAACAAATGATGACTAAACTCATGTGTAATGAGAAAACTGGGCATTAACTTTGGGAATAATAAATCTGATCAAAGATCCTTTTAAAGAAAACAAACGAAAATATTTATATGAGGGCAAGGTCAATCGAGCGACCTTGACTGCATTAAATGTCTTGACCTCATTTAATGCTGAGAGTACTGTGCAATTAATGCTAAAGATTTTTCATTAAAAGCATGAGATATTATATTTTGGAGGGAACACTATTTGTGCTATCAATAGTTCCTTTACATTAATTGAGATGTGACAGGTTGACACATAGGTTTAATTTATGATGGTTGATGGGATATTACCTTAAATGGGTTGGTGGTTCAAGAGATAAAATCACTCGAGTGCTATTTTTCTCGAGTTCCTAAAATGTCAGGAAACATGACATCATAAAATATGGCAAATAGTAACCTATAAGGTGAGCTGTCCAACCAGCCAAATGTGGTCTTTCAGATGATTATTGTTCGAGAAACCTGGAACTGTCTATGAAAGACAAAAGGAACATCTTTGGACAACTATTTAAAATGTGGTCCCTCGAGAGAAGTCCCTCAGTAGATGGTATCTCAACCAGTCATTTGTTGTGCCTATTGAACAAAGTTTTTTCCTTAATGTGCCAAAGAGGTTAGTATTGCTTACCTAACGTTACCTTGTTCCTAATCCTCCAATCCAAGTCCTTAAAAGGTTCCCAAAATGAGGTTGTTCGATAGAGCATGTGATCTCTCCCATGTCTTGCCATACATGGTCCTTCGAAGGTGATGATTAACCTTATAATCATTACAAGACAAATCTAAGTATTTCAATAATAACAGGTAATACATGTACATCATAATTCCATTTATACAATGGGCTTTCCATATATATTGAAAGCTTGATATTTGTGGGAGTTTCTTCGAACGACCACGGTCCTTGCGAATGATCTTCTTTCGAATAACCTTCTTGTTCTATCATTAATCCTTTGTTTTTGCAAGATTAGTCTACCGATAAACCTTGAGCTTTGACCTCCCCCAACATTTACCCCTTCGTAGAGATATTTGTTTATATACAAAGGGATATCCGTACGAAGTACCATCACCTCTCTTTGAGTAACCTATAGGAAGGGGTTATTTCAAACAAAGAAACAAGTAACTATGGTAACAAAAATTATTTGTATAAAGGTATGTGCGAATAACCACACATGTCCCTTCGAGTGAGCTTTTTCTCGAGCGACCTGGAAACTTTGTCATGATGTTTTCTGAGAGATAAAAATGTTTTATGATAAATCTATTTCTATTTATTGGGGAAATATAGTGTTTTTTTTTAATTTCCCCCAAAATTATTTTGTTTTGCCAAGAAAAGAGATTAGTGGGATGATTTGTTCAGTCCCCTTAGCTAAACCATCATCATTGAGCCATTTCTTCATATTAAATGAACCTTGCATCTTTCTCCCAAATTTACACATGGCACGTTAGGGACAACGTGTTTGTTACACGTGATCCACCTTAGTCATCATTAAATCAGAGGTCATCATTGCGTTGGCTGCAGATGCGTAACCATGCGCACGTGAGACTAACTCTCACCATTTCAAATTCAATCTGTTGCCCTTTATAAAAGGGCTATATTTTTTCAAATCACTTTTTAACTTTATTGTTTATCTTTGGTACACATTATCTTTAGAGAGAGAAAGCAATCCATATCTTCCCTTTCCTCTTGAAATCGTCTTCTTCTTCTTCCTCTCAACCTTTAACATCACTTCTGCAATGGATCCTATTATGAAGAAGGCCCTTTTTACAAAGACTTTTTCCCTTGGGACCAACGCTTGTCAAACCCAGTGTCCCTAGTATCTTCGTTCTCCATACTTTAAGGAGGCTGCTCATTTTTGGTCTACGATGAACAAGTTCCCCAACTATCTAACTTCCAAAGAATTGCCCCGCTTACTTATGGATGTAAATAATGAAGTTGAAGACTGGGCTTATATCCCAGGTGTAAGTGTAACCAGGTTTAGGATCAAATGTGGAGACTTCCCTTACTCTATTATTTAATTTGATTATGCGTGTGGACAAACGACATCCATGGAAAATATCTTCCAGGTGTCTCAAGTGGGCCTATCATCTTCTATATGGTTTGACAACTTAACTCTTACCAAAAATAATAACACTTTGAGTTATTGGTTTTTTTATTGGAGCCTCATGTCTCATACATTTGGGGCAACTTGGTTAGAATTTATAATAACTTTGGAAGATGTGTGTGAGTTACTGGGGGTTGATGCTACTGGAAATGAGACCTTTTTTGAGGAAGCTCTCTCGAAGGAAGAGGCGGTTATGTGAAAGAGGTTGGAAGGTTTCATTAAGAAGTGTATGGGAAACTCCAATAAATGTACCTTCTCGGAGCTCATCCCTTAATTCTATTTCATTGAAGACAAGGAAGCTGCTAAAACAAGGCAGATGCTAAGGGCAAGGGAAGCAGTTAAAAATAACCCCATAGGCAATCAGGTTATCGAGTAGCTGATACTGGGCGGGGTATGAGAGTGACTTAGAGCTTCCTGCTTATATATGGGTGATCTTGTCAAGAATATTCTTCCTTGGAAGCCACACGACCGCCTAAGGAAGACTTAATTAACACGGCCATTCGAATGTCCTTGGGCAAATAAATCCCTTTGGTTGCTATCACCTTGAGCTCACTTTATACCTGGATTAACTGAGTGCAAGTATATTCATCAATGTCTATCATAAGGTTTTACATCTCCAACTATGTCAATCACATTCTTCTCACTGCCTCCTATATGCCAGGTTCCCCAACTATGCCCATGGCTCTTTACTTCCTGTTTCTCATGCCATAAAAGTTCCCCAGATTTATGCTTAGAATCACAAATAGAGCAAGAATCTCTTTATCACCTTGATTGATGAAGTCAAGGCCTTTAGCTTTTATCCTTATGTCGGTGTTAACCAATTTTACACCAACCAGTTCTTTAACGAGGCCTCTCAGACGGTGACTGAGATCGATGAGGTTTATGCCCATAATTTCCTCTTTTCAAATGTTCTTCTAACTATCACCCCTTCTTACCTTCCTTCATACATTGAGTAGGGATCCCACTTCTCCATCTATTCCCCCCATTGTGATAATTTGGGTATGACTAGGAAGTGCCCTTATTAAGCCACAACACTTCAGAGAAGCCCGTTAATTTCTTGTTAGCTTGTGGGAACTTTCTCACCAACACCGTGGCAACCCTATCGGATCAATACAAAGGCCAATTGGTGATTCCTTCAAAGAGGGCCTGCGATAGTAGATTTGCTACTTATCTGAGTGTATTATGGCCTAATCAGCTTGGCTGATTCTAAAAGTCCATTCTGTGTCAACCTATTTATCGTTCTGTTGAAAGGTTTTCTTCGATTGAGATTGAGTTGAAAATTTATTCAATCAACCTATCTTAATTTCCTTTGAGTATGGTTAATTGTACAATGCCCAATGATATTACTCCACTAGCACCTATGGAGGAAGGTAATCTGAAGAAGAAGAAATGGGCTTCTACCTCTCAGCTTGTTGAGGAAGCTGAAGATGCCTCTGGGACCTCACAACCTTCCATTGAAGAGGATACACCCCTTAGTACTTTGACTGGGGAAACTGTGAAGGAAAAAATAAAACATCCCAAGAAGAAAAACATTTTCACTGTTCCCTCAAAGGCCTTCCTTATAGTGACAGAGATTGACCTCAACCTCGTGAGCACAGTTTGAGAGTGGTTTGATGACCTAATGGGCAAATATGATCAGGGTTAATCGGCTATTAATGTTATGATTGAAGAATAGATGGTTGCTCAAGGTTTGTCCTTCACTCCCCCAGCTAACATAATTAGTAGAAAAAGGATAATATCAGAAGTACTGTATCCTTGCAAAACTATAAAAGATGATGATGATGATGATATTAAGGATTCTCCTTTAATGCATCAGTTGCGCATGTTGCACAAGATGTATTCCATCGAGAAACCTTCCTCTCCTCCTTTGGACTACACTATTTTGGATGACTTTACTGATCAAGAGGTATTATTTGCCATTGCTCATATTTTTTGTATTTCCTCATATATTCACTTCCTTATACTTTGCTTGTGGTACACTGATTGATGAGTATTGTGACACTCTTGTTACTGAATGAGATCCAGTGCAAGACCAGGAGATGGGGGAGATTCGGAACACTTCCTGAGTAAACTCAACATGATTTTATTTCATCATCTCAACTCCCACAGGAACAAATTGCCATAACTTTATAGTCATCTCCTTCTCAACCTGTTATCCTCGAAGCACCTGCTATCACAAATGACCCTAAGGTAATGGTGGATTCCCCCTTTGTGGTAGGGAGTGATTTTTATCTGAGGGGGTCAAATAGTAGTGGTTATACTCCTGACTCATCTTTCTTTTGCCACCAGACAACACTTGCTCAAGATGAAATGAAAGCTGTGGAGGATGAAGTAAGGCAACCTTCAATTGTTGAACCAAATAATGTGGCGAGCTTTGTGGTTTACTATGAGGTACCTTTACTTTATATTGTTGGGTTTCATAATTTAATTCCCCCTTTCTTGTGATTGCAGGTTGTTCCTTTCGAGGTAGCTCCTATGAACACTTGTAGGCCCTGATAGTGGTTCCTACTATGAACAAACAAATGTCGGTGAACCTATTTGGGACCTCTATTTTGGAGGCTGGAATAAGTACTAAGGTTGAGAGGGTTGAGAAGGTTGTTCAAAACCCCATCATTGAACTTGTTATTGAACAACTAATCTTTTTTGCACCTCCTCACAAAGAGGTATATATTCATCTTCTTTTACCTTTTTAAGCCAAGTGTTACGACCAAACTTTTTTGAAAAATCTTTGGGTCATTTTATAAAACAAACTGATGAAATCAAACTTACCCACAGTACTTGGTCGAGCAACCTTAAAGGTCCTTAAATTAAACTAAGATTTTTCAATAACCACAAGTAACAAGTGAGCCCAGATTACTTGGTCAAGAACCCTAAAAGGTTCTTTAAGTAAACTGGGACTTTAAGCCTGCCCAGAGTACTTGGTCGGGAAACCTTAAAAGGCCTTTCAAGTAAACTGGGAATTTAAACAACAATAGAGACCCAACGAGCCCAATTTGCTTGGTCGAGCAACCTTAAAGGTCCTTTAAGTAAATTATGACTTTCAGCATGCCCAAAGTACTTGGTCGAGAAACTTTAAAGGTCCTTTAAGTAAACTAGGACTTTGAGCGTGCCCAAATTACTTGGTAAAGAAACCTTAAAAGGTCCTTCAAGTAAACTGGGACTTGAAGCGTGCCTAATTTACTTGGACGAGAAACCTTAAAGGTCCTTCAAGTAAATTGGTACTTTAAACGACCATAAAGGCCAAGCGTACCCAATTTACTTGGTTGAGCAACCTTAAAAGTTCCTTCAAGTAAATTGGGACTTTGAATAACTATAAGGCCCAAACTTGATTTTTTTAACTTTACTTGATTTAACTGCCTGTCTGTAACCGAGCGACCTGCTGTCATAACTAAGCCTGGTTTGCCAGTTGGTCAAGTCCCTCATGAGGATGTTTGTAGGGAAGTGATTGTGAGCTCTATCGCTGTTGATAATGTTGTGTATCAATCTGTTGTTCCCCCTAGTGGTCTAAATGTTGAGGTTTCATATTGAGCTACCACACCTATTTTTTAAGAGGAAGATAGAGCATCGAACATAGTGTTTCACTCAATGAGCAATAATGCTTTTAGTGTTCATCCTCTAGAGGCTTCTCCTATTGAATTAGTTCCTACAAACTATCCACATTTCCCCTCATATGTTAATAACTCTTCATCGTGAGATGTTTGAACGATTGCTTGATCATCACCCTTCCACCTTTAACACCCATTGCATCCAACCTCTACAAGAGATGATGGATTATAGGTTGCTTGGCTTTACCACTATGCTTAGTGAAGTTCTGAGTACTCCTCTGTAGTCACTAACTTCATCCAAAATCAAAGAGCTGATGTGCAAGGTTAATGTACTTATAAGTGATGGTTTTTATTTAACATGGTTAATCAAATTGTTGAGATCTTATTTTTATGCCAGACTTCAAGCAAGTAACATGACTCAAGATTCTATCAGAAAAGAAATGTCTATCTTTGGCCTTGAGCTTATTAAAGCGACGAAAAAAGTTGTGGTTGCCCTAGAAGCATTAGCCTAAGCTGAGGCAGAGTTGAAGAAATTGCAACAGCAAATGGAGGGCCATGAGAGGGATATGGCTGATCTGGCCAATGAGCAAGCTACTTTGGAGACCATTATACCAGATCATCACCATATGTTGATCAAGTCTACCAACTTAAGGTTCATAATAGATGAGCCTAGTGATTATTAGGTATTTGTATATTTTTTTGTTACTTTTGTACTCTGAGGCAATAGCTCTTCCCATGATTGTGGTTATACTTTAGATTTTGAATGAAATTGCTCCTTCTATCTTCTTTTTTGTGCGCTTTACATTTGTACTCATAAAAATTGGACTTGAATTAACACGACTTCTCTTTTTATTATAAATAATAATACTTTTCACTAAGTTGTAAGAACAACCTCTCGACCAACCACGATAATTGTAAGCATAAACAAAAGTGAACCAAGAAAAGAAAAGCTAAGGATAAATAACAAAACACTTGAAACATGGTAGATCTTGTGACACTTGTTGTTAAGCTTTAATGTTATATCATCCTTAATCTTGAATATCTCACAGTAACCCGAGTTATATGCCTTGCGCATGAATATGTCCTTTACCAATTAGCTTGAAACTTAGGTAGGGAGAGACCTCGTACGTGGCTTATACAAGACTTCAAGACCAATACTCCATCCTTGAATATTCTTGGCTTCACCATCTAATCATAAGACATGCATAGCTTCTTTATGTACATCTTAAAGTTCTTCCTTGCATTGTCCTCGTGCTCATCTAGTGCTTCTAGCTGCACATGTCTATTTTGAGGCAGCACTGCACTAGGTAAGTTATATCGGGCAGAGGGTATTTCTAACTCAACTCGCATGATAACTTATGCACCAATCACCAAGGAGAAGGGTGTATAAGAAATGGGTTTCCTCTTGGTATTTCTATAAGCTAATAGGACCTCTGATACCTTGTCATCCCAAGTACTAGGAAAATTCTCAAGCATTTTAGCTAGAATATTTACTTAAGTCTTTTTGGTAGCTTTCGCTTTCCCCATGAACTTAGGATAGGCCACAATGAACTTGTGATGGACAATGGAGTAATTTTTTGTGAGCAATCTCACCTTCCTATTTATGAATGGGGTTTCTTTATCTGAGAGGAAGACTTTTGGAATGCCAAAATGGCAAATGATGTATTCATTCACGAACCGAGAAACTACCCATGTTGTGGCCTTCTTGAGGGATATGGCTTCTTCTCACTTAGTAAAGCATTCAGTGGCAACAAGGATCCAAATTTTTCCCCCGGAGGATGGGTTAATTACCCTCACAAGATCAAATGCCCAAGTGTGAAAAGGAAAAATAGTGGAACGAGAGTTCAAGTCCACCGAGGGAGTGTGGATAATATTACTATGAAGCTTACGTGCCTTGAATTTTCAAACAAACTCAGTAGATTCCTTTTACATGGTTGGCAAAAAATATCCCAAGTTCATGGGTTGATCGTAAAGCTTTGCTCCCCCAACAGGTCCTGGATTGTAGGCCTTCTTACATACTTCCTCTACTTTCTCTAATCGGATGCACCGAAGAGGACTATCGTGATAACCCCTATGATAGAGTTGGGCATTTTGCAGTAATATATTGAAATCCTCCTCTTCAATGTCATGGCATCATCTTTGTCAACTGGAACTACTCTATTCACTAGCATATCGATGTACTGCTATCTCCAATAAAGTGGTTTCTCTTTGAAATTAAATTCGGCTTCCTGGTAATATAACTGACATTTATTACAACCCATTTGTACCTGTGCGACATCTTGCTTCATCATGGGACAAAAAGTAGCTTGCCCTTCGAATTTTTTAGTATAATGAAATCTTAGTGGTCTTGCAGCTATCTTCATGGGCTTCTTTTAGTCATTTCTCATCTTCCTCAGGGTCAATGCACCTTGACAACTAGTTCCACTTGTTTTGTAATACAAGTTGCTTGGTGCGGTAAAATATTATGATAATTCCACCAAGCTCATTAGTACTTCGCTAGTATCAAGATACTTCCTTATCTTGAACCTCTAGTCCTTTCTATCATCAGTGGTAACATTTCTTTAATGGTAGAGGGACCTGTCCTCTTGGAAGTTTGAACAACAGTCAAATACCCCTTGTTAATAACTTTTTGGGCAATAGGGGCATAGGCATCTGCATGTCTGCTCACTGTTTTAGGGTGCCTTTTGATTGTGACCCAATGGAACTTCCTAAGCAACCTTTGAATTATTATTCGGTAGGGCGCCAGGCTCATGCATTTTAAGGTATATTTTCCATTAACTTACTTTACCACCAGATTGGAATCACCTTTAATTATAAGCACTTTAATGAACCTTCCAAAGGCCTCCAACAAACCCAACACTAGGTTCTCATACTCAGCTTTATTGTTGGAGCAGTTGAAATCCAATTTAAAGGAAAATTGGACTTCCTCATCCCCTTTGCTCAAGATAACCCTTGAACCTCCTTTTCCTTTAGTCGAGGAACCATCAAACTCCATATTCCACCCTTTTAAACTATCTTTCAGGTAGTTGTCTTGGAGATCATCCCGTGAAAGCTCTTTATGTGGTGGTTAGAATATCTCAGATGGGAAAATGGCTAACCAGTATGAATAAGATTAGCTTTTGATGGACCTAGGGACCACACATTTGAGATCATACTCTAAATTATTAGAAACCATCTGACTTCCTTTCCAATTAGTATAGTCCTAGCTAACAAAAACTTTATAGTGTCACATTTTGTTACAATGTGGATCGTGAAAGATAACATGAAATGTCTAAGTTTTTGAGCTACGAAAACTAGGGATAAATAGTGCCTCTCAATACTAGTATATCTGGCCTCAGGACTATATATAATGCGACTTAAGAACTGAATATGTTTTTCTATGCCATCTACCTCCTGAGCTAATAGTGCTTCGATTGACCTCTCAGTGGAAGGGAGATAGAGTTGCAAAGGTATACTTTCTTTTAGAGGAATCATGGTTTGTGGATATGTTAGGATATTTTTCAACTTGTCCAGGGCTTCTTGATGTGGCTTGTCCAATGTAAACTTTGTCCCCTTGCATAACAGCTCCATCAATGGGTAAGTGACACCTCAGCAAGCCCAGGTATAAATATACTCAAATTGGAAACTTTACCTAAGAATATCTTCAAATCTTTTACTGTCTTAGCCCCTAGTATGTTGAGGATAGCATTTTGCTTGTTTAGATTCATCTGGACACCTTCCATGTTCACCACAAACTCGAGGAACTTCCCACTTGTCACCCTAAAGGCACACTTGAAAGGGTTCATCTTCAACTTATACACTCTTCACCTTATGAACACCTTCCTCAAGTCCGTTAAGTGAGAAGCTTCCTTCTTTCACTTTATTACCAGATCGTCCACTTAAAACTCCATAATCTCATGGAAGAGATCATGAAATATGGCCATTGTGGTCCTATGGTAAATATCACCTGCATTCTTTAATCTGAAAGGCAGAACTGTACACATAAAGTTACCTAAACGGGTGTGAAAAGTAGTCTTATCAGCATATTTTGGGTTCATCTTTATCTAGTTGTACCCAACGTAGCCATCTATAAAAGTGTACATCTTATGCCCTGTATTTGCAACTATCAAGCTATCGATTGAAGGAAATGGGAATTCATATTTTGGACAAGCCTTGTTCAAGTACTTAAAATCCACACAAATACTTATTTGGTTTTTGTCTTTCTTCCCAACTGTCATAATTCTTAACAACCAAATAGGATATTGTATTGGGATGATGAAACATGCTGTGAGAAACCTCTGCACTTCCTCATTTATCTTTAAATCTAGAGCTACCTTGTACGTTCAAGTGTTCTTCTTGACTGGGATTACTGAGGGCATCACGTCTGGAAACTCACCTCATTGTCAACCCCTGGCATCTCTGTTTACTTCGACACAAAAATATCTTTGAACTCTCGTAATAACTTAATTATTGCTCCCTTCGATGAACAGTTAAATTCTTTTGAAATGAAGATCGGCCTAGGGTAATCAACTTCCTCTATGAGGTCTATCTACTCCAGCTCTTGTATTTAAGGCCTTAGACTATCTTTCATGCACTCCGGCTCCTCTTTTACTCCTTCTACAAACTCTTGAATGTTACAGTTACCAATTACCAAGCAATTGCCTTGGTTATCCACCAAAAAGTATTCATAAATGGGGCCAGCCTCAACATCTAAGATTTTGGCTGCCCGCTCACATCTTTACAACTTGTAAATAATTTTTCCATTAGGTAACACCACCCTCTTTCACTACCTAGGGTTTCCTCAGTGTGAGGCCTCATTGGGAAATTTTCTTCTAGCTCTTTTGCTAATAATCTAGCGAGCACACTTTGTTGTTGAAATTGGTGCTCAATTGGGTCAATGTGAGGCATCATCCTATCACATAGCTGTTTGGATAGGCTGGGAGGCCTCACTGCTTCTCGATCTATCTCCTCTCCTCTTCTTTAAAAGTAACCACAAGGCGAGCTAGTGTTCACACTCTAGTACTTGGAATTCTAGTCCCCCCAGTGTATCGAGTAAGTACCACTACCTCTTCTGCCAGTTCTGTATAGAAAGCTGCGTAAACTAAGTGCGACTCTTCACGTGTGAATGACATCTTGGACGCCTGAATAATCGCTTTTTTCCCCATGATGTTTGCTTTCGTACATTAGTGGTAAGTGGTCAACATCTGCCCATAATTGTGCATCCACACTCTCCCCACTAACAACTGGTACGATGGCTCACATTCCATTATGTGGAACTTTATATGGGAAGTGACATTCCCCATGTAATACCCATATTAACGTAACTAATGGACTTGGAAGATTGATTGTCATACTCGAGATCGACAAAGTGTTTTTCACGATTCTTGCCTCAGCAATGTTATAAGAGTAAAAAAATCAAATGGGCATAATGTTGATAAAATCTCCCCATTTAGAAAAAATCGATTGAAACTACACCTATTCACACTTGCTGTCACATAGAGCAGCCTGTTGTGAAGGTAGATGATTGAGCGATTTGCTTCAGAGAAAGTGATATCTGAGAGGAACCTCCTTACCAGCTTGGCCACGGGCCCTTTCTATCGCAAGTTTGGGGCCATGTTCTTTTTGGCAATCTCCAAGATTGCTTTAGTAACCTCCAACTTGGAACTTTCTGACATCCCAACTTGGTCGAAGGACTAACTAAACTTCTGTGAGTGAGCTAACACGAGCGAGATACTACGACACATTCCACCCATGGATCAACATAATCTTCTTGTAACTCATAGACCTCGTCCAAATCTTGGTAGACTGACTCATCATAGGCTATTACCGCGTTAGCAACACCCAACGAGTATGCCTCTAACTGTCATCTCAAATCATCAACCGGACCCGAGTTATCTTCTAGCATTAGCTGAGCCATTTCAAACATACATTCTTCTAAAGATTTCTCAAAAGCCTCCTCGAGGGACCTCTGCACCTTCATCATCTCTTCCACCTCCTCATCATAAGAGCTGACCATGTTTATCCTATTTACTGGAAATGGATTATCATTTACATTATCTTAGGGCAATTGAATGTCCCCCTTCTTGATGTGTATATTGATTAATATTCGTAGCAAGAAACATCGGCTGGTCAGGTAACCAAGCTTGTTATGAACCTAGAAGAACTTTAGATTGTTCCTATCCTCTCGGGTCACAAGCTTTGTGCTGGAATTAATGGGCCTGCACACTTTGTCATGAACCATGTGATCATAAATATCAAGAGCTTGCTCCACCGTGCAAGGTTACTCGGGTGGGTCATCTTTGCTATTAAACTTCCTTTTGTTACCTATTACTCCTTAGCCATTATTGCCACCTACTTGTCTCTTATCCCCATCGTCAGTGTAGTTCACCCTCGGGGGTATTCCCCTCCTCGAACTAGATGATGGCCTCAATATCATATCTGACAAGGTTGGTGGTGGTAAAGCTTTTATCACTAAGGCAATATTCCTGTTTGACTTTAGGAACACCGCGAATGTTCCTTCCTTGGTCTCATTAATTAGATAACATATATATTCTGGCAGCAAACCTTCAGCACAAACTTGCAAGATCTTGATTTCTCGCATCTCCTCTCTCACATCTAGATATTGTTTGCAGAACATTCTGATATACGTCACTACATCCGCACCTGGCTTGATTCTCTCACGTTAGCCGAGTCAGGGTGAACTTATCTTTAGCTAAGAAGGACTTTTGAACAAATTGGACATGGAGATCCTCCCAAGAGGCCACGCTACCCGGTGCCAAGTTGGAGTACCACATGTAAGCTTTCTAAGTTAGAGATTTGGAAAATTCTCTCAACTTAGCTTCTTATCATTGCGGTGGGCACCAAGGTTCTCGATAAACCTTTTCACATGAACCTTGGGGTTTCCCCCTTTTCTTGTATATTTCTCGAAAATGGGTGGGATATACAGTGTTGGCTATGGTTCATTGTTGTACTCCCTTGGGTATGGTGTACAAAATAATCATATATCGAGGAAGCTTCTTCCCCACCTTTAGATTCTGCCATCATCCTTATAAGTTCTTTCTTTATTTCCTCCATTCTAGGTGAATGAGGACTGTTTTGTACAGGAACCACCACTGTTGGGAGTGAACTTGGTGGTGCAATAGGTATGCCACTTCCTGGATTGGTAAAGGGAGATGCGACTAGTGTAGCAGCAACATTATTGGTGGTAGCTTGAGCAACTCCCCCCACAACAAAGTAAGCAACGACTGGTGATCCCGTTGGTGGAGCAGGAACATTGTTGGTAGTGGTCTAATCAACTCCTCTTAAAACGAAAGGAGAAACACCACAAGTGGTGCCGTGAAAGAGACAAATGTAACACCCCACTTAAAACAATAACGGGTGGCCATCCCTATACAAAAATAATCAGGAATCACAAGTGGATCATTCTCAGCATCAACTGACGATACTAAAACTAAACACGGCTAACTACCCATTACTACAAAAAGAGGGTACCAAATTTTTTTTAAAAACATACAATGCAATAACTAACCAACATCATAACAACTAATGAATATGATAAAGAACACACACATGCTAATATAAAAGAGACTAATACAAGAGTACGCTAAAATGTACAAAATAAAATACCCGAATAAGCTGTCGGGTCACAGACAATACAATAATCTGCGAAGGGAAATAATAAAAGTGCTACATCTACAACACTTGGGTATAAACCCAATGTACAAACTGAATCCTATTATAGATATACAAAGATAGGAATCGGCTATAACAAAGTCCCGCAACAGTCCGCTACTACTACAGCTCCACGAATATAGGATAAAAATCATCATTGGCATCCTTGCGGAGGGACACCAAAAATATAATACGATATATAGCAAGAGGAAAAAATATAAACGGGTCAGAGCTTGAGGTGTGAAAACATTTATAGCAAGTGCATTAAAATGCATAATAATTTTAAATGCAATATAACATGATTAAGGTGGAGTCGCACTCTCCAAAGATCCAACTCACCTCTCAACTACGCGCACCTAACCATATGCACATGATCCTCGATTAACTACCCAATTCTCTCTAGGGACAATTTAGTCTATCCTACGCCCAAAACCACACTTGCGTAAACCATCATTCTAAAACATATCCCTCAGCTACCGATTCATTAAGCCCAATTATGCGCCTCAACTTATCTTGACTTATAAATACACGTATACATAAACATATTCTTATACTAGAATTAGCAAATTCTAGTTATTAACTACGTGAGTTATTAGCATCTAAATGCTAAGGACTAAACTTCTCTCAAATCTCAATACTGCACTGCATTTCATGCGTGGGATGTCTCGCAAAGCGAAATCCAAACAAGGAACCCCCCCGTTACACTACTCCTTGACAGTATTGATTATCGAGATTCATTATGCCATCAATGCATGATGCATATAACCCCAATTACTAAATTATATTAATATAGTTAACTATTCCCAACTCTCAACAGTGCACTGCGTTTTGTGCGTGGGATGTCTCGCAAAGCGAAATCCAAACAAGAAACCCCCCCGATACACTACTCCTTGACACTGTTGATTATCGAGATTCATAATGTATTATGAGAACGATGCATATAATGATAGCTACATAAACACAATATTCCACCCGTTTGTTTCCCATAACTCTTTATTCCAATAGCTTATAAATCTGAGTAATAAGGACTAAACTTCTCCCTACTCCCAATATTGCACTGCGTTTCGTGCGTGGGACGTCTCGCAAAGCGAAATCCAAACAAGGAACCCCCTGTTACACTACTCATCGATAATATTGGTTGTTGAGATCCATTACGCCCCCGGTACCCCACACATAACTACGAATATATATAAGGAGAAATAATCTCTAATCATATAACTAAGATAATGCTCCGAAACATTTTGGGGTCCATAACATTACACTAGTTATAAAGCACAATCATACAACCCTAGCAATCAAGTACACACATCACACTTAGCGTACAATTTAAATATCCGAAATCCAAATACTTAAGGATGTACAAAATACTTCACAATGCTATCATCTTCTAGGAATTACTCACTTTATCCCGGGTTACCATATATCGGACTGTTTTCACACTGCCATGGTAATAAAAACAAATCATAACGTATTGGAAGCGGTCATAGTTCCTAACTGGCAAGTGAGAACGAATCATACCCAAGACTTCTCATCCCCAACTAAAATCACACAAACAATAATGGATGACTATGACCTGGGGACTATATGCACCCTGCTCCTCAAGCCAGGGGCCTCACCCACATCGCGCAACTTCCCATGATAGCACTGGAGGGTATTCCCACATAATGAATATATATATATATATATATATCAATCACACTAGATAAATATGCAATCACATCATATTTATACCAACCATCACACAGGGTATATACAATTTCACCATATAGATACACATACTCTATTGTGCCCGTAAGTAATAAAGAAGTACTTTCATTTATAAGTATATATTACTCTCGATATACTAACCGTCGCTAACTCACATAACTTCCACACTTAGTATATACGATATGATTTCTCACTTTAAACTCACCCATCACTTCTATCATTTTGATCAATCTCCTAATTCAATCAACGTTGAGGATATTCTCTATATCCGTATGTACATCGATCAACATTCGTTATTCTCAATCTATAATATGGTCAAGGGATCATAACAACCGTAACGTTATTACAATGGTGATTTAATTAAAAAATCCCATATCGCTAAACGCATCATGCCTCTCTCTCTTGTAGACCCATAAACATATCCACATAGAAATCTCGATGATAGTGGGCTTCCCCACTTTGTGAATACAATAACTTAAGTTCGTACTCTTTTGAAATCAATCAATACGACCCCCATATTTTCTCTTAGGTAAAACTCCTTAAAATCTCCCAAAACATACTTCTTATAACTTATATAAGGGTTCCCAATCGATAAACCCAAACAAAACGGGGTGAAACTCACTCTAGAAAACCCCACCAAAACAGCCCTGTTTCCCAATCTATTCGGCCCAGCCCGAATCGCTTCGGCCCATAAAGCGAATCGATTCACCCCAACTGCGAATCGATTCGGTCCAAAGGACCTGGGAGTCTGTCTCAAGCCGAATCGATTCGGCTGGGGTCCGAATCGATTCGGTCACTCAGACTTGGGCACCTGCAACATTCCAAATCGATTCAGTAAGGGGCCAAATCGATTCGTCCTATCAGAACCTACGAAAATGGCTATTTTCTCTTAAAAACAAAAATCTCAAAAATCATTTATATCATCTTCTCTCCAATATTCTTCAACCCAAACATATATATAACATCAAAACTCATTATATAACTCAACCCAACTAATTTATAACCTCAAATCCATTATATACACACCAAATGTAAGATTTAACTCAAAATCTAGGTTTTGACATTTTCAACCCAAAATCCACAATTTTATCCACAAATCATGAAATAAAAGATGCACAAGAATTATTTAGCAACTTTAATCACTTGCCTCAAAGTTGTAGAGTCTGAATCGTCCGCGAAATTTCGTAATGGCCAGAAATCCCAAGCTTTTCTCCTCTTTCTCTCTTCCTTTCTTCTTCTTTCTTCTTTCTCTCTCTCTTTCTAGGGCTTTCTCTTAATCTCAAATGCGATTGGCTTCTCCCGTAGGCTTTTAAGCCTTATCTCCCAAGATACACAACTTTAAAGGATAATACACACTTTAAATGACTCGGTAACTCTAATTCGAGCCAAACGAAATTAAAATATTTCAGAACCCAAATAAACCCCAAGTACAGTCATTTTGACTATCTCGACCCTTCCGGAATCAACCGCATGCTCAGAATCGTCATTTGAAATACTTTCTAACATCTTCACATTTTGACCTCAAATGCCAATTTAATAATTCTCCGATTAAAATAATATTTATTTCTCCCAAAAATAATTAATTATTGTCCCAAAAATCTCGGGGTATTACAGACTTCCCCACTTATAAGAATTTTGCCCTCGAAATTAAGCTAAGCCTAGTACTCCAAATCTCCACTGGTTCGTACGAAGCCTACTCTCACGATCACTATACCTATTCTTCTCACTTCTCACGATGAATCATTCTAGTTAAAAACCAGATTTGCCAACTAGGGCGCCCATACACCGTATACCCAAGCTCTACTCATATAAACATAATTAGGCTTCACTTAGCCTCAAATTATACAATAATTCGAAATAAATTGTTCTATAAGAACATACTAGTTCTATAATTTTTGATATGTCCAAAGATTTAACTCCTCTCAATTCCTGACATTTGCCACTTTCGTGCGGGGGAGGTCTCGCAAGCGAAATCCAAACAAGGAACCCTCCCAATACACTACTATGTATCTCTGTCGGGGATTGAGAGCTAGTTAGATCCAGACTAGAGTTTAAAAATATTTTGGTGTAAATCATATTTGATATTGCCCGAAGGCCTATAAAATAAATTTTTATTTTGAAAACAGTTTACGTCTTTTGACATTCAAATAAAATACCTTATGCCCAAGACACAAGGTACTAACAATTACCATACTCATACTAATATATAGTTCTCAAAACTAAAATAGTATGAGCTAAATCCCTCGCTCAACTATAATCTACTAAACTCTAAATCTCTTCAGTAATAATCTCTTACATCATAATAATATGCTGCCATACACTAGGGTCTTCCATAGCTGGAATATAACAAATATATAAGTCTAGCACGACTATAAAACAAATAGCTTTATCATTACTACTCAACACATTTCAACAATTCTTACATTCATAGCAAAATTAAAGCTCTCTATTAGCACATCACAAGATAATCTATTCTTTCAAAAGATAATCATATAAGAGCCTCACTTACTCAAACTACCATTTCGGTCATTCCATACATATTAGGGTTATAGCACTAACCACTCATCCAAATCTCACATGCGATACTCTCAATACCCATCAAAACATAATCCTAATCACGAAGGATAATAATTTACATCATACCTCTCTAGTCCGACTGCATCTCTTCATCGATGGGTTCCCACTCAAAGTCCCCAGGCCTAAAATGGCCTCGAACCTGCTGTAAGGGTTTCACATCCAATACTTCCTTAAAACGTGGTCCTCTACCTCTTTCAGGACAATCTCTCTTCCTATGGCCTAATTCTTTACAAAAGAAACATCTACCAACAAATCCTCTCTGCCCATCCCGAGGAACAAAATGATGTTGCGACCCTCGATAATCCTGTTCATACCATCCTGTCTCACTGGAATTGTCTTCTCCACTTTGTCAATACGATAACTTAAGTTCGTACTCTCTTGAAATCAATCAATACGACCCCCATATTTTCTCTTAGGTAAAACTCCCTAAAGTATCCCAAAACCTACTTCTTATAACTTATATAAGGTTTCCCAATCGATAAACCCAAACAAAACGGGGTGAAACTCACTCTAAAAAACCCCACCAAAACAGCCCTATTTTCAAATCGATTCGGCCCACAAAGCGAATCGATTCGGCCCATAAAGCGAATCGATTCGCCCCAACTGCGAATCGATTCGGTCCAAAGGACCTGGGAGTCTGTCTCAAGCCGAATTGATTAGGCTGGGGTCCGAATCGATTCGGTCACTCAGACCTGGGCACCTGCAACATTCCGAATTGATTCGGTAAGGGGACGAATCCATTCGGCCTATCAGAAGCTACGAAAATGGCTATTTTCTCTTAAAAACCAAAATCACAAAAATCATTTATATTATCTTCTCTCCAATATTCTTCAACCCAAACATATATCTAACATCAAAACTCATTATATAACTCAACCCAACTAATTTATAACCTCAAATCCATTATATACACATCAAATGTAAGATTTAACTCAAAATCTAGGTTTTGACATTTTCAACCCAAAATCCACAATTTTATCCACAAATCATGAAATAAAAGATACACAAGAATTATTTAGCAAGTTTAATCACTTGCCTCAAAGTTGTAGAGTCTGAATCGTCCTCGAAATCGCGTAATGGCCAGAAATCCCAAGCTTTTATCCTCTTTCTCTCTTCCTTTCTTCTTTCTCTCTCTCTCTTTCTAGGGTTTTCTCTTAGTCTCAAATGAGATTGGCTTCTCCCGTAGGCTCTTAAGCCTTATCTCCCAAGATACACAACTTTAAAGGATAATACACACTTTAAATGACTCGGTAACTATAATTCGAGCCAAACGAACTTAAAATATTTCAAAACCCAAATAAATCCCAAGTACAATCATTTTGACTCTCTCGGACCTTCCGGAATCAACCGCATGCTCAGAATCGTCATTTGAAATACTTTCTAACATCTTCACATTTTGACCTCAAATGCCAATTTAATAATTCTCCGATTAAAATAATATTTATTTTTCCCAAAAATAATTAATTATTGTCCCAAAAATCTCGGGATGTTACAACAAATCCCTCAGAGATTACCAATACTATCTGGGCACCTGGAGTCTTAGTGAACTCAACGAACAGGCTCATCAGCCTTGCCATTTGCGCCGTCTGCCTGCTGCCATGCCAGTAACTAGTGGGGCAATATCCACATATGCTATTCTGCTTGTCTCTTGTAAGACGGTGATGTATCTTTCTTCCTCATGTTGTAGAGCGTCAAAATCAATATTCTTTTCCGTATTATCATTTGTCATTCTTCAAAAGAGAATACCTCCCTAGCGGAGTCTCCAAATGTAAGATATGGGCTCTTGAAATACAATTAGTATTTAACGAGACATAACTCTTTATCAGAATGATGATTAGTGAGCAAAGAATAACACAATAAATGATAACTATATGGTATACAACAAACAACCTTTAAAATAAAAAGTCTATATTAATTGAAGCTTTTACAACATAAATGATCTTTGATTACAATAAATGAAATGTGACCCCATAATTAACTTGATTGGAGGAAGAAATAACAAGCAGTCTATCATAATAAAAGTAAGGCAGCAAACCGGAAGCAACAAAAATGCTAGTGTTGGAGAATAAAGAGATTAAGGGAATAATCAACAAATAATGAACAAACTCTTATGTCTAGAGAAAACTTGACATTAACTCTGGGAATAATAAATATGATCAAAGATCATCTTAAAGAAAACAAACTAAAGTATTTATATGAGGAAAGGCCAATCGAGCGACCTTACCCGCATTAAATGTTCTGACCTCATTTAATGCTGAGAGTACTGTGTAATTAATACTAAAGATATTGCATTAAATGCATGAAATATTATATTTTGGTGGGAACACTGTTTGTGTTGTCAAGATTCCTTTACATTGATTGAGATGTGACAGGTTGACACAAAGGTTTAATTTATGGTGGCTGATAGGGAATTCCCTTAAATGGGTTAGTGGTTCAATAGATGCTCGAGTTTTACTTTTCCCGTGTTCCTAAAATGTCAGGAAACATCACATCATAAAAGCTGGCAAACAGTAACTTATAAGGTGAATCGTCCAATCATCCAAATGTGATCTTTTGGATGATGGTTGTTCGAGCAAATTGGAACTATCTATGAGAGACCAAAGGAACATCTTTGAACAAATATTCGAAATGAGGTCCCTCGAAATAGGTCCCTCAGCAGATGGTATCTCGAATGACCATATTTTGTGCTTATTAAACATAGGTTTTGCCTAAATGTGCCGAAGAGGTTATTGGTGCTTACCCAATGTTACATTATTCCCAATCCTCCAAACCAAGTCCCTGAAAGGTTTCCAAAATGAGGTTGTTTGATAGAGCATGTGATCTCTCCTATGTCCTTCCAGACATAGTCCTTTGCAGGTACCGATCAACCTTAGAATCATTACAAAAAAAATTAAGTATTTCAATAATAAGAGATAATACATATACATTATAATTCCATTACAAAATGTTCTTTCCGTATCTCTCGATCAAGCTTGATCTTTTTCGGAGGTCCTTTGAGCGACCACGGTCCTTGCAAGTGATCTTCTGAATAAACTTATTGTGTTACCATTAATCCTTTTTGTCGATCAGCCTCGAGCTTGGACCTCCTCCTACAAAGAGATTAGACTTATTTAATAACGAGGATAGTTTGTAGGTAGAGATATGACCCTTGTACTAATTTAGTTACATTCGGGGTTAGGATTGGGTTAAATTGGGAAACGACTGAGTGATAGGTATCTTAGAGTCGTAGATACATGTTGGGCTTGGAGAGTGACTAAATCAAGTATTTTAATGATTAATTATTGTCTTGAAAGATGATTGGACATATGATTAATCTAGAAATTTAACATATATTTTTGGGAGAATTTATCTACATGCATATATTGGCACTTAACTCCGCCTCTATCGTGCTTAACTTCTTGTATTTTTTTGGACACTGTCGGTCCCAAGCCCGGATAAAGGAGGAGGGTTGCGTTTGGTAGTTGACAGCCAGTGTAAAACTTTATCATATCTTTATGAACATGAATTATATGAATATATGAGGTAATACTAGGGAATTCCCTTAGCGATGTGTTACGCTTGCTACCGAGTGTCTAAAAAAATAGGCAAGGGGTGTCGCATCGGTGCCCAGATGCAACGAGAAATACACAAGGGTTCTTGAAACAATTTGGACGTGTGTCCAAGATAATAGACTTAGTTTAGCGACTTATAACTATGGATAGGAAATGGATGGAGTTAGTAGATACCTATGTTAACAAGAAACTAAATGGGCTGGTGAGAAATCTAGAGAAATAGAACATAAAGGGTTTAAATTATACTATACTGGAAATATATAAATAGCAACGTAGTTGGAGTAATAGTATATTAGAACTTTAAGGATGATATCGTAACTGTTATTAGGAAAGGTGATAGACTTATACTTGTAAAGCTGGTACTAGGTAAAAATATAATTAATATTGTTAGTGCTTATGCACTCCAAGTAGGATTAGATGAGAAACTAAAGTAAAATCTGGGGAAAAATGGATGAACTAATTCAAGAAATACCCGTAGGTGAGAAAATATATATAGGGGATATTTACATGGCCATGTAGTAGAAGATCGTGTAGGATATGAGATTGTTCTTGGAGGATAATGTTATGGAGATAGGAACAGCGATGGAGAGTCTATCTTATATTTTGATATGGCTTATGATTTTGTACTAGTAAATACATGTTTTAAAAAGAGGCTTGAACACTTAATAATGTATAAAAGTGGAAAATATAAGAGCTAAATTTTTTCATTATTAAGAAAGGAGACTGATTAGCATGTAAAGACTATATAATTATACTGGGAGAGATCTTAACCTCACAACATAGGATAATGGTGTTAGATATAAATATTGAAATCAATCGCGATTGTGAAAATAGGAGATTAACCTATGAACTAGGCGATGGAACTTAAAAGGATAGAAATTAGAACTATTTAAATATAAAGTATTAAATGAAGTGTCATGGAATACCGAAGGAGAGACTAACATAATGTGGGATAAGATGGCCATATGCATTAGGAGAATATCAAAAGAAATTCTTATAGAATCAAAAGGCAAGGGGACACAATCTATAGATACTTGATGGTGGAATGAAGAAGTACAAAACATAGTAGAAATCAAAAGAGAGTGCTTTAAAACATGGCAAACAACTAGAAATGAAGAAAACTTTGAGAAATATAAATGGACTAAAAACGAAGTTAAGAAAATGGTAAGAGATTGTAAGGACATTGTCCGTCACATTTAGTATGTCGTATATCGCTACAAGTTTGTCGAAGAATTGGGAAGCCTATATCTACAATTGACAATCCGAATTTCAAGACGACTTCAACAATCATGCCCAACAAGGACGAATTTAATAAAATGTGTTTAAGTTCCATTTACATTTTACATAAAAAGTGTTGGGATATTTTTATGAAAAAATAAAATATTCTTCCATTTATGAAAAATGATTTTTGAAATAATTTTAAATGTTTTTTATTTTTCAAAAATATTTTACTGTAAAAGTCTTTTGGATAAACCTCTTCTGATATCATAAAATGTTTTAAGTTTTGAGGTTTCCAAATTATTTAAAAGACTGAAGTTTTTTTGGAAAAGTGACTGTCGTTCAAACGACGTCACATCTCGTTCAAACGAGATGGACTCTAGTTCGAATAACGTAGTTTCTCATTCGAATGAGCTGTTCAACTCTGACACGTCACCGCCTTGATTTTCAGTATAAATAAGGTGTCAGGGTTCTGTATTTCGTGTGGAGAAAACAATGTTTCAAATAGAATACGTTTTTGAGTGTTTTTGTTTATTCTCCAACACATTTTAAGGGTTCAAACGTTGTTTTACAATTCATAAATCCCAGTGATTTTTGTGTGAGTTGTTTTGTAGAACCCATAGCATAGTTTGCAGAAGTTAAACCTCAGTGGAGAAGGCATGTCCATAATTGATTGGTGGATACCGAGCGTAGGTCTCTGCGTGTGGACGAGCCAAAGATGACGAACCAACGCCTGGAGGGTATTTCAATGTCTCTTGTATCTTTGAAGATTTGCTGAAGGCACCGTGCATTACACTTTTGGGCGATTATCAGGTTTTATGCAAGTCAAAGGTCTTGTAATTCTTCAAAGTGTTATAAAAGGTTTTTACACGAAAGTTTTTTTTTCCTGAATCGGTCATCTTTATTTTTTCATGCATGGTTTGAGTAATATATGAATCTTAGATGCATGTTTAGGGGCTGAACTTAAATTGAATTTGGTTTGATAAAATTTAGACACCTAATTAAATAAGTGAGTTTGGTTTTCATTGAAAATTTACGAATTAATTTGATTGGTATCAGAACCGCATTTACAAATTGGTATCAGAGCAGGTTTCACTATTTTATTGTGAATTCCTATTTTCCGCAAAAAGTTTTATGATATCAATCTTTTTTGAAAAATTTGATTCTTGTTTAAATTGCAAGTTTTGAATGGATCACTTATATAATCGGGTGCCCATCTTTGACGACAGTAATTATGCGTATTGGAAATCTCGCATGAAATCTTTTTTTAAAACCATAAATGAGCGCGTTTGGTTGTTGGTTGAAAGTGGTTGGACTCCTCCCACCATTACTGTTTATAATGTCACCTCCTTAAAACCTGTGTCAAACTGGACCGAGGACGATTATAAATTGTCCAACTTTAATTCTTATGGTTTGAGTGCTATCTATAGAGCCGTCACTACCGATGAGTTCGGCCGAATTATGACGTGCACCACGTCTAAAAAGGCATGGGATATTTTAAAATTGACACATGAGGGCACGACCACTGTTAAAGAGTCTAAATTGCAAAACCTTGCCACCCAATTTGAGACCCTTACTATGTTAGAGTTTGATACTTTTGATGAGTTTTATGCACGTTTGTTGGACATCGTTAACACTAGTTTTAATTTGGGTGAGGTAATTGATAACACGCGGGTTTTGAAAAAGATTTTGAAATCTCTTCCAAAACGTTTTATTCCAAAAGTCATTGTTTTAAACTCGATGTAGAATTTGAGCACACTTAAGTTAGAAGAGTTGGTAGGTGATCTTCCGACTTACGAGTTAGTTATGTTTCCCCAAATAGTTATGCCTAAGGATAAGGGGATTGCACTTAGGACACAATCGAGATCGAGTGAGGATGTTTCTAGGAGGAGAGAGAGGAAAAAGAAAGAGAGTGTTTGTGACTCCGATTCTGAGGGAGATTTTAATTTTGATGATATTACCCTCTTTGCGAATTTTTTTAAAAAGTTTTTCAAAATGTCTAAAGCAAATTCTTCCAATAAAAAGAGATTTTTTGAGAAAAATAAAAAGAAAAGAGGAGGCTAAAGAAAGTGATGAAAAAGTTAAAAAGGAGGATGAGATTAGGTGTTTTGAGTGTGAGGGCAAAGGGCACTTAGCTAAAGAGTGTCCTACAAGGATAAGGAGAAAGGGAAAAGAAATTGCTATGCCCACCACACTTAGTGATAGTGAGGGTGACGAGGAAGATGAGGGAGACGAGTCCGAGAAAGGTTTATCTCATGGGATATGTGTAGATTTTTCGAGTCGTGTGAGCGCACCCACTTTGTCCCACGATGAAAGAGTCCATGAGAGTGATGGTGATGAGTCAAGTGTTTTTAGTGGAGATGAGAGCGAGTTTGAGAGTAGAGAATGCAAGTGAGCTCCAAAAATATTTTATGGACTTGTACACCGAGACCTTGAAAATAAAGAAATATAATAGAGATTTAGGTCGTCGAGTTTTGGATTTGGAGAGAGAGAAGGAAATTTTGAAAAGGGAAAAGTGTGACTTGATCGACACAGTGTCTAGTCTGACAACACATGTATCCCAAGTCGAGAGTGATCTCGAACGTGCCCGGGAGCTCAAAGTACCTTTCGAGAATGCATCTAAGAAGGTTGAAAAGATGGTTCTCAATCCCGTTTTGGATGGTGGTGAGAATTTAGGAAAAGGTCACGACAGTGTGTCCACTTCTTTTGTTGCACCTGAGCCGGTTCCCACTTTAGTGAGAGATTCACGTGGTTCTCGACCTAATGCACCTAGGTGTCTCGCTAGGAAAACTGGTCCTAAAATTTTTGAAAAATGAATTCCTAGACCGGTTTATGTTTGCTCCCATTGAAAAAAGAGAGGACACCTTAGGGATTTTTGTTTTAAGTTGGGTTATGTGCCACGATATGCCATTACACATGCTCATGCACACCCACCCACTCATGATACTTTGCTTGCACATAATGATAGAGAGTTTACACATATTCGAGAGCAAGTAAAGTTTTTGGTCAAGAATTCACATGATTTAATGGAGTTATTTCAAAAGATGTCACCATTTTTGGAGAACTCCACCGCACTTCCCTGTTGAGGTCTAGACAAGTTTACTAGCATAGGGTGATTTTCATGATGACACTTTTGCCTATTGCTAGTATGTACCATTTGTTTTATATTTTGTTAGCATTTTTGTTTGATTTTCTTGTTTTTGGTACTAGTTTAGAACTGTTTGGTATTGTTGCCCATTCTAGGAACTGTCTTTTTAGAAATTTTCCCACTGGACAAAACTGCATGACATTCTGAATAATCTGAGAAATTTGACTTTTCTCGTTCTAACGAGATACAGTCTCGCGCAAAGTTTTCTCTCGAGATGGCTTGTCGTTCGAACGACAAGTCATCTCATTCGAACGACCCTGGATTTTGTTTACAGTCCCCGTTTCTTCTGGTTATATTTTATTGGTATTGCTGGGTTATTTCTGAACAGTGTTTTGAAAAATTCAAAAAGATTTTCTCTTTTTAGAAAAATTTTGAAAAATCCAAAAAGAGTTTTGTATTTTGTTTACACCATATATGAATGCACATTTAGGATGACCAAGTCACAACATCATGCCATATTCATGTGACTATTTGATAGTGTTTTGAGACAATATATTGTGTCATTCATGTGCTTAATAAAGTTTGGAGTCTTTAAGATGCTATAGTGTTGCTATCCAAATGTTTGACTCACTTTGTCCTTTGATGCACACGAGCATGAATTTATTTGATATTGTTCTTGTCAAATCACATGTTGGTTGCGTGTTTTCATCTAAATTATGTCTATTAAAATGAACCAAATGCGATAAAACAAGATAATAAAAGGTGCGCATGTTTTAACCGTTTGTCGTGAGTTTGTGTGAATTTTGAAAACGGAAAAAGGGTTGCGAAAGGTATTTGATTTTTTCCTTTGCGATAAAGCCACCATTTCAATGGACCTTAAAAATTGAGGCATTTTAATTATCCGGGGTCCAATGAGGTTTAAAAGAGCCCGAAAAAAATTGAATGGCAATAAAAACAAATATATGCCAATAATGGGGCCATTAGGTTTATTCACCAATTCTCCAATGTTTGAGAATTTAGATCACCTTAAAAAGAAAAATATATATGAGGGAGTTTCGTTGGAGGATTAAAACGGCTTTGCACGTCCTTAAAAAGTCTTGAAAAAGCATTGAAAAAGTTTTTAAGATGTTATTGGTGTGAAAATCATGTTGACTTTGATTTGTTGATTTTAACTTAAGACGATGTTATCTAAATTCAACATTTTTACACCTAAGGACGATTTTGATGTTCATTTGTTAGGAGTACATTTATGCATCGTGCACATATGATATTATTGAGTTGATTTTCCTATCGAATTTGTTCACACACATTCATTTCGTATTCACGATTTGGTTATCTTAGTGTAAATTCACGGTGTATGATTTTTGTAACATCATTTTTGCATTTTTGTATGAAAAATCTGAAAAATAAAAAATAGTTTGTTGTTTGTTGCTTGTTTAACGTGACACCCCAATTTTCATTTGTAAGGACAATTTTGTCCGTCATAATTTATATGTCATAAGCCGTCACACTATTGAAGAAGATTCAAAGTCCATATTGTCATCAACGGAATCCGAATATCAAATCAATGAAAGAATCAGAAATCCAGGCACCCGGACCGGTCCGCCCAGAATTAAAAAGAACCGATCCGGTATTCGGACCGATCCGCCCTCTACCGGACCGATCCATATTTGTGCATCATTCCAGTAGCCCCCAGATCGTTAGCGAACCGATGAAGTAAAAAATGACCAGAACCGATCCGACCTCTACCGGACCGATCTGCCTCTGTTAAAAAAGAACCGATCCGTCTTACCGGACCGATCCGCCTCAGACCCGGACCGATTCGCCCTGGATAAACTTCACCAGATCGTGGATCAGATTTTTATGGCAAAAAGATTTGTACTTAAACCCACTACGGGGAGTTGGTTTTCTTAAGACTTACACACGATTTTCAGAGTAAACAAACTCTAAAGTCTTCATGGTATTTGAGTCCATTGATTCATACCTTTGATTCACACAAATTCCATATATTTGTGAATCACTTTTGGTAACCCAAGAACACACGTGTTGCTGTTCAACCCTTGTGAAGAGGACCGTTCCTTCTTCTTAATTGCTGCCCTACTGGAAAGGGATATCTCCAGCGGCGACTACAGAATCCGACACCTGAGGGTAATTCTTAGTCAAACTGTATTTTTCATTGTAATCCGATTGTAAACCGTCTTTTACAAATTATAGTGAAAAATAAATGGTTTTGCCCCTTTGGGGGATTTTTCCTCACTTGTGTGTGTTTGATTAATCTTGCTTGATCTACATCTTGTTTCATTCACACCTAGTTGCATGATTAGGGTTAATTTGGGTTAAATCTGAGTTTATTATATTATTTCTTAATTGAACGCTAGCGCATACTCTTCTCAAATTGGTATCTGAGCAGGTTACGCTAATCTATCGCGTTTTCCTAATTTCCGCAAAATTTTCTAAGATATCAATTTTCTGAAAAAATTAATTTTTGAAAAGAGCGTGTTCAAATGGAGAAATCATACAATAAATTGCCTATTTTTGACGGGACTAATTATGCATATTGGAAAGCCCGCATGAGGTCGACTTTAAAAGCCATTGATGAACGGGTATGGATTCTAGTTGAAAGAGGGTGGACACCTCCCTCCGTCACTGTTGAAAACGTGACCAATTTAAAACCCGTCACGTCATGGACTGAGGATGAATTTAGATGGTCTTCATTTAACTCTAAGGGTTTGAGTGCTATCTCTGGATCCATCACTCCTGATGAGTTCAAACGCATAATGACGTGCTCCGCGTCAAAGGAAGCATGGGATGTTTTACAACTTACCCATGAAGGAACCAATGCTGTAAAAGAATCTAAATTGCAAAATCTAACAACTCAATTTGAAACCATCACCATGCATGAAAATGAATGTTTTGATGAATTTTATGCTAGGCTATCTGACATTGTTAATACTAGCTTTAATCTTGGTGAACATATTCCTAATGCTAGAGTTGTTAAAAAGATTCTTCGATCCCTTCCTAAGCGTTTTATCCCTAAAGTCACTGTGCTGAATTCCATGGGTAATTTAAATACTCTAAAATTGGAAGAACTTGTAGGAGATTTACAAACTTATGAAATTGACATGTTTCCTAAATCTGCCAAGTCTAAAGATAAGGGAATTGCTCTTAAAGCCCAAGAAAGAAAGAGTGAGGGGTCGGCAAGAAAGAGAGTCGAGTCATCTAGAAAGAGAGATACTGAAACGTCTGATTCTTAATGTGATTTTGACTTAGATGATTTGGCCTTATTTCCTAAAAACTTTAAGAAAATTCTGAAATTTAAGAAAAGTGGGAATTTCAAAGATAAAAAAAAATTTCAGAAAAATAAGTTTGAAAAGAAAGATTTCAAAGAACCCCCTAAAGACAGTGAGAGATGTTTTGAGTGCGACGGTAAGGGTCACAGAGCGTTTGAGTGTGCCACACGTCTGAATAGAGAAAAGGGTAAAGCTGTCCTAAATGCTACCCTTAGTGACGACAGTGAGGTCGAGTCGGTGGACTCGGGAGATGAGTCACCGCATGAGCGTAACTTCACCGCGTTCATGGCTAGTCATGTGAGTACTCCTAGTACACCTCACGACGATGATGATGCTGATTCACAGGGACACCTCGACAGTGAGAGCGAAGAGAGTGAGGATGAGGATGAAGGTAGTGAGAGCGAGAGTAATCTTCAACGCGCCTACGCTGAGTTATATAATGAATCTTTCAAAACTAAAAAGTGAAACAAAGCATTAGTTCTTAGGATCACTGCGTTAGGAGAAGATCTAGAAGAATCGAGAGAGAGATAGTCCTCCACCTGCACCGCTATGAGAAAGAGAGGGTAGTTTTAAGAAAGAAAAAGCGGACTTGACAAATCAAGTGGCTAGTCTTACGAGTGTGCTCCATTCCTCCATGGAGACTCGGAAGAAACTTGAAGCCCTTGTTGCCCAGCTTACTCATGACCTTGATAGAGCTAGGAAAGTCAAGGTACGAATCAAGGACAGATCTAGGAAGATGGGAAAGATGTTCCTCGGTCTCGCTTTAGGTTTTGGTGATAGGAAGGGAATAGGTTTTGATGGTGCCTCCACGTCTCAAGTCGCACCTGGACCAATTCCTGAGTTTACTACGACTCCATATGGCCATCGTCAGAAACCAAGAAGGAGAGTTTGACCAAGAAAAGCAAACCGAGGACCGCCTAATACTGTGCCTTTTTGCTCCCATTGCAAAAGAAAAGGCCACCTCAGGGAGTTTTGCTATAATTTGGGTCGGACCCGACGTACTTTTGCTCCACCACATCATACTGATGAGTTTGCCAGTCTGAGAGAGCGTGTTGAGTTTCTAGCTGCCACATCCCAGAGTTTGATGGAGGAATTCCGACGGATGTCCTCACCATCAATGAATGCTTCCCGCATTCCGGCTAAAACCAACAACAACAAGGGTAAACAAAAGGTTACCTATTCTTTGGGTTCCTAAGAAAGAGAAAAAGGCCCTTGCTGTCCATGTTGCTCTCAAAGAACATAATACCTCACAATGGTGTTTTGATAGTGGTTGCTCCAGACATATGACATGTGATGTCTCTTTTTTCACCCATCTTGAGGATTATAATGATGGGAGAGTCACCTTTGGAGATGGGAGCAAGTCTAGCATAGTAGGACGAGGTATAGTAGAGTTACCAGGATTTCCTAATCTAGAAAATGTGTTGTACGTTGATAAGCACCCAAAACTGTACAATTTATACCCCGAATAGATGTATTTTAGTTGCTATTTCTCGACAATATGGGTCTTATGGGCGTAAATGTTTATTATGCAGGTTTAATGTAGGTTGCGATGTTCAAACGCGTATTTCAAGGCAATTGTGCATTCTACGGAGCTAAATACCAAATTCCCGTACCCTAACCCGAGCCCTAATCCTTGCCCAAACTATCCCAAACCGTGTGTGTTTTATTTGTGTCATTTTATTATTTTTTAGATTTTTAGTTTGAGTCTTTTCTATTTTTAGGATTTATTTTAGATTTATTTTAGAATTTTTAGATTTTATTTTCTATTTTTATTAATTTTATTTTATTTTATTTTGATTTTTATTAGTTTCTAGTTTTGTTTTATTTTATTTTATTAAGATTTTAATTTTTAGGATTTCATTTATTTTTTTAGTTTTATTAGATTTTATATTTTTAGAACTTTAGTTTTCATTTTGATTTTAAGTTTATTTCTTCTTTTGGGTTATTTTAGTTTTCTATATATAAGCTTTAGGATTTTATTTTTTTAGTTGTTTTATTTTTTTAGTTAGATTTAATTTTTAGTTTTACTTTTATATTAGTTAAGTTTTAACTTTATTATTTTTAAGGTCCAAACTAAACACACACACACACACCACATACCCCCACTTATCTTAAACTACCCTCACCCTTACTTCCTACACCCTCACCACACTCTAACCCCCCTCTCTCCTTCTTCTCCCATCCACCAACCGATTCTCTCTCCTCCCCCATTAACAAAACCCAAAACCTTCTTCAACCTTCACCCACCTCTCTCTCTCATTAAAATCACCACACCCCCACCTCTGCCATACCCGCCGGCGACCAACTCCGGCGCTGCCCTACCCGCGCTCTGTCGTCCCCCACCAGACTCTCCCCTGCAAACGCCCTTACATCTCTGCGACGCAGCCGCGACCCCGACCTTCAGCCCCCATGTCGGAGCAACCCTCACTCCGGTCTCGACCCAAAAGCCGGCAGCCCCTCTCTCTCCTCGCCGGACACCCTCAACCCCCTTTCCGCCGGCGACCAATACCCCCCTCTCGGCCAGCCTATCCCAACCCGATTCCATCCAGATCCAACCCCACTCCAACCCATATCCATCTTCTTACCCATGTACCCCATTACCCATATTCAAAACCCATACACCAAGACCCATACCCATTTCTAACTAAAACACGATTTCTTCAAGCTGCCAAACACAAACCCAACAAACCAAATGCCACATGTGCCTAATAACCTATTTACCCAATTACCCCCCAACTAACCACCTTAAGCCATTTTCCCACATTACCCTCAATAACAATCTGATTTTTTCCAAATATCCTCACACCTCACACAATCCATGCACAATTGTGCATTCTCTCCATATTACCCTCACCCTCATGACCTCACTCAAAACATGTGCACACCCTAATTTCCCACTTTTGCCCTTTGCTCCATGCATAGTATAAAAGAAGAAGAAGACCCATTTGGAAAAAAAAATTCTAGATTAGAGAGAGGAAATTGTAGAGAGAAATTTTAGGGTTAGAAATAAATAGTAGATTAGAATTAGTTTTTTTTATTTTCTTCTTTTCAATTTAAATTGAGTGAAAGTAATTCTAGTTAGAATCAATTTGTGTGTTAGTGCTTCATGTGTATTTGTTGATCATTCAAATTGAGAGGTGTATGCTTCAAATTGGAAGACTAGAGTTCAACTTTCTCAAAGAGATTTGGTTTGCTTGTTCTATTCTCTTCTCTTTTATTTTAATAGCCTTGATTATTAATTTGTCATATTTCATATCATGTTAGGCTAAAACCCCTTTCAAGGGGTGGGGTGAAACCCTTATTTGATATTATTTTAGTTTAATTAGTTTGTTTACTTTAATTATCCCTTTGAATGTTAATTTTGATCCCTCACCCTTAGATTTACGCCTCGAGAGAGGGTAAATGATTTTCGAGAGAAAATCGAAATTCTAGTGATAATACCCATTTTAGATTCGAACTAGAGATAGGGGTTTCTTAAGTGGGGTATTATCATTTGAATTTCAACTCTAAATTTAATTTCTAAGATTGACATAAATTCTAATTGATCGATCCTAGCGGGTGATTAATTAAAAGGAGTGTTGATTTAATTTTCTAGAGTTGTGGGGTGTTAATTTTAACTTTCTAAAAGATTACTATTCTAATTACACTTGCAACGAGAGTTGGTTTGTAATTTTAATATTAATTTGGGAGAATTCAAATAATTAAATTAATTAATTAGAATAACTAAAATTTGTGGTGTAATCCCACTCCTTGATTGTTCTCACAATTATTTTCCTCACTTTATCTCTTATTTTTAGTTTAGACTTTAATTTTCATTTTAGTAAATTTCTAGTTAGTTTTCATCTCACACTTTAGTTTATTTTAGTTTAGACCTCACCTCACCCTTTTGTTTTAATATTGAAAAAGCAAAAAAAATTAGAAAAAGTGAAAAAGAATAAAAAGAAAATAAATAGTGAATTACAATTGAATTTGTTCCATGTGCTTTACTCCCTAGAAAGTGGATTGATACCCTTACTTACCGCTACACTTGAGTTTATTATATTTGTAGGTATGTGAGGTTTTGACTAACTTGGCTTCAAACAACGACAACACGCAAAAGTCAAGTTATCAAATGGCGCCGTTGCCATTCTTGGGATTGTGAAGCTCGGAGCGGATTCCATTTTGTGATTCACTTGTATTGTACTTTTTTTTTCATTTTAGTACCATTTTTGCATTTTATTAGAAGGCTTGTATTTAGGATTATTCTATCATTGCTTGTATTGCGGTGCTTAGAGACACCATTTATTTTCCATTTAAATTTGTAATAATTAAAGACAAGCGTGATAGGGAAACCGGACAAGGTAGAGAGAGGCCGTCCATTGGCGAGGATTTAGAAGCCTCTCTACCTTGGGTCGGTAGGACTCCCGGGGACGACTGAGATAGGCGTGATCTCCCCCCGGTCGACTCAACATTTTCGGCACCCCACGGCGTAAAAACCGTGGGAGGTATATTTCTTACACCCTCGCGCCTCTCCTGTTAGCGAGTCATTTATTGTGTGTGATTTGTGTGCTCTTATGTGATTTTATTCTCGCATTTATTTTCGAATGGTGTGATGAATTAATTGACTAAGACCTACACCCGGTCACTCACGAGAAGGGATTTCATCACCCGACTCACTCGCTTACCATTGTGTGCTACCCTAGCCATCACTAAATTTAAAATCAATCAACTAGGTGGCCCAATAGGAGAAATTTTTGTAAAGCCGATCACTCATATTTCCGTGATTTTTATCGCCCGCGGACTTAATTAAAATTTGACTACCCTCTCACTAAATTTAAAGATAAAAATTGGCTATGTGCTAGTTAGGAATTTTTCTTGACTTGTGTGTGTGTCCAATTCCATTTTCAGTAGTCGGTTTTAGTTGGTTCGTGCCAATTCAAGAGTCCACACTTTTTCCCACCTTTTCTTCCAATCCAAAAATCCAAAAATATTTTTCTTCCTTTATTTTTCAAAAAAATCCAAAAATATTTTTTTTTTTCCTTTATAAAAAATCCAAAAATATTTTTCTTTCTTTAATTTTTAGAAAATCCAAAAATATTTTCTTTCCTTTTGAAAAAAAAAATCAAAAAATCAAAAAAATATTTCTCACCTCATGGCCGAGGAACGTCCTTTACGGGACTACTTTGGTCATTTTCCATTGACACGTGACACGTGTGAGAGTGATCCCGAGCGGTCCCTTTATGATATTCTTCATGATTTCACCTCTCTCACGAGTACCGTTGATACTCTTGACCCGTCCATTCACGCATCTCATTTTCCATCACCCTCGGTGTCAAGTGTCGATGTGTCGCGTACCTTGTTGTGCACCCACTGTTCTAATGCCGATAACATGTCCCATGCGTGCCCTTACATTCCATATCCATCCGAACCCACCATGGAACATGTGTATCCATATGACACTGTTCCGGAACCCACCTCGGCCCACTATCCCGATACACCTCATCCCGAGTTGTGTGAGTCCCCGAGTTATTCGTGGAGGCTTGATCACCCTTCCACGCAATACGAATCCCAACCCGATGTTGTGGATCCTCACACGTTCCAACAGTCGTCATGGCAACCTTGTGCACCCATTCACGATCAGTCTCCTCACTACGCAACCCATGAGTATCAACCCATTGTCCATCACGAAAGCAATCCTTTCGTGTATGATGAACTTGACCCCACCCCACCCACTTCACTTGAGTATTCTCCATATAGTCCTTACCATAGCGAGTTGTGTCCACCTCACTCACCACCACCCGTCACTCCACCACCACCATCATCCAGCTCCGCTCTCGAAAACCTCTTGCAAAATTTCATTCTCGAGCAAGAGCAAGCCACTCAACTTCAAAATGAAGCCCTCCAACGGCTTGAACAAAGATTAAATGAAATTGAGTGTGAGCGAGAGTCGGACATTCCCATGTATCCACCCATTGTTGCACCCGAGTGTGCTGATGATGTGTCCTCTTGCGACACTGATTTTGAGTGTGACCAACCCTATCCTCCCGAGAATCTCAATGTTGAGACCATTCCATGGTCCGGGTCCCAAGTCGACAATTGTGTTGATTTACCTTTCCTTAGTGAGCCTGATCCAGTCCCGTCATATCCAAATGAACCTATCATTGAGGTTCACCTTCCCTTTCCCACCACTTTCACCGATGCTACTCTTGTGGAGAAGTTGATCACTCACTCGTTTATTTACACACTTCCTCCTGCGGGTTCCCTTGTGGATCACTCCGCGCCTCATGAGGAGTGTGTGTCTCCCACTCTTGAGTTGGATCATCTTCCTCCACCATTTATCCCACCCGACCCACCCATTGTCCCGTCCACCCCACCACCCGGTTTGGATCTTGATTTTCTACATTTCAAGTTTCCATCTACATCTTTAGATCCTCACCTGAAGCCATCCACCATCCACGAGAGTATTTTTGGTGCTACTCTCCACCGTGACACCGAGTTTGTTCCTCCATGCACACCACTTCCTTGTGGTGTTGATTTTTCTCAACAGCTCCCTGGTGTGTCACGGCGCGACCACTACCATCGCCCATTCATAGAACGGTCGTGTCATTTATATGAGCCCCATCCCATTCCTATGTCCAAACCATATTTCCTTCCTCACCAACTTGAGCACTATGCTTATAGGGCCCTTGTTGCCCTCACCTTTACGCTCAACAAGGCTCGAGACCGATGCCTCTTCACCCTTACCTTAATACCCACCCATCCATGGTCCACCGATGCTTTGCATCGCGTGATGCACTTTGCCATACAAGTGCACTGACCCCTATAGCCCTGATCCAGCAAGACTGACGCTTCAGTCTTGTTTGGGGGTGATTCTCATCACCCATTTTTTTGCCACCCCGTGCTATCATAGATCCTATCCTTAGGGTGAGATTTCATCGGTCTGGCTGAAGACGTTAAACTTAGCGCTACCGGGATGCAGCCCGCGTTTCTTGTACTAGTCTCATCCTGTTTGGGGGTGGTGTTTCACATCACCCTATGCTTTATCATGCTTATAGACTTGTACACATTTTTTTTCTCTCTTATCATTTATTCAGGTTTATTCTTGGCTACATCTTTCCACTTCATTAGCGGTTCATTCTGGTAATCTCTTTCCTACCTTATGCTCTCAATTTTACAAATCATTTTACCTAACATCGAGGACGATGTTCCTTTTTGTTTGGGGGTGGGGAATTTTATCAAAATCGTACCTCTTTTGAAAAATTTTGATTGTTGAACCTGATTTTTAAAATTTCGTGCAGTTTCTTTCATCTCACTCATTGATGTGAATTTTCAATCATCCATCTTTTAAAGTCTAGGAATCAAGCTAGAGAATATTTTTTCTAAATAGCTTATGTAATACATAACAAGGCATTTTGCACCATGAATTCCTAAACTCAACAAAATTAGCGCACTTATCACGTCACTACGGTTAGAGTTGAGGAGTACTACAATTCTAAAGAGAACCTTAAGGATCACTAGTAGAGACTTTAGCTTGTGAGATTTGTGCCTTTCACCCTGTTTGAGTGTTTTACGCAATCTCCGAATCACAAGTTGATTCAACTTCGTTTGGGTCCGCACTTTAAATTGTTGTATGATCTCATTATCTTTCATAAAACTTTGGTTGATCACTGAGAACGACATCACTTTCGAGTTGTAAGAAACACGTGTCTTGAAATTTGTCCCGAATACTAGATTTTCATCCATACACCTACCACTTTTCCCCCATATCACATTTCCATTCATCTCACCCATTATATTCCCATTCACTTCACCAATCACATTACCATATCCTACCCTTCCTACATATTTTCCCACATCATACACACCCACCTATCACCTCCATTTATATCATCCATCATCATTTTTAAATAAAAGAGTGTGATTTCAAATGTAAATGTCTTAAGTGTTAGTTTGAAAAGTGAGAAAAAAAAAAAAAAAAAGCAAAAATAGAGAAAAAAGAGAAAAGAAAAGAAAAAGAAAAAAAAAAAGAAAAGAAAAGAAAGAGAGTTAGTAGTTTGTAGTTAGTAGTTAGTAGTTAGTTTTGAAATAAAGACATTTGTGCCTAAAGTGTATACACTCTTCTTTCGCATCCATTTCGCATCCATCTTTTACCCATCACATATCCACCATCCATCATATCATCACCCCATTCTACATCACTATCCTACCTACCTCATCCCATCCATCCTACCTTATCGCATCCCATATATCCCATTTCATTTACCCCCTCACCCGTATACATACATATTTCCCCTAGGTGTTCGGGCAAATGAAAGTCAACGTGGTGAATAACTCGACGTTCCCACTATAGTGATTAGCATTCCTTTCATGAGATCATTTTCTTTCTTATTGTTCGTTCTTTCTTATACGTGTGTGAGACGTTTGAACTTGATTACATTTACTCACCTCCTCACACACAAGAGCGATACAGAAACCCTAATCTCGAGAGTTCGTTTGAGAGTGATATATCTAGTGAGATTTGAAGTTGAAGCGTTGATTCCGACAAGGCAATCTAGGAATTACTCTTGTGATACTCGACCCGTTTTGACTGATTCACACTACACACGTTGAGTTCTAGGAAGGATGTGCCTTGAGTATTTACTTAGTTAAACTTTTTACAAATTCTAGTTTGTATTTCTGAAAATATTTTCTCATGTGATGGATTGTGCGATTATTCTATGTCTAATAAGAGATTGACTGCCCTTCAATAAATTTTTGCAAAATAAGAATTTTGTGGGTATATTCCCTGCAAACCCTCACGAGACAAAACTCGTCCTGTAGGGCAACCTATAGGTTTAAAGGCTTGTTGCACATGCTAAGTGCAATCGCAAGTGCCCGCGAAAGTGGTACACTTTTGGTTACTTATCTTTCTCTTCCTCTCTATCTTATTGCTCGAGGACTAGCAACGCTCTGTTTGGGGGTGGTGTGATAAGCACCCAAAACCGTACAATTTATACCCCGAATAGATGTATTTTAGTTGCTATTTCTCAACAATATGGGTCTTATGGGCGTAAATGTTTATTATGCAGGTTTAATGTACGTTGCGATGTTCAAACGCGTATTTCAAGGCAATTGTGCATTCTACGGAGCTAAATACCAAATTCCCGTACCCTAACCCGAGCCCTAATCCTTGCCCAAACTATCCCAAACCGTGTGTGTTTTATTTGTGTCATTTTATTATTTTTTAGATTTTTAGTTTGAGTCTTTTCTATTTTTACGATTTATTTTAGATTTATTTTAGAATTTTTAGATTTTATTTTCTATTTTTATTAATTTTATTTTATTTTATTTTGATTTTTATTAGTTTCTAGTTTTATTTTATTTTATTAAGATTTTAATTTTTAGGATTTCATTTATTTTTTTAGTTTTATTAGATTTTATATTTTTAGAACTTTAGTTTTCATTTTGATTTTAAGTTTATTTCTTCTTTTGGGTTATTTTAGTTTTCTATATATAAGCTTTAGGATTTTATTTTTTTAGTTGTTTTATTTTTTTAGTTAGATTTAATTTTTAGTTTTACTTTTATATTAGTTAAGTTTTAACTTTATTATTTTTAAGGTCCAAACTAAACACACACACACACACCACATACCCCCACTTATCTTAAACTACCCTCACCCTTACTTCCTACACCCTCACCACACTCTAACCCCCCTCTCTCCTTCTTCTCCCATCCACCAACCGATTCTCTCTCCTCCCCCATTAACAAAACCCAAAACCTTCTTCAACCTTCACCCACCTCTCTCTCTCATTAAAATCACCACACCCCCACCTCTGCCATACCCGTCGGCGACCAACTCCGGCGCTGCCCTACCCGCGCTCTGCCGTCCCCCACCAGACTCTCCCCTGCAACCGCCCTTACATCTCTGCGACGCAGCCGCGACCCCGACCTTCAGCCCCCATGTCGGAGCAACCCTCACTCCGGTCTCGACCCAAAAGCCGGCAGCCCCTCTCTCTCCTCGCCGGACACCCTCAACCCCCTTTCCGCCGGCGACCAATACCCCCCTCTCGGCCAGCCTATCCCAACCCGATTCCATCCAGATCCAACCGCACTCCAACCCATATCCATCTTCTTACCCATGTACCCCATTACCCATATTCAAAACCCATACACCAAGACCCATACCCATTTCTAACTAAAACACGATTTCTTCAAGCTGCCAAACACAAACCCAACAAACCAAATGTCACATGTGCCTAATAACCTATTTACCCAATTACCCCCCAACTAACCACCTTAAGCCATTTTCCCACATTACCCTCAATAACAATCTGATTTTTTCCAAATATCCTCACACCTCACACAATCCATGCACAATTGTGCATTCTCTCCATATTACCCTCACCCTCATGACCTCACTCAAAACATGTGCACACCCTAATTTCCCACTTTTGCCCTTTGCTCCATGCATAGTATAAAAGAAGAAGAAGACCCATTTGGAAAAAAAAAATTCTAGATTAGAGAGAGGAAATTGTAGAGAGAAATTTTAGGGTTAGAAATAAATAGTAGATTAGAATTAGTTTTTTTTATTTTCTTCTTTTCAATTTAAATTGAGTGAAAGTAATTCTAGTGAGAATCAATTTGTGTGTTAGTGCTTCATGTGTATTTGTTGATCATTCAAATTGAGAGGTGTATGCTTCAAATTGGAAGACTAGAGTTCAAATTTCTCAAAGAGATTTGGTTTGCTTGTTCTATTCTCTTCTCTTTTATTTTAATAGCCTTGATTATTAATTTGTCATATTTCATATCATGTTAGGCTAAAACCCCTTTCAAGGGGTGGGGTGAAACCCTTATTTGATATTATTTTAGTTTAATTAGTTTGTTTACTTGAATTATCCCTTTGAATGTTAATTTTGATCCTTCACCCATAGATTTACGCCTCGAGAGAGGGTAAATGATTTTCGAGAGAAAATCGAAATTCTAGTGATAATACCCATTTTAGATTCGAACTAGAGATAGGGGTTTCTTAAGTGGGGTATTATCATTTGAATTTCAACTCTAAATTTAATTTCTAAGATTGACATAAATTCTAATTGATCGATCCTAGCGGGTGATTAATTAAAAGGAGTGTTGATTTAATTTTCTAGAGTTGTGGGGTGTTAATTTTAACTTTCTAAAAGATTACTATTCTAATTACACTTGCAACGAGAGTTGGTTTGTAATTTTGATATTAATTTGGGAGAATTCAAATAATTAAATTAATTAATTAGAATAACTAAAATTTGTGGTGTAATCCCACTCCTTGATTGTTCTCACAATTATTTTCCTCACTTTATCTCTTATTTTTAGTTTAGACTTTAATTTTCATTTTAGTAAATTTCTAGTTAGTTTTCATCTCACACTTTAGTTTATTTTAGTTTAGACCTCACCTCACCCTTTTGTTTTAATATTGAAAAATCTAAAAAAATTAGAAAAAGTGAAAAAGAATAAAAAGAAAATAAATAGTGAATTACAATTGAATTTGTTCCATGTGCTTTACTCCCTAGAAAGTGGATTGATACCCTTACTTACCGCTACACTTGAGTTTATTATATTTGTAGGTATGTGAGGTTTTGACTAACTTGGCTTCAAACAACGACAAACACGCAAAAGTCAAGTTATCATACGTCAAAGGTTTGAAAGCAAACCTTCTCAGCATCAGCCAGCTGTGCGAAGATGACTTTGTAGTGAAGTTTGATCGGGAAGCTTGTAAGGTCTATAATCAAGATGGTAAACTGTTAGTGCAAGGGGTGAGGACAGAAGATAACTGCTATGGGACTGAGCCCACATCCTCACTTGTCTGCAACTGCGCCACGATCACTCCTATGGATCTGTGGAACCAACGTCTAGGTCACGTGAACGTTAGAGACTTATCCCGTTTAGCTAAAAAGGACCTAGTACGTGGCTTACCATCACTTGGAAAGCCAACTTCCACGATTTGTGGACCCTGTCAGCTGGGAAAGCAAATTCGTAGTCCACATAGGAAGTTGAATTCCATTACCACCTCCCGTGTTCTTGAGTTGATTCATATGGATCTTATGGGTCCTACTCGTACGGAGAGTATAGGTGGTAAGAGATACATTCTCGTGATGGTGGACGATTTCTGTAGATATTCTGTTGTTGGTTTTCTAAGAGAGAAATCAGATGCTGTAGAGTTCCTAACGACCAAGTGCCGTGTCCTGCAAAATCAACACGGTGTCACTATTAACAGGATGCGTAGTGACAACGGCACTGAATTTATAGAAGCAAAGGTTGATCTTTACTGTGATAGCCTTGGGATCAAACATGAGTCTTCTGCTGTGAGAACTCCTTAGCAAAATGGGATTGTTGAGAGAAAGAATATAACGATCCAAGAAATGGCTAGATCTATGCTTCAAGGTCGTAAGGTCTCTAGGAGATTTTGGGCAGAGGCAGTGTCTACTGCATGCCACACGGTGAATAGGGTTTATCTGCGTCCACACACACTCAAAACGCCTTATGAATTGTGGACTGGCAAGAAACCCAACCTGACTTATTTCTGTGTTTTTGGGAGTAAATGCTACATCCTACGGGATGGAGAGCAATTAGGAAAGTTTGACTCCCGGAGCGATGAGGGAATATTGCTAGGATATTCATCGAACAGTAGAGCGTACCGAGTTTTTAACCTGAAGAGCTCTAAGGTCATGGAATCAATAAACGTCACCGTGGAAGATGACGAACCTCCGACGTCTATTGATCCTAACCTTCAGTGTGAGGATGAGGAATGTTCTGACAGTGATTTTCCTGTTCCTCTCCCACACCCTGTGGACCCTATTCCTGTGTTAGGGGACACACCTGCTTGGGTTTGCAAGAGTCATGATCCTTCAGCCATTGTTGGCGATCCCACTCTAGGGGTCAAGACTCGTGCTCAACTAGAGAACGTGTTAAGTCATCACTGCTACACGTCCAAAGTCGAGCCCATGAATCACAAAGAAGCACTCAAGGATGAACACTGGATATCTGCTATGCAGGATGAGTTGCTTCGATTTAAAAAGAACAATGTCTGGGAACTTGTCCCCCGACCTAGTGATACTAATGTTATTGGTACCCGGTGGATTTTCAAGAATAAAATGGATGAAAACGGTACTATTACTAGAAACAAGGCTAGGTTGGTCGCTCAAGGCTACACACAGATAGAGGGTGTAGACTTTGGGGAGACATTTGCTCCTGTTACGAGGCTTGAGTCCGTCCGCTTACTACTCGTCATCGCATGTCATCTGCACTTCAAGTTATATCAGATGGATGTCAAGAGTGCCTTTCTAAATGGCATTCTACAGGAGGAGGTTTATGTGGAACAACCAAAAGGGTTTGAAGACCCTAAGCACCCTGATCACGTCTACTATCTGAGGAAAGCCTTGTATGGTTTGAAGCAAGCACCCCGTGCTTGGTACGAGAGGCTTACTTCCTATCTCTTAGCCCGAGGCTTCAAGAGAGAGGGGGAGTTGATATGACGTTGCTCATCAGGAGAGATGACGGTGCTATCTTGGTTGCCCAAGTCTATGTGGACGACATAGTCTTTGGATCCACATGCTCCCAGCATGCTCACCACTTTGAGGAGGAGATGAAAAGTGAGTTTGAGATGAGCATGTTTTGTGAGCTTACGTTCGTCCTTGGTCTCCAGGTTCGTCAGCTAGAGGATGGGATGTTCATCTCCCAATCCAAGTATGCTAGAGACCTAGTGAAGAAATTTGGTTTAGACTCCTCTAAGCATGCACGTACACCTATGAGTACTTCTACCAAGCTTAGTAAGGACACTACAGGCAAGGACGTAGAGAAAACCTTGTATCGAAGTATGATAGGTAGTCTTCTCTACTTGACTGCCAGTCATCCCGACATAGCCTATAGTGTTGGAGTATGTGCGCGATTTCAGGCATCTACGAAAGGGTCTCACTTACTCGCTCTAAAACGTATTATCAAATACATGAGTGGAACTCTATCATACGGTATTTGGTATGCCTTTGATACCAATGACCGTTTGTCCGCCTATTCGGATACCGATTGGGCCGGGGATGCAGATGGTTGTAGGAGCACTTCTGGTGGGTGTTTCTATTTTGGTTCTGCTCTTGTATCTTGGTTGAGCAAGAAGCAAAACTCCATCTCTTTGTCCACTACAGAGGCTGAGTACATCGTCGCCGGGAGTTATTGCACGCAACTCATGTGGATGAAGCAAATGTTGGAGGATTATGGGATTTCACAGGACACCATGATCATTTCCTGTGACAACACGAGCGCGATACACATATCCCGCAATCCGGTCCAACATTCATGCACAAAGCACATCAGGTTACGCGAGCACTTCATACGTCAGTTAGTTGAGGAGAAGGTCGTATCCCTGAGTTTCGTTCCCACCGACCATCAGTTAGCCGATATTTTCACGAAACCTTTAGATGCCCTTAGATTTGAGAGTCTTAGGAAGTCTTTGGGGATTTACACAGTTGACTGAGGGGTTGGTCCGTGTCTAGTATAGGATGCATTATCTGATCATATCTTTTGATTCCTATTGCTAACTTGTATTATTAGTTTGTTTTATTTTTGCTTTTTGCTTATTTTTTGAAAAATACAAAAATATTTTCTTTCTAGAAAAATTTTCGAAAAGCACAAAAAGATTTTATTTTGATAAATTTTTTGAAAAATTCAAAAAGTTTTTTGGTTTATGGATGAGCATTTAAGATATCCAAGTCACAACTTCATTTCATATATCCATGTGACTGTTTGATAGAGTTTTGAGAGGCTACATCATTTCATCCATGTGCTTTACATTGATTGGAGTCCTTGAGATGTAATTAGTGATATTTTCCTACATGCTTGACTCCTATATCCGTTACTCCACACATGCACGGCTATATTGGATTATTGCACTTGTCTATCACATATTGGCTTGAGTGTTTCTATCTCAATTTTGTCTATACAATGTACAATATGCGATAAAACTTGACAAGATTGGATTGAATGTAAAAACCGTTTTGGTGAGACTGTGTGTTAAATTTGCATAACGGGGAGGGGCTGCGAAAGTTGATTATCTATCCTTTGCGCAAAATCCACCGTTAAAAAGGACCTAAAAAATGGAGGAATTTTAATATCCGAGGTCCTAAGAGGTTAAAAGATCCCAAAAAAATTTAAAGGCAATAAAAAGCAATTCATGCCAAATATGGCCCATTTAGGTTTCACCATCAATTCTCCAAAGTTTGAGAATTTAGTATACCTCTATTCAAAATATAAATCTGAGGGAGTTTGGTTGGAGAATGAAAACGGGTTTGTACTTCCTTGAAAATCCTGAAAAAGCATGAAAAACATTTTGGACGTTATTGGTGTAGAAATCACTTTGAGCTTTGATTTGTTGATTTGATTAAGTCAATGTCTTTTATTACCACTCTTTTACACCAAAGGAAGCATTTGAGTTCATTCGTTAGGAATATCCAATATTCATCGTGCAAATATGTCATGTTTGTATGCATTGATTTTCCTATCGAATTTTGATCACACCCATTCATTAACGCTATCACCGAGTTGGTTGTTTTATGTTCATACATGGTGTGATCTATGCCTTGTGACAACTCCAGTTCTTGCTTGTTTGATTTATTTCTCTCATTTTTCTATTTGGGGACATCATAAAAAGGGGGAGAATGAATTATCTGATTATGGGGGAGTTTTTGAAATTTTGAGAATCATCATAACTTGGTATATATGCATATGTTTATCTCATTTCAAACTCGATACGTCACTTGGTATTTTCTTTATCTCATGTGTGTAGGTACATCTTTGATAAATCCCATGATTCACACCCTGATGAGAAAAGCGTTGAGATTTCTGAAGATTTGATGAACAAACGATGCAGCCTTAGTCATTTGTACCACTTTCAGTTTTGGGTTCATGGAAGGGTAGATTTGTATAGGCATTTTTTGATTCTAGATAATTCGGATTTTTTATGTGTGTTCCGGCATAGACATAGGGGAGATTTGTAAGGACAATTTTGTCCGTCATAATTTATATGTCATAAGCCGTAACACCATTGAAGAAGATTCAAAGTCCATATCGTCATCAACGGAATCCGAATATCAAATCAGTGAAAGAATCAGAAATCCAGGCACCCGGACCGGTCCGCCCAGAATTAAAAAGAACCGATCCGCCCTCTACCGAACCGATCCATATTTGTGCATCATTCCAGTAGCCCCCTGATCGTTAGAGAACCGATGAAGTAAAAAATGACCAGAACCGATCAGACCTCTACCGGACCGATCCGCCTCTATTAAAAAAGAACCGATCCGCCTTACCGGACCGATCCGCCTCAGACCCGGACCGGTCCGCCCTGGATAAACTTCACCAGATCGTGGATCAGATTTTTATGGCAAAAAGATTTCTACTTAAACCCACTATGGGGAGTTAGTTTTCTTAAGACTTACACACGATTTTCAGAGTAGACAAACTCTAAAGTCTTCATGGTATTTGAGTCCATTTATTCATACCTTTGATTCACACAAATTCCATATATTTGTGAATCACTTTTGGTAACCCAAGAACACACTTGTTGCTGTTCAACCCTTGTGAAGAGGACCGTTCCTTCTTCTTCATTGCTGTCCTGCTGGAAAGGGATATCTCCAGCCGCGACTACAAAATCCGACACCTGGGGGTAATTCTTAGTCAAACTGTATTTTTCATTATAATCCGATTGTAAACCGTCTTTTACAAATTATAGTGAAAAATAAATGGTTTTGCCCCTTTGGGGGATTTTTCCTCACTTGTGTGTGTTTGATTAATCTGGCTTGATCTACATCTTGTTTCATTCACACCTAGTTGCATGATTAGGGTTAATTTGGGTTAAATTTGAGTTTATTACATTATTTCTTAATTGAACGCAAACGCATACTCTTCTCATCATTTACTTGGTTTATTCTTTTCTTTGTCTATTTCGGACAAATAAAAAGGGGGAGAACGAATTATGATATTATGGGGAGGTTTAGTATGGGGGAGATTTGATTATGCTTTAATTTTATATATGCTTTTAATCATTTCAATCTTGATACGTCACCTGGTTTTTGCTTTGTCTCATGTGTGTAGGTACGAAGATTGATGATCATATGTTGCACACCCTGATGAGAAAAACTTGGAGTGTTTAAAGATTTGAAAAGTTGATTGTTGAAGCATCATTTGAAGAACGATGACGACTTGTTCAGTTTATCTTTCCACATTTTGTTTTTTGGGAGGGTAGATTTGCATAGGACATTTTTTTTGTTTGATAATTCGGATAGTTTTTATTTTATACCGGCATAGACATAGTGAGAGATTTGTAAGGACATTGTCCGTCATATTTAGTATGTCGTATACAGCTACAAGTTTGTCAAAGAATTGGGAAGCCTATATCTACAATCGACAATCCGAATTTCAATACGACTTCAACAATCATGCCAAACAAGGACGAATTTGGTAAAATGTGTTTAAGTTCCATTTACATTTTACATAAAAAGTGTTGGGATATTTTTATGAAAAAATAAAATATTTTTCCATTTATGAAAAATGATTTTAAATGTTTTTTATGTTTCAAAAACATTTTATCATAAAAGTCTTTTGGATAATCCTCTTCTGATATCGTAAAATGTTATAAGTTTTGAGGTTTCCAAATTATTTAAAAGACTGAAGTTTTTTTTGGAAAAGTGACTGTCGTTCAAATGACATTACATCTCGTTCAAATGAGATGGACTCTCATTCGAACGACGTAGTTTCTCGTTCGAACGAGCTATTCAACTCTGACACGTCACCGTCTTGATTTTCAGTATAAATAAGGTGTCAGGGTTCTGTATTTCATGTGGAGAAAATATTATTTCAAACATAATACGTTTTGAGTGTTTTTATTTATTCTCCATCACATTTTGAGGGTTCAAACTTTGTTTTATAATTCAAAAATCCCAGTGCTTTTCGTGTGAGTCATTTTGTGGAACCCATATCATAGTTTGCTGAAGTTCAACCTAGGTGGAGAAGGCATCTCCATAACTGATCGGTGGATACCGAGCGTAGGTCTCTGCGTGTGGATGAGCCGAAGATGACAAACCAACGCCTGGAGGGTATTTCACCGTCTCTCGTATTTTTGAAGATTTGATGAAGGTATCGTGCATTACACTTGTGGGTGATTATCAGGTTGTATGTAAGTCAAAGGTCTTGTAATTCTTCAAAGTGTTATAAAAGGTTTTTACCCGAAAGGGTTTTTTTCTGAATCAGTCATCTTTATTTTTTCATGCATGGTTTGAATAATATATGAATCTTAGATGCATGTTTAGGGGTTTAACTTAAATTGAATTTGATTTGATCAAATTTAGACACCTAATTAAATAAGTGAGTTTGGTTGTCATTGAAAATTTAAATTAATTTGATCGGTATCACAACCGCATTTATAGAGATTCTAAGTTAAAGGCGTATGATGATATCTATATAAATTTAGGAACACAAGAAGGTAAACAAAGTATTTATAAGCTTGCTTAACATAAGGATAAAAAAACAAAAGATTTTAATAATGTTAAGTGTATTGAAAGTGATGATTAGAGACTCGTAGTCAAGGATAATGAGATTATGGAATGATGAAAAAAAATACTTTGAGATGTTATTGAATGGAGATGATGGGAGTATATTATGTACATAGGAACATAGGGAGACTCAAGAAAATAATTGTTTTCACAGAATTAGGACAATAGAGGTTAGTATTACTCTAAAAAGATGAAAATAATGAGGGTTTTAGGACCATATGATATCCCTATTGAGGTTTGAAAGTTCTTAGGGGAGGAAGGAGTATCTTGGATTATAAAATTATTTAATAGAATTATAATGACTAATATTATGCGCGATGAATGGAGAAAGAGTTTTTAGTACCTATTTATAAAAATAAAGGGGATATACAAAGTTGTTCAAATTATCGTGGTATTAAGTTAATGAGTCATACAATGAAACTTTGGGAGAGAATGATTGAATATAAATTGAGATTAAAAACTACAGCATGTGAGAATCAATTTGGGTTATGCCTCGGAGACCAATAATGGAAGCAATCTATTTATTGAGGAGATTAATGGAGAGGTATAGGGAGAAAAAGAAGGATACCCACATGATTTTTATAGATTCGTAGAAGGTGTATGATAGGATACTCATACATATAATTTGGTGGGTTCTACATAAAAAAGAGTGACTTATAGATATATTAATGTGATCAAGGATATGTTTAATGGGTCCATGATTACATAAGAATATCATCTGGAGAAAGGGTGGATTTTCAATTATCGTAGGTCTACACCAATGTTCAACTCTAAGTCCTTATCTCTTTTCTCTTGTTACGGATGAGTTGACTGGACAAATACAAGATAAGATTCCGTACTATATGCTATTTGCATATGATATTTTTTAGTTAATGAGACTAAGAAGGGATTTGATGCTAGATTGAAATTGTGGAGAGAAACTCCAGAAATAAGAAGATTTAAAATAATCAGGGCTAAAACAAAATATGTGGAATGAAATTTTATTATTAATTGGAGGACCAAAGGGGATGTGGTGAAATTGGAGGGTCAAGAGATACCTAGAAATGATCATTTTAGTTATTAGTCTCAGTTGTCTAAAAAGATGGAGATATTAGAAATAATGTTACTAATAGGATTAAGCAGTCCGAGTCAAATGGATAAGTGCTGCTGATGCATTGTATCATAGGCATATACCGTTGAAAATAAAAGGGAAATTTATAAGACAGACATTAGACTCATCATGTTATATGGGACAGAGTGTTAGGCAACTAAGAAACAAAATGTGCAGAAAATGAGTGTTGCTGAGATGCGAATGCTAAGATGTATTTGTCGTAAAACTCGAAAGGATAAAATTAGAAGTGAACAAATTCATGAAATGATTGAAGTAGCCCCTATATAAGATACATTGAGAGAAAATTGGCTTAGATGGTTTGGACACATCAAACGTAGACCAATGGATGCTCTCGCAAGGAAGAGTAATTTAGTTAGTATTAATGGTAACACAAGGGTAGAGGTAAACCTAAATTAGCTTGGTTTGATATTATAAAAAAGGACACAAGATCACATGGTTTAATTGAAGATATTGCACTGGACATAATGGAATGGAAAAATAGGAATTATGTAGCCGACCCAAATAATTGGGAAAAAGCTTTGTTGAATTGAGTTGATCATATATTGGCACTCATAATTTAGAGATGTTTTAAGCTAGGAGTTCGTTATAATGAGGTTTGAGAGTTAATAAACCTAAAGAGGTCTTAAAGAATCTTGTGAATGGGATTGTGAAAATTTCGAGATATGCTTGAGAGTTCCTAATATCCGACTTGCTGTATATGTTTCATAAGGTTTCGAGAGATAGTAAACCTAATTGAGATAATAACGCATCGTTTGGGGATTGGGGTGTTTTGGGCACACTTGTGAGTATGCTTTATCCTATATATATATATATATATATATATATATATATATATATATATATATATATATATATTATTTGTATTGATTTGTGAACATACCTATACTCATGGGGGATCTATCGACCGGGGTTGGGTTCGCTAGGACATGGTTTTGTGCACCTGAGTGATTGGAGCTAGATGCGTTGGAGGTGATTAATGGATCATACGTTCAGGAATGTATCCCCTTCATGATGACAGATGGTTGATTGATGGGAGTTATCAATCGAATTGGGTATTGTTCGTTGTAGTGCTTCTGCGTATGGATCGCCTCATACTTATGTGTGATTTTCTCAAGGTCATTAGGTGTGGAACTCCTACAGACTTACCGACAGAAGAATGAGATTATCCCCCAATGCAGTGGCATTCGTGTGATGAAATAATTAATGGGATATATATATTATATAGTCTAGTGTTGGACAATTAATAATTATACATTGGATGATTTACTTGTATTTTTTTGTGGGTGCATTGTGGAGGGTTGGTTTTTGGGTTGTATTTTTACGTATGTAGTTAATTACATGCATGATATAGATAGTTGTTTTTTATTTCATGATAATTATTAGATATGTGATAGTAATTGTAAATATAAATTGCATAAAAATAAAAAATCGTTTGAGTTTAAACAGTTTTCAAAATGATGCCAATTTAAGAAAACAACTCAAAATAGAAAAAAATATTTTTTATATTTTTCAATAAGATCCAATAACTAAAAAATAAAACATAAAAGACTCAAATCATATATAACTTGCAAACAAATATAAAATGAAGTACAAGAGCTAATATATGTAAACATTCAAAGACAATCAACCATAAGATAAAGCATGGGAAGTATCATGTGCAAGCATTCAAAAATCAACAAGTCTAACATTTAGTGCCTCACAAATGGATTTCCTAACCCAAATATATAAATACCTAACATGTTGGGCTTTTGGGAACCATGGGGATACTAGACTTTAATATCTTAGGTTTTTTCTAAGATTATAATAAAAACGCCTAAGGTGACCTTTCCTACCACAGTATGTGCATATGTAGACACGATGAGGAACGCGACCTTTAGGTTGACCTTTTCTAATACCTTGGGATGTCATTGACCATATAAAATGAATGAGGGTCTTGGTTATATCAACGAAAGATTTAAGAATATAGAATCCAGCATCATCACTACTTGAATTTTTTAGATCATCTTTTAACTTCAAATATCTGGACTTGATCAAAGACTTAGACTCCTCAAAGTTTAGGTATTCCTTTGTCATATTTTCAATAAATCCTAGAAGGTTATCTCTCTCCCCCTCAATGTGTAACACCCGTACAATTCAAGCGAGCAAATTGAATCAAATAAATACCTAAATTACCCCTTACCTCCCCTATAAATTACTCAAATCCAAAAAATCCTAATAAAGTTAAAACTACATCACAAAACCTACAACTTTGCTTATTTACCCAAGCACCCTGAAGTTATAAAATGACCAAATTACCCCTTGAACTTTATAAGAATTATAACTCAACCAATACTTCACCTCTAAACCCAAAATTTATATCTAATCAAACCTCTAGACTTCAAATAATTAGAATTTAAAACCCTAACCCTTGAACATTAATAAATTTACACAAATTCCCATAAAAGATGACAAATTCCATATTTAATACCAAATAAATATAAAACTTTCTCCTAAGGGACCAAAATAAAGAAACTTGATATTTATACTTCCATATGCCAAGTTGTAACAACTCACAAAAAATATGAAAGCAACTCCTTAAAATTTAAAATTTTTAAGGCATCCCTTATACTTTTGTCAAAATTACCAAAATTCCCCTAAACAAGAATTATGCTAATATTTGAACCTTATCCTACCAATTGAAACCAAACTTGAACCCAAAGTTTCATTAAATTCCATATACTTGATACTAATGTTATAAAACAATCCCATAAGTTTGGGAAATTGCATCAAAACCCCTTAAACCTCCAAAAATTAGTATAAAGGTCCCTAAAACTAACATATAAACAGCCTAAGGACCAAACTCAAACCCAAGTTATTCCTATTTTACCCCTGCAAATTTTGGCCAGGTGGCTACCCCCTGGGCAGTTGACCCACATGGATTTCCCATGGTACCCATGTCCTACCACATGGAACCGTGGTTAAAACTAACCAAAATAAGGTTTAAAACAACCAAACATTCCACCAATCACCCCTCCACCACGAACCCTATATAAACCCTCATTTACCGCTGTAAAAACTCATCCAAGCTCAATGACATCATAGTAAACTTTTGAGATTTATTTGTCTCTTCATCATTTTATGTAGAATTTTTGGTTCTTTACATTTGGTTAAGTTTCTGCACTTCCTTAGAGTAAAAATATGTATTTACATGAAGATTTCAATGTAATAATAGCACTTCAAAGTCTTGAATGCCATAAATCTCCATTAAAGCTTGAGCTTTAATGGTGGAATTTGTACTCTTGACTTTGAACTAGCTTCAAATTGAGAGAACTCAAGATCTGGATTTAAGGAACCTAGGTGAAATGCTTCATTAAAACGAAAACAATTTTTTATGCCCCGGATCAAAATTTGAAATTTACGGCCCTAAGATTTTAAGATTTCAAATTCAGAAGCTATAATGAACCAAAATCATTAAAACCAAACCTGTTCGATTTCATTTTGAGAATAGAACACAAATATCACCATGTCGTAGCCCAAACCATAGCCTATAACCAAGAATTTTCAAGTCAAACTTTTGTCATTTTTACAAAAAAACAATAGCTCGAACCAGTCCACCAAAATCTTTGAAACAAATATGGTTTGATTCCTCTCAGAAAATGACACAACTTTCATTCATGAATCAACTCAAATGGTATTGTAAAACAGTTCGAATATAGGGTTAAAGTTTTCAAATCCTAGAACCAACAAAACGAAGGTAGGATATGATGTGGAGTACAACGCGAGTGTGGGGTCAAACTTAGGTGCGTCTGAAATTTGACCCAACGCGTGAGGGAGTGTCCGCAATCAGAAATATAGGATTCCCCACCCAAAATTTTATTTTTTAATTCTAAGCAAATTGATGTATTACATCATCTTGTTTGGATTCGTTGTATTATCTCGAGAAAACAAGTTTTAAGGTTTAAAAATGAAGCTTTCAATTTCACTTAACCCCTAGAAATTTTTTCAAGTATTTCAAAATAACCCAAAATGTTTTACATAATTCTTTATGTTAAATATATCCAATATCCCTTTCCACTAAACCAAAGTCCAAATGGAAAGTAGGAGAAAAAAATAATAGCTTAAGCTTTTATTAAAAATTACATTTGATCCCAACAATTATGTTTTCACTCGAAAGTCCCCTTAATTCTACTCAACTACATACTATAACTTTACTTTTAGACCAATACTACATACTTATGATATCCCTAATTTCAGAATACCCGACCCACTCCTGTGAATTAGATGGGCAAAATTACACACACTGAACTTAAAAGTAAGTGATTCTATTTCAATATTAAATTCTAGCTTTTACCTTTGAAATTACTGCATTGTTTATATCACTACGTGATAGCCCCTGGACTCTTTTTCTCATTTATGAACTCTTTATTGGAGTTCACATTTACCATGAATATTGATTCAATCTTTGTACAATTTATTCCCTAAACCCGATAATCCTTTACAGTTTATGATTTCAGTAGAATCACTGAATTCAGTTCAACCCTTAAATGTGGTATAAACCTACATCCTTTTAAACCTTGATTGTAGTAAACCCTTACAACTTAGAACCCTTATTAGTGAAACTCCAAGTAACATACCTTGAGATTCAGGTATTGGACCCTTGTATACGACATAAGTTCTATTTTGCCAGTAGGACTCAAATGTTGAGTGCCTAGTCTTTTTATTTTGCTACATGCATATAAGTGCCACTATTGTTAGTATGCCTAGCCATTTTATTTTCCCCAATTATTTTGGATCGACGGTCTAAAGGTTTTAGGCGATATTGTAATGGTATTGCTACAATTTTGAAGCCCCTATAACCGATAATTTATGGGTTATCCTGTTATAGTCTGAACACTAATCTTTATAACTTGATAAAAAACATATTTAGTTACAAATCACAATATTATTCTTTTAAATATCATCAGACTCCAGTATACCCCTCTCAGTATTGTGATATTTCATTTTCTTTCAAACAACTATAAACTGTGTTACAACATCTGCATTATTAATCCCAATTTTAGTATCATAACAAAGCCCTGAATATACCTTGTTATAAAAATAAAATTATCTATTTTTGCTTAACGTTTTCCCTTCCAGATGGACAGTGAACTAGAAGAAGGAGAAACACCCCTCGCACCTATGGATTTTAATTCAGTCTTACCAAGGAAAATGTTTTCGGCAACATACATGTGGGAGGTAATAAGCAAAGACGGTAGTCCCACTGGAACATTTTTACTACAATATATCAGCTCATGTGATCTTTTTTAGTCCCTTGCAGTTCTATGCCGTTAGCAGCCGTGCGAGTATTTATTTTCCCGTTATAAAGAATACACATATGTAATAAGATGATACACATCCACAACAATGAAAGTTTACTTTGCTTTCGCTTAATTTATTTCTTGTTATTACTATTATGACTTAGTACCATTAAGCATAGAACCACGGATGCGACACAAGTCAGCCTCCACCTAAGCAGAAAAGGACAAAATCACATGGTTTATACCATTACACCATGTGAACTTTATTTTGCCATAATTCTATCCTATTAAAACTTGGGAGAATACACCTCCCATTAACATCAATGAACTCTCCCTAACTCTTAGTATAAACCCCTCACAAATTGCAGCCTTAAAACCCACCCCTTCAGCCAGTCCCAAGTTCCAAAATTTCCCTTCAAACCGGTAACTTGTCATTTTATGTACCAATTCTTGTTTTTTCAATTCCAAATATTTTCTGTACATTTATTATGTCCAACCCAATCAAAATAACCAAGTTCTTATACGTAAAATAATGTATGTTTAATGAAACCTTCAAAAACTCCTTTAAAGCTTGAGCTTTAGTTGTGAACTCCATTCTTTGACTCTGAAATGGTTTTAAAGTGAGGAATGAGTTTCTTATGAGCCCGGGAGCTCAAGTGCAATGGATATTTTAAAAAAATTATAACCTTTGAACCCCAATTTCTCAAAAGGGTTTTAAGTTATAGAAACTAAAATATCAAAATAATCTATAACAAGAGTGCTTGAATCCTTCAAACCAAAGCAAACTCTTCCTTAAGATAGCATAAACCTAACTATAAGCCTAAAAATCATTGTCATATCCATTGAAGCCATAAATGTTTGGCCAAATTTTTATTAAAATACACAGTAGATAAACTCGATGGTTATTGAACCTCAATCCATGAAACTTAATAGTTTTGACACTAATATTTTCCTACATACACTTCGATAAATTCTGAGTCAAAAAGTCTTCTACACCATCTTTCAAATTTGATTTTAATCCCTATATTTTAAAACCATAAGATAATTACCAATTAGCCTCCAACCTTTTAATAGACACATTTTTTTCATTTATTTTTTCCTAACAGACGTTGTTACAAATTACACATACTTACAAAGGTTTTTATTGAGAGATAATCAAGCACCTCACCATACCGATATCAATTTCAATCCTAAATAAGCCCGCTCTACTCAATGCACAAGTAGGTTTTGCCTTTTCGATAGTATTTTCAATGTATTTGATATAGTTTTATTGATATCACCCTGTGATAGCCATAAATTATTCTTAGTGTATGTATGTTATGATACTACCATATTACATATGTTGTTAAACATTCATGACATTTAAATAGGGATCAATTGGATTAATTTGAATCCTTCTCATTTAATAACTGATTTCATGAGATTACTAAAATGATACAATGAGTTCACTCCTTCAGCTACGTGCAAATTGTCCTTGTACAAGCATCAGTATTTACTAGGGAGTTGGCTATCGAGTTATCCCGCACGACTTCTACTTGCCTAGGGTCTCAGATGTTTACGAGCTAGATTTATTGCCACATACGAATGAGTGCCACTTTAATATTGCGCCTAAATAGTTACTTTCCCCCCAAAGTTTTGGGTTGACATTATTATTGGGTTATATTGATCATGCCTAATTAGTTCTATATAAATTAGTAAGCTGGTAAGTATGAGATTATCAGTTTAAATTACTTACCTTTCTTTATTACACATTATATCTGTGCGTATTTAGTAAACAACTAACTCCACACACACTCCAAACTTCTATCTACATAACTTTAGTTCATTTTTGTGTTACTATCTTATACATTCATATCAAAAATAGGGTGTGACAAGTTGGTATCAGTGCGTGTTTCTAAAATATGCCAGACTATACGGGAATAATTTAGCAGAGCATATTAATTATTTTACATTTTTCCTAACATCTTTACCATTTTTAAATAATTAATCTGTTTTGCAGCATGAACACTTGGTATTCACTAATCTTCAGTCTGGATATTATACCCAATAATTAATGGAAAACTATGATAAGGGAACAAGCCAATCTAAGACTTAGTAACATAGTTAGAGAGGTAGACGAAGATTGGATCAACTCTTGTAACGTCATGAAATAATTAGTAGTAACTAATCATATTTTTGGGGAAGCTCAAGTGATGGGAATGATGCGGGATTATGTCGACGACCCAATCATTTTACAAGAAGCTATTAAACTCGCATGGACCTCTATTCAACCGCTTCCTCCACACCTCCCTGAAGATACTTTTAATGGCGAACTTATCAAACTTTCTTTTGGATCCTCTAGGGATTCTACTGATGATGACCCCTATGAACCTGATGATTTTGACTTTATTCCAGACGCAGACCCGTCTGAAACAGATACCGCCACCCCAAATTTGAAAGATAATCCAAGACTATCCCTCCTATCTGTAGTATAGTTATTAAAGTAGTTGTAAATATTATTACTGAACTACTAATTAGGAGGATAAGAAAATAAAGACTGTATATGAGGCCATAACGTGTAGGTTGTACTGTATAATACTACGTTAACTAGTAATTGTAATAACCTTCATTTATAATATACCTATAGTTGTTTCTATGTTCTCTCTTATAAGATTTTATATTTACAACATTTATTATGCAATTGTTATATTATGCTCTAGGATGGTTAGCACTCAAACTCCTTTCATCGGAACTCAAACTGAGAAAACCCACATTGAAGGAATTATGAAATTCCTTAAAAGAACTAACATCTTTACCATGACAGCATCAAGTACCACATCTAGTTCCAAAATAAATTTCAAATGAATCACGTCGAATGAATTCTCTCAAAGAATTTATGAGACAATGACTCCCTCCATTTCTTTGAAAGCCAGGTGCTAGTGAAGCTGAGAAGTAAATACGTCAAATTACGAAAATATTCAATAGGGTAGGAATCATTGCAAATCTTTGAGTAACTTTAGTATCCTATATGTTGAAGGTGAAGCCGATTTCTGGTGGTAAGCTATACCCAAAGTCGGAATGTAGCCACTCTGCCCTTGGAATAATTTGAGGAAATGTTCTTCAAAAAGTAGTTTTTTAAAACTGAAAGAGTCGAGTTAACTGTGGATTTTCTGAGATTATAATAAGAAAATTTATCCGTGGATCAATATATAGCCAAGTTCACCGAATTATCCCGTTATGCAGATGAGTATATGGACACTAAGATTGTGTAGGTAGTTAGAAAGAGGAATACACCTAAGAATCAAAACTTCTGTTACCCCTTTACAGATCCAAGACTTTTACCAACTTATTGAAGTTACTTTAATTATCGAATGAAATTCCCCATCATAAGGATATATAAGTTCACCTCACTGAACAATCACATTGTTTGAACTGTACCTATACCCCAAACACAACCCTATTCCTGTCTTAGTGGACAACTTTATTCCCGAATTTTCCATAGTACCACATATCTCTTAATTCACTTCCATAAATGCCAAGAATTAGGACATATCTGTACCCAACATCCTGAATTGAATCCCTCTATGATCCAACACTCACCAGGTAATGCTTTGAGAATTTAAGAAACCCTTTCTTTCCAAATTCAACGCAAGCCTAACAACATTAGGAAACCCGAACCAATCCCTAATTATGGAAAGAATTGTGCCATATTGCCTATACGAATTCACATAACGTGGTGGAAGGTGCAATACTCTTTCATAAATTCCCCGCTCATATTTATTTGGTTCTGGTTCAATTCATTCATTCATTAGCGTTAAACTAGCTAAAGTTTACCCAAATATTTAAATATTCCCTTAGAATTAGAATTAACTACCGATGAAATTTATATACCTACCTAAGGGTATGATAATTGTAAAATTCATCTAGGTTTAGGTAGCAACTAGGTTTACGTACACCCTTTGTGAATTTAATAATATTAGATATATGCATATTAAATATTATTATCAGAATGAATGTATTATCAAAACATCGCATTTATATCGATTTTAATTCAAATAGAATATATTTCTGAGACCAACAGAATCATTCTTTTATATTTTAAGGAAGCGATCATTCCGAACCTTCAACTTCCCAAATCAAAAATTCCCCTTATTCCTTATTTCTTGGAATTTTGGAAATTTTTTAATGATGTTTTAGTATGGATCTCGACAACTCAAAATTTATGAATGTAATTATAATGTGCATGATCTTAAGTTAGCAGCCGTAGCTTTTGGTTTAAAAAAATGGCTTTGTTATCTATATGTTGAAGAATTCCATGTTTTTTCAGTTCATAAAAGCCTATAATACATCTTCACTCACAAGGATTTGAATTTAAGATAAAGGCATTGGTTGGAATTTTTGGAAGATCATAGGTTCAAGTTAGATTACCACCCAGGATAGGGAACGCTATAGAAGATGCTTTAAGTTGTAAACCCATTAGTAGACTTAACACCTTAATCCCATATGATGTTACTATTACCATAGAGCAATACGACCTTCAGCCAACTACGCCATTTTCAAAATTCATTAACATTATTTCTTATCCAAACCTGAAGAACATGATTTTAACACGACAACTCCAAGGTCCCTTCATGATAAGACAACAAACAAGAAGTAGAACTCGAGATTTATCATATGATAGGTAAGAAGGTCTACGATTTATGAATACATTGTATGTATCTGATGAATCATCCTTACGAGAAGAGGTGTTACAAGACGCTCATTATTCTAAATTCATAGTAAACCCTAGGAGCTCCAAAATGTATTATGTATTGAAGAAACAATATTGGTGGCCAAATATGAGGAATGATATTGAGAACTTTGTAAGAAGATGTCTAATCTTCCATCATGTAAAGATTGAACACCAATGTCCTAATGGACTTCTCCAACCTCTTTCGATTTCTGAATGGAAATTGGGTCATAACACCATGGATTTTGTTAGTGGACTGCTCCGTACATTCCAAAGATATAACTCTATTTGAGTGATAGTAGATCAACTCACCAAATCTTCATATTTTCTTCGAGTAAAAACTATTGACTCCATCTAGAAACTCGGTAAACTCTAAATTCAAAAAATTATCTGATTACATGGAATTCCTTTATCCGTAGCATCAGACTGAGATTCTCATTTTTAGGTAGATTTTGACAAGCACTCCAAGATGAAAATGAGTGCTAAACTTCATTTGAGTACCGCATTTGATCCCAAAACAGACGGATAGTCTAAACCCGCTATTCAAAGGTTGGAGTATATGTTAAGAGCTTATGCTTTAAAAACTCCCAACAATTGGAGTGAACATTTATTGTTGATTGAGTTTTCATATAATAATAGTTACTAGTAAAGTATAAATTTGTCCCCTTGAAAGCCTTATATGGAATTCCTTTATCCGTATCATCAGACATAGATTCTCATTTTTAGGTAGATTTTAGCAAGCACTCCAAGACAAAATGGGTGCTAAACTTCATTTGAGTACCGCATTTCATCCCCAGACAGATGGACAATCTGAACCCACGATTCAAATGTTGGAGGATATGTTAAGAGCTCGTGCTTTAAATATGCCCAACAATTGGAGTAAAAATTTATCGTTAATTGAGTTTTCATATAACAACGGTTACCAGTCAAGTATCAAATTTTTCCCCTTAAAATCCTTATATGGAAGACCATGATGATCACTAACATGGGGGACTGAATTAAAAAACAACAAGCAATTTAGTCCTGAAATAATCTGAGAAACTACTGAGAAGATACAACAGATCAGAGAAAGACTCCAGACAACCCAAGATCGACAAAAGTGTTATGCGAATCATCACTGGAAGCAATTACAATTTCAACTTTTTGATCATGTATTTCTGAAAGTTTCTCCCCATAAAGGAATCCTACGTTTTAGGAAGAAAGGGAAACTAGCAGCAAGATATATCAGACCCTTCAGTATTATCAAACGTATTGGCTCTGTAGCCTATCAGATAAATTTACTTGCGAAATCATCTAATATTAATAATGTGTTCCATGTGTCCTAGTTACATTTATATATTCCAGATCCAATACATGTCATTACATGGCATGAAATTTCTGTTCTACCTAGCCATGAATTTGAGGAACATCCTATTCAAATTGTAAACCATTAGGTTAAGGTCCTAAGAAAGAAATAAATTCCCTTTATAAAGATACTATGGGGACATCAAAATCAGTAAGAAGCCACATGACATCCAAAACAAGCAATGAGATAACAATACCCTGAGCTTTTTGAAGGTAAATTCTAGGATAAGTTTTTTTAGTTAGGTAGATTGTAACACTCGTACAATTCAACCGAACAAATTAAATTAAATAAATATCCAAATTACCCCTTACCTCCCCTATAAATTACTCAAATCCAAAAACACCCTAGTAAAGTTGAAAGTACATCACAAACCTTACAACTTTGCTTAATTAACCAAGTTCCCCTGAAGTTATAAAAGGACCAAATCACCCCTTGCACTTTTAAAAGAAGTATAAGCTAGCCTATACTTTACCTTCAGACCCAAACTTTATATCAAATTAAATATCTAGACTTCAACCAATTAGAATTTATAACCTTAACCTTTGAAATTTCAAAAATTTACACAAATTCTCCTAAAACATGAAAAATTCATATTTAATACCAAACAAACATAAAACTTTCTCCTAAGGGACTAAAACCAAAACCTTGATATTTATACTTCCCCTATGCCCAGCCAACCGCCACCTAAGCAGAAAAGGCCAAATCACATGGTTTTCACCATTAATCGAGGTGAACTTTGTGTTCCCACAACTCTATCCTCTTAGAACCTGGGAGAATCCATATCCCATTAACACCAATGAACTCTATTTAGCTCCTAGTATAAAGCCCTCATAAATTCCAACCTTAAAACCCACCCCTTTAGCAAGTCCCAAGTTTAAAAATATCCCTCCAAACTGATAACTTATCATTTTATGTATCAATTCTTATTTTTTCAATTCCAAATGCTTTTTGAACCATTATTATGTCCAACCCAATCAAAAGAACTTACTTCTTATGTGTAAAACAATGTCTGTTTGAAGAAACCTTCAAAAAATCCATTCAATCTTGAGTTTTAATAGTGAAAATCCATTCTTTGACTCCGAACTAGTTTCAAAGTGAGGAATGAGTTTCTTATGAGCCTAGGAGCCCAAGTGCAATTGCCATTTTTGAAAATCATAAGCTTTGAACTCCAATTTCTCAAAAGTGTTTTTAAGTTGCAGAAAGTGAAAATTCAAAATTCTTTTCGACCATAGTACCTCAATCGTTTCAACCAAAGCCAAATTCCTCCTTAGGATTTTAAAAACCTAGACATAAGCCTAAAAATCATTTCCATATCTGGTAAAGCCACAAATGTTTGGTCAATTTTTCTATAAAACACATAATAGCTGAAAATCGATGGATACTGAACCTTAGTCCATGAAACTCATATATTTGAAGTCCTTGTAAAAAATTAGGTTGGATTGGTTCAGAAATCATCTTAAATGGTTTAGGAAATCAGAAGGTATTCAAGGTCATTTTTTTTTTCAAATTTAGGCCAACTTTTGAGAGGTTGAAGATGATCTCAGTTACCAAGAGGAAATATGATACAAATTAAAGAAGAGAAAGTTTTATGCATGTTTGTAGATAAAATGACATCATTTGATTCTTGTTGTTTCGTTTGTTTTACAGAAAACAATCCCGTGAAAAGTGTCTCGCTGTACAATGATTCCAAAAAGAAGAACCACCTCACGAACCTAATGACACGGTATAAATTTTTTGAGTGCTTTGAATATTTTAGTACGAGCTTGGTGATGTTTTATAATTTCTTTTAGTTTCCATCTAGATGTTCAAGAAAATACCGAACACAAGAATCTAATTTTCATGTTTCCCACTTATTATATTGTCTTTTTACTAGGTTTAAAAGTTGCTTCATGACTGTCAACATGAGATAATGTTGTCACCTACTTGGTTGAATGACTTTGGCATTTTAGTATATTGTTAAAGATCTCAATTTTTTAATTGTTAGATTTCAGAGTGGGGTTTGATTATATCGTTTCGTGGGTTTATGAAACTTAGTATTCGTTGGTTTTCATTCGCATTGTTGGAACAAATGACAAAACTGTTGACTAAGAGAAATGTGATTGCTACGCTTACGAACTTTGATGTCTATATCTCACTGCATGGTGTGGCATTTTGATATGAAAAAATTTAGACCAAATGAAGAAAAAAGGGTGAAGATAAGAATGGATCTTCAATTTTAGTTACAAAAATCAACTATCCTGTTTCAACTTCAAATGGATGCTTGATTAGTGTGTGTGCTTATAATAATTTATTATGACAGTTTACTGATCTATGTTGGTTCTTTTTTATTCTCAGATCTATGAATATCCATACTCAGACGCGCGCACACACACGCACACTAGGTGAATACGTGTTACTAAAATATTTTGATCTATTGTTTTCTCAGAATCTCATTGCGTAATTGTGTATTACTGAAATATCTTACTGTGTAACCGTGTATACGTGTTACACACACTGAGTGTATACCTTTTGGTATTTCTTTGAATATCCAGCAGTATCATCTATTTTTATTTCTAACAATATGATCTTATTCTTAATTTTCAGGTTGCGAATTTGTCTCTCTTTCTCTGTACTACTCGGTTATTCAAGGTATGGGGATTTTATTTTCCTCTAATGTAGGTCCTTGACTATAAATTAAAAGGTTTTATTTTCTCTTTAGAATACTTATGGAACTCTTGGTTTGTAATGCACTCTAATTAGAGCGAATTCAATGGTACGTAGCAATTGACCTGTAGTTTATTCTGATGAGGTTTTTTTGGCTATTTTCATTTAGGGGTTGTCCTTTTGTTTTAGCCACAATTGATAGCACTCAAGGCACAAACAATAAAATAGTTCTGATGAGTATGTTGAGTTTGTCTCTATGTAATTTTAAGTTGAAATCAATTCATAACTTATCCCTTTATGACTTGAGTCTAATCTTTTTTCTTCTGTTCTGTTTTCTTTGTTTGTGGGTTTTTAAAATTCCCAATACTTGAGTTATATACCTTATATTATAATACTTGGTTTCCCATAGTTTTAAGATACATATTACGTTATTTTTGTAAACTTTTTTCCTTTAAGTAACGATTGTCATGTGTTGTAAACTCTGTTATTCAAACTTTGAAATCAATATCGAATTTGCAATTCTATTCTAATGACTTTGGATCCTTCGTTCTTAAGTTGGAATAAACATTGTGTATATTTAGTTACTAAAATTGTAAGGTGTGTGGCCATGTCGTTCCATATATACGCTCCCTCTTTCCTATTGTCTCTTATCTTAGTAGTTAGTAGGGCTTTTCATGACTTATTATATAGATATCTTTTGAATATACTGCTATTTCCATTTTTTTGTTGACTTAGTGAATTTCTTCCCGAGATGCGTTGCATTTGTTTTTTTTAGTTATTGAGCCACTTTTTAAAAAAAATGACTTTTGTATGTTTTGCAAAGTGATGTTGTAAGCATAAAAGTCATTTGTTATAATTTTTTAAGTATCGAGTTATGAATCTAACTGTACTTCCCGTACTTTGCATTACGACCTAAATATTTGTCTTATATAGATATTAGTGGTATAAATTATGCTTTGTTTTCCATTCTATAAAGCCCCCAAATTTTATCATGTATTAAGGCAACCAATAGGTAACGCGCATCTTCAATTTTAGTTACAAATATCCACTATCCCGTTTCAACTTCAAATGGATGCTTGATTAGTGTGAGTGCTTATAACAGTTTATTATGGGTTGTTCTTTTTGTATGGTTCTTATTCCTCTCATTTTGCCCTTCGCTCGATATAATGGTTTATATTTTTTCGTTAAATTAGATTTTTTAATGTAGGTTCCTCATGTTATGATAACTTGAAGAATTTAGCTTTTTCTTGGCATGTTCGCATTCTTTAATATATCCCAGATGACGATTTCGATAGTCCTCTACATCTTGAGAAAAATGGGAATAAGGTAAATCTGATTGAATGGCTAAATATTAGTTTTTGGCTAAAAAGTGTATTTAATGGACATCAATCAACTAACGATCTCTTCTTTTGTCGTCTTTTATATGCGCCATTCATCTTTGGTTCTTCCATTTGTTTCTTTTGGTTTGTTATTAGCTTTTTATGCAGAAAATGGTAGCTCAAAATGGCAGTAGTGGTCGTTATAGCTCTTCACTTTTTGATATCCTAATTTGAATTTGAATTGACATTGTTGTAAGCAAAGGGTAATCTTTTATTCAATGTTTGAAATCAATATTGAATTTGGAATTGTATTGTAATGACTTTGGATCCTTCATTCTTAACTTTGAATAATTAGTGTATATTTGGTTACTAATATTTATACTTATTTGTAATGGCAACTAAATTCATATAGGTTATCACGTAACATTCGTTGCCGCAAACATTATCATTATGACACGTGGGTTAAACAAACTCACCACTGTTAGTTATTGCTTCAGGTATGGGGTTTATAGCAATCTGACTTCTCCAGCAGGGTACTAGAGGATGAAGCAACATACGTTTATGTAATACCCCGTATTTTTATGCTATATTTAATTTGGGGATTTATCTAATAAAAATCCGGAAATTAATTATGTTATAATTATTAACGTGACTAGAGTTAGTAATTATGGGAAACTTGTTGAATATTACTAATGAGCATAGTAATATATTATATTGGTTATATTGAATGTCATAAGTGAATTAAATGACTATTTCGGAAATTTAAGTCGGGACGTGCCCGTGTCACGTCGGGACTAATTATGTTAATTAAAAAAAAAGGTAATATTTTATAAGTTATCCGTATGGTCGTTTTGAGTGCGCCAACGCGTCCGGAAGGGTCGAGATAGTTAGAAAAGTGTACCCGGGGGTTTAGTTTGGGTCTCGGGATGTTTTTAGGCTTAATTAGTGACCCGTGAGGGTATTTTGGTCATTTTACAAAATAGGGTAATTAAACCCACGAATTTCAGCCATCCTTAGCAGCCTTTTAAGTCAGCCTTTTAGGGTTAGAACATTCAGAACCCTAGAACGGCCATTGGAGAAGAGAGGAGAGAGCTCTCAAGGTGATTCAAGGCCCAAAACACCACCGATTGCACCGCCGTCACCACCAACGCGTAGATCGCGAGGAGGAGAACGCAACCACACCTATATCAGCAGAAAACCAGACCTCTGAAATCCCAGGCAAGTGTTTAACTTGCGTATTTTCGTTAATGCAATAATCATATTAGTGTAGGAATGATTAGGAGTATAATTAATGAAAGAAAACCCCAATTGTGATAGGGATTTGCATGTAGAAATCATTATTACCTTATTCTGGAAATTAACATGTGAAGTAGATGATTAACCCACGGATTTGTGATTATTTGTTAGAAGGAAATTCTGGAGAAAACTGATTAGAACAAAAGTTAAGAAAACTTAGGGTTATTGATGATTAGATGAGATTTTAGGTTGTTTAATCATGTTTAATGATGGTTATATGCATGCTTAACGTTAGAAACATCTGAAAATATATTACCATGATTGTAGTTTAAGTTTTGGGGCGATTAGTGTTGGAAATTATGGATTTGAATGAAGAATATTAGTCAAACCCATAACTGCACTTCTGTAGAAATCGAAATACCTGTTTGATCGATCGATCGAACCTAGAGCGTCGATCGATCGAAGGTTCGATCGATCGAACCCCAGACGTCGATCGATCGACCCCTCCTGGCAAACTCTTTTTCCCCTTGTTTAATTAGTTGAATTAATTTACCATGGAATATTTCTTGGGCATTATAAATAAAATGTTTTGGGATATAGAAGAGACCAGTAGGACATATGATTAAGTGTTGAGAACTTTATTATGAAATGATTATTGTGCTTTAGGGATAATTAATTAAGGAATGACGAACTACGTATTTCAAGTGAGGGATTTTGACGAATACCTACGATAGTGAATAGATGTCTACCTACTAAATTTGTTACTTGGATGGATAAAATCCACGAGTGTCACGTAATTAGTGAGAAAACCCTCTGAGTTAAGGTTAGAGACGAAACCTTATATGTAATCATAATAATGGGAAATTAAAAATAAATGTTGTGACTATGGGTTATGAGAGAAACCTATATTAATATGATGAAATGGGTATATTTATATACTTGTGTGTACATATATTATATACATGTGAAAAACGTACCCGCGCTACTTGCTATCCCTGAGGTTACCGCGCTGGGACGATCTTATCCTGTGTTGCTTTTTGGGGGATATTGATTCGTACCCTAGAAGATAGAGATCCTAGGTACGGGCTATCAGATTGATAGTTGGACGGTCCTAAGAGACGTGTGGGTATGTACTGACCTCTTGGACTTGGAATCTATGCTTCGCCTCAACGTTGTTTGTATATGTTAATACAGTTCGAGAGTGATTCCGAACTTGTACTTCCCTTTGTGTGAGCGATACGGGGATTGGATAGCAGAGTATGCCCACACCATAGTTTAGTTGGCGTGCCATTACATATATATATTATACGAGTAGCTAATATATATATGAGGTTATAAACTTTAAACTGCCTACTGTGATTTGATAAGTAGAACATGGTTGTTGACTCAAATTATTAAATACTTGTTTTGTGAAAGTATGAGAAGACACTGGGAAACTTTATAATTTGATGAGCTAAAACGAGAGGAGTGCTACATATTGAAAGTAAACTTTTTAAAACATTGTCATCGTTCAGTTTTGAAAACTTAAGAGTAAGTTAAGATAAACTAAATTATTTGGGAAGGTTAGTACGATAGGCGTGCACATTAGAAGAGAGGTGAGAATTCCTCAAGAGAGTGTCGAACTAATATGACTTGCATTGGCCTGTATCAATTTAAATACTTGTTAAACTGATTTTAAATAACACACACTTTCGGGCTCTGACCCGTTTCTTCTCTCCCTCTCCCCCTTGTATATATATGTATGTATTTGAGGTGCCCAGCCACAGGGGCGTCTTGCTTAGGATCTATTGGAAGGAACGCGCTGCAGCTTAGGTGGGAGTTGCAGGTCTTTTGATTAGACGACTTCGTTCATTCAGATCCACTCTTAATATTTTCATTCAAATGGGAATGTGTAGCCCCTTTCCATTATTTCTTTATGTTGGGACATTGTTATTTCAGTTTTCCTAGTTCGTTATTATGGGATTTTGGTTCAGAACGGATGTACTACTTTATTTTTCTCGCATGTTGACATTCGTTGATGAATGTTTTATATATTGGATTCTTTGTTCCAGTTTATTGTGGTGTGTATCTTATTCATTGAGCTTTGTTAAAAAATTAAATAAATCTTTTCTTTAAATAAAATTTGGAAGTTAATGGTTAAAATTGGTTTTGACACTTAGCTTAATTATTTAGGGTGTTAATTGGAAGTTTCTTTTTACGACAGTGATGATAAGAATGAACCAAACTGTTCACCTCGTTTTAATTTAATAAAGGAGTGATCGCCCGGTATTTAATTAGGCGGGGTGTCACAGTTTACTCTAAGTAGCTTGACACTCTTAAATTATATCATCTAAGTTTCAGTTCCTGAATATTATTTTCGTTACATGACATTATCTAAATTTGAGGAGCAGGTTATCAATATTCAAATCATACATGCTTCGTTTGAGTTTGTATTAGTTAGCGTGTTGGTCTTAGAGTGTGGATTTATTGATACTCAAGTTTGATCTGAGATATGGGATTTTGTTATTAGTTTGAGATGGGCTAAAATTGGTTACAACCTCCAGTCCATATTAGTTATAATGTGTTACAATCTTCCTCTTTTTGCAGTTAACACTACAGCTGTAAGGTTCAATACCGGCATAGCACGCTTGATGTTTGACAAAATGAACAAGTTGAGCCCTGGTTAAGGAAGATGATGCGAAGACAGAAAAGTTGAGGTCGTGGTTGCTGCTGTAAACAATAATGACAACAGTCATATTGTTCACGTTCCTCCTGGTTCAAATTCACTTTCTGACTTACTTATAGGTACTCCTATCTTTACTGGTGACGAAGATGGTGGTAGTGGTTTTTCAGCAGCAGGTGCAGCTACTGCAGTTGCTGCAGCTGGTGGTGTATCCAGTTATGATTTTGGTGTTGTTTCCAATCTGGATCCTGAATTGGCTCTTGCTCTCCATGTCTCAATGGAAGAGGAGAGGGAAAGACAAAAGGCAACTGCTAAAAAGGCTGCAGAGGAAGCCTCGAAGGAGGATAAAAAAGGGGGACAACATTCCACGTCACAAGATGCAACTCAGACAATCAAAATGAATTTAAGTAGATTCAATAATTATTTTCTTGCTTTTGTGAATAGATATAGTGGGAATTAGAATCTTTTTTCTTTTATGATTATATATCTATGAATAAACTACCATGCTTGACCATAACTTAATTATGCTTGGCCATTATGTAAAGATTCATAGTTCATATTTTTTTCTTTCAGTTTTCTCTTTGGTGACGCTTTTGTTTTTGTATTGGCTGATTTGGTCATTTTTTTGTTTTTTTTGGGTTTATTGTAGTGATGTCTCAATTGGTTCACAAAATGGACCCAAATTAGTTGTTGATACGAACCTCAAACTTTTTACCTCGGAGGAGGTGAGGGACGGTGAGAAAGAATTATTTCTACTCTGTATTTACTTTGATGGAGGTACTATATTTGGTTCTTACTTATTACATCTATATATTATTCTTATGAAACTTTGTTTTTTTGTCTTCCCGAATATTTTCCAAGAACTGTGGGGTTTGAGCTATAATACCTTTTTTGCATTCTTATTCAATGTGCTCATCTTCTTTCTAAACATGGCAGGAGAAAAAATGCGTCATTGAGCAGATCCTGGTAATGATTCCATCCGGTTTGTCTATTTGTTTTGTAATTTGATCACCCAAACCTTCCTTTACGAGCCGAATATGCCCAAAGAAAAGTTAGTAGTGGAATCTCAAAAGCTCCCTCCTACTCAAAATGAAACACGAGAGACACATGAACGCATTGAGCAGAGCAACATTGTTGTTGCAAATGCCTCTTACGGTAATGGTTTGATTACTACTTCCTACTTCTGTTTGATCTTATTTATCCCACAACACTCTATTTATTAAAAGGTTTCTATTAATGCAGATCTGTCATAATCTGAGAAAGCTTTGGACATACCTCCTGGGTTAAATAGTGGGACCAAGGCATAGAGACATACTACAGCAAGCTGTCTTATAACTCTAAGGAGATTTAAAATTCTGGATCTACTCATAGTTTCATGGAATTTACTAATACTTCAAAACTAATTATCTGTGAGCACCACAATCATGAGAACTGAAAAATGCCCCAAGATATTAAGGCAACACTACATCATGAAGCCTGATTTCAAACGGTTTTATCTGTTACAATTTTTTAATCGGCGTACTGTGACACCCCGCCTAATTAAATATCGGGCGATCACTCCTTTATTAAATTAAATCAAGGTGAACAGTTGGTTCATTCTCAGCATCACTATCAAAAAATAAAATTTTCCAATTTAAACACCCTAATTAATTAAGCTAAGTGTCAAAACCATATTTAAACATTTCATTCCAATTATTATAAAAAGAAAAGGTTTAATTACTAACAACATTTCGATATGAAAGAATCACACCACAATATCCCGGAACATAATCCAATTAATTTAAACATTCAATTATCCAAAATCCCAACAATTAAAACTTAAAGTAAAGCATCCATACTGGATAAATCCCAAAGTAGCAATACTAAAGATGACTAAAACACAATGTTCAATAAAACAACTAGATAATGGAAAAGGGCGACACATTCCCAACAGAATAAATAGGATAAGAGTGGAGTCAAATGAATGATGTCATCTAAGCAAGAGGCCTGCAACTCCCACCTAAGCTGCAGCGCGTTTCTTCCAGAATATCCTATGCAAGACGCCCCTGTGGCTGGGCACCTGTAATACATACATATATATACAAGATAGGAGAGAAAAGGAACCGGGTCAGAGCCCGATTGTAACACAGTTCAAAATTAGTTTAGCAAGTATTTAATTTTTTTACTGGCCAATGCAATAATCATATTAGTGCGACACTCTCTTGAGAAATTCTCACCTCTCTTCTAATGTGCACGCCTATCGTACTAACCTTCCCAACGGATTATCTATCAAATATCGCACAAATCTCCCTCAACGATTCATCTTTTCTTAGGTTATTCGTAAGATTTAAAACTGAACAACTCAATTATTTAAAACGTAAGATTTCAATTTGTAACCAAAGTTCTCATTTTAACTTTATTAATCAATAACGTTTTCCAGTGTCATATTATACTTTCTCATAACAAGTATTTATAATTCGAGTCATCGAGCATGTCCTACTTACCAAATCACAGTAGACAGTTCCACATTTCAGAATTTCATATATATATTAACTACTCGGACAATATATATACTATAACAGCACCCCAAATAAAACTATGGTGCGGGCATACTCTACAATCCAAAACCCCATATCACTCGTATAAAGGGGAATACAAATTCGGAATCACTCTCGAATTGTATTAACACATACACAAAAAATATTGAGGCGAAGCATAGATTCCAAGTCTCTAAGAGGATGGCACATACCCGCGTCTCTTAGGACCGTCCGAACTATCATTCCGATAGCCTGTACCAAGGATATCTATCTCCTAGGGTACGAATCAATATCCCCATAAGGCAACACAGGATAAGATCGTCCCAGGGCGGTAACCTCAGGGATAGCAAGTAGCGTGGGTATGTTTTTCACACATAGATAGTATATGCATACATAATCATATAACTATACTAATATTACCATATCAATATTAGGTATATCTCAAATCCCATAGTTACGACATTTATCCTTGTTTTCACATTATTAGCATCGCGTGTAAGGGTGTGTCCCTAACCTTACTTCGAAGGATTATTTCAACTTATTACGTAACTCTCATGGACTCTATCCTCCCAAGTATAAAATTCAGTAGGTGTTCTTTTATGTTCCAACGTAACTCTCTTACGCAACTCTCCCTTCAATTCATAAATTCATCGACCCTTAAGTAATTATCCCAAAAATATAATTCTCGTTTCATATTAAGAGTCCTAAAATTATTCATATGTCCTACTGGTCTTCCATATCTCCCAAAACATTTTATTAAGGATGTCCAAAAATTATTTCACGATAAATTGAATTTAACTCAATTAAAAAGGGAAAAAAGGAGTCTGTCAGGAGGGGTCGATCGATCGAGGTTTGGGGCTCGATCGATCGATCAAGCAGGTTTGCAAAAACTGCAGATTTGCAGTTACGGGTTTCACCTTCTAACTTCAACTAAATCCATGTTTTACATTCCCAAGCGTCCAAAATCTTGTACTACTAACATCTTAACATGATATTATACATTTCCTACGTAAAGCATGTCAATTTACGTCACTTATCATGGATTAATCATGCCAAAAATTCATTTAAAACTCAAGAACCCTAGAAATCTCTAAATCATGGTTTCAATCTGTTTTTCCCAGAATTTCTTTCTTATTCACATCAAAATTTTGTAGATTATTCTTCTACATCACAAACGATTTTCAGAATAAGGTTTAAGTCCTTACTACAAGCAAATTCCTATCTCAATTTGGGTTTTCTTCCATGTAATTCATCCCTAATCATTCCTAAACTAATATGAAAGATGCACCAACGAAATAAGCAAGATAAACACTTTCCTGGGATTTTCAAAAGTTTGGTTTGGTGCCGAATCCGGTATGGTTGCGTTCCCCGTCTCGCGATCTACGCGTTGGTGGTGGTGGCGGTGCAAACGGTTGAGTTTTGAGCCTTGGAATGCCTTGAGAGCTCTCTCCTCTCTTCTCCAATGTCCATCCTAGGGTTTTGAGTATTCTAACCCTAAATGACTAACCTAAACGGATGATATAGGTCATTAATTTTCGTGGGTTTAATTACCCAAAAATAAAATGACTAAAATACCCTCTCGGGTTACTAATTAGGCCTAAAAACGCCCCGAGACCCAAATCAAACCCCCGGGTACACTTTTATGACTATCTCGACCCTTCCGGACGCGTTGCCGCACTCAAGATGACCATACAAACAACTTATAAAATATTCACTTTTATTTATCAATATTTAGTCCCGACTCGACACGAGCACGTCCTGACTTAAATTTCCGAAATTGTCATTTTATTCACTCGTGACATTCAACATGATCAATATTATATATTACTTTACTCATTAGTAATATTCAACAAATATCTGATAATTACCAACTCTCATCGCGTTAATAATTATAACATAATAAATTTCCGGATCTATTTTAAATAATTAATTCACATTAAATTATATAAATCCCCAAATTAATATAGCATAAAAATACGGGGTATTGCATACTTCCCCCCTAATAATGGAATTTTGTCCCGAAATTCGGAAAATAAGGCATACCAACAATTCTGGATATCTCTCGCGCATATCTGCCTCGCGCTCCCAAGTGGATTCCTCCACATTATGATGCTCCCACTGGACCCGTATGAGTGGAACTATCTTCGACCTCAATCTCCTCTCACTAAAGTCTAGGATAGCCACCGGTCTCTCATCGTAAGAGCTGTCCGGCTGTAAGTCTATCTCATCTATCGCGATGTGAGTATGGGCCATATCATCCCGAAGATATAATCTCAGCGACGAGATGTGGAATACATCGTGAATGTGATGTAAATGCTCTGGCAGCCCCAATCTGTATGCTACCGGCCTAATCCTCTCGATAATGGGAAATGGTCCAACGTACCTTGGAGCCAACTTCCCCTTTTTCCCGAACCTCATCACGCCTTTCATGGGAGATACACGTAGTAACACTTGGTCCCCCACATTAAACTCTTTGAAGAACCATTTCGCATCGGCGTAGCTTTTCTGCCTGTCCTGGGCTACCCGAATGCGACTCCTGATCATCTCAATCCTCGCGGAGGTCTCCTGAATTACCTCTGGTCCTAGAAACTTGTTATCCCCCACCTCTAGCCAACAAGTTGGGGAACGACAAGGTCTTCCATACAAAGCCTCGAATGGAGACATGCCAATCGTGAACTGATAAGAGTTATTATAAGAGAACTCTACCAGTGGAAGATGTGGCTCCCAACCTCCTCCAAAATCAAGAACACACAGGCGTAGTATATCCTCCAGCATCTGATTAGTACGCTCTGTCTGCCCATCTGTCTGTGGGTGATAGGCCGAACTCAACCTCAACTCTGTGCCCATAGCCTCCTGAAAGCTCTCCCAGAAACGCGACACAAAAATCTTGTCTCTATCTGACACAATATTCAGGGTCACCTCATGTAATCTGACAATCTCAGCTATGAACAACTGAGCATACTGACCCGTGGTATAGTCTGTTCGCATCGGCAGAAAATGAGCCACCTTGGTCAAACGGTCTACAATCACCCAAATAAAGTCATGGCCCCGCTGTGATGTAGGCAACCCCGTAATAAAATCCATGGAAATACTCTCCCACTTCCATGTTGGTATTTTCAATGGCTGAAGCAACCCTGACGGCCTCTGATGGTCCACCTTTACCAGCTGGCAGGTAGCACACTTGGACACGAACTCAGCAATGTCCTTCTTCATCCCACTCCACCAGTATTGCCGCCTCATATCCTGGTACATCTTATCTCCTCCAGGATATACTGCAAAATGGGACCCGTGAGACTGGGTCATCACGGCATGGCGTAAGTCTGCTCCTTCGAGAACCACTAATCTCCCATTAAATCTCAAACCTCCATCGGAACTAATAGAGTAGGACTCAGCACCCTCAGCTAAAAGTCGGGCAATCTGCTCCTGGAAAAATGGGTCTACTGACTGTGCCTGCAATACCTTCGTAATAACCTCGGGCGTCACTGTCATGACAGACATGAAGGAACGGGCTACTGCGTCCTGGTGACCCAACTCTTTCCACTTTGCTTTCCAGACATCCGCGACATCGTCTATCGGCCTACGACTCAACGCATCAGCAACTACGTTGGCCTTACCTGGATGGTATTGTATGTCAAACTGGTAGTCCTTCACAAACTCTAACCACTTGTGCTGACGCATATTCAGCTCTCGCTAAGTGAACAGGTACTGCAGTGATTTGTGGTCTGTGAACAAACGGAACTTCTCTCCCAATAAATAGTGCCTCCAAATCCTCAACGCGAATACGACCGCTGCTAACTCTGGGTCGTGGGTGGGGTAATTCTTCTCATGCGGCTTTAACTTGCGGGAGGCAAAAGCTATAGCCTTCTCCTCCTGTTGTAGTACTCCCCCAAGTCCCCGTAAAGAGGCATCGGTATAGACCAGGTACTCCACACCCGGCTTAGGTAAAGCAAGGACTGGTGCTGAAGTAAGCTTGTCTTTCAGCTCATCGAAAGCCAATTGACAAGCATCATCCCAAACATATGGTACCCCTTTGCGAGTCAGATTTGTCAGTGGACCCGCTGTTTTGGAGAATCCCCGAAGGAATCTCCTGTAGTAACCAGCTAACCCCAAGAAACTACGCACTTCCGTCGGTGTCGTGGGCTGCCCCCACTCCCTCACCGCTGACACTTTACTCGGGTCAACTGCTATCCCCTGCTCAGAAACAACATGCCCCAAGAACTGTACCTCTCGCAACCAGAATCCGCACTTCTCGTACTTAGCATACAACTAATGCTCTCGTAGAGTCTGAAGAACCTGTCGCAAGTGCTCGGCATGCTCCTCCTCGGAATGTGAGTATATCAAAATGTCATCTATGAAAACAATGATAAACTGATCCAAGAACTCTCTGAATACTCGGTTCATCAAGTCTATGAAAATGGCTGGAGCATTTGTGAGTCCGAACGGCATCACCCTGAACTCATAAGACCCATATGTCGTCAAGAAAGCAGTCTTCGACACATCCTGCTCTCTAATTCGTAGTTGATGGTACCCTGACCTCAGATCTATCTTCGAGAAGAAAGTTGCTCCCCTTAGCTGGACGAACAGATCATCAATTCGAGGCAACGAATACTTATTCCGTATCGTGACCTTGTTCAACTCCCCGTAGTCCACACACAACCTCAGTGAACCATCTCTCTTCTCCATAAACAAGACTGGAGCGCCCCAAGGTGAGGTACTTCTGCGAATGAAGCCCTATCCTAACAGCTGCTCTATCTGGTCTCGTAACTTTCGCATTTCTACCGGAGCCATACGGTATGGAGCGCGTGCTATAGGTCTCGTACCTGGCAACAAATCTATGACAAAGTCTATCTCTCAACTGGGGGGTAGGCCTGGTATCTCCTGAAACACATCGGAATACTCACGAACGACTGGGATCGAGTCTAACAGAATCACAACCTCCTTAGAAGTATCCTCCTCTATATAATACAAATGAGCGGTCGAACCTCCCTCTGGGAGAGGCATCGCCACTACAAACATCTCTTGCCCCGGAATGGCAAAAATAATGCTCCCACCGAAGCAATCAATCATGGCTCTATAAGCTGTGAGCTAATCCATACCAATAATAAAATCGTGCTCATGCATGTCTAAGACTAACATATCTGCAGGTAAGACCAAGCTACCAATCTCTACCCCCACACCCCGGCATATAAAGAAAATAAGTGAACCATTTCCCAGTGGTGAGTCTACACACGTGACAGTACTCTCTACATTGGCTAACAACCCTAAGGCCTTCGCAAAATGAGTAGTTATAAAATAGTATGACATCCCAGTATTAAATAAAACTCGACTCTTAATGCCATGTATAGGAAACGTACCCTCATTCGCGTGTGGTGCCTGCGGTGCTTTTTCCTGGTGGATGTGATACACACGTCCATCCTGTAATTGCCCCTGATGAACGGGGCCTGCTGGGATGGCTGAAAAGAGCGGCCTCTGCGGCTCATTATGGGCACCCTGCTGCCTTGGGGTCTTATCCCCCTCGGGACAATCCTGACGTCTATGGCCATTTTTGCCACATTTGAAGCACCTACCTCGAAACTGTCTCCTTTTACGACTTTGTTGTCTAGTTTCAACTTTTCCTTGGCCTTGTTGGCCTTGTTGAGCATACTGATGAAAAACAACATCTGGTTGAGGACAGTCCCTCCACTTATGACCCGTTTGTACACACTTATAGCAGAGTCCTGAAAGTTCTCGCTGGTCGGGTCGGAGTTCCTCTCCAGTCTGACCCGGACAAATTCGACGTTCATGGCCATCCATTCCACATTTGAAACACCTCTTTATGACTTCACTCTAATCCCGACTTCGTTGGCCCTGACGCCCTTGAGTTTCCCAGTATAATTTTTTATCTTCATGGCTTTTTCGATCTCGAGGAGCTTGTTGTTGTGATTTTTCTCTCTTCGCACAATTGTCATTTCTAGTCAGGACAGATTGACTATACTCTCTAGATGTTTTGCCCCCTGTAAGTTGTGTGCTGCGTTCTTGATACTGTAAGACCGCAGTTGTGACTACCTGTGCCACAATACCTGCTAACTCGACAGTTGATACCCTCTCTGGAGACACTTGGGGTGTGAGTTGACTTTGCTCATTGACTCCCCCAACGGCATTAGCTTGTTCTTTTTGACGATCCATCTGGAAATTTAAATAATCTGGATGAGTTCAACATTCACATAAACAAATCGCAGAAGCACGAATTCCCAACGCATAAAGGTGAATACAACATTCCTAATATTAAGGCTCTAAATCAAAGACGCTAAGCTGGAAACGAAATAAGTCGTACAGATCCTAAAGGACACTAGAACCTGATGCTCTGATACCACCTGTGACACCCCGCCTAATTAAATACCGGGCGATCACTCCTTTATTAAATTAAATCAAGGTGAACAGTTGGTTCATTCTCAGCATCACTGTCGAAAAATAAAATTTTCCAATTTAAACACCCTAATTAATTAAGCTAAGTGTCAAAACCATATTTAAACATTTCATTCCAATTATTATAAAAAGAAAAGGTTTAATTACTAACAACATTTCGATATGAAAGAATCACACCACAATATCCCAGAACATAATCCAATTAATTTAAACATTCAATTATCCAAAATCCCGACAATTAAAACTTAAAGGAAAGCATCCATACTGGATAAATCCCAAAGTAGCAATACTAAAGATAACTAAAACACAATGTTCAATAAAACAACTAGATAATGGAAAAGGGCGACACATGCCCAACATAATAAATAGGATCAGAGTCGAGTCAAATGAATGATGTCGTCTAAGCAAGAGGCCTACAACTCCCACCTAAGCTGCGGCGCGTTTCTTCCAGAATATCCTATGCAAGACGCCCCTGTGGATGGGCACCTGTAATACATACATATATATACAAGAGAGGAGAGAAAAGGAACCGGGTCAGAGCCCGATTGTAACACAGTTCAAAATTAGTTTAGCAATTATTTAAATTGTTTACTGGCCAATGCAATAATCATATTAGTGCGACACTCTCTTGATAAATTCTCACCTTTCTTCTAATGTGCACGCCTATTGTACTAACCTTCCCAACGGATTATCTATCAAATATCGCACAAATCTCCCCCAACGATTCATCTTTTCTTAGGTTATTCGTAAGATTTAAAACTGAACAACTCAATTATTTAAAACGTAAGATTTCAATTTGTAACCAAAGTTCTCTTTTTAACTTTATTAATCAATAACGTTTTCTAGTGTCATATTATACTTTCTCATAACAAGTATTTATAATTCGAGTCATCGAGCATGTCCTACTTACCAAATCACAGTAGACAGTTCCACATTTAAGAATTTCATATATATATTAACTACTCGGACAATATATATACTATAATAGCACCCCAAATAAAACTATGGTGCGGGCATACTCTACTATCCAAAACCCCATATCACTCGTATAAAGGGGAATACAAATTCGGAATCACTCTCAAATTGTATTAACACATACACAAAAAATATTGAGGCGAAGCATAGATTCCCAGTCTCTAAGAGGATGGCACATACCCGCGTCTCTTAGAACCGTCCGAACTATCATTCCGATAGCCTGTACCAAGGATATCTATCTCCTAGGGTACGAATCAATATCCCCCATAAGGCAACAGAGGATAAGATCGTCCCAGCGCGGTAACCTCAGGGATAGCAAGTAGCGTGGGTATGTTTTTCACACATAGATAGTATATGCAGACACAATCATATAACTATACCAATATTACCATATCAATATTAGGTATATCTCAAATTCCATAGTTACGACATTTATCCTTGTTTTCACATTATTAGCATCGCGTGTAAGGGTTCGTCCCTAACCTTACTTCGAAGGATTATTTCAACTTATTACGTAACTCTCATGGACTCTATCCTCCCAAGTATAAAATTCAGTAGGTGTTCTTTTATGTTCCAACTTAACTCTCTTACGCAACTCTCCCTTTAATTCATAAATTCATCGACCCTTAAGTAATTATCCCAAAAATATAATTCTCGTTTCATATTAAGAGTCCTAAAATTATTCATATGTCCTACTGGTCTTCCATATCTCCCAAAACATTTTATTAAGGATGTCCAAAAATTATTTCACGATAAATTGAATTTAACTCAATTAAAAAGGGAAAAAAGGAGTCTGCCAGGAGGGGTCGATCAATCGAGGTTTGGGGCTCGATCGATCGAACCTTCGATCGATCGAAGCTCTAGGCTCGATCGATCGATCAAGCAGGTCTGCGAAAACTGCAGATTTGCAGTTACGGGTTTCACCTTCTAACTTCAACTAAATCCATGTTTTACATTCCCAAACGTCCAAAATCTTGTACTACTAACATCCTAACATGATATTATACATTTCCTACGTAAAGCATGTCAATTTACGTCACTTATCATGGATTAATCAAGCCAAAAATTCATTTAAAACTCAAGAACCCTAGAAATCTCTAAATCATGGTTTCAATCTGTTTTTCCCAGAATTTCCTTCTTATTCACATCAAAATTTCGTGGATTATTCTTCTACATCACAAACGATTTCCAGAATAAGGTTTAAGTCCTTACTACATGCAAATTCCTATCTCAATTTGGGTTTTCTTCCATGTAATTCATCCCTAATCATTCCTAAACTAATATGAAAGATGCACCAACGAAATAAGCAAGATAAACACTTTCCTGGGATTTTTAGAAGTCTGGTTTGGTGCCGAATCCGGTATGGTTGCGTTCCCCATCTCGCGATCTACGCGTTGGTGGTGGCGGCGGTGCAAACGGTTGAGTTTTGAGCCTTGGAATGCCTTGAGAGCTCTCTCCTCTCTTCTCCAATGGCCATCCTAGGGTTTTGAATATTCTAACCCTAATTGACTAACCTAAACGGCTGATATAGGTCATTAATTTTCGTGGGTTTAATTACCCAAAAATACAAAATGACTAAAATACCCTCCCGGGTTACTAATTAGGCCTAAAAACGCCCCGAGACCCAAATGAAACCCCCGGGTACACTTTTCTGACTATCTCGACCCTTCCGGACGCGTTGGCGCACTCAAAATGACCATACAAACAACTTATAAAATATTCACTTTTATTTATCAATATTTAGTCCCGACTCGACACGAGCACGTCCCGACTTAAATTTCCAAAATTGTCATTTTATTCACTTGTGACATTCAACATGATCAATATTATATATTACTTTACTAATTAGTAATATTCAACAAATATCTCATAATTACCAACTCTCATCGCGTTAATAATTATAACATAATAAATTTCCGGATTTATTTTAAATAATTAATTCATATTAAATTATATAAATCCCCAAATTAATATAGCATAAAAATACTGGTTATTACACGTACACCATTAGTATTAGTTAAAAACCATTACTGATTGTTTCTTTTTTTATTATACTATTTTCAAACAGTTTGAATATAAACTGTAATGTGTTTCGCATGCACCTAAACTTCTGCCATAATCGTCGCCAATATTACTAAACTGTAATGTGTTTCTAACGGCAGTGGCTATCTTTTTCCAGTCGAAATCCATCGCCAATGTTCTAGATTACCATTCAGAATGAGTTCTTTCTAATCTGATGCTCTACATTATGTCAGTTTATTTACACATCATTTACTCAACAGGTACAATTCTTCATATAGCAGAGCATATGTCAGTTCTTTTTAATTTGATGCTCTACATTACTATATTATTTGTTTGGTGTTTTTGTGAATATTGTAGCTTAATAGTATTTATCTCTTTACTGTGTCTGATCGTACTTTTTATTTATTTTTTGAAACTTAGGAGAAAGGGAGCCAAAGAGAAAAGAGACGTTACAAGAATCTAGAAGAAGGATTATTACACCGTGTTTATGTGTGCAGGTTGCTTATTTGTGTTAAAAAGAAATGCAACTGGGTCGGAAAATGTCTCTTTGAGGTATACTAAACTACTTCAAGGTTTGTGCTTTTGGATTTTATCTTTTGACGCTTTGAGTATGTGTTTTACTAGCTGGCATACTAATGAAGTAAAGGTCGTGGAAACAATTTTCATACGCAGGCCACCCAGAGAATGAAGAGGAAAAGCATACGAAAAATTATAGATGATCATGGAGACGTTCTTATGGATGAAAATGGTATTGCTCGATGCACAATTTAGTATTTTAAAAATCTATTCACATCAGCGGAGCCCCAAAACCATGATCAACGAGAGGTTGTCCGGAGTGTGGAAAAATGTGTCTTAAGGGAAATGAACTGTATCCTCCTGCGCGAATTCAGAGTAGAAGATGTATTTCTTGCACTCTCTAACATGGCTCCTACTAAAGCTCTAGGTCTTGACAACCAAGAAGCAACCCTCTAAAATTGACAACAGGATTAAATATAAAAATAAATAAATAGTAGATAAATATAAAAAGTCATCACCTAGAACATTGAGTTGTTCCCATCTACATCAACTGCAATAAGTAATTGGCCACCATTTGGCCCTTTATAATGACACCAATCCATCCCAATCAATGACCTACAGTGCTCATAAACTCTTCTTATAAAACCCCCAAGAAAACATACATCCTAGAGACATTATTACAAATCAAGACATCACCTATGATCAAAATTATTTTCCTACGATTTATCCTTCTCAACTCTGCCAAACAATCATGCAACTTACCACACTGTACCTTATTTCATGCAACTTCCCACACGTCAGATTTCAACATCACCACAATAAACCATCTATTTTACGCATTTCTCTATATATCTATCATTGAGTTGGTCTAATTTTTTTACAGTTAATAACTATTTCTCAGGAAGCAAATATGAAGTGAACAGGAGAGGTTTGCTTTGAATGGGATTGTGGCTGCAGGAGCTTCAGTTCTGCCCTCTACTTTAATGTCTGACCCTCACCCTGCTCAAGGTCACTTTAACTGCCTCTTAACATAATTTCATTATATCTTTAAATTATCTCTGATATTCTGTTATCACTGCATGTGGAAAGGCAACACACAAAAAAAAAGAAGACATACGGAAAAACTTAGAAGGCAATGCATTTTATGTGCCTTCAATATCTCATCTCATCTATCAGCATAAAGTCTTCTCTATTATCTCTATATAGCTTTGTCCTTGAAACACTACACCTTAACTTAACATCAAAAGCTCTTGCAATGCATTCAATAGAATTTCTATATTAGATCTAATCCTTTCAAGTAACTTCTTTGCAGTCCAATTGATTTTTACGTTTTTATCCACAAAAGACCAACAAGTATGTTAGGTCGCAAGAGTCCTCATTGGCATTGTAAACTCATCAGCCATTTTGGTGGCATATAACATCCACTCACATACCCTCCCTACATTCACCCTCCTCCTCCCAACTTTTGTGATTTTCACTTTCTTACCATGCTTTTTTTTATATAGAATGTTTTCTAATGGCCTCATCCAATATGGTGTGAGAGTTTACAGTTTGCCCCATAACAATCTTGGGGTGCTTCATGTCAAGTTTCGGATTAAATTATTTTGATAACTTTTTATATTTTGGCACCATAGTTGTACTATTGTTTGCCCACCTTAATTAATAATCCTTTCTCTTCCCCTACACCTAATTAGATGTGATGATGTGGCATGTACCTAAGATGATGTAGCTTAAAGTAGGCGTGAGGTGTGGCACATGAGAGTTTCTTCATACCACTTTCGATGTCAAAACAAGTGAGGTACACTATATTGTGTAAGACGATCTATTTTGAGATGTTTAATAAGAATAATGCAAATTGTCAAGTGGTTTGTGCACTCATATAGTTCACTAATCACAATATTCATGATATTTATAGGTGATCTTCAATTATACATGCAGGAGGGAGATGCGATTGAATTTCTAAATTAGATCAAGATATCTCACCATTGAAGACATGGACATAATGGTGATATTTATTAGGAATCAAATGGGATTGTCATATCTTCTTTTTAATACTTTTGAGATTTTTTTACCAATAATGGTTTGTTGTGTACTCATACCTCTAGTTTATAAGTAAATATTTTTAAATCGATGATGTGGTTTATACGAGGTTTGGGACGGATTGTTATTATTGTTACTATTGCTAGAATACTTTTTTATTTTTTAAACAAGGTGGATAGTTTTACAAACAAAGGAAATTTTGCCCAAATTTTCTAGATTGTTGAAACACTATTTGTGTTGGAAAACAAAAATTTGAATTAAATATTGTATATTTATTTTGACCATAATGTAACACCCCGCCTAATAAGATACCGGGCGATCACTCCAATATTAAATTAAAATAGGAGTCTCATATGGATCATTCATAGCATCACTGTCGAAAATCCATTTAATTACTAATAACCTATTAGGCCGGTGTTAAAATTTTAACTTTACTACTCTTTTTAACAATAATAAATAAAACATCCACACAATTTTGCGGAAATGAAACTGAAATGAAATAAAGTAACCGAACACTCGGTCAAAATATACAACCATATCGAATGATGTACTAAAAGAATAAATAAATACAATTGGACCATTGGCCCGAATATTTATACAGTACCTCCTATCTAGAGTACAAGAATGGAAGTGTCTACTGAAAATCCTGCACGCATCCACAGCTGCTGCAGCTGACGTCTGACTCGAAAGAAGTGTCATCCAGGCGTCCCTGTGTCTGGACACCTATGTATATATAATATAGCAATAAAGGAAAAGTAGATAAACGGGTCAGGGCCCGAATTTTTGAAAATATTTGGCAAGTGCATAAATGCGTTATTATTTTGAAAAAGGTTTTATCTCATATTTAAGGTTGGTATCGCGCTCCCATGAGATACCCCTCACCTCTCCGCTAATAGTGCACTCCTAGCGCATCTATCTAAACATCCTAGTCAAGCTACCCAGCTAAACTAGTCTATCACCCAACCACTATCTACCCTAGATAGTCCAAGAAATGTACTAAGGGCTAAACTTCACCCTAGTCTCAACGCTATGCCATGTTCGTGCGTGGGGTGTCTCGCAAAGCGAAATCCGAACAAGGAACCCCCCTGATACACTACTATGCGACAAGGTCGATCGTCGAGATCCACCAGTCCTTCAGTACATAATATATATATAAATAAATATGTATACCATACGTAATACTAATATTAGAGCACTAAGGATTAAACTTCTCCCCAGTCTCAACACAGTGCCATATTCGTGCGTGGGGTGTCTCGCAAAGAGAAATCCAAACAAGGAAGCCCCCCAATACACTACTATGCGGCAAGGTCGATTGTCGGGATCCATTAGACCCTCGGCACTCGATTTATACATATACATACAATTTACCATATACATCCGGATCTATCTCCCGGAATGAGAATACATTTACAAAGTATTTATCAATACTTATCATTTTTATCTCAAAACCTTCCATTTCCCTTCTCATATCCAAGAAATGTATAAAAGAGCCAATTCATTATCATGAATTGCTTTAATAAATCATATACCTTTTTAAAAGCCAATTTTATTATCATAAAAATGCTTTTCTGTTTCAAAATATCCCATTTCCCTTTGTATATTCAGGAAATGTATTCAAAGCCATTTTCATTATCATAAAAATGCTTTGATCATATCATATGCTTCCACATCCCTTCTTCCATCCGGGAGCGTTACCGAAGCTAAACATATAACCCATTTCCCTTCCTATATCCAGGAAATGTAATTAAAGCCAATCCATTATCATGAATTGCTTTAATATAAAACGCGTTCTAAGACCGCCCGTCCGGATTTCTCCACTGTGCGCGCCCCTAAATGGCTATCATCTTCCAGGGCCTATCATAAAGACAACCTGGGATCCTACAACGCAAGACGTCGGGAAGCGGCCATGTGCCTGCGGGATAGTCAAGACCACACCCGGAATCTCCTAACCAGCGCAGAAAAATATATATATCAACAAACGCTCACATGGCCTATAGGACTATATCCACCCTGCATTCATTAGCCAGGGGGCTTCACCATACGTACGCAACTTCCCTTATGATAGCGATATAGAGAGGTGTGTATCCTCATTTTTATTATTTATGAAAATCATTTGTCTTTCCATTTTGAAAACATTTATATTTTATTTTCAAAATCATTTACATCATATCATATATACTTTAATCACATAGTATATACATATACCATATATTCATCCTTGAATATACATAAATGGCCATATTTGCCAACTATATATAGCGATGACCATTAATCCCAAATATTGCCTCGAGGAATCATAATCATGCTTTCATATAAGCATGATACTAAACCCAAAGTATTTCCTTACTTTGTTCAATACTAATTACCTCAATCATCTCTTAAAGGTTTATTTATCCTCAAAACCCTTATTTAGGAATCCCCATAAAAATCCCAAATGGTAATTCAACTCCCCATACTCTTAAAGGGAGAAAACTAGAAATTCTGGCCTAAGCGAATCGATTCGCCCCTTTAGCGAATCGATTCGGGTGGGCAAATCGATTCCGTTCCCAATCCGAATCGATTCGGAAAGTATTCTGCAAACAGATCTGTAAATGGCGAATCGATTCGGTCTGTACCCGAATCGATTCGGCCCATTGCAGAAACCCAATTCCCCTTAGGCGAATCGATTCGGCCTGTACCCGAATCGATTCGGCCTGTTCGAGGGTCACAGTTTGGGCGATTTCTCAAACTCCAAAATACCAAAAAAATCAATCCAAATTCATTTTCATGGTTTCTACTCTACACCAAAAATCATCCCAAACATCTACACAATAATTTCTAGCCTTTATTTTTCCAATTCCCGATTTGATTTCCGAGTTGGTACTTTCAACCCGGAGCTGTCATCTTGTAAAAATCATATCAAATCGCAGAAAAATCAAAAAAATACGCGGTCGGGCCCACGCGACCGTATCGAAAATATCTACAACTTTCGTGTTTTGGCCGAAAGCTAAATCAATTATTTTCCTGCCCAAAAATGCCCCCTAAGGTGACGAGTTGCTATTCATCGTCTCTTCCGAGACGATTTCGGCCATTAAAGCTTCTCCCAAGCTTTTGTCGCCTCACCCAACGTCCTACAACCTCAACCAACTACAACTACACATATATTAAGGGTTCTAAACATCCTAGAACCCAAAACCACCAATTAATTTAGATTAAAACCTAAGTTCCACAAAATTGAAATATTATTAGGGTTTAATTGTTTTAACTCCCCAAAACCCGTTTTCTCCACGATAACCCACCCCAAAACCATTAGGGTTTGTTTATACCAAACTACAGTATGAGATATTTATGCAAAAAGATAAATAAAGCAAGCAAACACTTGCCTCGTGGATAAAATCCGACGACCTCGAGTCGAATCCGGCGGAGTTGGCCCGAGATCTCCCATTTCTTCTCCTCTTTCTCCTTCCTCTCTCTCTTCTCTCTCTTTTCTTTCTTTCTCTTTTCTTTCCCTCTCTTCCTCCTTTTATAAGGAGAAAAGGGTTTTAAACCCTTAAAACCCAAAAACGACTCGTTTACCCAATTACGAGTTACTTTTACCTCTAAAATTACCCGAAACTCATTTTCGACAATCGGACACTCTTTTCCGACTATCTCGGCCATTCCAAGAATTATGGCGCAGTCGAAATTCCCATCCGAGGTACTTGACCGCAAATCACTATTCCAACCCAAAATAATTAAATGCGGGTTTTCCAATTAAAAATCTTACCTCGTGTCGCTTTACTCAACGACGACATATAATTAAAATATTTCGACCTATATAGTCCCAAAAATAATTACAACACCCATCGAAAATCATTCAATCCTCGAAAATCCCAAAATTTACTATTTAGGAAAATTCCCCAAATTGCCACTTAATTTAATTATGGAATTTAATTGTCTAAAAAAGGACGGGTTGTTACATACTCCCCCCCTTACAACGGAATTTCTTCTTCGAAATTCAGGTATAACCTACACCATCTAACTAGGATCACTAAAAATCCTAAAACCTCAAGAGAAAGATACTAACTCAATGGTTCCCAACCATAAGCTACATGACTACCACGATCGTAAAGTGACTCTAATACGTCACATAATACCCATCATCTATAATGCCTCTCGGCATGAATTTCAACCTTATATACCACGCCCATCCTATCTTAGGCGGTATACACAACCATCTTACCAAGGTTCCCATACACCTCTTTAACTTGTGCACATCTTCACATCCGTAGTGAATGTCTGACATGTAAGACTCTATCCCAATAAGGGTCTCCTTTCCTCGGTGTAATACTCATCTATGGGTCCTCCCGACCCGCGAAAATTCAATCCTCCTAATCTCGGCGCCACTAACATTAACGAACTTATGTCCTAAATAATACTAAAGTCTATGCGATATCCTACCTACACGGAACGAATATAATCCTAAGTATGTCCCTAGTGCCCAAGGCCTCTCTCAACTCCCGATAATTGCTTGGTTTCATGCGTGGGACGTCTCGCCAAGGCGAAATCCAAACAAGGAACCCTCCCGTTACACTACTCCCTCGCGTAGTCGGTCATCGAGATATAGTGACCTAAGGCACACCAGCGGGACGTCCTAAATACTGCCTACGCTAAACTACGAACTCATTTCTACTATCTTATCCTTCCGCCCATACGGAAGGAAACCTAATCAACCGAAGTGCCCACTTTCTGTAGAAAGTGTCACGAACATAATACCCAAAATTTATCTCCTCAAAATTTTCCTTTTCATTAAGGCCTGACTATTATCCTCAAACCAATTTCTCTAAGTCCAACCTCACCCACCCACTTGTGGCGAGGGGACCGCTTTAGTGCTTTTCCATAGCACAATCTTTCCATAGTATATCAAATTCATGTGGCTCATAGCCTATAGTGGTTCATCCACACTATAAGACCTTTCCACAAAATCAACATCCTTGCACCCCATAACAGCTCCCCACTCCCGACGCCGTTAAGAGTCATGTGTGGAGTGTCTCGCAAAGCGAAATCCAAACAAGGAACCCCTCCACACATTAACCCTTGACTGCGTTGGTTATGGAGTTCCGTCATTTCAACATGCAACCGGGATATTGCTACCCCTAATCCAACAAAAAAAGTGGTCTGAACTCCTATCTCTAACTAAGAGTCATCCCACCCTGCACTCGCACTCATTTTTAAGTCCTTGCGCAAACAGTAATGCGCTTTATCTTACAGCTCAACACAAATCCTGCGGCCTTAAATCATATATATAATGTCGCCATAAACCCAAATCACAATAATGAAACCTCTACTCATCGAATGTTCCATTAACCCCTAACAATTAAGGTGAACTCAACCTATATCTAGGTGAGACGCCGCAACTACAACCCGTTCCCTCCAGGAACCATGGACACAATAGTCTTGCCATCATTAGCCTGCTATCGCTCCGAAAATACCAATAACATTAATACCCACCATTATACCATACTCGTATAGACATATAGAACGAGTATCCCAAACCAGATATATATATACAATATATCAACACCCGCCTTTATGGCGAATGAAGGAAAATAAAATTCCGCTATCGCGGAAAAACACATAAACACACATGATATTATGTTATCGTGACCGCCATAACTCAAATTACACACACGAGTCTAGGGCTAACTAATACCGCGACTTTATCTAGTCACTCCAAATATACATCCTCGATCGAGGTAAATCTCATAACAACATCCTTCTCATTCCGGCTAAATCATGGGGACTCACGATTAAAACTATCCATAAGGTCCCTTTCGAACCCTCAATTTCAATGAGGAATTCGAATTTATTACCACTCTCTACTTCAGTGGTACTGCGGTACTCCTAACTACCATTATTCAGTAGTCGCCGCCGAAATCCTTAGCAATTTCCACAAGGAGAGTGACCTCTACTAAGGTCCTCATCCCAACCTTCTACTAGTTGCTCCAGCTAAGCCTCACCTCCTGCTGCCATCCATGCTCCGCACACGATTCTCAAACGAGCGCGCAAAAGATTTCTATAATCTCATAATATGGTAGGAGAACGAAATCTCATAATAGAAATCAACAATCCTAGTCCTGAGGCTCTATAACAAATGAGAGCAACGCTGAAAGCGTAGTACGTCCGCACAGATTCCTAAGGACACTAGAACCTGATGCTCTGATACCATCTGTAACACCCCGGCCTAATAGGTTATTAGTAATTAAATGGATTTTCGACAGTGATGCTATGAATGATCCATATGAGACTCCTGTTTTAATTTAATATTGGAGTGATCGTCCGGTATCTTATTAGGCGGGGTGTTACACATAATTTTGTTGGAATTTAACTGTAAACGAGTATTTTTGTCATGGATTATAATTATCTTTATTAGTTTGAGTGTGGAGTAATATAGTTGATATATTGTGCCTTTAGTAAAATCTGTGTTGTTTATACGAGGTCTCAAAAGGATTATTTGTGGTGTTTGGAAAATTTTCGCCGTGCCTTCAGGCACGGGCCTGTATCCATGACAACAAATAATCCTGAAGGCACGGCGAAAATTTTCCAAACACCACAAATAATCCTTTCGGGACCTCGTATAAACAACACAGATTTTACTAAAGGCACAATATATCAACTATATTATGCCACACTTAAACTGATAAAGATAATTACAATCCATGACAACAATACTCGTTTACATTTAAATTCCAACAAAATTATGGTCAAAATAAATATACAATATTTAATTCAAATTTTTGTTTTCCAACACAAATAGTGTTTCAACAATCTAGAAAATTTGGGCAAAATTTCCTTTGTTTGTAAAACTATCCACCTTGTTTAAAAAATAAAAAAAGTATTCTAGCAATAGTAACAATAATAACAATTCGTCCCAAACCTCGTATAAACCACATCATCGATTTAAAAATATTTACTTATAAACTAGAGGTATGAGTACACAACAAACCATTATTGGTAAAAAAATCTCAAAAGTATTAAAAAGAAGATATGATAATCCCATTTGATTCCTAATAAATATCACCATTATGTCCATGTCTTCAATGGTGAGATATCTTGATCTAATTTAGAAATTCAATCGCATCTCCCTCCTGCATGTATAATTGAAGATCACCTATAAATATCATGAATATTGTGATTAGTGAACTATATGAGTGCACAAACCACTTGACAATTTGCATTATTCTTATTAAACATCTCAAAATAGATCGTCTTAAACAATATAGTGTACCTCACTTGTTTTGACATCGAAAATGGTCTGAAGAAACTCTCATGTGCCACATCTCACGCCTACTTTAAGCTACATCATCTTAGGTACATGCCACATCATCGCACATAATTAGGTGTAGGGGAAGAGAAAGGATTATTAATTAAGGTGGGCAAACAATAATACAACTATGGTGCCAAAATGTAAAAAGTTCTCAAAATAATTTAATCCGAAACTTGATATGACGGACCCCAAGACTGTTATGGGGCAAACTGTCAACTCTCACACCATATTGGATGAGGCCATTAGAAAACATTCTATATAAAAAAAAAAAAAAAGCATGGTAAGAAAGTGAAAATCACAAAAGTTGTGAGGAGGAGGGTGAATGTAGGGAGGGTATGTGAGTGGATGATATATGCCACCAAAATGGCTGATGAGTTTACAATGCCAATGAGGACTCTTGAGACCTAACATACTTGTTGGTCTTTTGTAGATAAAAACGTAAAAATCAAGTGGACTGCAAAGAAGTTACTTGAAAGGATTAGATCTAATCTAGAAATTCTATTGAATGCATTGCAAGAGCTTTTGATGTTAAGTTAAGGTGTAGTGTTTCAAGGACAAAGCTATATAGAGATAATAGAGAAGACTTTATGTTGATAGATGAGATGAGATATTGAAGGCACATAAAATGCATTGCCTTCTAAGTTTTTCCGTATGTCTTCTTTTTTTGTGTGTGTTTCCTTTCCACATGCAGTGATAACAGAATATCAGATATAATTTAAAGATATAATGAAATTATGTTAAGAGGCGGTTAAAGTGACCTTGAGCAGGGTGAGGGTCAGACATTAAAGTAGAGGGAAAGAACTGAAGCTCTTGCAGCCACAATCCCATTCAAAGCAAACCTCTCCTGTTCACTTCATATTTGCTTCCTGAGAAATAGTTATTAACTGTAAAAAATTAAACCAACTCAAAGATAGATATATAGAGAAATGCATTAAATATAGGGTTTATTGTCGTGATGTTGAAATCTGACGTGTGGGAAGTTGCATGAAATAGGGTACAGTGTGGTAAGTTGCATGATTGTGTGGCATAGTTGAGAAGGATAAATCTTAGGAAAATAACTTTGATCATAAGTGATGTCTTGATTTGCAATAATATCTCTAGGATGTATGTTTTCTTAGGGGTTTTATAAGAAGAGTTTATGAGCACTGTAGGTCATTTATTGGGATGGATTGGTGTCATTATAAAGGGCCAAATGGTGGCCAATTACTTATTGCAGTTGATGTAGATGGGAACAACTCAATGTTCTAAGTGATGACTTTTTATATTTATCTACTATTTATTTATTTTTATATTTAATCCAGTTGTCAATTTTAGAGGGTTGCTTCTTGGTTGTCAAGACCTAGAGATTTAGTAGGAGCCATGTTAGAGAGTGCAAGAAATACCTCTTCTACTCTGAATTCGCGCTGGAGGATACAATTCATTTCCCTTAAGACACGTTTTTCCACACTCCGGACAACCTCTCGTTGATCATGGTTTTGGGGCTCCGCTGATGTGAATAGATTTTTAAAATACTAAATTGTGCATCGAGCAATACCATTTTCATCCATAAGAACGTCTCCATGATCATCTATAATTTTTCGTATGCTTTTCCTCTTCATTCTCTGGGTGGCCTGCGTATGAAAATTGTTTCCACGACCTCTACTTCATTAGTATGCCAGCTAGTAAAACACATACTCAAAGCGTCAAAAGATAAAATCCGAAAGTGCAAACCTTGAAGTAGTTTAGTATACCTCAAAGAGACATTTTCTGACCCACTTGCATTTCTTTTCAACACAAATAAGCAACCTGCACACATAAACACAGTGTAATAATCCTTCTTCTAGATTCTTGTAACGTCTCTTTTCTCTTTGGCTCCCTTTCTCCTAAGTTTCAAAAAATAAACAAAAAGTACGATCAGACACAGTAAAGAGATAAATACTATTAAGCTACAATATTCACAAAAACACCAAACAAATAATATAGTAATGTAGAGCATCAAATTAAAAAGAACTGACATATGCTCTGCTATATGAAGAATTACACCTGTTGAGTAAATGATGTGTGAATAAACTGACATAATGTAGAGCATCAGATTAGAAAGAACTCATTCTGAATGGGAATCTAGAACGTTGGCGATGGATTTCGAATGGAAAAAGATAGCCACTGCCGTTAGAAACACATTACAGTTTAGTAATGTTGGCGACGATTATGGAAGAAGTTTAGGTGCATGCGAAACACATTACAGTTTATATTCGAAATATTTGAAAATAGTATAATAAAAAAAGAAACAATCAGTAATGGTTTTTAAGTAATACTAATGTTGTACGCCGATTAAAAAATTGTAACAGATAAAACCGTTTGAAATCAGGCTTCATGATGTAGTGTTGCCTTAATATCTTGGGGCATTTTTCAGTTCTCGTGATTGTGGTGCTCACAGATAATTAGTTTTGAAGTATTAGTAAATTCCATGAAACTATTAGTAGATCCAAAATGTTAAAGATCCTTAGAGTCATAAGCCAGCTTGTTGTAGTATGTCTCTATGCCTTGGTCCCACTATTTAACCCAGCAGGTATGCCCAAAGCTTTCTCAGATTATGACAGATCTGTATTAATAGAAACCTTTCAATAAATAGAGTGTTGTGGGATAAATAAGATCAAACAGAAGTAGGAAGTAGTAATCGAACCATTACCGTAAGAGGCATTTGCAACAACAATGTTGCTCTGCTCAATGCGTTCATGTGTCTCTTGTGTTTCATTTTGAGTAGGAGGGAGCTTTTGAGATTCCACTACTAACTTTTCTTTGGGCATATTCGGCTCGTAAAGGAAGGTTTTGGTGATCAAATTACAAAACAAATAGACAAACCGGATGGAATCATTACCAGGATCTTCTCAATGACGCATTTTTTCTCCTGCCATGTTTAGAAAGAAGATGAGCACATTGAATAAGAATGCAAAAAAGGTATTATAGCTCAAACCCCACCATTCTTGGAAAATATTCGGGAAGACAAAAAAACAAAGTTTCATAAGAATAATATATAGATGTAATAAGTAAGAACCAAATATGGCACCTCCATCAAAGTAAATAGAGAGTAGAAATAATTCTTTCTCACCATCCCTCACCTCCTCCGAGGTAAAAAGTTTGAGGTTCGTATCAACGGCTAATTTGGGTCCATTTTGTGAACCAATTGAGACATCACTACAACAAACCCAAAAAAACCAAAAAATTACCAAATCAGCAGACCAATACAAAAACAAAAGCCTCACCAAAGAGAAAACTGAAAGAAAAAAATATGAACTCTGAATCTTTACATAATGGCCAAGCATAATTAAGTTATGGTCAAGCATGGTAGTTTATTCATAGATATATAATCATAAAAGAAAATAATTATAATTCCCACTATATCTATTCACAAAAGCAAGAAAATAATTACTGAATCTAGTTAAATTCATTTTGACTGTCTGAGTTGCATCTTATGACGTGGAATGTTGTCCCCCTTTTTTATCCTCCTTCGAGGCTTCCTATGCAGCCTTTTTAGCAGTTGCCTTTTGTCTTGCCCTCTCCTCTTCCATTGAGATATGGAGAGCAAGAGCCAATTCAGGATCCAGATTGGGAACAACACCAAAATCATAACTGGATACACCACCAGCTGCAGCAACTGCAGTAGCTGCACCTGCTGCTGCAAAATCGCTACCACCATCTTCATCACCAGTAAAGATAGGAGTACCTATAAGTACGTCAGAAAGTGAATTTGAACCAGGAGGAACGTGAACAATATGACTGATGTCATTATTGTTTACAGCAGCAACCACGTCCTTAACTTTTCTGTCTTCGCATCATCTTCCTCAACCAGGTCTCACCTTATTCATTTTGTCAAACATCAAGTGTGCTATGCTAGTATTGAACCTTACAGCTGTAGTGTTAACTGCAAAAAGAGGAAGATTGTAACACATTATAACTAATATGGACTGGAGGTTGTAACCAATTTTAGCCCATCTCAAACTAATAACAAAATCCCATCTCTCAGATCAAACTTGAGTATCAATAAATCCACACTCTAAGACCAACACGCTAATTAATACAAACTCAAACGAAGCATGTATGATTTGAATATTGATAACCTGCTCCTCAAATTTAGATAATGTCATGTAACGATAATAATATTCAGGAACTGAAACTTAGATGATATAATTTAAGAGTGTCAAGCTACTTAAAGTAAACGTATGTTGCTTCATCCTCTATTACCCTGCTGGAGAAGTCAGATTGTTATAAACCCCATACCTAAAGCAATAACTAACAATGGTGAGTTTGTTAAACCCATGGGTCATAATGATAATGTTTGCGGCAACGAATGTTACGTGATAACCTATATGAATTTAGTTGCCATTACAAATAAGTATAAATATTAGTAACCAAATATACACTAATTATTCAAAGTTAAGAATGAAGGATCCAAAGTCATTACAATACAATTCCAAATTCAATATTGATTTCAAACTTTGAATAACAGATTACCCTTTGCTTACAACAATGTCAATTCAAATTCAAATTAGGATATCAAAAAGTGAAGAGCTATAACGACCACTATTGCCATTTTGAGCTACCATTTTCTGCATAAAAAGCTAATAACAAACCAGAAGAAACAAATGGAAGAACCAAAGATGAATGGAGCATATAAAAGACGACAAAAGAAGAGATCGTTAGTTAATTGATGTCCATTAAATACACTTTTTAGCCAAAAACTAATATTTAGCCATTCAATCAGATTTACCTTATTCCCATTTTTTTCAAGATGTAGAGGACTATCGAAATCGTCATCTGGGATATATTAAAGAATGCGAACATGCCAAGAAAAAGCTAAATTCTTCAAGTTATCATAACATGAGGAACCTACATTAAAAATCGAATTTAAAGAAAAAATATAAACCATTTTATCGAGCGAAGGGCATAATGAGAGGAATAAGAACCATACAAAAAGAACAACCCATAATAAACTGTTATAAGCACTCACACTAATCAAGCATCCATTTGAAGTTGAAACGGGATAGTGGATATTTGTAACTAAAATTGAAGATAGGCGTTACCTATTGGTTGCCTTAATACATGAGAAAATTTGGGGGCTTTATAGAATGGAAAACAAAGCATAATTTATACCACTAATATCTATATAAGACAAATATTTAGGTCGTAATGCAAAGTAAGGGAAGTACAGTTAGATTCATAACTCGATACTTAAAAAATTATATCAAATGACTTTTATGCTTACAACATCACTTTGCAAAACATACAAAAGTAATTTTTTTTAAAAAGTAGCTCACGAACTCAAAAAAATAAATGCAACACATCTCGGGAAGAAATTCACTAAGTCAACAAAAAAAATGGAAATAGCAGTATATTCAAAAGATATCTATATAATAAGTCATGAAAAGCCCTACTAACTACTAAGGTAAGAGAAAATAGGGAAGAGAGAGCGTATATATGGAACGACATGGCCACACACCTTACTATTTTAGTAACTAAATATACACAATGTTTATTCCAACTTAAGAACGAAGGATCCAAAGTCATTAGAATAGAATTGCAAATTCGATATTGATTTCAAAGTTTGAATAACAGAGTTTACAACACATGACAATCGTTACTTAAAGGAAAAAAGTTTACAAAAATAACGTAATATGTATCCTAAAACTATGTGAAACCAAGTATTATAATATAAGGTATATGACTCAAGTATTGGGAATTTTAAACAGCCACAAACATAGAAAACAGAACAGAAGAAAAAAGATTAGACTCAAGTCATAAAGGGATAAGTTATGAATTGATTTCAACTTAAAATTACATAGAGAAAAACTCAACATACTCATCAGAACTGTTGTATTGTTAGTGCCATGAGTGCTGTCAATTGTGGCTAAAACAAAAGGACAGCCCCTAAATGAAAATAGCCAAAAAAACCTCATCAGAATAAACTATAGGTCAATTGCTACGTACCATTGAATTCGCTCTAATTAGAGTGCATTACAAACCAAGAGTTCCATAAGTATTCTAAAGAGAAAATAAAACCTTTTAATTTATAGTCAAGGACCTACATTAGAGGAAAATAAAATCCCCATACATTGAATAACCGAGTAGTACAGAGAAAGAGAGATAAATTCGCAACCTGAAAATTAAGAATAAGATCATATTGTTAGAAATAAAAATAGATGATACTGCTGGATATTCAAAGAAATACCAAAAGGTATACACTCAGTGTGTGTAACACGTATACACGGTTACACAGTAAGATATTTCAGTAATACACAATTACGCAATGAGATTATGAGCAAACAATAGATCAAAATATTTTAGTAACACGTATTCACCTAGTGTGCGTGTGTGTGCGCGCGTCTGAGTATGGATATTCATAGATCTGAGAATAAAAAAGAACCAACATAGATCAGTAAACTGTCATAATAAATTATTATAAGCACACACACTAATCAAGCATCCATTTGAAGTTGAAACAGGATAGTTGATTTTTGTAACTAAAATTGAAGATCCATTCTTATCTTCACCCTTTTTTCTTCATTTGGTCTAAATTTTTTCATATCAAAATGCCACACCATGCAGTGAGATATAAACATCAAAGTTCGTAAGCGTAGCAATCACATTTCTCTTAGTCAACAGTTTTGTCATTTGTTCCAACAATGCGAATGAAAACCAAAGAATACTAAGTTTCATAAACCCACGAAACGATATAATCAAACCCCACTCCGAAATCTAACAATTAAAAAATTGAGATCTTTAACAATATACTAAAATGCCAAAGTCATTCAACCAAGTAGGTGACAACATTATCTCATGTTGACAGTCATGAAGCAACTTTTAAACCTAGTAAAAAGACAATATAATAAGTGGGAAACATGAAAATTAGATTCTTGTGTTCGGTATTTTCTTGAACATCTAGATGGAAACTAAAAGAAATTATAAAACATCACCAAGCTCGTACTAAAAGATTCAAAGCACTCAAAAAATTTATACCGTGTCATTAGGTTCGTGAGGTGGTTCTTCTTTTTGGAATCATTGTACAGCGAGACACTTTTCACGGGATTGTTTTCTGTAAAACAAACGAAACAACAAGAATCAAACGATGTCATTTTATCTACAAACATGCATAGAACTTTCTCTTCTTTAATTTGTATCATATTTCCTCTTTGTAACTGAAATAGCAGCAGGGAGAAAAGAAAACAATCAGTAATATGGACTTAAACATTATTCCATGAGCATTGAGGAACCTGAAAAAAAAAAGACAATATTCAATATAAATGCTGTAACATCCCTAGTTACAATGGTTTCTATCTATCTCTTTAATCAGTTCACTTTTACTTGCATTAAGTGATAATATATTTTCAAAGGCTAAATTACAAAAAATCACTATCGAACTATGCATGGTGTAAATACATAGCTAAGAGAGGCCATGGGCTTGCATTAACTATTGCAAAAATTTGAAAAAAATCATTTTTTTACACTTTAACCCTTCTTAAAATAATGAAAAGAAAGTTATTATGAATGTACCTTATCTGCCTTTCTTATTTTATAATTCATTCCAATAATTCTTGCCCCACAAATAAGCCTCACATATTCTGGTTGTCATTTACCTACCACCCACTTGAGGAAAATAAAACAAAATAAAATCCAATTAAGAGAATGGAAATGATTAAAAGTCAATTACTTTGTGAACCCCTATTAAGAGGTTAGTTGTCAAAACAATCACTTTTTTCTTCTTATTCTCGAAAAATAACTCTTGAAACCATTCTAACAAACATAAGATGTGCAAAAAAAGAACAATTTTCTATAGAGGCTTTATCACATTAACTCTAAGAAACCAAAAAAAAGCACATCTTGATATAGGGGATTTAATACCTCGATCGTGGCCCAATGTTCAGAAGGAGAATATGTATTATTTAGAGTCAAATTCACGCATCTGACCGGACATCTTCTCCATCTTGTCCTCATCTGCATCTAATGCTCTTACTCCCACCAGTCTGGAGAGGAGTGGACCCAAAATGTCACCATAGATGCTCGTTTCTCCATTTGATAAGAGTTGGGGATCCATGTTTTCCAGTCCATCTGAGCTTAAATCTTTTGGCAAAACACCCTCGCATTCCTTTCAGATGAATCAACCTTTTGTCTCAGATCTTCATTTTCCTCATCTAAGCATTCAATAACTTTCTGAGCTTCACCGATTTGAAGTTCAAATTGATCAACAATGTGTGTATATACAACAATAAATATTCAAGAAGATTTGATTTTGGCATAGAATATGGCCGTCGCATGCCCTACAGAGAAAAATAAAGGTTGTGTGGATGTTTGGAGATAGAAACTAAGGTAGCGGGTAGTGGGTGAAATATGGGATGTGTGTCGTGTCCAAATGATTTTTCAGAATTGGAGAATCTTACCAAAATGCCCAATTTTTGAATGAAAGTGAAAGTTTGATAAGGAATAAAAGAGGGGGAAACCAAAAAAATAAGGAGTAGGTATGTAAAAATAAGATATGTGGTATGGAAGTGTGGTGTGCAAATGGAAGAAATAATCTCAACCCTTCATTTGTGAGGGATGTGGCCAAATCCTCACCTCTACTTAGCTTATAACTTATGGAATAGTGAAAAAATTCTACTCCTTATTATATAGATACATAAAACTTATATATATATAACTTTTATATATAACTGTTTATATAACAGTTATATATAACTATTTATATATATATATAACTATAATATTTATAAATTATTATTATCTTTTGATGTCGGATAGATTATAATTTATTTTGTATTTTGTGTAGAATGAAAATGGTTTTGTGACACATGGAAAAGTCAATGAATACGGAGGATCGAGGTACGTAGCTACTCGGATACTAAGGCCGTGCGGGCTCGTATATACTATTTTTAGATGTTAAATCGGTGGAAGGGATTATTTGGTGGTTTAGGTGCATTTTTTGTTGTTGTTGGGTTTATTTTAATGTTAAAATAGGTTGGATTTCATGAATAAACAAAGGAAACTCTGCCGAAATTTTCTAAAAATAAATAATGTTTTAAATTGATCAAGGTAAGCATACATGCATTTGAAGTTATACAAACCCATGTAGTCATTTATTTTTGTATCTTGTGCAGGTTATGATGGATTTTGCTTGGAGTTATTATGTTCGTGGTGGCTTGGAGTTGCGGTTTCTTATAGTGTAGGGGAGCAATATTATCGTCGTAGTTTTAGTTTACGTGGATTTTTCTAACATCTTTTGATGTGTTAATGCATTAGGTTAGATCATGTTTACATCTTTTGTTATGTTCTTATTTGGGAGGCATTTATTTTATACCTTTATACTTGGATTGTGATGAAATATTATTTTGTAATTCATATTTATGAGATTTGGTTGAAAATTGTGGAACTTTGTATTACTTATGATTGTATGAAAAATGTGTATTGTTATTTTGGATTATAAGGTTGCACGTTTGATGAAAATAGTGCAGGTTTAAAAGTGCTTCCAATTGCAAAAAAAATAATAGGTAATAAATAAAAATATTATACTTTTGGCAACACAATTTTTGTCTCCAAAAGTTATCATCTACATCTATCACTTTGGATATGGCAACACATATTTGGTTGCCAAAGGAACGGCTTTTGGCAACACAGCTCTTGTGTTGCCAAAAGTCATACCTTTTGGCAACATATCTCTTATGTTACCAAAGATATTGCTTTTGGCAACACAAGACCTGTGTTGCCAAAGGTATAGCCTTTTGGCAACACAGCTCTTATGTTGCCAAAAGCTATAGCTTTTGGCAACACAACTATTTTGTTGCTGTTGAGTGACTTTTGACAACACAAATAATATTTTTTATTATAAATTTGACAAATTATAAAATACTTTTGGCAACACAATTGCGTGTTGCCAAAAGTATACCTTCAGCAACACAAGCCTGTTGTGTTGCGAAAGGGTTTCCTAGACAGATAATAGGCAACAAGCTGGCAACATAGCAAAATATGTTTCCAATACCTTTTAGCAACATATTTCTAACTTTAGCAACATAATTTGTATGTTGCTAATGGTGCAAATTCTTGTATTGTAAGACGATGACATGAACATTGATGATTCGGTATTAGCAGAAGATTTAGAGGTTTGTATATCTTCAAAATTTGTAATTTTTTATATGATGGTTTAGTGTGTCCATTTCCCCTTGTTTTTATTTGTATTTAAATTTATTATTATTTCATATATTACATATATCATGTTATTATGATGATAAATTATATGTTTTTTTGTAGGAGTTTCATATACCTCTTTCCACCACACCTGCTGCAATCTTTTCGACATTTTCAACGACAAGTGGGGGCCACGTGGTGGAGTTGAGTCAGATACCATTTGTTGGTGACACGAACTTCAATGTTACAAATAGTTACAAAAATAAATTGTTTATCCAACCACAAATGTATTATGAGTCAAATGTATTAGTCGAAAAAATTGAGTATAAATTTGAGGACTGGGTTAACAAAATTACGAAGAAAAATTGGAATGAAGTTGAGAATCGTTTTAGTTCTGTTTTCCGGTTAGTTTATTCTTCCATTATTTTTTTTAATTTAACTAATTTTACCTTTTAAATCCGTGGTAGTAATAGTTTATAATATTTTAATTCATTATTGTTAACAAGGTCCTTAATTAGAGCTATGGTAGAATTGACATGTAAAGATACCCCCCATGGAAGCCTAAGTCAATGTATCATGGTTGATGGAAATGAGGGAAAGATTGTCGGCTTACAAAAGACAGATACGTTTTTTCAAATCATTATTTTTCTTCTTATTTTGTACGCTTATGACTTTTTCTAAATTTTTAGTAATTAGTTGATATTAAATGTAATAGATATAAGTAACTGGGACAAAGATTTAGAAGATATTCGCGATTCAATGATGAAGGTCTTCAATAAAGTTAATGTTGATGTGTCATCGTTGCCGCTTTCGTTGTTGATGTTTTACTCCAGACCACCTATTAATGCGTATGTTGGTTCTCCATTTTTTATTTAAGGGTTATTCTCATTTTAGCCCCCAAAGGGCAGGGAGGGGGAGGGGGGGAGTAAAGAAAATGTAAAAAAGAGTTGTGTTTTGGGTATATTAAGAAAAGAAGTTAAAATGATAAAAATACCCTTAAAAAGTCACATGGCTAACATTTCCCATGAAAAAATAATGCAGTTGGATAGTATGGGGTTATTTGTAGTCGTTTTCGAAGTCTATAAACATTTTGGGGCTAAAAACAACCCTTTATTAATACTACATGTTTATTCAATTGAATAATGTCTTTTCTTTCTCGTTTGTAATATTTTTTTTTTTGGTTTTTGTATCAACCATATGCCTATTTTTTTGTAAGTTGAAGGCCATTGAGGTTCAATGGTATCTTGATTCTGATTACTTTTGGGATCCATCCGAACAAATCTCTTTTGTGATAAATATGGCACATCTTATCGATCACGGGATGCTTAATCTTAAATCTCTTGGTTTTTATCTTGACGAGGAAGGTCACTTGAGAGATTGAAGGAATGCTTTTTCACAAGAGGTTCATTTTGGATCTCTATACCTTGCTTACGAGAGTAATTCAAAATGTTCAAATACATCTCGCGTGATAGAATTCTTTAGGAATTCTTACCTGCACAATTTTCTCACGGTGTGTGTCCAAGTATACATCATATTATAATTTTAAAATACGTATTTGAATTATTATTATTATTATTTTGCAAAAACTCTATTTAGTTTTTTTAATAATTTTTTATTATGTATATTGTAACATTTTTGTGTTTTGTACTTTTAATGATGAAGACTTTATGTTTGTAGATTGATATATATGTTTTGGAGAGAAGTGTTGACCAGATGTATCCGAACTTTTGTTATTATATTCGTTCTGCAGTTACGAAGTGTTTGGTCGACGGAAGTAAGTATTTTCACATATCTATTTATCAATGATGTTGAATAATTTGTCTTTATGTTTAATTTTAAGACTAAATATTCAATTTGATGTACTTAGCCTTACAAGACGCGCAACGGGACAAGTCATGACTTACCTTTTAAGCCATAACCGTTCTTGTTATTTGTAGGCGTCCAATTGGTATTTTTGATTCACTCTCCTCTTTTACTTTTTTTAATTAAGATGTGAAAAATATAATATCAAACTTACAGCTAATGTCACTAATAATATTATTATTATCTATGGAAAAATATCATGTTATACTAGTAAATGATAGTGGAATACGACGAATATTATTGTATGCCGCTAGTAAATAATATGGGACACAATGGTACGATTTATAATAGAAAAATTAGTATTGCGCCCATATTATTATTAAATTAAGATAAATTGGCACTAATAACCATTTATTTTCACATGTGCACATATTTGTTTTCCAATTTTATTACAATGTTAAGTATTTTTAAAGATAATTAATAAGATGTTCAAATTTGATAATGGTTTTAAAGATTCACCTATAGGAACTATAAAAAATCTTCTTTGTTTAAGGTAATTGACACTGAATAAATCTTATTGCAGGTGGAGACCTTTTGTAGACCACCCACATCATTGAAGTCATTTTGTTGGAGGTTGTATGCTTCAAGATCGCGAATATACTTTGCTGACATCATTTTCTGTTTAGAGTATATGACTTTTATGTAATTTTACTAATGAGACTAGTTAATTATTCTAGAAACCTATTATTACTATTAATGTTTTGATTGAAGCTACTTTCATTCGGGTTGGTGGGCACAATGTTGAATGTGTTGATAGTGTGGAGAGATTTTACTTGCCTAAACTCTAATTATAGTTAATGATGAGTTGTTGTGCTGGATGTAAATCATGGTATGTATTCTATTTTTTAAACATGTTTGGTGACGGTTTTGCAAACCCTCTTCAACAGTATGTTCAATTATAGATTAAACTTTAGGATTGATTTTAGCGTCCTTTATACTTTCGCACCAAAATTTTGAAATCCCTCCATTTTTCTAGAATGGCCAAAAATCGTCCCAAAAACATGTTTAAAAATTTAAAATAGATTATAAGTCCTAAATTTCCAAATTTTTTTGACTCCACCCCTATGTCTTTTTTTATAATTAGATAGAGGTCCTACTTTGTTTTAATTATCAATGTCATTTTATTCGGTAGAAAAATATTTTACCAGCATTATTGAGACAGAATAACTATTTCGAGCTTTATAATTGAAGGTGAAATGGCATGGAGCCAAAAAACAATAAATCCAAAAAAATAGGACCATCAACAAAATATGGATTGTTTCTTCTTACCTTCTTATTCTAATCCAATAAAACAAGTTTATTTTTAGTTAACTCTCACTTGATAATACTATATTTGACATACCCCCCATTTTTATAGTTCACTTAGAAAAACCCCCCTGCCCCCCCACCCACAAAAAAAATCAATATTAGAAATGTGTTAAAAAAATCTACTGTGCTAGACTTAACTTCTAAAATATTTTTGTGACACCCCGCCTAATAAAATACCGGGTAATCAGTCATATAGAAAATTAAATAGAAATCTCATCTGGTTCATTCTTAGCATCACTGTCGAAAACTTTTTAAAACATTTTTAACCACCTAGTATTCAAAAAGCTGGTGTCAAATTTTATCTTTTTAATTAAACAAACCCAACATGCGAATATATAACTAATCATATCACACAATCTGGAACTGAACAAACTGAATAATTAATAAAAGACTTGTCGAATAAACCATCGGCTAAAATTCCAAATCAAATAAATATCCAACAATAATAAAAGAATTCGAAGACTCAATATGAAAGTAACTGGGGAACATGCCCTACATGAACAGTGACTGAGAATAAATACCTAATTTAGGAACAAAGGACTTAAGTGTCTAATACAAACCCTACTAGCATCCACATGTGCCGCAGATGCGTGTCCCTAAAATAGATATCAAGTTTGGCATCCCCATGGCTGGAAACCTAAAGGTTTTGAAAATATTTTTATCGCATGGGTTAGAACCCAAAATATTTTGAAAATATCTAGCACGTGAATTAAAATGTAGCAATTTAAAATGCATGAATGCTCTTCATATTTAGGTTAGTGTTGCACTCACTTGAGATACTACTGACCCCTCATCTAGAGTGCACACCTAACGTTCTATATTAGTCCTCCTAGCAATACTACCCTAGATAAAAAGACTATAGTAATAAACTGAAATTATCAGCACGTCTATGTTTCCTGTACCGCCCATACAGTACATCATTTTACTAACATCTCCCATATGTTAATTTATTCTCATGTAACACTTCGCATATGTCATCTTTTCATATTTATGATTAAGTCTCACTACTTATACAAAAATTCTCATATGTTATCTCTCAACCATCATAATTAAGTTTGTTAATTACGTTTCTCTGCTAAATTCACCTTATTAGATATCCACGATCGAATACCTACTATTTCACACAAGTAGGGTTAATTTACTTTATAGTCTACTATCTCACATAAGTAGCTTATCCATACGGTACGTATATATATGACACACCATATATATATACACTATAAATGTATACTTCACTATAAAGTCCTAACATCACACATTAAGGACTTATTGGTTCGGATTGTTCCATCGACCCCAATTCGTCATACCATTTACATTGGTCCGGAAAACCATCGACCCCAATATAATTTTTATGCTTTGGGCATTCACACTGCCTAAGTATGTGATATGCTAGGCATTCACTCCATCTATAGGTTTACATTGGTCAGGATAGCCATCGACCCGAATATAAAAATTATACATATACATATATTGGTCTGGATAGCCATCGACCCCAATATAGTTAGTATACTTTTGGCATTCACACCGCCTATGTATTACTACAGAGTACACAAATATATACAAATACTACACAATCACCGCATATATATATATATATATATATATATATATATATATATATATATATATATATATATATATATATATATATCACTGTTCTAAAAAACCCGCCTAGGCACGCCTAGGCTTGAGGCTTGGAAGAAACGCCCCGCCTTAAGATTTTGACGCCTTATGCTTGGTAAAACCCTTAAGGCGTACTTTTTTTCTAAAAACAATAATGCTTTAGTAAAACGATATCGCCTTTTAAAGATTTTTTTACAAACCGGACCATTATCGCATCCAAAATAATCAAATAGTATTTTTAATTGCAAATATTCAGACATATTTTTATGATATGTACAATTTTAGTATTTTAATACCCTTGTTATGGTTAAAAAATATTAAAATATATTAAAAAGGCCTAAATGCCTTTTCACGCCTTTTTACGTCTAGGCCCGCCTAGGCTTCTAAGGCTTAAGGCTTGGCCTCCACGCCTCGATCACGCCCCGCATTTTTTAGAACCTTGATATATATATATATATATAATTGAAATCCGGCTAATCCGTGCTCAATTCTCGTAGCACCAGTCCAAAATTTCCCCGAGTCTATTTCCCCGACACATAATTGAATTAATATTGCACTAATTAATTCACTCAAGTAGTGTCACACAACTACGATACCCGGACTTACTCATTCGGTCTGTACCTTTACCCTTTAGGCTTTATTACATCAAGTTCCACTATTAAGGTTAACACCTCTTATTAAATTTAATATTCAATAATTTATTATACATCTCTATAATAAATTAAATCGGCTACTCTGTGCCTAACACCCGTCGCACTAGCTCTTAATACACAAGTCAAATTCCCCGACTCTTAACTTATTGAATTTCTCACATTAATTAATTTATTCAAGTAGTGGAACTCAACTACAATACTCGGACGCATTCACTTGGCCCGTAATTTAACCCTTTAAAATTTATTTCATGAAATTCTGTTAATAAGTTTGACACTTTTATTAAATTTAATACTACTTAATAATCATCCTATAAGACTGTATGTATTAGGTTCCATTTAATTTATATCAATTAAATTCCACCTTAAGATACCAACATGTATGCTAACTTCATCCGAAATTCCTACGTTCATATATTTTCGAGTGTCGTTCATTCTAAATACTCCCAAATTCATACCCCGGATTCATCCCTATCTAATCCAAGGATAAAATAATGTTCCTTAGTAGTTTTCCAAAGTTCTTCACTCGTTTACGGACATCTCCAAATAACCCGAATTTATTTCTTCCTAAATATGTCGGTCCCACGACTCTTTCGTAGAAACATCATTATTAATTCAAAAAAATCAGAAAAATATGAGGTCGGCGCCCACGCGGCCGTGATGAAAAGATATACGATCTCATATTTTACAATAATTGAAGGGGTCGATCGATCGACGAACTAGGACGATCGATCTACCGACCATATATCCATCTTGTTCACTAATTCCGTTTCCACCATTTTTGAAACCTCATGATTTTTAACTCACTTACGAACATTTACCCAATCACAATCAACATTTAATTCATGAAAAAGTAGGTTCTAAACACCTTAAAAACCTTAAATCGTCAATAAATTTACAAAAATCTAATGTTTACCAAATTGGGTATTTTTCGGGTTTTATTCCACCGATTTTAATTCATCATTCAGATTCGAAATTAGTCATCAATACTTACAAATTTTCACCCTACAATCTGATTTCAACAGTCCCATATCATAATCTCACATCAATTGAGTAATTAATCTACACATATTACTCTAATTTGAAAGACACATTTTAATTGTCAACACACACCCCAAAACAGATTTGAATATACACGTCACCATAATATGAATTGGTTATCATAAAATTACAACTACAAAAAATTAACCACTTGCCTTAACAATTGTAGAGTCTGATTCCTTTGGTGTTGATGATGATTCCACAAAGAACATCCTGAATTGCTCATTGATTTGTCTCCCAAAGACTCCATGTTGATCCCCAATTGCTCCCTCTGCCTTGCTCTCAATCTCTAGCTTTAGAGTTATGTTAATAGTCGTTCAGTACACTCACCATTAGGTTTATAAATCGAAATCCCATTTTTAGGCTTATGGGTCAATCCCAAATGATCCGAACACTCATGTGTGGGCCCGGTTATGCCTAAAAATGCCAAGAGACCCGATAACTACCCCCATGTACTCTTTTTCGACTATCTCGACCTATCCAGAGTCGACCGTCCACTCAGAATTGTCATCCAAAATACTTTATAACAACCTCTAATTTTCAACCTCAAAAAAATGCGACACAACAATAATATGAATAATTAAATCTAAATTCGTCAGATTTAAATAATTCCTCCAATTCAAATAACTCTCCCAATTATAATTTTAAAATTCTATAATTTAAATAAGTTTTATTTCTCCCCAAAACAATTAAATTATAAGTCCTCGGCATTACGGGGTGTTACAAATTTTTGGCATAAAATACCCTTATTTTAAATAATACTTCATATTTTTCCTCAACTCAAAGCCTAGTGATAGGCAAGGGTTTTGCCGCGGCGTGAGAGTCACCTATGCGCCAGTCATTTTGAATTCGGCTCACCTGAACTATAGAAAAACCTAAATTACGACTACACTCAACGGGTGAGTATAGCGGTAAGTCGGGTATCGAAAATCCACAGAGACGAGTTGCTAGAATTTACAAGGTTTAATACTCCTAAATAAAAGTGTAAAAGATAATTACACACAAAAAGGGAAAAGATGCAAAAAATGGAAATATTAATCTAGGCGAGGGAAATAAAGCTAGATTAACAAAGTGGTAAAAACTATAGGTTGCGTCGAATATCCCTCACCCGAGTTAATTAGTATAAAATGGTTACATGGGTCGACGAGTTATTACGATTGCGTCTCGTTTCGACAGTTAATTAAATCAAGAGTTGTCACACCTCTAAATTCGCATAAAAGCCTAATATGATTTTGGCGTCAACAAATGCCCCGAAAATTATGCACGCAAGGTCGTAAGTACGGAACATACATGATATGCCCCATCAAATCTCCTAGGCGTAATAACTAGGACAACGCACCCGAAATAAACCCGTAAACTCCATCACCAAAGCAAAGCAACGCATCAACCTGAGTGAGTTCAATTCAAACACAACCTAGACTAATTTAGCTAGAAAGCATATTAAAAACGCGGTAAATAAATGCGGTAAATAAAGGCGATAAAGCTACACTAGAAAGCACGAAAATAAAGCATGTAAACCTAATTATGAAAGCATGTAAATTAGCTACAAAGAAAGAATTAATGAAATACGACTATATTAAAATGGTTGGGAAGATGAATAGTCACTTACAAACCCTAATGGGTGTCAAACAAAAATGGGGAAGAAGATGAGCTCTCAAACCTCCAAACCCTAACCTACAACTCTCTAAAATATAATATATTCAATCTTTAGGTTCATTACACTCATCAAGTGAATTTACTCGAAACAGAGAGATAACACACGGAACATGCGGGCATAAGGAGTAAATGTAAATGGAAACTAGGCCGCGCACATGTCACAAATGAAGAACGCTATATATAAAATGAAAAATTGTAATCTCAACGAAAGATATCGCACATTAAAGGAGGCAAAATGTATTTTCACAGATTATCAAAACTATTTCAACCTTTGAATTACATCTACTTAAGATCACATAGGACTTGTATAGGGTTGTAATGTAGGCTTGGGGTTAAGGTACGAAATGAAAGGTATGTATATACGGATTCAAGGTGTTCGGGGATGAAAATTTGGAATAATGGGAAAATGCGGGCAATAACAAAAATTGAAAAATGATTTCAAAATAAGGCATTGAATATAACAATGGGGAGAGTAAACAAAGCTTATTGAACACTATAAACAACATATACAAACTTTCTCTTTCTTTTCTTTTCTTCTTTTTCTCATTTTTCTTTTGTTTTCTTTTTCTTTTCACTTCTCTTTTTCGAAAAGGCGTGTAATATAGATTTAAATTTAATTCGCAAGTTTCCAAGTAGACCTTATTTAATTCAACCCCTAAACAAACAACTACATGTGTGTGTGTGTCAACCCATAAACAAATAAAGTATGCGACATAAGTTTAAGGAAAATCCCCGCAGGACAAAATCATTTATTTCACTATAATAGGTAAATCACAACTTACACGGATTACAATGAAATATAGTGACACACAATACTAGAAGGCGATGGTCGGTGTCGTCAGCAATGAATCCACACGCAGCGAACCCACATGAACCTCAGTACAATCAGCAAAGGAAGAACCGCAGCACTCCCCAATAACACGCAGCCATAACACTTTGTAGAGACTCCCTCAGCAATGACACACACCCCTCGGTTGCAAAGATTTCCCCACAAAGATTAAACAAAAACAAAGTTTGTGTTCTAGCACTACACCAAAATGGGCAAATTGTCACCTTTCAGCCGGCCAGCCTTGTCAAGGTCATTGACCGTGACAAAAAAACACGCGTTTTATGTCACGGTCATTGACCTTGACACGACCGTGACAACGAATTGTCACAGTCATTGACCGTGACAAGTCCGTGACAAGTTTAATTGTCACGGACTTGTCACGGTCAATGACCGTGACAATTCGTGTCACGGTCAAAGACCTTGACACGACCGTGACAATGTTCGCAGCAAAAACCCTATCCCCCTTCTTTTTTCCCTCCCGCGCCGTTCCCTCCATTTCTCTCTCTCTCTCTCTCTCTCGACGCTGCTCTCTCTCTCTCTCTCTACTTTCAGGTCCATTTTCTCTCTCTCTCTCTCTCTTTCATTTATATATATATTTGTGTGTATATTTGTGTGTATGTGTATATATATATGTGTGTATGTGTGTGCGTGGAGGGGGGTGGGGGGTGGGGCGGGGTGGGGCAGGGTGGGGGAGGGGGTGGTGGAGGGGGGCAGGGGTGGGGCAGGGTGGGGCGGGGTGGGGCAGGGTGGGGGAGGGGTGGTGGAGGGTGGGGTGGGGTGTGTGTGTGTGTGTGTGTGTGTGGTGGTGTGTGGTGGGGGAGGGAGTGGGGTGGGGTGGTGTGTGGGGTGTGTGTGTGTGTGTGGTGGTGTGTGGTGGGGGAGGGGGTGGTGGAGGGGTGGGGCAGGGGGTGGGGTGGGGTGGGGTGTGTGTGTGTGTGTGGTGGTGTGTGGTGGGGGAGGGGTGGGGTGTGTGTGTGTGTGGTGGTGGAGGGGGGCAGGGGGTGGGGTGGGGTGGGGTGGGGTGTGTGTGTGTGTGGTGGGGGAGGGGGTGGTGGAGGGGTGGGGTGGGGTGGGAAATCATATGAAATGAATTCAAATTATTGTTGTAGCACTAAGGGAATAAATGAAAATGAATTGGAACTATTGTCTTTTCAACCATCCAATAAAAGTTTTCCTTCATGGAATGTTAGAATTGTTTCTAGGATAATAATCCTACTATAAGATAATTGCTCAAAATAAATATTAAATAATAATTACTAAGATATCAATTCAAATAAAGTCTTAATAACCTAACCAAAAGAAATAAAATAAAATATCAAATAAATTATCATCCACCTCATAGACATTCCCTACCAATCATTTTAAGATAATTTTATCCTTATAAAGATAAATACCTTTGATTGCAAAGCATGCACTTGTATTATTATTATACAACATGTATTATTTCGACGTGTAATTCTAAAATCTCACCTAGTTTTGTATACTATTTTTAAAATCATACTATCAATTCACGAGACACTAAACAAGAAAGAGGACATATTAATTTGGAAATGCTTGTTTTTCTTTCTAGAGACCCGTGTCGTCAAAACTTGGTAGTGTTCGAGTGTGTTTTTATCACTAAATTATTATTTCACTAACAAATACTCCTTATATCCTAGATTAAGAGTCCATATTTAATTTTTGTACTTACTAATAATACACTTAATCAATGGCTAGGATTAACCCTTATTCACTATTATGAAATTTGGTTAATTGATTATTTAAAAAAAAAAGCAAAAGTAGACTAACATATATACACAACACTAAAAGTAGACATCAATTTTATAAATAATTGATATTTTCATTCAAAATAAATATTTCATTCAAAAATATTGGATAATAATTGATATTTTCATTTAAATTGATAATAATTTTATTCATGAAATTAATTCAATTAGGTAAAACCCATGATAATGAAATTTATGCTACAATTATCTCATGTCATAATTTTATGTAGTTGTCACGGTCGTGGTGGGGGGGGGGGGTGGGTAGGGGTGGTGTGGGGGTGTGTGTGTGCGTGTGTGTGCGTGTGGCGGGGGTGGTATTGACGGAACTTACACATACGTTATAATATAGACGAAACATTTTTTATCTGTACTAATAACATTTTTTTTATCTATACTAATAACATTTTTTTATAGCAAAAATGTCTCCTTCAGATGTTAGGGCGAAGATGATGATGTTGTTTATGATGATGTCGTCGTCTGGGTTCGGTGGTAGCGGAGGTGACGAGGGCTCCTCCGCCCCTAGGCTCCCCAAATATGGAAAATTTGGGATTACCGTCGAAAACAAGTCGGAGCTTTTAGCGAGATCCCTCGAGCTGCTAAAGACGGTCATCGGCCCGGGGTTTATGAGTTGGAAGGAGGTGCCGTATAAGCTCAAGTTAGCTGTTTGGGCGGCACTACAGGTAATATTTATATGAATATTTCAATTTCAATTTATATTTATATTTATATTTATATTTATATTTATTCGCAACTAACATTGTATTTGTTGGACAGGAACAATTCAACTTGGATCCAAAGCTACGCGATTCCGTCTTCGAGCAGTTGAGGGAGCAACACAAGACGTGGAAAAAAAATATGAGGGCACGGTACTTTGGAAAAACACGAGAAACCATTTTACAATGGCGCGGATCCGTCCCGCCCAAGGAGCCGATCTCATTGGCACAATGGCAAAAGTTCATTGACAATGAGATCGAGGATCGACAATTGGCATCTCGCCAATCGGGGAGGGAAAATCGGGCTAAAAGGACGGACGTGCACTACTCCGGCCGGACCTCTTACGCTGAGGTGGAGCATAGGATGAAGGTAATATTTAATTTATCTAAACTACAGAAATATATTATTGGATATTATTTTACTTTGCGGGGCCGATACTAATTTTACTTTACTTTATTTTATTTTAGGGGGTAGGGAGTGGGCCAGGGGGTAAGCCACATAGGCTCGATACTTATGTGGCTCTTCGGACGAAGAAGGGGAAGGACAAGGAGGTGTCCCCGAGCGTCGCGGCCACGATTGTAAGTAATCCGACAGTTTAATTATTGTTAATTACGTTATAATTTTTTAGTTTACTAATCATGTGCTTTTTGTCGTTTCAGGCAAAGCTTAAGGAAGTGCATGAGTCGCAGTCTGATGCCGACAAGGCATCTTTGTCCACAGACGCACTCAGCCAAGTGCTTGGCTCTGATCACAAGGGGAGTGAGCTCGCGGGTGGCCAAATCTAGGATCATCGGATTGGAGACGAGCGACACCGGGTTGGCTCGAACGGTGGATTCACACGACGCGAAGCTGTCCCGTTTGGAGGCGACGGTCCAAGATATGTACGCATTCATGAAGCGTACGTTGGGTGGAGACCGTAAAGAGAAAGGTAAAGGGAAAGGGAAGGAGAAGGCGGTGGAGGAGGAGGTGCGGGAGGACGAGGCGCAGGATGACGAGGATGTGGACCTCGCTGCTTCATCACCGACACGTTCGTACTTCGACGATCCACTTCCCTATTTGACGCCCTCCAACAGACCATTATCGACAATTGGTTGGTCGAGCGTGTTCATATTGGACATATTTGATGGCCAGCGGATAGGGTGGGGGTTGAGGGACCCGAACATCGTCGAGGGTGGAATAGTCCATGGACGTGTGCTTCAAGAGATGGAGTCCAGGGTGCTCGTCACGCATGTCATACCCGGGAAGGAGAACTCCCTATTGTGGTTGCGCAAACAATGCGGCACGACGTACATTAGTGGGTGCGTCAATTCGTATGTCGTGTGGCCTACTCACCTCCTCAGTTTTATCTAAGACATGTAGTAACATTATTTTTAAGTTTGTCCATTTTAATTATATTTGGATTATATCGTCATGTATATTATTTTTACTTTGAAGATTTGGATTATACTGTCATGAATATATATTTGCATTATCTTTAGTTTGTGTTGGATATATGATGTTTGGAACAGGTACAACGTTGCTATAACAGGTACAAATATACTGCTGGGCAGTGGCGGTGGCCATACTGCCCAGCAGATTTTTTTTAAATTCTGCCCAGAATTGTCACGGTCATTGACCGTGACAAGTCCGTGACAAATATTGTCACGGACGTGTCACGGTCAATGACCGTGACAATGTTTTTACTAAGGGTCACGGCTTTGTCACGGTTATAAACCGTGACAAACATGTCAAGGTCAATGACCGTGACACGACCGTGACACAAAACGCGAGTTTTGTGTCAAGGTCAATGATCGTGACACGACCGTGACAAAAAAAGTTGTCTCGCCTCGAAATGTCACGGTCATTGACCTTGACAAATGGGCAGATTTGGTGTAGTGTAGGGTTGAAAAAAGGATTCACAAAGATATGTCAATGATATGTGAATCAAAACATGAGTTTGGGAACTCAAAAAGGTGAAGACTTGATGTGATAGGACTCTCAAAATCGTCTATGCAAGTCTTGGAAAATAACTCCCCCGAAGTTGGTTTATATAGGAAACTTTGAGAAGATGTAAAAACTCACGGCTCGGTACGAAATTATCAGAAGCGGATCGGTCCGCTTTTAATGCCGGATCGGTCCGAGGTCGGACCGGTTCATTTTCTCAAAGGGCTACTTCGGTTTGCATTCGATCCGGGGTTCTCTGTTTTGGAGCAAAGCGGATCGGTCTGGTATGAAGGTGGATCGGTCCGAGGCGAATCGGTTCGTTTTCCAAATGGGTGGACCAGTCCGGTTATGCAGAAAACTAACTCCACGATTCTTTGATATTCGGATTCGATGATGTGGATGCAATCTTGAATTTCTTCAATGGTGAAACAGCTTATGACATACAAATTGATAATGGACAAAAATGTCCTAACAAATCTCCCCCTATGTCTATGCCAGTACATACATAAAAAATCTGAATTATCAAGTATCAAAATGCCTATACAAATCTACCCTTCCAAGAACCCAAAATAGGAAAGATACAAATGAATAAGACTTCATCGTTTGCACTTCAAATCTTCAGGAATTTCAACGCTTTTCTCATCAGGGTGTGCAATTCAGAGATCATCAAAGAAGTACCTACACATATGAGGCAAAGCAAAATACCACGTGACATATCGAGTTTGAAATGAGATAAACATAGATACCAATATATGATAAAAGCTCAAAACTTCAAAACTCCCCCATAATATGATAATTCTTTATCTCCCCCTTTTTATGATGTCCCCAAAAAGACAAATGAGAATAATAAATCAAGCAAGTAAAATCGGGGTGACGCAGTATACAAAACAAGGCATCAAATAAATGTCAAACGTGCTCTTGCAAGGAGATGCTCAAAAACTCTTCACAAACTATTTTTGATTTTTCAAATTTTTGCACAAAAAATAATATACCAATTTGAAAAAAAATATGCTACAAAAATCACACCTTGGATTTAGACTCAAACAACCAAGTCATGGAAATGGAATGAATGGGTGTGAATACATTTGATAGGTAAATCAACTCAATCAATCATTTGTGCACGATGCATATGTGTACCCCTAACGAATGAACATCAAAAGTATCCTTAGGTGTAAAGATTGTTGAATTTAGATGACATCGTCTTATGCAAATCAACAAATCAAAGTCAAAATTATTTCCACCCTAATAACGTCCAAAACTATTTAGCGCTTTTTCAAGAATTTCAAGGACGTGCAAACCCGTTTTAATTCTCCAACCAAACTCCCTCATATATATATTTTTCTTTTAGAGGCGTATAAACTAAATTCTCAAACTTTGGAGAATTGGAGCAAAAACCTAAATGGCCCATAATTGGCATAAATTTCTTTTTATTGCCTTTAAAATTGTTCGGGCTCTTTTGGACCTCGGATAATAAAATTCCTCCATTTTTTAGGTCCAATTTAACGGTGGCTTAGTATTCGCAAAGGCAAAATGAACCTTTCGCAGCCCTTCCCCATTTTTCAAACAAAGCACACAAACTCACAAAACGGTTTTTAAATAAACAATTTCCTTACCAAAATTTATCGCACTTGGTTCGTTTGAAAGGACAAGATTGAAGTGAAAACACCCAACCAACATGTGATAAGACAAGAACAATAATCAAATAGATCCGTGCATGTGTGCAAATAAAGGAAATGATGAGTCAAACATGTAGGAAGTAACACTTAATTACATCTTAATGACTCCAAACATTATAATGCACAAGGATGAATTGACCTATTGTCTCAAAACACTATCAAATAGTCACAAGAAGATAATGGAATGTTGTTGTGACTTGGTCATTCTAAGTATCCATCCATAAAAGGTGCAAATAACAAAAATCCTTTTGTATTTTTCAAATATTTTATCAAAATAAAATCTTTTTGTATTTTTCAAAAAAATATACACAAATGATACATACTAGCAATAGGCAAATAATATCATCATGAAAAACATCATATGCTAGTAAACAAGTCAAACCTCAATCATTAGGTGCGGAGGGGTTTTCCAAAGGTGGTGACAACTTATGAAAAACCTCCATCAAATCTTGGGAAGTTTTGACTAAAAACTTAACTTGCTCACCTAAATGTGCAAACTCTCTCATGTAGTCTCCAGGAGCATGTAAAGTATCATGTGTGGATGCATGTGTATCAGAAACACGTGTAGTAGAAAAATGTGACACATTACCCAACTTAAAGCAAAATTCCCTAAGGTGTCCTCTCCTCTTGCAATGTGAACAAACATAAATAGGCCTAGGAACACCTCTCTCAAAAACTCTAGGACGCACTTTCCTAATAGGAATGGGACGCCTAGGTGGGTTAATTTTCGGGCCATGTGACTCTGTCACTAAAGTGGGAACTGACTCGAGTGCTAAATGGGAAGTAGAAGCACCGTCATGACTTATTCCTAAATTCTCACCTTTACCCTTAAGAACCACCTTTTCGACCTTCTTAGGTGCGTTCTCAAAATTGACTTTGACCTCCCTGGCACGATCGAGATCACTCTCGAGTTGGGATACACGTGTCGTCAGACTAGACAAGGTGTTGGTCAAATCACACTTCTCCTTTATCAAAACCTCCTTCTCTCTTTCCAAATCTAACACCCGACGACCTAAATCACGATTATACTTCTTTGTTTTCAAGGTCTCGGAGTACAAATCTTTAATACCTTTTTGGAGATCACTTTCATCTCCACTCTCCCCCTCACTTTCTCCCTCACTCAAAGAACAAAAATAACTATCATCGCTCTCGTGTGCACTCTCGTGAGACAAAGTGGGTGTGCTCACACGACTATAAAAAGCGACAACCATCCCATGTGCTAAACCTTTATCAGACTCATCTCCCTCATCACCCTCACTATCACTAAGTGTGGCATGCATGGCTACTTTCTTACCTTTCTTTCTAAGCCACGTAGGACACTCAAACGACTTATGCCCCTTACCACCACATTCAAAACAGGTGACATTCTCAAAATCATCCTCACACTCCTCATCGGAGTCATTCCATTTTTCCCTCTCACCTCTTTCTTTGGCCTTTCCATTATTTTTATTTTTATCAAAAAAAATCTTTTTATTAGAAGAATTATTTTTGTTCATGTTGAGAAATTTTTTAAAATTTTTCGTAAACAAGGCCGTATCATCAAAATCAAAATCTCCATTAGAATCGGACTCACAAACTTTTTCTTTCTTTTTCTTAAAATGAGTCTTTAAAGCAATCCCATTATCCTTAGCCTTAAGGGTTTTGGGAAACATGTCAATCTCATAGGTTTGAAGATCTCCTACAGGTTCTTCCAACTTAAGTGATTTCAGATTTCCCAAAGAGTTCAAAACAGTGACTTTAGGAATAAAGCATTTTGGAAGAGATCTCAAAATCTTTTTAACGGCACGGGTGTTATCAATCACCTCACCCAAATTAAAACATGTGTTAACAATGTCTGACAAATGAGCATAAAAATCATCAAAGCATTCAGACTCAGTCATGGTAATGGTCTCAAATTGGGAGGCCAAATTTTGTAATTTAGATTCTTTAACCGCGTTCGTACCCTCATGTGTCAGTTTCAAAACATCCCAAGCCTCTTTAGATGTGGTGCACGTCATAATTTGGCGAAACTCATCAGGGGAGACAGCTCCAGAAATAGCACTCAGACCACGGGAATTAAAATTGGACAATTTATAATCATCTTCAGTCCAGGCTGACACGGGTTTTAAAGTGGTGATGTTATTAAAAGTGACCGTGGGAGGTGTCCAACCATTTTCGCAAAGCAACCAAACCCGCTCGTCAATATATTTTAAAATCGATTTCATACGAGCTTTCCAATAGGCATAATTATTCCCATAAAAAATAGGCACCGTGTTAAATGAATGTTCCATTGGAAAAATTGCGATTTTTCACAAAACTGATTTTAAAAAAAAATCAATATCACACAATTTTGCGGAAAATAGGAATACGCGATAAATTAGCGTAACCTGCTCTTATACCAATTTGAAAAGGCGTGTAATATAGATTTAAATTTAATTCGCAAGTTTCTAAGTAGACCTTATTTAATTCATCCCCTAAACAAACAACTACGTGTGTGTGTGTGTCAACCCACAAACAAATAAAGTATGCGACATAAGTTTAAGGAAAAATCCCCGCAGGGCAAAACCTTTTATTTCACTATAATAGGTAAATCGCAACTTACACGGATTACAATGAAATATAGTGACACGCGAATACCCATAGGCGACGATCGGTGTCGTCAGCAATGAATCCACACGCAGCGAACCCACATGAACCTCAGTCCAATCAGCAAAGGAAGAAACGCAGCACCCCTCAATGACACGCAACCATAACACTTTGTAGAGACTCCCTCAGCAATGACACACAACCCTCGGTTGCAAAGATTTCCCCACAAAGATTAAACAAAAACAAAGTTTGTGTTCTAGGGTTCAAAAAAAGATTCACAAAGATATGTCAATGATATGTGAATCAAAACATGAGTTTGGGAACTCAAAAAGGTAAAGACTTGAGGTGATAGGACTCTCAAAATCGTCTATGCAAGTCTTGGAAAATAACTCCACCGAAGTTGGTTTATATAGGAAACTTTGAGAAGATGTAAAAACTCACGGCTCTGTACGAAATTATCAGAAGCGGATCGGTCCGCTTTTAATGCCGGATCGGTCCGATGTCGGACCGGTTCGTTTTCTCAAAGGGCTACTTCGTTTTGCATTCGATCCAGGGTTCTCTATTTTGGAGAAAACCGGATCGGTCCGGTATGAAGGCAGATCGGTTCGTTTTCCAAATGGGCGGACCGATCCGGTTATGCAGAAAAATAACTCCACGGTTCTTTGATATTCAAATTCGATGATGTGGATGCAATCTTGAATTTCTTCAATGGTGAAACGTCTTACGACATACAAATTTATAATGGACAAAAATGTCCTAACATTTTTCTTTTCTTTTTCTTCTCTTTCTTTTCTTTACTTTTCACACTCTCATATGCCTAAATTGCAACCTCAGCACAACAACATCATTCAATCCCAAGTGACATTCCAAACAAAGGTATGGAAGGTGTATGTATTGTGTATAACTCTTATTTGGAGTTGGTTATGGAATTTTGGGTAATGAAACGAAAAGCTAATATTTAGGCTCAAAGGGGTTGACGAGGGAAAACATATAAGGTGAGGTCAAGGCTAATATTGGTGATATAACAAAGATGGCCTATGATCATTTCATAAAGTTTATTCAATTCTCGAGTCAAAACAATATATGAAAATCATGATCAAGTAATACATTTCAAGAATGAACTCAATTAATGAACGATCAAATGAAACAATAAAGAGATTACCGACGAAATCAACGTTTTCAAAGAGGAAAGAATAGTGTATACACTCATAAACGAAGAAAGGTACAAAGCTTACTCGGTGTAAGTATATACAATGCAACAAAATATTACCGAGTTATAAAAATCTTAAACCAAATCAATAGAATAAGAAAAATGCATGTGCTCATGGCATTAAAGTTTAATTCATGAAGTTATTCACATATCAATAATCGAGGACTGAAGTCTAATAACTTCTAAAATAGAGAACATGCATCATTGAGTTGTCTATCGGATCGGGCAATTATTGAAATTTATCATCGGAAACAAAGGCAAAATTCCCAAAAAAGGAGAAAAAAGAAAGAAAATCTTTTTGAAATTTTTAATTTTTCTAAGAAAAGCATACTAAGTAACTAACATGTGAGCAAAAACATTGACTAACAAAAGAAATGGATAGGATATCCCACACCCCCTAACTTAAAACCTGACATTGTCCTCAATGTGAATTAAGAACCAAGTTAAAGAGAGGAAAAAAGCGATATTACCCACAATGGAACGATCCCCATAAGAACAAGTCCAAAAAATCTACAAAACAAGTTAGTGCCGAGCATAGCAAAAACAAATAACAAAAAGTTAACTAATTACAAGAGACTAAAGTAAAAGAAAGAAAAGATAAAAAGAAAGAAAGAATAACACGCTAACTATATACAACCTACTATTTAGGCTTCACACTAACTATACACTAGAAGTCTAAATAGCTGAGGGACCACCATAAGAATGATTTGACTTTGGAGGATAACTGGTGTACCCTCACATACAAGCGTGCCTTCCGAAAAATATGAATTCCGTTTGAAAAATGGAAGGCATGTGTAAGGCGGAAGAAAGGAACCATCGCCAATTAAAAGTTTTGGAGGGACGATGGGTGGTTTGGATTGAACGGGTGACAAAAACATGTGGGGACCGAGAAAAGCAGAATATTCTCCCAAGAATTTTGACATTGGAATGGGAGGTGGCGCACACAAAGGCAAAGATGCAATCGTTGAAGGCGACTTGAGCAAGTACTCCTCACCGACGAAAAGGTTTAAAAACTTAAAGTTTGAAACCGAATCATCGGGTACTTGTGACGGTGTGATAACAGAGAATGAAAATGGGGAGGAAAGAAATTCAAACTCAAGAGATGCATTATCATCGCTTGAAGATTGAGTTTCGAAGGAAATAATATCATTTTCAATGAAATGTTCTTCTTTGGGGGCAAAGAAGAAATCATTTCGTTGCAAATGGATATTACGTCATTTTCATCCTCACTTTCAATATCTATTACGCAATGGGCAAAGTCTATAATGGTTTGTTCCAAAGTAGGCACAATGTCCTCATTTGGTTCAAAACATTCCTCGACTTCAAAAGTCTCGGAAGCAAAATCGTCGTCGAATTCAAATAATAAATCCAGTTCATGTTCCCAAAAATGATTTTCTTCCCGATAACGATTTTCAAGTTTCTCATTCTCAAGCATACGCAAGTCCTCGCTAAAAGTCATAGGCCGAGGCACGGATTCTTGAAAATGCGAACTTTGAAAATTACCATCGGACTTGAACTTAAACTCATTATTATAAGAATTTTGAAAACTATTGAAATTCATTTCAAAATTCCTATTATAAGGAGGTAGAAGTCCAAAATCATTATTATTATCATCAAAATTCCAATAACCCAAGTTTTGACTTTCGTTATACTCGCCCAAAGTCATTTTTGAATTTGTAATTTTTTTGGACTCTAAGTATTGACCGAAAGTCAAAGGTTTGCGAGAATTTTGAGAATTATCATAATGATTACCAAAAGAATTGGAATAAGACATGCTTACCCCAAAAATATCTCGAAGTGGCGAATTCCACAAAGTAGATGCGCGCGAGAAATTCAAGCGTTTCTTGATGCTCAAATGTAGAAGTCCTATAAAAATATTAGGAAAAAAATACAAATAGAAGGAAAATACTATGAAATACTAAATCAAATAAAGTCTAAAACAAACTCATCCCCGTCAACGGTGCCATTTGATAGGCAAGGGTTTTTCCGCGGCGCGAGAGTCATCTACGCGTCGGTCATTTTGAATTCGGCTCACCTGAACTATACAAAAACCTACTACACTCAACGGGTGAGTATAGCGGTAAGTCGGGTATCGAAAATCCACAGAGACGAGTTGCTAGAATTTACAAGGTTTAATACTCCTGAATAAAAGTGTAAAAGATAAATTACAACAAAATGTAAAAGATGCGAAAAGGGAAATGATTAATCTAGGCGAGTGTATTTAAAACTAGATTAACAAAGCGGATAAAACTATAGGTTGCGTCGAATATCCCTCACCCGAGTTAATTAGTATAAAATGGTTACATGGGTCGACGAGTTATTACGATTGCGTCTCTTTTTGACAGTTAATTAAATCAAGAGTTGTCACACCCCTAAATTCGCATAAAAGCCTAATATGGTTTTGGCATCAACAAATGCCCCGAAAATTACGCACGCAAGGTCGTAAGTACGGAACATACATGATATGCTCCGTCAAATCTACTAGGTGTAATAACTAGGACAACGTACCCGAAATAGACCCGTAAACTCCATCACCAAAGCAAAGTAACGCATCAACTCGAGTGAGTTCCATTCAAACACAACCTAATCTAAATTAGCTAGAAAGCATATTAAATAGCATGTATTGAAAGAAAGCAATTAAACCTAATTAATCAAAGCAATAAATAGCAAGAAATAAATATTAACTAGGCATGGAAATTAAGGGAAGCAAGTAAAGAAAGCATTAACAAAGCAAGAATTAAAGGAAATACAACTAAAATAATAAACTTACATACATCAAAGTGGGTGAAACACCCAAAGGAAATGGAGAGTAGGGAAAATCTCTCAAGACAAACCCTAAACCTAATGTAAAATGCAAGATCCTGAAAATAGAAACCAAAATTTGGTTTATATAGTAAGTGGAAAAGAAATAAAGGAAAAAGAAAAGAAAAGGAACGAATTGCCAAATATCTGGTATGATCGATCGATCCTTGACCTTCGATTGATCGATGGGCATCGATCGATCGATCAAAACCATCGATCGATCGATCGAACAGGTCCCAGCCCACTGTCTCAATTTATAGGCTTAATTTCAAACCGCGGTCGATTGGGGGCCCAAGCGCGATTGACCGACACTCTGTTTTTGGCAGCCCTTGGTCCATGAAAAGGGGATAAATGGTTGCAAACGAAAACGGCCATATCTCCTTCATCAGAACTCCAAACGACGCACCGTTTGCGGCCACATGACTCTAACTCAATGAACTACGCATCCGTGGAATTTCCATGAGCTAGAGAATAATTGTGAATTGAATAAAATGCCCTTGAAGTAGCGTCCAGTGACGGAACTTCTCAAAAATGCAACCGAACCTAACTTTTAGCGTTCTAATACCTACAAAAGCACAATTAATCCCTGCAAAACATGTATATATCCAAATCCAAGGTTGTCTAGTTAATGAGCATAAATATAGGCATTTAGGACCATAAAAGTGCTAGAATGCATAAAGATATAGGGCGGAAATATGCAATATTCGATACGAATCACCTAGTTTTTTCTTCAAACCCACCACTTCCAATTCCACTAAGCACCACCATAACCAAACACCACAACCAACCTATCAGTTATCAACCCAACACCTCACCTTCACTTCCCCATCACCATCCTTCTTAAACTAATTGCCACCATCAACCACCAGCTCGACTCATACAACCACCAAACCCAGAATCATTGTCAAACCACCATACAATTACCACTTAAATAAAATGAGTCAGCCATAAAAAAACACTTCAAAAACTACTCCACACTTCCAATACTTCCATTGATAAGATACATAACAAACAAATTTCGAGAGAGAGAGAGAGAGTAAACATCTTTGCAATTTTAGATCTCTATTCCCTTCTCGGCTTCATAACCTTTGTTCTATGTTATTTTTTGAAATATTCTAGGTTTTTTGAGGTATTGGAAGTCAAATTTTGTCTACACATGGTTAGGATTTATTTGTTAGTAATTATTCATTTATTTTTTGTTTTTGAAAACACATTTTGATTTTCCAAGTAATGCATTATTACGGTCAATATTTTTTTGTATACATTGTTAGGGTTTTATATTTTTATTTTTTAATTAAAACACACTTCAATTTTGGATGTATTGCGCGTAACTCTTTTTTTTGTAATTTATTGTATAATTCTATGGAATGATTTGTATATTAGCCTAACTAAACATAAATTCAATTTTACCAAATTTTATATTTGAATTAATTAAGTGTGCAATGAAGTCAAAATTTAAATACATCAAACCAAACAAGTAAGTACGCGAAAAAGTAAGGAAAACTCTCTTTTCAGGGAAAAAACATTTATTTAGCACTATAGAGAATTTGACAGGCACAGTCGACTTACAGACTACTTAGCATGAGTAAGTATATTGCGTAGACTACTTAGATGATGTGAAATTTTTGACAGTTCGACATGTTTGTTAATTGTTTGTTAGTTGAGTGACACTACTTTAATAAATTAATTGATGTGAAACTAATTAATCTAACAATCGGGAAAATAGACTCCGATATTTTGGGCTTGTGCTACCAGAGTTAGGCACGGGTTATCCGGGTTTAATTTAATAATATATATACGGATACTGTGATAGCACATATATATATATATGCTTGTGCGCTTATTAAATATCGGTGTTAGATATTTTTATGAATACATGTCCCTCTAGTGCTATCATATAAGGTTGCACGATGTGGGTGAATCCTGTTGCTAGTGAATGCAGGGAGAGTGTAGTCCCCAGGTCATATCGTCCAGGATTTTTATTGTGTGATTTATTTTCGAGGCAAGGCGTTTAGGGTATTATTTTTCTCACGCTCGAGGGAAGTATGACCGCCTCCACTACGTTTGCAATTTATTTACCTATTTCGGTGTGAGTCAACCGATTTATGGCAACCGGGTTAAAGTGAGCGTATATGGAATGATAGATTTTTATAGAAATCATCTGATGGGTTATTACTCGGGAGGATGGTTATTATACGCGACATGTGTGTGAATGTGGTAGTATTCTAGTACATATATAATACTAGTAAATAATTATATATGGGAAAATTACATAAAGTGTGAATGCAATTCATATAGACCTAGTGCGAAAGTTATATTATTAATATGTATTTTATATATTACATGTGTGAACGTTATATGATTAATTAAAGAAACTTAAGACGACCCGTTACTCGTTCTAGTTTTCGTTAACTTTCTTAAGTTTTCTTTGCTTTAGCTCGTGTATGTGCTCTTGGAGAGGTTTTTTCTCCTCCCAATAAATATATTCCTATTTTAAAAAATAAAAAAAATTATATGATTAATTAAAGTTGAAATGATTAAATAAGTTAATGAGTATCAAGACTTATCAATCAAATTAAGGAATACTCGTGTTAGAGTAGTGAAATGAAAAGGGTGTACCAAGGCTAGTTAAGTGGGGTAGCACTACTAGTTGGGTAGAAGGCAAGCGATAGGTGTGGACACTAGTCGCGGGGAGAGTAATATCTCAAGAGAGTACGCCACTAGATTAAATATGGAAAGAGTTCATGCATATTTAATTATTGCATTTTAATCACTTGCAAAATAATTTCAAATGAATTTGGGCTCTGACCCGCATGTAAAATATTTTGAAAACCTTTTTGATGTCTAGCCACAGGGACGCCAAGCTTGAGGATCTATTCCAAGGATGCATAGTTACTGCATATATGGATGCATGCAGGATTTGGACTAGACGGTTCAGTTTTTCATCTCTAGATTAGGATCGTTATCTCAGTATTTCAATTTGTGCGTGTTGCCCCTTCAGTTACATTATTCATTTTACTCAGTTTAGATTTGAATTTGGATTTACTTATTATCAGTCGGATTAATTATTTGGATTTGGGATCAGTAGCCGATGGTTTATCCGACTAATATTCATTTATATCTTGTGATGGTTTAGACTCTATTACTGTGTATGTTTTAGACTTTTATTCCGCATGCTATTATTGTTTAGTGAAAGATAAATTTAGCACGAGCTTAATTAACTAATAGGTAGTTAATAATTATTAAAGTTTTCGATAGTGATGCTAAGAACGATCCAAATGAGAATCCTATTTTAATTTAATAAAAGACTGATCACCTAGTATTTAATTGGGCAGGGAGTCACACAAAAGAGTGTGAAAGTTTACTGCATGTGTTTTCAATGTGGCAAAGGTAAAAATTACATTTTTTTTATCCCCAAGTTTATAACTAAACATATATACCTTTATATTTTACAAAGTTTTTTTTTGAAATCCTTGGTTGGCCATTTGCCACCCCACCCCACCCCAATAACAACACAGCTCTGCTATTAAAAGTGGGGCGTCCAAGATCTCGATCCATGAGGGAGGAAAATTAGGGCTTGAGGATTTATAAAACAATTTGGAGAAAAATAAATGAAACACAAATTCAGTAATAATAATATCATATTTAAGCAAATTTGTCACAAAATGCACAATGAGAACTAAACAATAGATCTCAAATCAAATTTGACGTGTTAATACAAAAGACATATTCCCCAATGTAATACTAAAAAATAGAGTATCTAGCGTAATCATTTTGTGATTAAAAGGGAAAATGGGGGATGTTTACAATAAAAACGACTGAAAAATAAATGACAGTGAAAATTCAATTTTGTATTTTGATGAAGGAGAATCGATTTTTGTACTCTAATGACCGGAAGTACAATGACATCTATTGTCTAATGTTTGAACAAACTATAACACTAGTATATTTTTTAGAAAACACCACATTTTAAGCCAAAAAAATAGGAACTATATTTGTAAAGAAAGACAACTTATTTGAACGCTGTTTATATATATATATATATATATATATATATAAAATAAAGAAGGACGGACTTTTTGTATTTGTCAATTGATGCCTCAGATTAACTCTTAGGGGTTTGAATATAATGGTTCCTCATGCAACCACTTATAACTCAAACTGTTTATACTTCGACAATCGCATGCGTCCCATCTTCCACCAGTCCCTCTTAAAGACCCACTACCACAACTTCTCTCTCCAATTTTTTTTTACCATTCTGACTATTTCTATCGACTAAGATCACAATGCTCAAGGTATTCACTTCTCAATAAACTATGAGTGTTGAACACATTGCTCATGAGATTGGGTTTTGTGTTGTTTCATCAATAGGTAAAATATTTTACACTTTCCCTCCTCTCACGAGATTGGGTTTTGTGTTGCTTATTAGATTGGGGTTTCTTTTTTGGATAGGTTATCCCCTGGTGCTCCTCACAAATCCTTTTTCTCTCTTCGATGGAAATATTTTTCTCTTTGCATTGCATTTTTTTTTGTAAAATCCGTGTTGAGAAGGAGGATTTGTTTTGTGTCCAGGTTTGAGTTTCAATAATCAACAGTTTTCAGATCTATGAAATTTGGATGTGTATTGGATTTTGACTCCAGTTTAGATTGTGGTTGTTCAGATACTCTCAAAATTTTAGTGTTTTCTGTAGGGTTTTTCTCTTTATAAAAGCTTATTTAATTAAGGCGCATAGCTGTCATAATTTGATTTTTATTTAATAAAGGGTTTTATTTAATTAGAAGAAGCAGAGGTCTCTTTGATGGTCTCGATTTATGTTTTTTTCTTTTATTTCTTTTTCAAATCTTTTTTTCTATGTTTGACGGGGAGAACTGATACATTGTTTATATTTTATTTTTTCGATCACAAGTAGTCTACACTTGTACCGACCCCTTTGGTTTTGGGATTTGATTTTAACTTCCGTTTACTTTATTTTTAACACTAATAGTTCTTAGTATAATAACACCAACATATTATATATGGTTGGTGAATGAGTGCATGTAGTTAGAATATAATTTCTCAAACTTTCTTTTTCCTTGTATATGTTGTCGAACTTTTATTATAATTTTAAATTATATGATGGTGTATCCGTGTTAATATGATCCTACTAGATTCCGTTTAACCTTTTACATGTTTTGTTAAAGTGGGAGGAAAGTGTGAATGGCACAGTTGTAAATGGTATGTATTTGCCACATTTTGTATGCTCCTATAATTTTTGTGTACTATTCTTCATTATTGATTAGTTTATAATGGTTCTTTTGGGTTTTAACTCCTAGGTGCAAGCTAAGAGAGCGGGATGAAGCTTCAAGTAACATTAACAGGTGTTACTTCTGCATTAAATCTCTTAATATATGGATTTATGATCATAAATCTAATTTGTGTTCTTCTAAAATTTCACACTTTCCTTAGGATTGGTGGGTATATCTACTATACTTCCAGTGAAAAATAATTGACGAGTTATGTAATTAGAGGTTTGGTGTTATGATGTGATTTTTGGAGTTGTAAGAACTAGAGGTTGGATGACATAAGTGCGAGTGCACCGATAACAAGTATAACAGCGTGCCATTGGCATGACCATACCCTAGGACTGTTTTGGTATCTAACTTTTTATAATCATTTCTACAACCGTTTATGTTGTTTCTTATCTTTTATTGACGAACATAGCATATTTAATGGCTCTATTTAACATTTATCAATGGTTATTTTCCTGATTGTATATTTCGAATTCTCTTTTATTTAATGCATTTGAATGTTGTACTTGGGATGTGTATTAAAGTATATGGATGAAGTTGACCCCAAAACAGCTAAGAAGATTGTGACAAGGCAAGTGTGTCAAATTTGTGACTACTTTTTCTAATTTTTTTATCTATTTATTTATAATGATTTTTTTCGGATGTTTTGAATTTGCCAATTTGATTTCAGGCTGCGGTTAACGTCAGTTTATCAGGAGCAAGGTAACCTTCAATCTGAATTGCCCCAGTGAGTAGGATGATTGTCAAAATGATTGAATCTCCTTGAATGATGTGAAAAATAGCCTTAATACTAAAAGGTTTTTTTACAAGATTAATAACAAACAATTATAAGTTGAGTAAACTCCGAATAAACATTTTGGGCAAAACTCTTTTCGAAAAACACAAGATGTGTTGTAAAAGATTTTTCTGAACGTATGGATTAAATTCGATAGTTGATTACCTTCTGTTTAATTTTTAATAAACATGTACTAAACGTTACCATGTTGTCCTAATCACAACAACAGTTAAGAACATTCAAATTAATAGACAAAGGAATTTTAACGTTGTAAAACCCTTAAACAAGGAAAACATCCACGGTGCCCTCTACGGCACAAAACAAAAATCCCCCAGAATAAAAATCAAGTTACAACACTTAAGCAAACCACAAAGATCCTAACCTAAGTTCAGAATGTACCTACACGAGATTCTCCACTCCAAAGGTATTCTGACTTGGAACTTGATATTTTCTGGCTGCTTCTTTGTCTTTTCCTTGATCTCCTTCTCTTTGAATTCTGATTCCAACAACTCTTTCAATTTCAAGATTCTCAGACAGAACCAGAGTGTCTAAGTGTTCGTGTGAGATAGTGTTTGTGATGTGATACTACATGCAAACATGCTACTCACCCTCTCAAGATATATACAAACTTTCCTAACAAATTACAAAAAGTTCTAATATGAAAGTTATTTCTGAATCTTGATTTTTCAAGAAAAGATTTCTTGATCTTTTATTTAACCACAGATCTCAAGGATACCTTGCTCAGAAGACGGTTCAAGGTCAGACATTTTCTGGGTTTTGAAAATATTTTTGAAATTGTAAACCTCCAATTGAGATCCAAACTAGACTAGAAGTCTACTATAACAAAATAGATTCAGACTTAACATGCAAAGACTGATTCAACAAGTTTTGATATAAAACTTATTTTCAGACATGTACGCCTTAATACTTTAGCAAGAGTTCTTTTGTGTTTCTTTTATTTTTGTACACCAGTATTTTATAAAATATGAAATAAAAAATTAGAAACACACAACTCATTAGATCTGAAAAAATTATTTTTGAAACTAAAAGTTTTTAATTTCAAAAACTCATTGAAACAGAATAGATCTAAAATATCAGATCTAAAAAGAGAAACAAAAAATAAATGTGAGATGTTCTCTTTTAGAAAAAACTCAGTTTCAACAATGAAACTTAAGTCTTTCTTAAAGATGAGTTCTGAGAGAATCATAGATTCTCAAGAGGTCTTCAAAATGATAACACCATGAACACAGAAACCCTAAATGGATTTAACTCTCAAAAATGGGTTTTCTAGTGTTTGGAACTGTTTAGGTTTTGGTGTTTGGTTTGGGAGAAAAACTCGGAGGGTTTGTACCACGAAGAAAACTTAGGGTTTCTTCTGCTAATCTCTCTCTTTCATTTTCCCTCTCTTCTCCCTTCTCTCTCTTCACTCTACTCTCTCTTTTCTCTCAGAAATAACGAAATGGAAAAAGTCTCTAAATGCTGAGGGTTGATCCCTTTTTATACTAAGCGTAGAAGGATCGAAAACTTCAGCCTCAATCCTATGGCTGAGATTAAGTCTAAATGAGTTTACTTAAATCCAACGGATTAACACATGTGGTGGGTTAAATGATCACTCGTTGGTTAAGGCTGGGTTCACACGGATTGAGTTAAATCGCATGCAGTACATTGATTAAAATGAGCCAATGGCTGAGGATTTATACGCATTATGTGTCTAACTAAAAACACAGATCCAACCGATATGCAACCAACACTTGTACGCACCAAATGTTAACAAAAACACGTGTTGAAAATAATTACACAACGCACCTGTAATTCTCTAGCGCTTTCGGATTCTACCCAGGCAAACAATCAGCATAGAAAACAAGTTTCTCAAATTCAATTTGTACCCACGACACTTTTAAAAACATATTTTAATTAATTCAAAAATCATTTGAAAATTGTTTAAAATTATATAAAATGATTTGAATTGAATTAAACTGATTTTAAAAAGATTTGAAGTGTTGAAAAAACATTAAAACAAAGAGATGATATGTATGATGCAGTGCAAGTGTCCTATTTGTTGTTTTAGGGTTAGAATTAACTTCCCTTTGAAGGTTCTCTTGGACTGGAATACTTTGCATCGACATCATCAATACTAAACAAATTTGAATCACACAAATCATATTCCGATACATTACACGGGGGTAATAAATTACAATAAGGATCCAAATATTTACTATTCCTTTTTCAAAAATAGTCACGTAAAATTGGGGATGCATACTTCACTCCTAAATGTGAAACTTTATGAAAAGTGCGGGAAGAAGAGGTATCGTGGGGTGATACACTTTCTTCAACAAAAATAGGAGGACCGTCATAAATACTTGAAGTATCACTAAAATCGGATAACGAATCCTCAAATAAATTTTCAACATATAAAAAGAATCAACATTTTTCTCAATTAAATTAGGAGAAAAATCTCGATAAAAATCAATATCCAAATCATCACAAGTATTACATGTGTCAAAATTGTCAATTTTTTCTTCTCAGAAAATTGATTATACCCATTTAATTCATGATTATTTTTAGAAATAACATCATTATACTGTTTGTTTACCTATTTCCAACTGATACACTTTGGTGGATAAATAGTAATTAAAGGGGTAGGATTCTCATCCATATCTTCTTTAATTTTTAAAATGATTACTTACCCATCTGACTTAAATTGAAATATGTAGTCATCTAAATTTTCAGTATTTTATAAAAACACGTCCATAGGATTAATAGAGGAATATGATCAAGATGACGGGATAACAATATGAGGATCACCTATTGTAATTTAGAACGCATGAATTTTTATTTTTAATTTTAAATTTTTTTTATTCGAGTGTCAAAGCCAAGACCATTTTGAGGAGATGGAGTTCTCAAGAAAATCTAATCTATTTTGTCTAGATATCCAAACTAGTTGGAACTCCTATATATGCAGACTCAAGTGAGTCAATATATAGTGTGTTCTCAATCTCCCCCTTTGGATATTAGAGACAAAATTTCCTTGAGTATTCAGTACTCTTGGGTCAAAATAAAAAGAAATCCTATGTGTCCTATACAAAATTTCTAACTTCCCATTCCCATCCTAGAACCAAAAATAAGATAAAAAAAACATTACTCAACTACATACAAACCAATACCCTAAAAGATAAACAACGGATCTGAAATGCATGTAACAAGATAAACACTAAATGGGCATATTAGTTGAGTTAGAATAGGAATTGGATAGAAAAATCTCTAAGCAATACTCAAGATCTTCGCCCGCAATTTTTTTCAATTATACAAGGGGTATAAATCACAAAAACATAGATATTAATTGAGAGTGATCATGCCTATAGTTGTTCGCAAATACTCAAATAGAATGTTATCTAACGATTTTGTAAAGAGATCTGCGAGCTATTTTTGAGTATTCAGATATTCAATAATGAGATCTTTGGATTCGATAAGGTCATGGATAAAGGGATGTCAAATCTTAATATGCTTAGTTCGTGAGTGCAGTACATGATTTTTGGAAATGTTAATAGCACTTTGATTATCACAAAACATGGTTAATTGTTTTTCTGTGAGGCCATAATCACTAAGCATTTGTCTAATACAAAGTAATCGAGCACAACAACTACCAACTGCTATATATTCTGATTCAGCACTAGATAATGAAATGCAATTCTATTTCTTACACGACCAACCTACGAGATTATTGCCTACGTAGTAGCAAGCACCAGAAGTGCTCTTACTATCGTCAGAACAACCGGCCCAATCGGCATCGGTGTATCCTACAATAAAACTAGTTATATCATTAGTGTACCAAATACAAAATTTTAGAGTACCCTTAATATATTTAATAATCCTTTTTACACTTAATAAGTGATATTCTTTAGGGTTACTTTGATATCTAGCACAGATACACACGGTGAAGGATATGTCGGGTCGAGACGCGGTAAGATACAGTAAACTCCCTATCATACTTCTATAAAGAGTGGGATCTACACTTTTCCCAATATCATCCTTAGAAAGTTTAGTTGAAGAACTCATCGGAGTTCTAGAAGGTTTGGCATTTTCTAAGCCGAATTTTTTAACTAACTCTGCAGCGTATTTAGATTGAGAAATAAAAAGACCATCGCTGCATTGTTTTACTTGTAAACCCCAAAAATATTGTAGTTCACCCATTAAAGACATCTGAAATTTGGTATGCATGATATCAAAAAAATTCTCTACTTGTTTGGGATAGGTGGAACCGAAGATAATACCATCCACATATACTTGCACGATTAAGACATGTTGATTTTCCTTTCTAACAAACAATGTTTGATCGTTTCTCCCGCGGACAAAATTGTGAGACACTAAGAAGGTGGACAATCTCTCATACGAAGCTTTATGAGCTTGTTTCAAGCCGTATAAGGATTTCTTAAGTTTGAAGACGTGGTCAGGGTGTACAGGATCAACAAATCCTTTGGGTTGTTCTACGTAAACTTCTTCAGTTAAAATTCCATTTAAAAAAGAAGATTTAACATCTATTTGGAATAATTTGAATTGCATATGATAGGAAATTGCAAGGAGGAGACGAACTGATTCCAGATGAGTAACAGGAGCAAACGTGTCGTCGAAATCAATTCCCTCAATATGGGAGTATCCTTGTGCTACCAACTTAGCTTTATTTCTAATGACCTCCCCATTTTCATCAGTTTTGTTTTTGAAAATCCATCTTGTGCCAATAACCTTCGAATATTTTGGTCTAGGAACCAGATTCCAAACATCATGACTCTTAAATTGGATTAGCTCTTCTTGCATAGCATTTATCCAAAATGAGTCAGTAAGGGCATCATTAACATGTTTATGTTCCTCAAGAGAAACAAAATAAGAAAATTGTGCCACTTGTCGAAGTTGGGATCTAGTTCTAAATAGTTCTGAAGGATTACCGACAATGGTTTCAGTGGGATGATCATTAGAAACCGAAGTGGGTACATAAGGAATCTCAGGTGGAAGTGAGTCAGTGTCATTTGGAGGATCAATGGATAAAATAATTTCATACTCATCAAAAGTTACTGGTTGACTTTCACTTTGCCTTGCACTTGTGTCTTCTACAATTACATTAATTGATTCCATAATAGTTTTGGTTCTATAGTTAAAAATACGCAAAGCCCTACTATTTTGGGAATAGCAAAGAAAAAATCCCTTTTCTCCTCGGGTATCAAATTTGAAAGTTGCTCTCTATCTTTGCAGATATAGCAGATACTACCAAAGGTTTTAAAATATTTCAAGTTTGGCTTTTTGTGGAACCATAACTCATAATATGTTTCTTTGGAATTTTTTTTTGTGGTATATACGATTAATAATATGACACGCGGTTTGGACAGATTCTACCCAAAAGTATCTAGGGAGATTCTTAGCATGTAACATAACCCTAGCCATTTCTTGTAAAGTCATATTCTTACATTCAGCTATACCATTCTGTTGCGGGGTTTTGGGAGCGCTAAACTCATGTTTATAGCCATTAGCTACACAATACTCAGAAATTCCAGAGTCCTTAAACTCTCCACCTCTATCACTCATAATTCGACATACTTGGGTATCCTTCTCATTCTCAATTTTCAAGAGGATTCTTAAGAATTCATTGAAGGTTTCATATTTATGCTTCATAAAAGCTACCCATGTATATCTCGTATAGTCGTCTACTATAACTAGGATGTATGAGTTTCCACAGAAACTAACATTTCTTAAAGGACCCATGAGGTCCATGTGGATAAGTTCTAGAGGCTTAGTGGTAAGGACATCTTTAACTTTCTTGTGTGAGGATTTACTTATTTTGCCTTCCTGACAAGGTCCACATACAGGAGTAAAATAATTTTTAATTTTAGGTAAACCTCTAACTATCTCTTTGGAACTCAATCTTGTAAGGTTATCATAATTTGTGTGTCCCAATCTATTGTGCCATAGATCAGAATCCTCTAATCTGGTAACATTACAAGATTCAGAATTTGGAATTACTATGTAACAGTTTTTTGGGGTTCTGTTTCCTGTTAAAATACAATTACCCTTTTCATCAATAATTTTACAATCTTTTTTAGAAAAGGTAACTAAGTGATTGGAATCACAAAATTGTGATATACTTAAGAGATTGGCTTTAAGGCCTTTAACTAATAGAACATCATTCAGTTCAGGAAGCCCTTGCTCACTCAATGTTCCCTTACCTATGATCTGAGATGAAACACCATCTCCGAACATGACATTACCTCCAAGGAAGTATGTCTTGTTCTTCAATTTGGTTTCATCCCCGTTCATATGTTTAGAACATCTGGAGTCTAAATACCATTTAGTTGAAGTGTTGTGTGCCTTTAAAGCAGAAATGACAATGTTGAACTTGAGCTGGGGTAGTAAATCATCTTTTCTAATCCAAATAGGCCTGGTTTTAAAAATTTTGTGGCCTTTTGACTTAGAAAAGGTTTGAGGGGTCTTTCTAAATGATTTTTTCTTAGTCTTGGACCCTCCCTTTTTCTTTTTGGAGTTAGAGTTATTTGTGGCTTGTCTAGGAAGTATATAAGTATTTCTGGATTTCCTAGAATAGTTAAAGTTCTAGTAGGTAGAAGTGTATGTCCTTTTTTGGAAACACTCATCTAGAGTATGTCCAAAAATATCGTAGTAGGAACAGTACTGATGGGCATAGGACTTGACTTTCTTATCGAAGTCTTTAAAAATTGGCTTGGATATATTGGGTACAGTATTCCAGTCATCATTAGGTTTAGGTTTCTGTCTTTGGTCTCTGGCAGAAGGACAAACATATTTGGTTTGACAGTTTGGTTTCAACTGTTGATTGTACTGATTATGTGTTAATTGAGAGACATTGAGATTAGGTTCACCTTTTTGAACATTTTGAGACGTCTAGCCTTGTTTTATAAAAGCGACATTTTCATGAGAAACTTTGGTCTTACTTGTGTGCACTATTTCTCCAAAACCTAGGCCAGACTTATCTTCAGAGTCAAATTTGCTCCTTGTAACAATTTTTTCATAAGTCTTGGTTTGTGTTTCAAAGTGTTAACATTTTTTAAAAACATTTGAAACCTTTTGCTTTGACTCTTCTAGTTCAATAAGGGTTTCCTTGTATTTTTGTTCAAATTCATGGTTCTTTTGAATCAAAGAATTTATTCTCAAGTTGTAATTCTCAATCTCAGTCTCATGAGCAACACATTGGGCCGTATAATCTTAAGTGTTCTTCCTAGTGGTTTGGTTAAAAAAATCGATATGCTCACTTAAGGATTTTATCATTTTTTCTAGGCGAGCACTCTTCTTAACCGTTTTAGTGTATAATTCATGTAAATCAGACAGGTCATCATCAGATTAACTATGTGCATCATGTGAATTGTCCCCTATAATTTGGTTAGGTTATTTACTCAAGCACACATTCAATTCGTCATCAACATTATCACTTTGGCTCACACACTCTTTTTCAGCAGTACTATGAATAGAATTATCAGTAGGATCATTAACAGCATCAACAGGCATAGCAAGTTCATGAGTAGGCAAGAATGCATCATCATTATATATTATCTTAGCAAAAATAGACATGCAATACTCATTGACTTGGGTTGACTCAGTTTTATCCTCTTCAGAATCACTAGAGTCGTCCCATGTTTTACACATATTGGCCTTGTTATTGTGGTTAAAACTAGTTGGACATTTACTATCATAGTGACCAAGTTTACCACAACAATGACATTTAACATCTTTTATATCAGGTTTAGGTCTGTTGGGGTCATAGTTCCACCTATTGTCATAAGTGTGTTTGGTAGTGTCTCTTTCGTTTAGAGGCTACATCATTTCTAAATTTCAAAATCTTTTTGAATTGCTTACTCATAAGAGCTATTTCATTGTGAAGGCTTTCTAAATCACAGTTTTCAAGACAGTCAGTGTCAAAGTCTATAGAGTTCAATTTAGGCAATGGTAATTTAGATGAAAACACAACATTTGAACTAGAGGCTTTATTAGTCTGTCTGATCAATAGCTCTTTAAAGTCCAGTTCCAACTCAACAATCCTAAGTTTACTGCTAAGTAATTCAGGAGTCAGATTCGGGTCATTCATTTCCTCAATAGCATATCTCTTGTTGTTAAATTTAGATGGAAATGACCTAATAATCTTTGACACAATTTCTTTCTATTGTAGGTTATACCGTTTGCATGAAGTTTTGTAAAAATATCAATCAACCTTATGTAGAAATCGTCAAAGGATTCATTGTCATTCATAATCAGGGTGTTATATTGCTGAATAAGAATTTGGGTTTTTCCAACTTTGACACGTTCATCACCCTCATGATCAATGACTAAAGTGTCCCATGCCTCTTTAGATGTAGAACAAATGGATATTCTTTTGAATTCATGTTCATTAATGGACATAAAGATAGCATTCTTCCCATTGTTATTATCAAGAGACGCTTTTTTCTCTTCCTTAGTAAATTCATTTAGATATTTCTTAATCCTTGTTGGATCAGTGGCAGAGTTAGGTTTAGTAGGATGTTCAAACCCTGTTTCAATCATTTCCCAGACTTCATCACCCAGGGTTCCTTGAATGAAAGCAGTCATTCGCACTTTCCAGTACGAAAAATTGTTTCCATCAAAGAGTGGTGGCCTGGATAGGTTACCTAACTTCTCCAATTTTTCTTCCACACTCAGAGATTTTTTCTAGAAATAAGTTTCAAAAATATTTTCTCAAGTTTCAGGATCACAAAAGGTGTTCCTGCTCTGATACCCATTTAAAAACATCCTTGATACTAAAAGCTTTGTTTACAAGATTAATAACAAACAGTTATAAGTTGAGTAAACTCCGAATAAAGTTTTTGGGCAAAACTCTTTTCAAAAATTACAAGATGTGTTGTAAAAGCTTTTTCTGAACGTATGGACTAAATTCGATAGTTGATTACCTTGAGTTTAATTTTTAATAAACATCTACTAACGTTACCATGCAATCCCAATCACAACAACAGTTAAGAACATTCAAAGAAATAGACACAAGAATTTTAACGTGGTAAAACCCATAAACAAGGGAAACATCCACGGTGCCCTCTACGGCACAAAACAAAAATCCACTAGAATAAAAATCAAGTTACAACACTTAAGCAAACCACAAAGATCCTAACCTAAGTTCAGAATGTACCTACACGAGATTCTCCACTCCAAAGGTATTCTAACTTGGAATTGATCTTTTCTTGCTGCTTCTTTGTCTTTTCCTTGATCTCATTTTCTTTGAATTCTGATTCTAGCAACTCTTTCAATTTCAAGATTCTCAGACATAACCACAATGTCTAAGTGTTCGTGTGAGATAGTGTTTGAGATGTTCTACTACATGCAAATATGATACTCACCCTCTCAATATATATATAAACTTTCCTAACAAATTACAATAGTTCTAATATGAAAGTTATTTTAGAATCTTGATTTTTCAAGCAAAGACTTCTTGATCTTTTATTTAACCACATATATGAAGGATACCTTGCTCAGAAGACGGCTCAAGGTCATAGACAATTTCTGGGTTTTGAAAATATTTTTCAAATTGTAAACCTCTAATTTTGATCCAAACTAGACTAGAAGTCTACTTTAGCAAAACAGATTCAGACTTTACATGAAAAGACTGATTCAACAAGTTTTGATATAAAACTTATTTTCAGATCTGTACGCCTAAAAACTTTAGCAAGAGTTCTTTTGTGTTCCTTTTATTTTTGTACACCAGTATTTCATAAAATATGAAATAAAAAATTAGAATCACACAACTCACTAGATCTGAAAAATTATTTTTAAAACTAAAAGTTTTTAATTTCAAAAACTCGTTGAAACAGAATAGATCTAAAATATCAGATCTAAAAAGAGAAACAAAAAATAAACGTGAGATGTTCTCTTTTAGAAAAAACTCAGTTTCAACTATGAAACTTAAGTCTTTCTTAGAGATGAGTTCTGAGAAAAACACAGATTTTGAAGAGGTCTTCAAAATAATAACACCAGGAACACAGAAACCCGAAATGGATATAACTCTCGAAAATGAGTTTTCTAGTGTTTGGAACTGTTTAGGTTTTGGTGTTTGGTTTGGGAGAAAAACTCAGAGGGTTTGCACCACGAAGAAAACTTAGGGTTTCTTCAACTAATCTCTCTATTTCCTTTTCCCTCTCTTCTCTCTCTGCGCTCTACTCTCTCTTTTCTCTCAGAAATAAAGAAATGCAACAGTCTCTAAATGCTGAGGGTTGATCCCTTTTTATACTAAGCATAGAAGGATCGATAACTTCAGCCTCAATCCTATGGCTGAGATTAAGTCTAAATGAGCTGACTTAAATCGAACGGTTCAACACAGGCGGTGGGTTAAATGATCACTGATTAGTTAAGGCTGGGTTCACACGGATTGAGTTAAATCGCATGCAGTACACTGATTAAAATGATCCAAGGGCTGAGGATGTGTACGCATTATGTGTCTAACAGAAAACACAGATCCAACTGATGTACAACCAACACGTGTATGCACCAGATGTTAACAAAAACGCGTGTTGAAAATAATTACACATCACACCTCCAATTCTCTAGAGCTTTCGGATTCTACCCAGGCAAACAATCAACATAAAAAACAAGTTTCTCAAATTCAATTTGTACCCAGAACACTTTTAAAAACATATTTTAATTAATTCAAAAATCATTTGAAAATTGTTTAAAATTATATAAAATGATTTGAATTGAATTAAATTGATTTTAAAAAGATTTGAAGTGTTGAAAAAACATTAAAACAAATAGATGATATGTATGATGCAGTGCAAGTGTCCTATTTATGGTTTTAGGGTTAGAATTAACTTCCCTTTGAACGTTCTCTTGGACTGGATTTCTTCATGGAGCTTGTACCTTTGAGGAGAAGGATATCTCAAGAAAATCTAATCTATTTTGTCAAGATCTCCAAACTAGTTGGAACTCCTATATATGCAGACTCAAATGAGTCAATATATAGTGTGTTCTCATGATGGACCAGTGATGTTGTTTGTGAATGATGTGAAACTATCGCAATTTTCCTCTTCTCACTTGCACACTGAAATACAAAGGTATAGAATCATGAGTGGACGAAAAATGTAAATGATGTGAAACGATATCATTTTTCCTCTTCTCACTTGCTCACTTATACAAGTGTGTCTCTTAGGAAACAATCTCATATTTTATTTTATTTTTAATTTTATATGCACTCCTCTACATATGTCATTTTTTCTTTTAACCACCACCATTTCCCAACATCTAAAATGTATTCCCTCTCACAAGTTTTTTATCTGAAATGTATTCTCTTTCACATGTTTTTTTCTTTTATTTCAAAGCTTATAAATTAGGGGGGTCTCTATTTTCTGTGTTATTTTTATGTTTTTTGGGGGGGGGGTTAAAAATGGGACATGCCTTCAAAATACGGGTTACAATTTCTCTCTATATTCTCATTGTCACGTTTTATAACCATGTGATTTTTTTATATTAATTTGTTTTCCACATTTATTTGAAATAGTTGATTTGTTTTTCAATGTTTTATCTTGCGGGTCCCATCCTTAAAAAAGTCACTCTATCTTTGGGGTTTAATATATTATCATATAAGACATAATGTTTGGGGATTTTAAACTCCCTTTTCATATTTTTCTTGGTTCTCAAATTAAAATCAATATGGTGGAAACTTCCTATGGTCCTTACTTCACTCAAAGTGTAACATCTTTCATATAAGTGGGTAATGATTAATCATTTTGAGTTCATGATGCTAATACTTTACTATTTGGTTTTGCAAATCATTAGTGCAATATTTTAGAAAATAATGTATTATTAACTCGATAAAACTCATTTTAATTTTTCATGTAAGTTAAAGCATAATGACTTTTTTTTACCACAAACACTATTTTTACCCTTTTCCTATTTTGCGTGAATAAGAATTTTAGGATTGGATTGTAATGGTGCTACATTCCTATTTTTCCAAAGTTGAAATTTAGTAGTATCTTTTCTGTTGCCAAGATTTTATGTAAATTTAACATCATGATCTAGAGTTCAAATTTTTTCACAAATGTGATAAAATGTTGGTTATTTAATTAAAAGTGCCCTCACATTTCTTAATAACAATTAAAATTTAAAAATGTATTATCTCTTTATTTATTATGTGGAACAATTACGAAATTATTTTTCTATTACTAGGTCTTTCTCTGTGGCCAGTTGTATTTTGCATTCAAATACATTTAGTTTGGTATATCTAGAAAGTAAATCATTTCTTTAAAATAGGGACTTAGTTTCTAACGAAGATAGTATACATCTATCCTGAGTTAGCTTTTACGTATTTTTCGTCGAGGAAACGGTTGACACAGTCAAATAGTAACTGATTTAAAATTTTGTATTATTTACATTGTACAAGGTGGACAACTCCAGGAAGGTCTTCAAGGCCCAGGGCGTAGCGTCGCAATAGGGACTCCAGTTATGGACGATGCCAACCATTAAGTTTTTTTGGCCTACAAACTGCTCTCAATGGTGATTCTTTAAAGGTTGAATTTAAACTCTTCTAGAGTCTTTTAAAATTTTGTTTGAATGCAGTTATATTTTATAAGGATGAATTTCGTACACTGAATGAACAATTGTCCTTCCTCTCAGATCGATCCCTAAAGGGGATGTTGTCTGCTATTCTTATTAGTCACAAAACAGAGAATGGAACCTCAAGGATCAAACTCCCATCGGGAGCCAAATAAATTGTGTGTGTGTGTCATGCCATGATTAGGAAGATTTCGGGAGGAGGAAGAATTGAGCTACTTATGTTGAAGGCTGGGAATGCATATCATAAGTATCATGTGAAGCGTAACTGATGTCCCAATGTTCGAATGTTGCTAGATCACTAATATAATGGTTATGCCACTATAGTTACCATGATGTTGCACCAAAAGGATCGGTCATCTCCGTGGACAAGTTGCTGCTACAAGATGTTTTTAGTTTGTTTGCTTATTTGTCATCTTTATTTTGTTTGAGTCCGACTATGCATGCTCACTGCCAACATTATGGTGGTAAGAAATGGTATAAAATCAACATGGGGTTGGGTTTGAAATTTCTCTCTTTTGCTTATTAAAAATCAAGTGAGTCTAGAGTTTTATCTTCTCTAAGGTTTCACTTTCTTTGCAATATACTTGATATAAATCGTTTTGGAAGAAAAGTTAGTTTTGGTCTTTGTTGTGATGTTCACCATTATACATATCAAAATATTTTTGAATTGGGAGGTTTAAGTTTAGATCCAAGCACTCAATAAGGATAATGTGTCTCCATCAAATCAAATCCATATAAACATAAACACAATTAGATGTCCATGGGGATTACCTATAAATTGTAATATATGAATAGACGAATACACAAATACGAACATACTAGAATATGAGATCAATTCGAAATGATAATTCTAATAATAACTTACCCACAAATATGACATATATTTTAAAAAACATATATAACATGAAAGAACAGACATACACTAATTAAATATACATGTTGTCAAATACAAGTTTACACAACTACTACAAATAATATTATCAACAATAATAACTTATTCTCAACTAATATTACATATACTTAAACATATATAACATTAAAACATTATTTTCCACTAGATATGAAACAACATAATGGGAAGAAGAAAATTTTAAATGAGTTTATCGATAAGAATTCTAAACCAAAAAAATCATGAACACACGGAGTAGAGCGATAGATAGAAAGGGATACCTAACGTGATGGTGTTGGTGAGAGGTCTAGTAGGATTGAGTACACCCATATAATATGGTATTGTATCAGCACCATGTAACACCCCGTAAAATTTAAAAGGTATTATTTAAATTAATTCGAAACCTTTAGTTAAAATAAAATTTTGGAATTTATTAATTTTTTAGTAATTTAAAATGTTGAGTTTTAATATTGAAAAGTAGGATTTTAATCCAAATTAAAATCGGAGTTAAACAGGGAATTTAAATTGAGATTTTAAATTTTGAAATTTTTGTCTGCCGAACCGAACCGATGGATTGGTCCGGACCGGTTTGTCGGTCCGTTACGGCCGTTCTACATAACTCTCAACTCAAGATTTGTCAAGATTAATTGAGATTTTCTCAAGATTTTTCAAGAACGAGTTTTGATTGTTTTCGCAAGAGGAATGTAGTGGTGTGATCAGAACTTTGAGGCATAATTTTTATGGCTTTCATCTGACGATTTTGAGGTATGGGACTTGCACAATATTCTCCTAAATTCTCTCGAGAGTATTCAGTTTGTTTCACGTGTTATTTGCACTCGTGTTGAATTATGGTATTCATTGGAATCCTATGAGATATTTATTGGAATCTAAAATTTTGATATATCGAGATATTGTATTTGTTAACGGGCATGGTGTCATGAGATTTTTATATGGTACGGAGAATGGGCACCCGCTAATAGTCCAAAAGTCCAATAGCCATGATGAGGCTTTACGAAGCTTGAGTGAGGTGAGGTGAGGCCTGATGACCCATTGATGTGTTATTGAAAATTTTAAATTGGTACAATGCTTGAGTATTGCATTTGATTCGTATATGCAGATTCATATTGTTGCGATTTATTCACCATTATTATTTGTGAGCATCTATATTTGTCATATTGTGTACTTCCCCATATTTTTCTTTCAGTGGCTTGTTAGCGTGGATTTGGATGCTATGAATTTTTGGAGGATTTTAGAGCACGACGATTAGAGGATTTTTGTTTTTATATAAATTGGTCGTGTAATTGATTTGGAGAGATTAATATTATTTTTAGAGTGGAATTAAATTTTAATTATTTTGGAAGTGGAAATTTCGGATTCTTTATATTTATTTTGTAGTATATAGATGCTCTATACTAATTATTGAGGATTTAGTTTAGTTTTAATCGTAGTAGTGTCTCGTGTTTTGTTCGGGGTGTTATAGATGGTATCAAAGCATCGGAATACGACAACCCTCGGGTCTTTCGGTTTTGGGTCTAGCAGGCGGGTTAGATGAGTTTTCTTTGAAAATAGAATTTTTGTTGAGGACGATGTAGGCATCGAGGTTAGGATTAGAAATCTTGATGTGAGAATTTATGGCTATCTTTATAAGATTCTGGCAATTATAGCCATAACATATTGAGAAGTGATATAGATTATATATACGATGTTGTTACAGTATATATAATATATTATGAATAAATATATATGTGTATGATTGGTATATTTGTAATTAGAGGTTGGTTCCACAGGCTTCCCCGGGCATAGGGATGGACAACCAGGTTTTATATTTTCTCTAGTTCTATCCAGGGAGGTTGCGCGATGTGGGTGAATCCCCTGGCTTGAGGAGGAGGGAGAGTATATATTCCACTTTTAGGAGGGAATATGACCGCCTCCACCGTTTAGGTTTCTACCATGACCATGAGTGAGTCTGGCTTGGTATCGTGGTTGATTGAGTAAACCCGGATGTGGATAGGCACTTGAGTCTGCATCCTCGAGTTATAGCTCGGTGGGATGGTTATTAGACTTATGATTGTAATAGGTATAATTATACTTGTTGTGTATGGTATATTGCTTGTATATGAAAATTAGATATCATATAAAGTATACTTGTGTAAAGTGAAAAGAATGAATAAGGTGTTATTCTCCTTCCGGTAGATTTATATCCCGATTTATATGAATGTAAATCATAGGTTCTAGTGAGAACTATATATATATACGGGATTTTATAAAATGTGTTACGTACTGAGGGCCTAATGGATTTCGACGATCAACATTGTCATGTAGTGTTGTATCAGGGGGGGTTCCTAGTTTGGATTTCGCTTGGCGAGACACTCCACACAAGAAACGTAGCGCAATGTTGGGAATGGCGAGAAGTTTAGTCCTTACTACTCGGGTTTATGAGGATTTTTAGGAGATAGGTGAAATAGATTAGTTAGGCAGGGTGGCTTAACTAGGTTGTTTTAAGGTATGCGATAGGTGTGCACTAATAGAAGAGGGGTGAGGTGTATCTCATGAGAGTGCGATACCAGTTTAAATATGAGAGATTTCATATTTTAAAATATGGCATTTATGCACTTGCTAAATATTTGTGACACCCCGCCTAATAAAATACCGGGCGATCACTCCTATATCAAATTAAAACAGGAGTCTCATGTGGTTCATTCTTAACATCACTGTCGAACCCAATTAATTACTAATATCCTATTAGGCCTGAGTCAAAATTTTAAATTAACTAATCTTTTTAATCAAACCATCCAAATGAAATTAGTACAACAGTTTATATTCAACAACTGAAATGGAATAAAGTAAAATAACCGAACACTCGGTCCAAATAATACAACCAAATCGAATTCCGCACAAAAGGTGATAAATGAATAAATGAGTACAGTTGGGCCATTAGCCCGAATATGACTACAATACCTCCTATCTAGATCTCAATGATAGAAGCGTCTATAATAAACCTGCTTGCATCCACAGCTGCTGCAGCAAACGTCTGACTCGAATGAATTATCATCCAGGCGTCCCTGTGTCTGGACACCTATATATAGATATATATAACAAGAGAGGGAAAAAGTAGAAAAGCGGGTCAGAGCCCGATTCGAAAACATTTTAGCAAGTGCTTAAAATCCATATTTTTAAAATATGATATTTCTCATATTTAAACTGGTATCGCACTCTCATGAGATACACCTCACCCCTCTTCTAATAGTGCACAACTATCGCATATCTTTTAAACAACCTAGTTAAGCTACCGTGCCTAACTAATGAAATTTCCTATTTTCTACTAATCCTCATCAATTCGAGTACTAAGGACTAAACTTCTCCCCATTCCCAACATTACGTTACGTTCGTGCGTGGGGTGTCTCGCGAAGCAAAATCCAAACAAGGATCCTCCCCTATACACTACTTCGTGACAGTATTGATCGTTGGGACCCATTATGCCCTTAGTACATATAACGTCTTATAATATCCCGTCTCCATATATTTAGTTCTCATTTACTTATGATTTATAATTCATAAACATCCGTATATAAATTTTACCAAAAAGGGGTATCTCACTTCATTCATTCTTTTCCCTTTTATATAGGGTTAGGTTATATGATATCTCATCTCATATATATATATATATATATATATAATATACTGCTCGCACACAAGTATATTAATCATTCACATAAGATACCAATTATTCTTTCGGTGTACCCACATTATTCTCTTTATATACATACATCACTTTGTATATAGATATATCACTACTGCACAATGGTTGCGAAACCCCTTGTGCTATGCATACTCGGCTATCCGGTCCAATTGCTTCGCTCACGCACAGAGGACAATAGGTTCAATCTCTCAAGAACCAATGAAACATATACACATATTGGAGGCGAGGATGGTCCCAAGCCTATGGGCTACGCACATACCTACGCACCCATATGACCGTCAACACTATCGTTCTCACTGATAGGCCGTACCTAGGTTCCATGCTCTAGTGGCACGACTCAAAAATCCCCCCGTAGGCACACAAGATATGGCCGTCCACACGCGATAATCTCCACTCGATAGCCAGCAGCTTGGTATGTCATACACATAATAAACAATGATATAGATTCACATCTCATCTATATAAATATAACATCAATGAGGTATTCCCTCAACCATCATATAATTATAGGTATTCGTCTCACCTATACATAATTCCTCATGGGTATTTATCGAACCCATGTATATAATAATATAAGGGCATACGCATAACCCATATAATAAATTTCATACGTAGTATATTTATTTCTTGAATATCCTACGCATTTATCAAATTTGACTAATCCTCAATATTTTATTTCCGAGCTTTTCTCACCGCACAATATTAATATCAACAACCCCGATATATTTATTCGTCTCATACTATATATATACTTTAACGATATAGTATATATATTATTTATATCCCTTCTCAATATACTATGGCTATAATTTTCAAACTCTCATAACAATAGCCAATAGCCTCGAATATTCTCCTTCGCAATAATAGAAGACGTCACACAATTAAAACGCTACCGCAATAAGTATTTCCTTATTTAATATTCAAATCACACCTAAATACCCCTTTAAGTATTATTCCTCACGAACACCCCTATTTGGGTAAATCTTGGATTTTACTTTCAACTAAACTAAGGTGCACGCCTTACTCAAAAAAAATATTTAGTAGTCCCCACACTATTTTTAGGAACCCCAAATATTTATCTCCAAATATTTCTAGCCTTTATTTTCCAATTTCCGAGTGCATTTCCGAGTTGGTGATTTCGCCCGGGAACTGCAATCTTGTAAAAATCATAACAATTCGAAGAAAAATCAGAAAAATATGCGGTGGGTGCCCACGCAACCGTATCGAAAATATCTACAACTTTTGTGTTTTGACCGAGAGCTGAATCGGTTGTCTTCCTGTACGAAACAGTCTGGAAGTGGGCTAGTCACTATTCACCTTCTTCTCCAAAAATCCAAACCTCCATTAAAACACCTCCAAGCTTTTTATCTCCTCTTTCATCATCAACCCACCTCAAACAACCATAAATACACACATAAAAAGGGTTCTAATCATCCTATAACCCATAACCAACAATTAATTTCAATAAATTCCAAGTTTCTCAAATTGGGTATTAATCGAGTTATATCTGTTTTAATCTTCCAAAAACCCATTTGATTTACACAAATTTCAACCCAAAAATCTTTAGTTTATACCAACTACAATATGAGATATTAACACACTAAATCAATAGGCAAGTTAAACACTTGCCTCGTGGATTAAATCCGACGACCCCGAGTCGAATCCCGCGAATTATGGCCGAAAATCTCTTCTTTTCTTCTCTTTTCTATCTTCTTCTTTCTTCTCTTCCTTATCTCCTCTCTCTCTCTCTCTCTCTCTCTCTCTCTTGGGGCTGATATTTGGGGGAAATGAGTGCTGCCAAGCCTTTAAACCCGAATTTGGGTTAATGCCCAATTGTTAAATGACTCGTGTACCCGTTTACGAGCCCCTACTAGTCCAAAAATGTCCGGAACCCAAATACTACCCCCGGGTACTCTATTTTGACTATATCGGCCATTCCGAACCTAATGGCGCAGTCAAAATCTCCATCCGAGTCACTTAACTAAAATTCACTATTTTGACCCAACACGTTCAATACGCGTGTTTTCCAATTTAAAATCTTTTCCTTTGTCGCTTTACCCAACTGCGACATGTAATAAAAATAATCTACTCATAAACTTAGTCTTGAAATATAATCCACGTAAATATTAATGTGTCACTCGAAAACTAATATTTAATATTCGCTTTATTATATTAAATTTATTTAATTTCACTAATAACTTCCAAAAAATTACTATTCACAATAATTTCTCAAATTATTAAATTACATCCACTATAATTTAAATACCTTTAAAAATGAGGGGTATTACATACTTCCCTCCTTACAACAGAATTTCGTCCTCGAAATTCGGATATAGCCTGTAACACTACTATAGGATCAGTATCGGTATATATATATTCTCGTCATCGCTATTCATATATATATTAATTCTGCACTCCCGGCTAAACACCCATTAACGTGCTTATTATCAATATCACATAATAGGGATACACGCATCCTATTAAGTTTCTTAGGCATATTCCCAGCCTAATCATACACTTCTCATACGTATTTTATTCTCATCACTACGTATTGTATAAATATTCATATTACTATCTCTCTCTTAATCTGTAAGGTACATTCTCTATACCGAATAATTAAAGTATTAACTCTCATATACTCTTCTAAAATTTGGTACTACATACAATCCTTCTTCCCTTGGAGTATGTTAATCATGAAAGAGTTGGCGCTTGCGTTCAAATAAGGAAACAATATAATAAATTCCTTTTAACCCAAATTAACCCTAAACATGCAACTAGGTGTGATTGAAACAATATGAAATCATGCAAGAATTATTCAACACACAAAGTTTAAGGAAAAATCCCCCAAAGGGGCAAAGCCATTTGTATATTCACTATAATTTGTAAGAGAAGCGGCTTACAATCGGATTACACTGAAATACAAGTTTTTGACTAAGAATTACCCTCGGGTATCGGATTCTGTAGTCGCGGTTGGAATATCCCTTTCCAGTAGGGCAGCAATGAAGAGGAAGAAGCGGTCCACTTCACAAAGGGTTGAACAACAGCAATGGTGTTCTTGGGTTACCAAATTTGATTCACATAGATATGGAAGATGTGTGAATCTAAAAACCTAGAATCATAGGACTCAATAGGTGAAGACTTTAGGGTTGATATGCTCTGAAAAACGTGGAAAAGTCTTATATAAACCAACTACTGATCATGGTTTAAATAAGGTAGCCATAGCCCTAAAAACTCTGAATCACGATCTGGGAAATTCTATTCAGGGCAGACCGGTCCGGGCCTGAGGCGGATCGGTCCGATAGCGGATTGGTTCTTTTAATTTGAAGCAGATTCGGTTCGCAATCGGTTCGATGCTCTCTAGACACAATTTGCAAGGCAGACCGGTCCGGGCCTGGGCGGATCGGTTCACTAGCGGATCGGTTCCTTTTTTATTTTAGCGGATCGGTCCGGTTGCCTGGGCGGATCGGTTCTTTTAAATTAGAGGTGGACCGGTCCGGATTTCTGGATTTCTGATTCCTTCTTCTTTTGATCTTCGGAATTCGGATTTCGTTGATGACGATGTGATCATTTCAACCATCAATATTGTAACGGCGTATGACATAACATATACATAAAGATGGACAAATTGTCCTTACAAATCTCCCCCTATGTCTATGCCGGAACAAACATAAAAAATACGAATTATCAAGTATGAACAATGCCTATACAAATCTACCCTTCCATGAACCCAAAAACTGAAAGTGGTACAAATGACTGAGGCTGCATCGTTTGTTCTTCGAATCTTCAGAAATCTCACCGCTTTTCTCATCAGGGTGTGCAACATGGGATTATCAAAAGATGTACCTACACACATGAGACAAAGCAAAATACCAAGTGACGTATCGAGCTTGAAATGAGATAAACATAAGCATATATATCAATTCAAGATGATATTCTCCGAATTTCAAAACTCCCATTACTAGATAATTCATTCTCCCCCTTTTTATGATGTCCCCAAATAGACAAATGAGAGAAATAAATCAAGCAATCAAGTACCGAGGTGACACAAGGCATAAAATCACACCATGAATAAACATAAAACAACCAAGTCGGTGATAGCGTAAAAGAATGGGTGTGATCAAAATTCGATAGGAAAATCAAAGCATATAAACATGACATATGTGCACGATGAATATTGGATATTCCTAACGAATGAACTCAAATGCTTCCTTTGGTGTAAAAGATTGGAAATATAAGACATTGACTATATCAAATCTACAAATCAAAGCTCAAAGTGATTTCTACACCAATAAAGTCCAAAATGATTTTCATGCTTTATCAGGACTTTCAAGGAAGTGCAAACCCGTTTTTCTCAATCTCCAACCAAACTCCCTCAGATTTATATTTTTAATAGAGGTATACTAAATTCTCAAACTTTGGAGAATTGAGGGTGAAAACCTAAATGGCCCATATTTGGCATGAATTGCTTTTTATTGCCTTATCAATTTTTTTTCGGACTCTTTTAACCTCTTAGGACCTCGGATATTAAAATTCCTCCATTTTTTAGGTCCTTTTAAACGGTGGCTTTTGCGCAAAGGATAAAAATCAACTTTCGCAGCCCCTCCCCGTTTTACAATTTAACACACAGTCTCACCAAAACGGTTTTTACATGCAATCCAATCTTGTCAAGTTTTATCGCATATTGTACATTGTAAAGACATAATTGAGATAGAAACACTCAAGCCAATATGTGATAGACAAGTGCAATAATCAAATATAGCCGTGCATGTGTGCATTAAAGGATATAGGAGTCAAACATGTAGGAAGATATCACTAATTACATCTCAAGGACTCCAATCAATGTTAAGCACATGGATGAAATGATGTAGCGTCTCAAATCTCTACCAAACAGTCACATGGATATATGAAATGAAGTTGTGACTTGGCTATCTTAAATGCTCATCCATAAAAGGTGCAAAACAAAAGAAAAAAAATCTTTTTGGGATTTTCATAAAATCTTTTTGGGCTTTTCTTAAAATTTTTCTAAACAGAAAATCTTTTTGTATTTTTCAAAAATAAGAAAAAGCAAAAATAAAGTAAACTAATAATACATGCTAACAATAGGCAAAAATGATGTCATGAAAAACAACCTATGCTAGCAAACAAGACTAGATCTCAACCGGGAGTAACGGTGGAGTTTTCCAAAGATGGTGACATCTTTTGAACCAACTCCACTAGATCATGTGTAGTCTTGATCAAAAACTTCACTTGCTCGCGAATATGTGCAAACTCTCTATCAAAATGAGCAGGCAAAGAATCATGAGTGGGTGCATGTGCATGAATGTGTGAAGTGGCATGATGTGGCACAAAACCCAACTTAGAACAGAACTCCCTAAGATGTCCTCGCTTCTTGCAGTGGGAGCAAACATAAACCGGTCTAGGAAGTAATTTGTCAACAATTTTGGGATGAACATTCCTAGACGGACACCCATGGGACTCACTCACCACGGTGGATATAGGCTCGGGAGCATTCTCTAATGTGACTTGGACCTCCTGTGCTTGTTTAAGGTCATCCTCGATATGGGATACACGTGTCGTCATACTAGACACCGTGTTGGACAAGTCACCTTTTTCCCTTTTTAGCTCATCACTTTCTACCTTTAACTCGCGAATTCGAAGACCTAGGATCCTATTTGACCTTTTTTTTTCCATGGTCTCGATAAACAACTTTCTAAAGGCATTTTGGATCAACCTATCATCACCATTCACATCCTCACTATCGCTTGGAGAGGTGGGCATGGCAACTTTCTTGCGCTCTCTCCTAAGATTAGAAGGACACTCAAATTTCTTGTGCCCTATCCCATTGCACTCAAAACATCTTATCTTCTCACGATCTTTCTTTCTCTTTCTCTCTTTTCCATTCTCACAAACACTCTCTCTCTCTCTCCAAACAATCTTAGTTCTTTCTCTAGGGCAGTGATCCTAAGGACTAAAGCATTATTTCGCTTCTTGGTTTCAAAAGACTCGGAATATAGTTCAGTGTAGGCGTGTTGAAGATCACACTCGCTCTCACTTGCATCATCATCCTCCCCCTCACACTCTTCGCTCTCACTGTCGAGGTGTCCCTGTGAATCAGCATCCTCATCGTCGTGAGGTGCACTATAAGTACTCACATGACTAGCCATGAACGCGGTGAAGTTACGCTCATGCGGTGACTCATCTCTCGAGTCCACCGACTCGACATCACTGTCGTCACTAAGGGTAGCATTCAGGACAGCTTTTCCCTTTTCGCTATTAAGACGAGTGGCACACTCAAAGGCTCTATGACCCCTACCTTCGCATTCAAAGCATCTCTCACTGTCTTTCATAGGAGGATTTTTAAAATCTTTTTCATTTTTCTTTTCAAAATTATTTTTCTCAAAATTCCTTTTATCATTGAAATTTCCATTTTTCTTGAATTTGAGAATTCTTTTGAAATTTTTTGCAAACAAGGCCAAGTTATCTATGTCAAGATCACACTCAGAAACAGACTCCAAAACTTTTTCTTTATTTTTCTTAAAATGGGTCTTTAAAGCAATGCCATTATCCTTAGCCTTAATGGTTTTAGGAAACATGTCAATCTCATAGGTTTGAAGATCTCCTACAAGTTCTTCCAACTTAAGAGCTTTCAAATTTCCCAAAGAGTTCAAAACAGTGACTTTAGGAATAAAGCGTTTTGGGAGAGATCTCAAAATCATTTTAACGACACGCGTGTTATCAATCTCCTCACCCAAATTAAAACAAGTGTTGACTATGTCCGACAAACGTGCATAAAACTCATCAAAGCATTCGGACTCAGACATGGTGATAGTCTCAAATTGGGTGGTCAAATTTTGAAGTTTAGATTCTTTAACCGTGTCCGTACCTTCATGAGTAAGTTGCAAAACATCCCATGCTTCTTTTGACGTGGAACATGTCATTATGCGTTTGAACTCATCAGGAGTAATAGAAGCAGAAATAGCACTCAATCCCTTAGAATTAAAGGAAGACCATCTAAACTCATCTTCGGTCCATGACGTGACAGGTTTTAAATTGGTCACGTTTTCAACAGTGATGGAGGGAGGAGTCCATCCTCTTTCAACAAGAATCCATACCCGTTCATCAATGGCTTTTAAGGCCGACCTCATTCGGGCTTTCCAATAAGCATAATTTGTTCCGTCAAAAACAGGCAATTTATTGTATGATTTCTCCATTTGAACACGCTCTTTTCAAAAATCAATTTTTTTTTTTTTTGAAAATTGATATCTTTAGAAAAATTTTGCGGAAGTAAGGAATACGCGATAACTTAGCGTAACCTGCTCTGATACCAATTTGAAAGAGTTGGCGCTTACGTTCAAATAAGGAAACAATATAATAAATTCCTTATAACCCAAATTAACCCTAAACATGCAACTAGGTGTGATTGAAACAATATGAAATCATGCAAGAATTATTCAACACACAAAGTTTAAGGAAAAATCCCCCAAAGGGGCAAAACCATTTGTATATTCACTATAATTTGTAAGAGAAGTGGCTTACAATCGGATTACACTGAAATACAAGTTTTTGACTAAGAATTACCCTCGGGTATCGGATTCTGTAGTCGCGGCTGGAATATCCCTTTCCAGTAGGGCAGCAATGAAGAGGAAGAAGCGGTCCACTTCACAAAGGGTTGAACAACAGCAATGGTGTTCTTGGGTTACCAAACTTGATTCACATAGATATGGAAGATGTGTGAATCTAAAAACCTAGAATCATAGGACTCAATAGGTGAAGACTTTAGGGTTGATATGCTCTGAAAAACGTGGAAAAGTCTTATAGAAACCAACTACTGATCGTGGTTTAAATAAGGTAGCCATAGCCCTAAAAAATCTGAATCACGATCTGGGAAATTCTATCCAGGGCGGACCGGTCCGGGCCTGAGGCGGATCGGTCCGATAGCGGATCGGTTCTTTTAATTTGAAGCAGATTCGGTTTGCAATCGGTTCGGTGCTCTCTGGATACAATTTGCAAGGCGGATCGGTTCGCTGGCGGATCGGTTCCTTTTTTATTTCAGTGGATCGGTCCGGTTGCCTGGGCGGATCGGTTCTTTTAAATTAGAGGCGGACCGGTCCGGATTTCTGGATTTCTGATTCCTTCTTCTTTTGATCTTCGGATTTCGGATTTCGTTGATGACGATGTGATCATTTCAACCATCAATCTTGTAACGGCGTATGACATAACATATACATAAAGATGGACAAATTGTCCTTACAAATCAATTCACTCATGTGCGAGCTACTCTTCAACACTCGCTCGAGTAAGACTCCGCTCTACTTTATCACAATAATTTGGTATCCTTTTTCTTTCAGAGGTACCTTTTAAATGTCTTTGCATGGCCTTTTAACCCATCTTGGGTGCGCTAGCTCTCGTTGCACATAAATGCTTGAATTATCGTCATTCTCACACGACATTCAACTCGTCATACGATTTAACCTTGTTTATAGCTGCCCCTCAGGCATATATTCTACACGCTCATTTCTATGTCTTTCTATCTTGACATTTTTGGAATTAACTAACTAAGGTTCCCATACGCCCTATTATTCGCATCGCCATTTGTAAATGTTTTGTTACATTACACTCACTCTAAATAATGGGTCTCATTTCATTGACCTGGTATTAACACTTGGGTATCCCTTAACCCGAATAATTCGAAATTTAATTCTCCCAATACCTGGCAATTCCAATCCTTCTTAAGGTCAACCCACCAATCTTCTTGTGGTTAACTCACAATAGTCTCCTTATAGCAGTGTCGATAGTCTTATTGCCCTTTCTTCGTGGTAATCTTAAGATCATGGTTTTTCTCAAACACAAGTAATTAAAAGTATTATTCTATCTATATCCCTAGTGCCCAAGACCTTTCTTGACTTCCGACATTTGCTCGGTTTCATGCGTGGGACGTCTCGCAAAGCGAAATCCAAACAAGGAACCCTCTCGTTACACTACTCCCTCGATTTGTCGGTCATCGATATGTAGCGGTCTAAGGGACACCAACGGGATGTTCTATATCCTATTCGTTAACCTACTAATGTACTTCTACCACTATATCCTTTCATCTTGTCCAACTGGAAAGTCTAATAAATTAGAGCACTTACTCTCTCTAAAATCATTATGAACATCATACCCAAAACATATTTTCTCTGAGTTTGCCTTTTATTCAAAGTTTGGTTATATGCCTCCCAATCAATTTCCTTTACCATACCTCACCCACATACTTGCGGTGAGAGGACAATTTCAGCGCTTTTCCATAGCACTTATATATCTATATAATTATACTATCATCAAATGGTTCTCAGTTTATAGTGTTTTCCTTACACTAGGTGACTTATTGTCAAAACTTATCATTTTTTCACTATATAACATCTCCCATCGTCAAAAGTGTGTCTAGAACTCCTATTTTTGCCAAGCGACCTTACCATTAGTGCTTGCATTAACACTAAGTCCTTAGCACTACTAACAATGACCTAAATCTCGCAGCTCCACATTAAATGATGCCTACCTTAAATCATGCCTATAAGGTCCTCATGTACTAAAATCATAGTGAGGAAACATCTACTTATCGCAGTTTCCATCTAAACGTATAATTAATGCGAGCTCATCTAGAATTTATCTCACATTCTATTCTTTATTATTCTCGTATATATATGTTTCACCTCTCATATAAATATATGTACAATATACTATATGAGAAACGTGTGTGCTCGCGTTCAAATGATCAAACCATATATAAAACCCTTTTAACACAAACAAACCCTAAACATGCAGCAGTATGTGATTGAATAAATAGATAATCTACGCAAGAACATTCAAACACATGCAATTAAGGAAAAATTCCCCTCAGGGGCAAAACCATTTATTTTCACTATAATTTGTAAGAAAACGGCTTACAATCGGATTACAATGAAAATACAAGTTGACTAAGAATTACCCTCGGGTATCGGATTCTGTAGTCGCGGCTGGAATTATCCCTTTCCAGTAGGGATGCAATGAAGAAGAAGAACAGTCTCCTCCACAAGGGTTGAACAAACCAAAGTTCTGTTCTTGGGTTGCAAAAGGATTCACAAAGGTTTGGCAATGATGTGTGAATCAAAACATGAGTCTTGGGACTCAAAAATATGAAGACTAGATGTATTTGGACTCTCAAATTCATCTCATAAACTCTTGCAAAACAACTCCCCCCAAGTTGGTATTTATAGGAAAAAATATGAAGAGTCCCACGTTCTTAAAACTCTAAAATTCTATCCAGCGTACAAAAAAAAAAGCATTCTTTAAGGAATTTTCTCTATCTTCAAAAGGTCATAACTCCTTCACCGTAGCTCGGATTGAGGTGCCGTTTTTTCCAGTATCTTCGTTGCGGCGAGCTCTTAAACTTTCTAGTTGACCAGACCTCCGAACTATGGATGTGAAATTACGAAAATGCCCTTGAACTCTCCTATTGTGCCTTTTTTTTCACTGTTTTGACTTCCCTTGCGTACCACTTGCATTAAGTCCCTAAAATCTTGGAACGTGAAGTCATTGAGGCAGATGTGGGATATATTAGTGGAGATAATGCATGTTTGATTCCCGGAATTCGGATAGAGGCCGTCATGTGAGATCGTGAGGAGACGTGCCAAATGTAGCGGCGTACGACATAAATAAATGAAACATTTCGGACATGTGAAAAATGTCCTTACAAATCTCCCCCTATGTCTATGCCGGTACATACATAAAAAATCCGAATTATCAAATATGAAATTGCCTATACAAATCTACCCTCCCATCAACCCAAAACTGGAAAAGGTACAAATGAATAGTCTTCATCGTTTGTTCTTTAATTCTTCAGGAATCTCAAAACTTTTCTCATCAGGGTGTGCAACATATAGATCTGCAATCTTCATACCTTCACACATGAGACAAAGGAAATACCACGTGACATATCGAGTTTGAAATGAGATAACATGGATATCAATATATGATAAAAATATAAGCAACATCTCAAAAACTCCCCCAGAATTCAAACTCCCCCATAATATGATAATTCTTTCTCCCCCTTTTTATGATGTCCCCAAATGGACAAATTAGAGAAATAAATCAAATAAGCAAGTGCGGGGTGTCACTAGGATAAAAACACACCATGAATAAACAGAAAGCAACCAAGTCAATGATAGCGTAAATGAAGTGGTGTGATCAAATTCGATAGGAAAATCAATGCATACAAACATGACATATGTGCACGATGAATATTGGATATTCCTAGCGAATGAACTCAAATGCTTCCTTTGGTGTAAAAGAGTGACAGTATAAGATATTGACTCAATCAAATCAACAAATCAAAGCTCAAAATGATTTTCACACCAATAACGTCCAAAATGATTTTATGCTTTTTCAGGACTTTCAAGGAAGTGCAAACCCGTTTAGATTCTCCAACCAAACTCCCTCTCCTGACAAACAACGTCATATCTACTCCCCCTCTCTTGAAGCCACGAGCTAAGAGATAAGAAGTAAGCCTCTCGTACCAAGCACGGGGTGCTTGCTTCAAACCATACAAGGCTTTCCTCAGATAGTAGACGTGCTCAGGGTGCTGAGGGTCTTCAAACCCTTTTGGTTGTTCCACATAAACCTCCTCCTGTAGAATGACATTCAAAAAGGCACTCTTGACATCCATCTGATACACCTTGAAGCGCAGATGACATGCGATGGCGAGCAGAAGACGGACGGACTCAAGCCTCGCAACAGGAGCAAATGTCTCCCCAAAGTCTACACCCTCTATCTGTGTGTAGCCTTGAGCGACCAACCTAGCCTTATTTCGGATTATGGTACCATTTTCATCCATTTTGTTCTTAAAAATCCACCGAGTACCTATCACATTAATCTCACTAGGTCGGGGACAAGTTCCCAGACATCATTCTTTTTAAACTGAAGCAACTCATCCTGCATAGCAGATATCCAGTGTTCATCCTTGAGTGCTTCTTTATGGTTCTTGGGCTCGACTTTGGATGTGTCGCAAAGATGGCTAACAACGTTCTCTAGTTGAGCACGAGTCTTGACCCCTAGAGTGGGATCACCAACAATGGCAGAAGGGTCATGACTCTTGCGAACCCAAGCAGGTGTGTCCCCTAACACAGGAGTAGGGTCCACAGAGTGTGAGAGAGGAACAGGTAAATCACTGTCAGAACAATCCTCATCCTCACACTGAAGGTTAGGATCAATAACCGTCGGAGGTTCGTCATCTTGCACGGTGACGTTTATTGATTCCATAATCTTAGAGCTCTTCAGGTTAAAAACTCGGTACGCTCTGCTATTCGATGAATATCCTAGAAATATTCCCTCGTCGCTTCGGGAGTCAAACTTTCCTAATTGCTCTTTATCCCGTAGGATGTAGCATTTACTCCTAAAGACACGGAAATATGCCAGGTTGGGCTTCTTGCCAGTCCACAACTCATAAGGAGTGTGAAGTGTGTGTGGACGCAGATACACCCTATTCACCGTGTGGCATGCAGTAGACACTGCCTCTGCCCAAAATCTCCTAGAAACTTTACGACCTAGAAGCATAGATCTAGCCATCTCTTGGATCATTATATTCTTTCTCTCAACAATCCCATTTTGCTGAGGAGTTCTCACAGCAGAAAACTCATGTTTGATCCCAAGGCTATCACAGTACAAATCAACCTTTGCTTCCTTGAATTCAGTGCCGTTGTCACTACGTATTCTGTTAATAGTGACACCGTGTTGATTTTGCAGGACACGGCACTTGGTCGTTAAGAAATCTACAGCATCGGATTTTTCTCTTAGAAAACCTACAATGGAGTATCTGGAGAAATCATCTACCATCACGAGGATGTACCTCTTACCACCTAGACTCTCAGTACGAGTGGGACCCATAAGATCCATGTGAATCAACTCCAGAACACGAGAGGTGGTAATGGAATATAACTTCCTATGAGGACTACGAATTTGTTTTCCCAACTGACAGGGTCCACAAACGGTCGAAGTTGACTTTCCAAGAGATGGTAAGCCACGTACTAGGTCCTTTTCAGATAAACGATCGAGATCTCTAACATTCACGTGACCTAGACGTTGGTGCCACAGATCCATAGGAGTGATCGTGGCGCTGTTGCAGACAAGTGAGGATGTGGGCTCAGTCCCATAGCAATTATCCTCGGTCCTCACCCCTTGCATTAAAAGTTTACCGGCTTGATTGTAGACTTTACACGCGTCCCGGTCAAACTTTACTGCAAAGTTAGTGTCGCATAGCTGGCTAATGCTGAGAAGGTTTGCTTTCAAACCTTTTACGTACAAAACATTTTCTAGCTTAGGAAAACCAGGTAACTCGATAGTACCTCGTCCTATAATGCTAGACTTACTCCCATCTCCAAAGGTGACTCTGCTATCTTGATAATCCTCAAGAGTAGTAAAAAATGAGGCATCACCTGTCATGTGTCTGGAGCACCCACTATCAAAATACCACTGTGAGGTATTATGTGCTTTGAGAGCAACATGAACAACAAAGGCCTTTTTATCTTTCTTAGGCACCCAAGCAGAGATGACCTTTTGTTTGCCTTTGTTGTTTTTAGCTGGAATGTAAGAAGCATTCACTAATGGCGAAGACATCCGTCGGAATTCTTTCATCAAACTCTGAGTCGTGGCAGCTAAGAACTCAACTCGCTCTCTCAGACTAGAAAACTCATCAGTATGTCGTGGTGGAGCAGTAGTACGTCGTGTCCGACCCATGCTATAGCAAGTTTCCCTAAGGTGGCCTTTTCTTTTGCAATAAGTACAAAAGAGCTCAGTCAAAGACGGACCTTGGTTTGCTTTTCTTGGTCGAACTCTCCTTCGAGGTTTTTTACGGTGACCATAAGGAGTTGTAGTAAACTCAGGAACTGGTCCAGGTGCAATTTGGGACGTGGAGGCACCATCATATCCAATTCCTTGACGATCACCAAAACCTAAAGCGGGGCCGAGGAGCATCTTTCCCATCTTCCCAGATCTGTCCTCGATTTGTACCTTGACTTCCCGTGCTTTCTCAAGATCATGAGTCAGCTGGGCAACAAGGGCTTCAAGTTTCTTCCGAGTCTCCACGGAGGAATGGAGCTGACTCGTAAGACTAGCCACTTGCTTGATCAAGTCCCCTCTCTCTTTCTCTAGAGTACTCTCTCTCTCTCTAAACAAATTCTCATTCTCGACACAGGTAGATTCTCTCTCTCTCAGGGCGGTGCAGGTGGAGAACTCTCTTTCTCTCGCTTTCCTTAAATCTTCCTCTAGGCAAGTGATCTTAAGAACTAACGCTTTGTTACGCTTTTTAGTTTTAAAAGACTCAGAATATAACTCAGCGTAGGCGCGTTGTATATCACTCTCGCTCTCACTTGTGTCATCCTCCCCCTCACTCACATCGATCTCACTGTCGAGGTGTCCCTGTGAAGCATCATCCTAATTGTCGTGAGGAGAACTAGGAGTGCTCACTTGGCTGGCCATGAATGCGGTGAAGTTACACTCATGCGGTGACTCATCTCCAGAATCCACCGTCTCGACCTCACTGTCGTCACTAAGGGTAGTATTAAGGACAGCTTTCCCTTTCTCTCTATTCAGACGATTGGCACACTCAAAATCTCTATGAACCCTACCATCACACTCAAAACATCTCTCACTTTCTTTCAGAGAAGGATTTTTGGAAACTTTTTCATTTTTCTTTTCAAACTTATTTTTCTCAAATTTCTTTTTATCTTTAAAATTGCCATTTTTCTTAAATTTGAGAATCCTCTTGAAATTTTTTGCGAAAAGAGCCAAATCATCTAAGTCAAAATCGCACTCAGAATCTGACGTGTCAGTCTCTCTCTTTCTAGATGACTCTACCCTCTTTCTAGCTGACCTCTCACTCCTTCTCTCTTGGGCTTTAAGAGCAATTCCCTTATCTTTAGATTTAGCATTTTTAGGGAACATATCAATTTCATAAGTTTGCAAATCTCCTACAAGTTCTTCCAATTTTAGCGTATTTAAATTACCCATAGAATTTAGCATAGTGACTTTAGGGATAAAACGCTTAGGCAAAGAACGAAGAATCTTTTTAACAAATCTAGCATTCGGAATTTGTTCACCAAGATTAAAACTAGTATTCACAATGTCAGAAAGTCTAGCATAAAATTCATCAAAGCATTCAGAATCATGCATGGTGATTGTTTCAAATTGAGTTGTCAAGTTTTGCAACTTAGACTCTTTCACAACATTAGTTCCTTCATGGGTGAGTTGTAAAACATCCCATGCCTCTTTTGACGTGGTACACGTCATTATGCGTTTGAACTCATCAGGTGTGACAGACCCAGAAATAGCACTTAGACCCTTAATATTAAAAGATGACCATTTAATTTCTTCATCAGACCAAGAAATGTCAGGTTTCAAGTTGGTCACATTATCAATAGTCACGGTGGGAGGAGTCCACCCTCGTTCAACCAAAATCCAGACACGTTCATCAATGGCTTTTAAAGCCGACCTCATACGGGCTTTCCAATAAGCATAATTTGTCCCGTCAAAAACAGGCATTTTATAATATGACTTCTCCATTTGAACACGCACTTTTTCAAAAATCAATTTTTTCAGAAAATTGATATTTTAGAAAAAATTTGCGGAAAAAAAAAAAGGAATACGCGATAGATTAGCGTAACCTGCTCTGATACCAATTTGAGAAACGTGTGTGCTCGCGTTCAAATGATCAAACCATATATAAAACCCTTTTAACACAAACAAACCCTAAACATGCAGCAGTATGTGATTGAATAAATAGATAATCTACGCAAGAACATTCAAACACATGCAATTAAGGAAAAATCCCCCTCAGGGGCAAAACCATTTATTTTCACTCTAATTTGTAAGAAAACGGCTTACAATCGGATTACAATGAAAATACAAGTTGACTAAGAATTACCCTCGGGTATCGGATTCTGTAGTCGCGGCTGGAATTATCCCTTTCCAGTAGGGATGCAATGAAGAAGAAGAATGGTCTCCTCCACAAGGGTTGAACAAACCAAAGTTGTGTTCTTGGGTTGCAAAAGGATTCACAAAGGTTTGGCAATGATGTGTGAATCAAAACATGAGTATTGGGACTCAAAAATATGAAGACTAGATGTATTTAGACTCTCAAATTCGTCTCATAAAGTCTTGCAAAACAACTCCCCCCAAGTTGGTATTTATAGGAAAAAATATGAAGAGTCCCACGTTCTTAAAACTCTAAAATTCTATCCAGCGTACAAAAAAAAAAGCATTCTTTAAGGAATTTTCTCTATCTTCAAAAGGTCATAACTCCTTCACCGTAGCTCGGATTGAGGTGCCGTTTTTTCCAGTATCTTCGTTCTGGCGAGCTCTTCAACTTTCTAGTTGACTAGACCTCCGAACTATGGATGTGAAATTACGAAAATGCCCTTGAACTCTCCTATTGTGCCTTTTTTTTCACTGTTTTGACTTCCCTTGCGTACCACTTGCATTAAGTCCCTAAAATCTTGGAATGTGAAGTCATTGAGGCAGATGTGGGATATATTAGTGGAGATAATGCATGTTTGATTCCCGGAATTCGGATAGAGGCCGTCATGTGAGATCGTGAGGAGACGTGCCAAATGTAGCGGCGTACGACATAAATAAATGAAACATTTCGGACATGTGAAAAATGTCCTTACACTATACACATCAAGTATATCCATACTTATATATCACACACTATATAAGCATAATAATCATCCCTCAGAGCTATAACTCAATGGATGCAGCCTCTCAATATTATCATCTTCCACGGAATTAATCACACTTCCTCCTGGGTATCGGTGGTCGGACTATCACACCGACTCGGTAAAAATTAAATCATATAAGTATATCAATCACACACATATATACTTAACATATCACATATATACATCTAAATGTGCCCGTATACATATATATATACACAATATATATATATATATAATATTGTTCGGCTAATCGTGCATATTCTTCGCTCACTTATAAATTTTTAGTTATTCGACATTCGTATAGGCCTAACACTCATTCAAATAAGCCTACGAGAAGTTCGGAACAAAAATCGGGCCTTAAGAGTCATTCTGGAATCTCGTTAGAAGACCCAGAATTCTCGTTCGAACCAGCTCGTTCGAACGACATTTCGTTCGAACGACATTTCCAACATCGAACGAACTAACCACTGGATCCTCGTTAGAATTCTCGTTCGAACGAATTACTTAGAACGAACTACCAACTCGTTAGAAATGCCACTGGAACCTCGTTAGAAGTCTCGTTCGAACGATGTCGTTCAAACGACCTGGGCTGGACTTCTAACGAAAGTTCAGCAGTTGCACAGTTCATCTCCGAAATTCATTTTTCCCATTTTTCTGTGACACCCCGACTAATTAAATACCGGGTAGCTACTCCTTTATTAAATTAATTCAAAATGCCAAGTTGGCTCAGTTAATAGCATCACTGTCGAAACATTTATTTTTACTAACCACCTAGTATTTAAAAAGTAAGTGCCAAATTTTATTTAAAGTCTGATTAACATGCAACAAGAGTAATGAAGAAATAACTAACACCATTCACCAGACTGAAGTAAAACAAATAACCATCACAATAGAGTAAATAAAGTCTGGAGGAAAACTCCTCACTACAATCCCATAACTGAAATAAATAAACTGAAACAATACATGCTAAAGTCTGAAAACTGAAATGTAAAAGATGTCTCTAAAGAAATGGGCAACATGCCCTACAACTGATAGATAGCGACTCTGGAATCCAAAAGATAGAAGCGTCTACATGCAAATCCCTGTAGCTTCCACAAGCAGCTACAGCTCGTCACCTGAATGAGAATCCTATGCTTGGTGTCCCTGTGGCTGGGCATATAAAATGGTTTTACAAGAAAAAGATATTTGAAAAACAAACGGGTCAGAGCCCGAATGTGGAGTTATATTTTAAAAACCTGCAAGTGCTTTAAAAACATTTAAAACATTAAATGCAAAGTACATGTTAGGACGTGCACTCACATGATATTCTCACCTCTCGTCTAACTGTGCACTCCTAACGTAAGTACCCATCTATAACGATATAAACCACTAACTAAATGACACCATAACCAGCTAGACAGTAGTAGTTCATACCCTTATTACCCGGTCCTATTAACATATAACGCTCGTAATAAGAAAGGGATTTAATGTAAACTCGGATGCTCAATATGCATAATATATATATCACTAGCCCATTATGTTATTCTCGAAACAATATTGTAGTTATATTCACAACATTAACATGAGGATTCTTATTAATTAAATGTATATTAATCACATCGTAAATATACAATACAAGCACCCCGAGAACTAAGCTGTGGTGCACACATACTCTGCTATCCATCCTGGTACATCACGTACATAAGGATTACATATTCCGAATCTCTCAGGAATAGTTTACCGATAACAACATCACAAATAATGGAGGCGAACACAGTCACCATCACATGGGTCACGCACATACCTATGCTCCCATGATCAGCAGACTTATTAATATCACAATAAGTCCTTCTATGACCTATGTTCATCGAGGTACCAGTCTATATCCCCCCCGTAGGCACACAAGGATTAGAGGGTCCTAAGCGAACGCAACCTCCCGTGATAGCAAGTATGGTAGGTATGTCATACACACAGTCATATACCAATACTAAGTAAACACACGTCTTAGTAATACCGTATTTTAATCGTAGTACATATTCTCATACAAACTTATAATCATCACAATTTATACTAATCCGATTTATAATCATACGCGCTATAGTTTCTCACGTCGTAGTAACCACTCACGTCTCAACCCAAACCGTCCATGTAATACAACTCCCGTATATAATTTAATCCTCCTAATAATCCAAAAGTCCCAAATTTATCCTTACATCATCAAAGAATGTTAACTTTACCCTCGAACCGGTTTCCGGGACTCCAAAAATCAAAACAGTCCAAAAAGGACCAAACTGTCAACTCGTTAGAAGTCTCGTTCGAACGAGACTGTTCGAACGAGATCCCTCTGCCAACTCGTTAGAAGTCTCGTTCGAACGAGACTGTTCGAACGAGATCCCAGTTCGTTCGAACGAACTGTTCCTTCTAACGATATCTCGTTCGAACGAGATATCGAACGAAATCCCTTTTCGTTAGCAGCGACTGGTTAACTCGTTCGAACGAGTTCGTTCGAACGACCTGGGGGCTGCTTCTAACAAGCTACCAGCTTCGGCCCAGATTTTTCCCCAAATCGTTTTCATCCATTTTTAACACCTCAAATCTTCTAAACTAAGTCCCAATCAATCGTTTAAAGGTCTATAATCAATACTAAACATATATAATCACATCCTAACATGTTTTTAAGGGATCAATCCATCCTAACATCAATTAAATTACAACTTTCTACACTTTTTCCAAATATCTCAAGAACATGAACCCTAACTACATATCATCATCAAATCCCAGAATTTAATTCGTTTTTCTTTCACCCAAACATGTATTAACATCAGATTAATCGTCTCCAAACTATTCTACATGCAATCCTTCTCAAATTCCTCAAGTTTTATGATCTAAACTACATGGGTTTTCATGTTTTATCAAGAACAACCATAAATCCGAATTTTCTAACATGGAAAAGACATTCTCAGAAATTAAATGGAATAAAGTCACTTGCCTTGGTTTGATTTCTGACTTTGGTGTAGGTTGATGATGTTTTTCTGCAGAATTTCCTCTCTTTCTCTCCTTCTCCAAGCTCCTTCTCCAATGGTGGCTTAAGGTGGCTAGGGTTTTGATTTGGGAAAGATTGTAAACCTAATGTTAGCCTCCGTAGCTTAAAGGGTTAATATGGGTTGGTTATGGGCTTAGTGGGTCAATAACCACATCAGATTTAATTACCCAATTTTCGTCACTTTTAATTCCTAAAAATGTAAAATTACCAAAATACCCTTTAAGTTGCCGGTATGGCCTAAAAATACCCCGGGACCCAAACTATACACCCGGCTAGTGTTTTCTGACTATCTCGACCCTTTCGGACGCGTTGGCGCACTCAAAACGACCATATGGATTATAGATTTTAAATTCACTTTTATTATCAAAATATTATACCGTGACGCGGCGGTCCCACGCGTCTCAACAAAATTTCTAAAATGCCGTATATGAATCCCACGACAAATTTTATAATACCAAATACATATATAATCATATATGTACATAATCAAATGCCAATTCGCATCTCATTAGTATTTATAACCCGGATTAATTTCCAATTAATACGCATTTAATTAATTAATCTCAAAAATAAATATAGTCAAAAGTACGGGGTATTACATACTTCCCCCCTAATAACTGAATTTCGTCCCGAAATTCGAAACTAGAAAGTACCTGCTAAAAACAGCTCCGGATAACGCTCGCGCATCTCATCCTCGCGCTCCCATGTGGACTCCTCGACATTGTGATGTCGCCACTGAACACGTACTAATGGTACTATCTTTGACCGCAGTTTCCTCTCGCTCCGGTCCAAAATAGCAATCGGCACCTCCTCGTAAGAGCTATTCGGCTGGAGATCGATGTCCTCCACAGCAATGTGAGAATGGGCCAAATTATCTCTAAGGTATTTCCTCAGTGAGGAAATATGAAACACATCGTGAATCCAAAGTAAGTGCTCCGGTAGTCCGAGTCTATACGCAACCGGTCCGATCCGCTCAATAATAGGAAACGGCCCCACGTACCTAATGAGATGCGAATTGGTATTTGATTATGTGCATATATGATTATATATGTATTTGGTATTATAAAATTTGTCGTGGGATTCATATACGGCATTTTAGAAATTTTGTTGAGACGCGTGGGACCGCCGCGTCACGGTATATTATTTTGATAATAAAAAGTGAATTTAAAATCTATAATCCGTATGGTCATTTTGAGTGCGCCAACGCGTCCGGAAGGGTCGAGATAGTCAGAAATCATTAGTCAGGGGTATAGTTTGGGTCCCGGGGTATTTTTAGGCCATACCGGCAACTTAAAGGGTATTTTGGTAATTTTACATTTTTAGGAATTAAAAGTGACGAAAATTGGGTAATTAAATCTGATGTGGATATTGACCCACTAAGCCCATAACCAACCCATATTAACCCTTTAAGCTACGGAGGCTAACATTAGGTTTACAATCTTTCCCAAAATCAAAACCCTAGCCACCTTAAGCCACCATTGGAGAAGGAGCTTGGAGAAGGAGAGAAAGAGAGGAAATTCTGAAGAAAAACATCCTCAACCTACACCAAAGTCAGAAATCAAACCAAGGCAAGTGACTTTATTCCATTTAATTTCTGAGAATGTCTTTTCCATGTTAGAAAATTCGGATTTATGGTTTGTTCTTGATAAAACATGAAAACCCATGTAGTTTAGATCATAAAACTTGAGGAATTTGAGAAGGATTGCATGTAGAATAGTTTGGAGACGATTAATCTGATGTTAATACATGTTTGGGTGAAAGAAAAACGAATTAAATTCTGGGATTTGATGATGCTATGTAGTTAGGGTTCATGTTCTTGAGATATTTGGAAAAAGTGTAGAAAGTTGTAATTTAATTGATGTTAGGTTGGATTGATCCCTTAAAAACATGTTAGGATGTGATTATATATGTTTAGTATTGATTATAGACCTTTAAACGATTGATTGGGACTTAGTTTAGAAGATTTGAGGTGTTAAAAATGGATGAAAACGATTTGGGGAAAAATCTGGGCCGAAGCTGGTAGCTCGTTAGAAGCAGCCCCCAGGTCGTTCGAACGAGCTTCTAACGAGTTGACCAGTCGCTACTAACGAAAAGGGATTTCGTTCGATATCTCGTTCGAACGAGATATCGTTAGAAGGAATAGTTCGTTCGAACGAACTGGGATCTCGTTCGAACAGTCTCGTTCGAACGAGACTTCTAACGAGTTGGCAGAGGGATCTCGTTCGAACAGTCTCGTTCGAACGAGACTTCTAACGAGTTGACAGTTTGGTCCTTTTTGCACTGTTTTGATTTTTGGAGTCCCGGAAACTGGTTCGAGGGTAAAGTTAACATTCTTTGATGATGTAAGGATAAATTTGGGACTTTTGGATTATTATGAGGAGTAAATTATATACGAGAGTTGTATTACATGGACGGTTTGGGTTGAGACGTGAGTGACTACTACGACGTGAGATAATTATGGCGCGTATAATTACAAATCGGATTAGTATAAATTGTGATAATTATAGTTAGTGCGAGAATGCGATATGTACTACGATTAAAATACGGTATTACTAAGATGTGTGTTTACTTAGTATATGGATTGTGTGTATGACATACCTACCATACTTGCTATCATGGGAGGTTGCGTTCGCTTAGGACCCTCTAATCCTTGTGTGCCTACGGGGAGGATATAGACTGGTACCGCGATGAACATAGGTCATAGAAGGACTTATTGTGATATTAATAAGTCTGCTGATCATGGGAGCGTAGGTATGTGCGTGACCCATGTGATGGTGACTGTGTTCGCCTCCACTATTTGTGATTTGTGTTATCTGAACTATTCCTGAGAGATTTGGAATATGTGATCCTTATGTACATGATGTACCGGGATGGATAGCAGAGTATGTGTGCACCGCAGCTTAGTTCTCGGGGTGCTTGTATTGTATATTTACGATGTGATTAATATACATTTAATTAATAAGAATCCTCATGTTAATGTTGTGAATATAACTACAGTATTGTTTCGAGAATAACATAATGGGTTAGTGATATATATATTATGCATATTGAGCATCCGAGTTTACATTAAATCCCTTCTTATTACGAGCGTTATATGTTAATAGGACCGGGTAATAAGGGTAGGAACTACTACTGTCTAGCTGGTTATGGTGTCATTTAGCTAGTGGTTTATATAGTTATAGATGGGTACTTACGTTAGGAGTGCACAGTTAGACGAGAGGTGAGAATATCATGTGAGTGCACGTCCTAACATGTACTTTGCATTTAATGTTTTAAATGTTTTTAAAGCACTTGCAGGTTTTTAAAATATAACTCCACATTCGGGCTCTGACCCGTTTGCTTTTCAAATATCTTTTTCTTGTAAAACCATTTTAGGTGCCCAGCCACAGGGACACCAAGCATAGGATTCTCATTCAGGTGACGAGCTGTAGCTGCTTGTGGAAGCTACAGGGATTTGCATGTAGACGCTTCTATCTTATGGATTCCAGAGTCGATATCTATCAGTTGTAGGGCATGTTGCCCATTTCTTTAGAGACATCTTTTACATTTCAGTTTTCAGACTTTAGCATGTATTATTTCAGTTTCGGTTATTTATTTCAGTGTGGGATTGTAGTGAGGAGTTTTCCTCCAGACTTTATTTACTCTATTGTGATGGTTATTTGTTTTACTTCAGTATGGTGAATGGTGTTAGTTATTTCTTCATTACACTTGTTGCATGTTAATCAGACTTAAATTAAAATTTGGCACTTACTTTTTAAATACTACGTGGTTAGTAATCATCAAAACGTTTTCGACAGTGATGCTATTAACTGGACCAACTTGGCATTTTGAATTAATTTAATAAAGGAGTAGCGTTATCCAGAGCTGTTTTTACCAGGTACTTTCTAGTTTCGAATTTCGGGACGAAATTCAGTTATTAGGGGGGAAGTATGTAATACCCCGTACTTTTGACTATATTTATTTTTGGGATTAATTAATTAAATGCGTATTAATTGGAAATTAATCCGGGTTATAAATACTAATGAGATGCAAATTGGTATTTGATTATGTGCATATATGATTATATATGTATTTGGTATTATAAAATTTGTCGTGGGATTCATATACGGCATTTTAGAATTTTTGTTGAGACGCGTGGGACCGCCGCGTCACGGTATATTATTTTGATAATAAAAAGTGAATTTAAAATCTATAATCCGTATGGTCATTTTGAGTGCGCCAACGCGTCCGGAAGGGTCGAGATAGTCAGAAATCACTAGCCGGGGGTATAGTTTGGGTCCCGGGGTATTTTTAGGCCATACCGGCAACTTAAAGGGTATTTTGGTAATTTTACATTTTTAGGAATTAAAAGTGACGAAAATTGGGTAATTAAATCTGATGTGGATATTGACCCACTAAGCCCATAACCAACCCATATTAACCCTTTAAGCTACGGAGGCTAACATTAGGTTTACAATCTTTCCCAAAATCAAAACCCTAGCCACCTTAAGCCACCATTGGAGAAGGAGCTTGGAGAAGGAGAGAAAGAGAGGAAATTCTGCAGAAAAACATCCTCAACCTACACCAAAGTCAGAAATCAAACCAAGGCAAGTGACTTTATTCCATTTAATTTCTGAGAATGTCTTTTCCATGTTAGAAAATTCGGATTTATGGTTTGTTCTTGATAAAACATGAAAACCCATGTAGTTTAGATCATAAAACTTGAGGAATTTGAGAAGGATTGCATGTAGAATAGTTTGGAGACGATTAATCTGATGTTAATACATGTTTGGGTGAAAGAAAAACGAATTAAATTCTGGGATTTGATGATGATATGTAGTTAGGGTTCATGTTCTTGAGATATTTGGAAAAAGTGTAGAAAGTTGTAATTTAATTGATGTTAGGTTGGATTGATCCCTTAAAAACATGTTAGGATGTGATTATATATGTTTAGTATTGATTATAGACCTTTAAACGATTGATTGGGACTTAGTTTAGAAGATTTGAGGTGTTAAAAATGGATGAAAACGATTTGGGGAAAAATCTGGGCCGAAGCTGGTAGCTCGTTAGAAGCAGCCCCCAGGTCGTTCGAACGAACTCGTTCGAATGAGCTTCTAACGAGTTGACCAGTCGCTGCTAACGAAAAGGGATTTCGTTCGATATCTCGTTCGAACGAGATATCGTTAGAAGGAACAGTTCGTTCGAACGAACTGGGATCTCGTTCGAACAGTCTCGTTCGAACGAGACTTCTAACGAGTTGGCAGAGGGATCTCGTTTGAACAGTCTCGTTCGAACGAGACTTCTAACGAGTTGACAGTTTGGTCCTTTTTGGACTGTTTTGATTTTTGGAGTCCCGGAAACTGGTTCGAGGGTAAAGTTAACATTCTTTGATGATGTAAGGATAAATTTGGGACTTTTGGATTATTATGAGGAGTAAATTATATACGAGAGTTGTATTACATGGACGGTTTGGGTTGAGACGTGAGTGACTACTACGACGTGAGATAATTATGGCGCGTATAATTACAAATCGGATTAGTATAAATTGTGATAATTATAGTTAGTGCGAGAATGCGATATGTACTACGATTAAAATACGGTATTACTAAGATGTGTGTTTACTTAGTATATGGATTGTGTGTATGACATACCTACCATACTTGCTATCATGGGAGGTTGCGTTCGCTTAGGACCCTCTAATCCTTGTGTGCCTACGGGGAGGATATAGACTGGTACCGCGATGAACATAGGTCATAGAAGGACTTATTGTGATATTAATAAGTCTGCTGATCATGGGAGCGTAGGTATGTGCGTGACCCATGTGATGGTGACTGTGTTCGCCTCCACTATTTGTGATTTGTGTTATCTGAACTATTCCTGAGAGATTCGGAATATGTGATCCTTATGTACATGATGTACCGGGATGGATAGCAGAGTATGTGTGCACCGCAGCTTAGTTCTCGGGGTGCTTGTATTGTATATTTACGATGTGATTAATATACATTTAATTAATAAGAATCCTCATGTTAATGTTGTGAATATAACTACAGTATTGTTTCGAGAATAACATAATGGGTTAGTGATATATATATTATGCATATTGAGCATCCGAGTTTACATTAAATCCCTTCTTATTACGAGCGTTATATGTTAATAGGACCGGGTAATAAGGGTAGGAACTACTACTGTCTAGCTGGTTATGGTGTCATTTAGCTAGTGGTTTATATAGTTATAGATGGGTACTTACGTTAGGAGTGCATAGTTAGAGGAGAGGTGAGAATATCATGTGAGTGCACGTCCTAACATGTACTTTGCATTTAATGTTTTAAATGTTTTTAAAGCACTTGCAGGTTTTTAAAATATAACTCCACATTCGGGCTCTGACCCGTTTGCTTTTCAAATATCTTTTTCTTGTAAAACCATTTTAGGTGCCCAGCCACAGGGACACCAAGCATAGGATTCTCATTCAGGTGACGAGCTGTAGCTGCTTGTGGAAGCTACAGGGATTTGCATGTAGACGCTTCTATCTTTTGGATTCCAGAGTCGATATCTATCAGTTGTAGGGCATGTTGCCCATTTCTTTAGAGACATCTTTTACATTTCAGTTTTCAGACTTTAGCATGTATTATTTCAGTTTCGGTTATTTATTTCAGTGTGGGATTGTAGTGAGGAGTTTTCCTCCAGACTTTATTTACTCTATTGTGATGGTTATTTGTTTTACTTCAGTATGGTGAATGGTGTTAGTTATTTCTTCATTACACTTGTTGCATGTTAATCAGACTTAAATTAAAATTTGGCACTTACTTTTTAAATACTACGTGGTTAGTAATCATCAAAACGTTTTCGACAGTGATGCTATTAACTGGACCAACTTGGCATTTTGAATTAATTTAATAAAGGAGTAGCGTTATCCAGAGCTGTTTTTACCAGGTACTTTCTAGTTTCGAATTTCGGGACGAAATTCAGTTATTAGGGGGGAAGTATGTAATACCCCGTACTTTTGACTATATTTATTTTTGGGATTAATTAATTAAATGCGTATTAATTGGAAATTAATCCGGGTTATAAATACTAATGAGATGCAAATTGGTATTTGATTATGTGCATATATGATTATATATGTATTTGGTATTATAAAATTTGTCGTGGGATTCATATACGGCATTTTAGAAATTTTGTTGAGACGCGTGGGACCGCCGCGTCACGGTATATTATTTTGATAATAAAAAGTGAATTTAAAATCTATAATCCGTATGGTCATTTTGAGTGCGCCAACGCGTCCGGAAGGGTCGAGATAGTCAGAAATCACTAGCCGGGGGTATAGTTTGGGTCCCGGGGTATTTTTAGGCCATACCGGCAACTTAAAGGGTATTTTGGTAATTTTACATTTTTAGGAATTAAAAGTGACGAAAATTGGGTAATTAAATCTGATGTGGATATTGACCCACTAAGCCCATAACCAACCCATATTAACCCTTTAAGCTACGGAGGCTAACATTAGGTTTACAATCTTTCCCAAAATCAAAACCCTAGCCACCTTAAGCCACCATTGGAGAAGGAGCTTGGAGAAGGAGAGAAAGAGAGGAAATTCTGCAGAAAAACATCCTCAACCTACACCAAAGTCAGAAATCAAACCAAGGCAAGTGACTTTATTCCATTTAATTTCTGAGAATGTCTTTTCCATGTTAGAAAATTCGGATTTATGGTTTGTTCTTGATAAAACATGAAAACCCATGTAGTTTAGATCATAAAACTTGAGGAATTTGAGAAGGATTGCATGTAGAATAGTTTGGAGACGATTAATCTGATGTTAATACATGTTTGGGTGAAAGAAAAACGAATTAAATTCTGGGATTTGATGATGATATGTAGTTAGGGTTCATGTTCTTGAGATATTTGGAAAAAGTGTAGAAAGTTGTAATTTAATTGATGTTAGGTTGGATTGATCCCTTAAAAACATGTTAGGATGTGATTATATATGTTTAGTATTGATTATAGACCTTTAAACGATTGATTGGGACTTAGTTTAGAAGATTTGAGGTGTTAAAAATGGATGAAAACGATTTGGGGAAAAATCTGGGCCGAAGCTGGTAGCTCGTTAGAAGCAGCCCCCAGGTCGTTCGAACGAACTCGTTCGAACGAGCTTCTAACGAGTTGACCAGTCGCTGCTAATGAAAAGGGATTTCGTTCGATATCTCGTTCGAACGAGATATCGTTAGAAGGAACAGTTCGTTCGAACGAACTGGGATCTCGTTCGAACAGTCTCGTTCGAACGAGACTTCTAACGAGTTGGCAGAGGGATCTCGTTCGAACAGTCTCGTTCGAACGAGACTTCTAACGAGTTGACAGTTTGGTCCTTTTTGCACTGTTTTGATTTTTGGAGTCCCGGAAACTGGTTCGAGGGTAAAGTTAACATTCTTTGATGATGTAAGGATAAATTTGGGACTTTTGGATTATTATGAGGAGTAAATTATATACGAGAGTTGTATTACATGGACGGTTTGGGTTGAGACGTGAGTGACTACTACGACGTGAGATAATTATGGCGCGTATAATTACAAATCGGATTAGTATAAATTGTGATAATTATAGTTAGTGCGAGAATGCGATATGTACTACGATTAAAATACGGTATTACTAAGATGTGTGTTTACTTAGTATATGGATTGTGTGTATGACATACCTACCATACTTGCTATCATGGGAGGTTGCGTTCGCTTAGGACCCTCTAATCCTTGTGTGCCTACGGGGAGGATATAGACTGGTACCGCGATGAACATAGGTCATAGAAGGACTTATTGTGATATTAATAAGTCTGTTGATCATGGGAGCGTAGGTATGTGCGTGACCCATGTGATGGTGACTGTGTTCGCCTCCACTATTTGTGATTTGTGTTATCTGAACTATTCCTGAGAGATTCGGAATATGTGATCCTTATGTACATGATGTACCGGGATGGATAGCAGAGTATGTGTGCACCGCAGCTTAGTTCTCGGGGTGCTTGTATTGTATATTTACGATGTGATTAATATACATTTAATTAATAAGAATCCTCATGTTAATGTTGTGAATATAACTACAGTATTGTTTCGAGAATAACATAATGGGTTAGTGATATATATATTATGCATATTGAGCATCCGAGTTTACATTAAATCCCTTCTTATTACGAGCGTTATATGTTAATAGGACCGGGTAATAAGGGTAGGAACTACTACTGTCTAGCTGGTTATGGTGTCATTTAGCTAGTGGTTTATATAGTTATAGATGGGTACTTACGTTAGGAGTGCACAGTTAGACGAGAGGTGAGAATATCATGTGAGTGCACGTCCTAACATGTACTTTGCATTTAATGTTTTAAATGTTTTTAAAGCACTTGCAGGTTTTTAAAATATAACTCCACATTCGGGCTCTGACCCGTTTGCTTTTCAAATATCTTTTTCTTGTAAAACCATTTTAGGTGCCCAGCCACAGGGACACCAAGCATAGGATTCTCATTCAGGTGACGAGCTGTAGCTGCTTGTGGAAGCTACAGGGATTTGCATGTAGACGCTTCTATCTTATGGATTCCAGAGTCGATATCTATCAGTTGTAGGGCATGTTGCCCATTTCTTTAGAGACATCTTTTACATTTCAGTTTTCAGACTTTAGCATGTATTATTTCAGTTTCGGTTATTTATTTCAGTGTGGGATTGTAGTGAGGAGTTTTCCTCCAGACTTTATTTACTCTATTGTGATGGTTATTTGTTTTACTTCAGTATGGTGAATGGTGTTAGTTATTTCTTCATTACACTTGTTGCATGTTAATCAGACTTAAATTAAAATTTGGCACTTACTTTTTAAATACTACGTGGTTAGTAATCATCAAAGCGTTTTCGACAGTGATGCTATTAACTGGACCAACTTGGCATTTTGAATTAATTTAATAAAGGAGTAGCGTTATCCAGAGCTGTTTTTACCAGGTACTTTCTAGTTTCGAATTTCGGGACGAAATTCAGTTATTAGGGGGGAAGTATGTAATACCCCGTACTTTTGACTATATTTATTTTTGGGATTAATTAATTAAATGCGTATTAATTGGAAATTAATCCGGGTTATAAATACTAATGAGATGCAAATTGGTATTTGATTATGTGCATATATGATTATATATGTATTTGGTATTATAAAATTTGTCGTGGGATTCATATACGGCATTTTAGAAATTTTGTTGAGACGCGTGGGACCGCCGCGTCACGGTATATTATTTTGATAATAAAAAGTGAATTTAAAATCTATAATCCGTATGGTCATTTTGAGTGCGCCAACGCGTCCGGAAGGGTCGAGATAGTCAGAAATCACTAGCCGGGGGTATAGTTTGGGTCCCGGGGTATTTTTAGGCCATACCGGCAACTTAAAGGGTATTTTGGTAATTTTACATTTTTAGGAATTAAAAGTGACGAAAATTGGGTAATTAAATCTGATGTGGATATTGACCCACTAAGCCCATAACCAACCCATATTAACCCTTTAAGCTACGGAGGCTAACATTAGGTTTACAATCTTTCCCAAAATCAAAACCCTAGCCACCTTAAGCCACCATTGGAGAAGGAGCTTGGAGAAGGAGAGAAAGAGAGGAAATTCTGCAGAAAAACATCCTCAACCTACACCAAAGTCAGAAATCAAACCAAGGCAAGTGACTTTATTCCATTTAATTTCTGAGAATGTCTTTTCCATGTTAGAAAATTCGGATTTATGGTTTGTTCTTGATAAAACATGAAAACCCATGTAGTTTAGATCATAAAACTTGAGGAATTTGAGAAGGATTGCATGTAGAATAGTTTGGAGACGATTAATCTGATGTTAATACATGTTTGGGTGAAAGAAAAACGAATTAAATTCTGGGATTTGATGATGATATGTAGTTAGGGTTCATGTTCTTGAGATATTTGGAAAAAGTGTAGAAAGTTGTAATTTAATTGATGTTAGGTTGGATTGATCCCTTAAAAACATGTTAGGATGTGATTATATATGTTTAGTATTGATTATAGACCTTTAAACGATTGATTGGGACTTAGTTTAGAAGATTTGAGGTGTTAAAAATGGATGAAAACGATTTGGGGAAAAATCTGGGCCGAAGCTGGTAGCTCGTTAGAAGCAGCCCCCAGGTCGTTCGAACGAACTCGTTCGAACGAGCTTCTAACGAGTTGACCAGTCGCTGCTAATGAAAAGGGATTTCGTTCGATATCTCGTTCGAACGAGATATCGTTAGAAGGAACAGTTCGTTCGAACGAACTGGGATCTCGTTCGAACAGTCTCGTTCGAACGAGACTTCTAACGAGTTGGCAGAGGGATCTCGTTCGAACAGTCTCGTTCGAACGAGACTTCTAACGAGTTGACAGTTTGGTCCTTTTTGCACTGTTTTGATTTTTGGAGTCCCGGAAACTGGTTCGAGGGTAAAGTTAACATTCTTTGATGATGTAAGGATAAATTTGGGACTTTTGGATTATTATGAGGAGTAAATTATATACGAGAGTTGTATTACATGGACGGTTTGGGTTGAGACGTGAGTGACTACTACGACGTGAGATAATTATGGCGCGTATAATTACAAATCGGATTAGTATAAATTGTGATAATTATAGTTAGTGCGAGAATGCGATATGTACTACGATTAAAATACGGTATTACTAAGATGTGTGTTTACTTAGTATATGGATTGTGTGTATGACATACCTACCATACTTGCTATCATGGGAGGTTGCGTTCGCTTAGGACCCTCTAATCCTTGTGTGCCTACGGGGAGGATATAGACTGGTACCGCGATGAACATAGGTCATAGAAGGACTTATTGTGATATTAATAAGTCTGCTGATCATGGGAGCGTAGGTATGTGCGTGACCCATGTGATGGTGACTGTGTTCGCCTCCACTATTTGTGATTTGTGTTATCTGAACTATTCCTGAGAGATTCGGAATATGTGATCCTTATGTACATGATGTACCGGGATGGATAGCAGAGTATGCGTGCACCGCAGCTTAGTTCTCGGGGTGCTTGTATTGTATATTTACGATGTGATTAATATACATTTAATTAATAAGAATCCTCATGTTAATGTTGTGAATATAACTACAGTATTGTTTCGAGAATAACATAATGGGTTAGTGATATATATATTATGCATATTGAGCATCCGAGTTTACATTAAATCCCTTCTTATTACGAGCGTTATATGTTAATAGGACCGGGTAATAAGGGTAGGAACTACTACTGTCTAGCTGGTTATGGTGTCATTTAGCTAGTGGTTTATATAGTTATAGATGGGTACTTACGTTAGGAGTGCATAGTTAGAGGAGAGGTGAGAATATCATGTGAGTGCACGTCCTAACATGTACTTTGCATTTAATGTTTTAAATGTTTTTAAAGCACTTGCAGGTTTTTAAAATATAACTCCACATTCGGGCTCTGACCCGTTTGCTTTTCAAATATCTTTTTCTTGTAAAACCATTTTAGGTGCCCAGCCACAGGGACACCAAGCATAGGATTCTCATTCAGGTGACGAGCTGTAGCTGCTTGTGGAAGCTACAGGGATTTGCATGTAGACGCTTCTATCTTTTGGATTCCAGAGTCGATATCTATCAGTTGTAGGGCATGTTGCCCATTTCTTTAGAGACATCTTTTACATTTCAGTTTTCAGACTTTAGCATGTATTATTTCAGTTTCGGTTATTTATTTCAGTGTGGGATTGTAGTGAGGAGTTTTCCTCCAGACTTTATTTACTCTATTGTGATGGTTATTTGTTTTACTTCAGTATGGTGAATGGTGTTAGTTATTTCTTCATTACACTTGTTGCATGTTAATCAGACTTAAATTAAAATTTGGCACTTACTTTTTAAATACTACGTGGTTAGTAATCATCAAAACGTTTTCGACAGTGATGCTATTAACTGGACCAACTTGGCATTTTGAATTAATTTAATAAAGGAGTAGCGTTATCCAGAGCTGTTTTTACCAGGTACTTTCTAGTTTCGAATTTCGGGACGAAATTCAGTTATTAGGGGGGAAGTATGTAATACCCCGTACTTTTGACTATATTTATTTTTGGGATTAATTAATTAAATGCGTATTAATTGGAAATTAATCCGGGTTATAAATACTAATGAGATGCAAATTGGTATTTGATTATGTGCATATATGATTATATATGTATTTGGTATTATAAAATTTGTCGTGGGATTCATATACGGCATTTTAGAAATTTTGTTGAGACGCGTGGGACCGCCGCGTCACGGTATATTATTTTGATAATAAAAAGTGAATTTAAAATCTATAATCCGTATGGTCATTTTGAGTGCGCCAACGCGTCCGGAAGGGTCGAGATAGTCAGAAATCACTAGCCGGGGGTATAGTTTGGGTCCCGGGGTATTTTTAGGCCATACCGGCAACTTAAAGGGTATTTTGGTAATTTTACATTTTTAGGAATTAAAAGTGACGAAAATTGGGTAATTAAATCTGATGTGGATATTGACCCACTAAGCCCATAACCAACCCATATTAACCCTTTAAGCTACGGAGGCTAACATTAGGTTTACAATCTTTCCCAAAATCAAAACCCTAGCCACCTTAAGCCACCATTGGAGAAGGAGCTTGGAGAAGGAGAGAAAGAGAGGAAATTCTGCAGAAAAACATCCTCAACCTACACCAAAGTCAGAAATCAAACCAAGGCAAGTGACTTTATTCCATTTAATTTCTGAGAATGTCTTTTCCATGTTAGAAAATTCGGATTTATGGTTTGTTCTTGATAAAACATGAAAACCCATGTAGTTTAGATCATAAAACTTGAGGAATTTGAGAAGGATTGCATGTAGAATAGTTTGGAGACGATTAATCTGATGTTAATACATGTTTGGGTGAAAGAAAAACGAATTAAATTCTGGGATTTGATGATGATATGTAGTTAGGGTTCATGTTCTTGAGATATTTGGAAAAAGTGTAGAAAGTTGTAATTTAATTGATGTTAGGTTGGATTGATCCCTTAAAAACATGTTAGGATGTGATTATATATGTTTAGTATTGATTATAGACCTTTAAACGATTGATTGGGACTTAGTTTAGAAGATTTGAGGTGTTAAAAATGGATGAAAACGATTTGGGGAAAAATCTGGGCCGAAGCTGGTAGCTCGTTAGAAGCAGCCCCCAGGTCGTTCGAACGAACTCGTTCGAACGAGCTTCTAACGAGTTGACCAGTCGCTGCTAATGAAAAGGGATTTCGTTCGATATCTCGTTCGAACGAGATATCGTTAGAAGGAACAGTTCGTTCGAACGAACTGGGATCTCGTTCGAACAGTCTCGTTCGAACGAGACTTCTAACGAGTTGGCAGAGGGATCTCGTTCGAACAGTCTCGTTCGAACGAGACTTCTAACGAGTTGACAGTTTGGTCCTTTTTGCACTGTTTTGATTTTTGGAGTCCCGGAAACTGGTTCGAGGGTAAAGTTAACATTCTTTGATGATGTAAGGATAAATTTGGGACTTTTGGATTATTATGAGGAGTAAATTATATACGAGAGTTGTATTACATGGACGGTTTGGGTTGAGACGTGAGTGACTACTACGACGTGAGATAATTATGGCGCGTATAATTACAAATCGGATTAGTATAAATTGTGATAATTATAGTTAGTGCGAGAATGCGATATGTACTACGATTAAAATACGGTATTACTAAGATGTGTGTTTACTTAGTATATGGATTGTGTGTATGACATACCTACCATACTTGCTATCATGGGAGGTTGCGTTCGCTTAGGACCCTCTAATCCTTGTGTGCCTACGGGGAGGATATAGACTGGTACCGCGATGAACATAGGTCATAGAAGGACTTATTGTGATATTAATAAGTCTGCTGATCATGGGAGCGTAGGTATGTGCGTGACCCATGTGATGGTGACTGTGTTCGCCTCCACTATTTGTGATTTGTGTTATCTGAACTATTCCTGAGAGATTCGGAATATGTGATCCTTATGTACATGATGTACCGGGATGGATAGCAGAGTATGTGTGCACCGCAGCTTAGTTCTCGGGGTGCTTGTATTGTATATTTACGATGTGATTAATATACATTTAATTAATAAGAATCCTCATGTTAATGTTGTGAATATAACTACAGTATTGTTTCGAGAATAACATAATGGGTTAGTGATATATATATTATGCATATTGAGCATCCGAGTTTACATTAAATCCCTTCTTATTACGAGCGTTATATGTTAATAGGACCGGGTAATAAGGGTAGGAACTACTACTGTCTAGCTGGTTATGGTGTCATTTAGCTAGTGGTTTATATAGTTATAGATGGGTACTTACGTTAGGAGTGCACAGTTAGAGGAGAGGTGAGAATATCATGTGAGTGCACGTCCTAACATGTACTTTGCATTTAATGTTTTAAATGTTTTTAAAGCACTTGCAGGTTTTTAAAATATAACTCCACATTCGGGCTCTGACCCGTTTGCTTTTCAAATATCTTTTTCTTGTAAAACCATTTTAGGTGCCCAGCCACAGGGACACCAAGCATAGGATTCTCATTCAGGTGACGAGCTGTAGCTGCTTGTGGAAGCTACAGGGATTTGCATGTAGACGCTTCTATCTTTTGGATTCCAGAGTCGATATCTATCAGTTGTAGGGCATGTTGCCCATTTCTTTAGAGACATCTTTTACATTTCAGTTTTCAGACTTTAGCATGTATTATTTCAGTTTCGGTTATTTATTTCAGTGTGGGATTGTAGTGAGGAGTTTTCCTCCAGACTTTATTTACTCTATTGTGATGGTTATTTGTTTTACTTCAGTATGGTGAATGGTGTTAGTTATTTCTTCATTACACTTGTTGCATGTTAATCAGACTTAAATTAAAATTTGGCACTTACTTTTTAAATACTAGGTGGTTAGTAATCATCAAAACGTTTTCGACAGTGATGCTATTAACTGGACCAACTTGGCATTTTGAATTAATTTAATAAAGGAGTAGCTACCCGGTATTTAATTAGTCGGGGTGTCAGGTATTTATAACCCGGATTAATTTCCAATTAATATGCATTTAATTAATTAATCCCAAAAATAAATATAGTCAAAAGTATGGGGTATTACATACTTCCCCCCTAATAACTGAATTTCGTCCCGAAATTCGAAACTAGAAAGTACCTGCTAAAAACAGCTCCGGATAATGCTCGCGCATCTCATCCTCGCGCTCCCATGTGGACTCCTCGACATTGTGATGTCGCCATTGAACACGTACTAATGGTACTATCTTTGACCGCAGTTTCCTCTCGCTCCGGTCCAAAATAGCAATCGGCCCCTCCTCGTAAGAGCTATCCGGCTGGAGATCGATGTCCTCCACAGCAATGTGAGAATGGGCCAAATTATCTCTAAGGTATTTCCTCAGTGAGGAAATATGAAACACATCGTGAATCCGATGTAAGTGCTCCGGTAGTCCGAGTCTATACGCAACCGGTCCGATCCTCTCAATAATAGGAAACGGCCCCACGTACCTCGATGCCAACTTCCCCTTCTTCCCGAATCGCATAATCCCCTTCATCGGAGAAACCCTGAGCAAAACCTGGTCCCCCACTTGGAACTCCCTGAAAAATCTCTTCGCATCAGCATAACTCTTCTGCCTGTCTTGAGCCACCCGAATGCGACTCCGAATCAACTCGATCCTTGCCGAAGTATCCTTAACTACTTCCGGCCCAAATAGTTTGTTGTCCCCCACTTCTAACCAACATGCTGGGGAACGACAAGGCCTACCGTACAACGCCTCAAACGGAGCCATGCCAATCGTGAACTGATAGGAGTTGTTATAAGCAAACTCCACCAGTGGAAGGTACTGCTCCCATCCACCCCCGAAGTCAATAATGCACATGTGTAGCATGTCCTCCAACATCTGATTGGTGCGCTCTGTCTGCCCATCGGTCTGCGGATGATAAGCTGTACTCAACCGCAATTCTGTGCCCATGGCCTCCTGGAAACTCTCCCAAAACCTCGAAACAAATATCTTGTCTCTGTCAGACACGATATTTAGGGGCACACCGTGAAGTCTTACAATCTCTGAAATGAAGAGCTGGGCATACTGTCCCGTGGTGTAGTCAGTCCTTACGGGTAAGAAGTGAGCGACCTTGGACAACCTGTCCACAATTACCCAAACGGAGTCGTGACCCCTCTGCGACGTAGGCAACCCCGTGATAAAGTCCATGGATATGCTCTCCCACATCCATACCGGAACCTCCAACGGTTGTAGCAATCCTGCTGGTCTCTGATGATCCACTTTTACAAGCTGACAAGTGGTGCATTTCGAGACAAACTCAGCGATATCTCTCTTCATACCACTCCACCAATACTGCCGTCTCATGTCTTGGTACATTTTGTCCCCTCCGGGATGTACCGCGAACCGTGAGCCGTGCGACTCTGTCATAACATCGTGTCGCAATTCTTCCCCTTCCGGAACCACCAATCTTCCATTGAAGCGTAATCCCCCATCTGAGCTAACGGTATAGGATTCGGCTCCCTCTGCTAGTAATCGAACTATCTGCTCCTGACAGAACGAGTCATTAGCCTGTGCCCGTACTACCTTCGTGACAATCTGCGGTGTAACGGTCATCACAGACATGAAAGATCGGGCCACTGCATCCTGGTGTCCCAATTCCTTCCACTTAGCCTTCCATACCTCTGCCACCTCATCTACTGGCCTACGGCTCAACGCGTCTGCTACCACGTTAGCCTTACTCGGGTGGTACTTGATGTGAAACTGGTAGTCTTTCACAAACTCAAGCCACCTACGTTGCCGCATATTCAACTCTTTCTGCGTGAACAGGTACTGTAGGGACTTGTGGTCCGTGAACAGTTGGAACTTCTCCCCCAAAAGATAGTGCCTCCAAATCCGTAAGGCAAATACTACCGCTGCCAACTCCAAATCATGCGTGGGGTAATTCTTCTCATGAGGCTTAAGCTTACGGGAAGCATAAGCTATGACCTGTCTCTCCTGCTACAAAACACCTCCAAGCCCTTGCAAAGACGCATCGGTGTAAACCAAATACTCAACTCCCGGTCTCGGTAATGCTAACACAGGTGCTGAGGTCAATTTGTCCTTCAACTCATCGAATGCCAACTGACAGGCATCACTCCAAATGTATGGCACACCCTTACGAGTAAGATGTGTCAAAGGACCTGCTATCTCCAAGAAACCCCGAATAAACCTCCTGTAGTATCCTGCCAGACCCAAGAAACTACGAATCTCAGTCGGTGTCGTGGGCTGCCCCCACTCCCTCACCGCTGACACCTTCCCTGGATCAACAGATATTCCCTGGTCGGAAATGATATGCCCCAAAAACTGGACTTCCTTCAGCCAAAACCCGCACTTCTCATATTTTGCATACAACTCGTTCTGACGGAGTGTCTGCAAAACCTGTCTCAAATGCTCGGCGTGCTCCTCCTCTGTCTGAGAGTAAACCAGAATATCATCAATGAAGACAATGACAAACTGGTCTAGGAAATCTCTGAACACTCTGTTCATCAAGTCCATAAACACTGCTGGAGTGTTGGTCAAGCCGAAAGGCATAACCCGAAACTCGTAAGAACCATATCTCGATAAGAACGCAGTCTTCGAGACATCCTCCTCCCTGATACGCAACTGATGGTATCCCGACCTCAAGTCAATCTTCGAGAAGAAAGAAGCTCCTCTCAACTGGTCGAATAAGTCATCGATACGAGGCAACGGATACTTATTCCGTATCGTGACCTTATTCAACTCTCGGTAGTCCACACACAATCTCAGTGAACCGTCCCTCTTCTTCACAAACAAAACTGGAGCGCCCCAAGGTGAGGTACTCCTGCGAATAAAGCCTTGGCCTAACAGCTGCTCTATCTGATCCCGTAGCTCTCTCATCTCGGTTGGAGCCATACGGTACGGTGCACGTGCTATAGGTCTCGTACCCGGTAGCAAATCTATAACGAAGTCTATCTCTCGACTGGGTGGTAAGCCTGGTATCTCCTGAAACACATCCGAATACTCCCTGACGATTGGGATAGAGTCTAAAGGAATCACAACCTCCTTGGAGGTATCCTCCTCTATGTAATACAGATGAGCGGTCGATCCTCCCTCTGGGCGAGGCATCGCCACTATAAACATCTCTTGCCCCGGAATGGCAAAAACAATGCTCCCGCTGAAGCAATCAATCATGGCCCTATATGCTACGAGCCAATCCATACCGATGATCACGTCGTGAACATGCATGTCTAACACTAACATGTCTGCAGGCAATACCAAACTACCGACCTCTACTCCCACTCCCCGGCATATAAAGAAAATAAGTGACCCACTCCCCAATGGTGAGTCGACACACGTCACTGTGCTCTCTGCCGTAGCTAACAATCCTAAAGCTTTCGCAAAGTGTGTAGCTATAAAACAGTGTGTAGCACCCGTATCAAATAACACCCGACCCATAGTGCCATGGATAGGAAACGTACCCTCGATCGCGGGCGGTGCCTGTGGAACTGTAGCCTGGTGAACGTTGTAGACACGTCCATACTGTAGCTGCCCTTGCTGAGCTGGGACTGTTGGAATGGGTGACAATGCTGCCATCTGTGGCGGTGCGGGAAGAGCGGCGGGAAACATGGGCCTCTGTGGCTCCTGGCGAGCACCCTGCTGCTGCTGCTGTGGGGCCCTGCCCCTATCAGGACAATCCTGCTTCTTATGGCCAGTCTTGCCACAAACAAAGCACTTCCCTGGGAAGTTCCCTCCCCTCTGCCCCTGCTGTCCCCGGCCCTGGTGGCCGTTACCATTCCTCCCTTGGCCCTGCTGGCCCTGGTGAAACTGCTGCCCATTCTGTCCTTGTTGGCCCTGATGGCCGTTTGGACCCTAATGGCCCTGACGGAAACCTCCCTGTCCCTGCCTGTAGTTCCCTGACCGGAACCTCTTATTATCCCCCTGCTGAGTACCCTGCTCATTCTGTCTCTGCCCCTGACCAGGTTGTGCCCCGCTGGCACCATGTCCTCCAGTCCTGCCCTGATGGCTAGACTCTCCCGACCGCTTGCCCTCGGCCATATGAAAACGGTGGTCCTGGCAGTGCAATAATGCAGCATTAACCACATCAGAATACGTGGCCAACGATAGGTTCCCTAGCAGATGCTGACGGATCCTCCAATTCAACCCATCGGTGAACTTCTCAATCTTCTTCTTCTCTGTTGGAATCTCGTCTGGAACGATATTCAACAGGTTAGTGAACTCGGCCTCATACTCGGCCACTGTCTTGCCTTCCTGCTTCAAACTCAGCAGCTTCCTCCTCATCTCTGTATGAACTGCGGACGGAAAGTACTTGCGATCGAATCGCACCCAGAACTCCTGAATCGTGAGAGTATCCCTCTCCTCTGCGGTGGTAATAGACTCCCACCACTGTAGTGCAGATCCCACTAGCTTGAAAGTAGCTAGCACCTGTTTCTGAACATCAATGCACTCATGCATCCTCAAATGCCTCTGCATGTCTTTCCTCCATTGGCTCGAGACTACCACATCTGAGCTACCTGCAAACTCTGGCGGATGCGCTTTCTGAAAAGCGTCTCGTACACGCTCCCAAGCAGACGAAAATGCATTAACCTGTGCTGGCGCAACAACCGGCGCCTGAGGTGGTGCCTGCTGAACAACGGCAATGGCGGCATTCACCGCTTGAGCTACTATAGCTGCAACCTCAGCGGCGTTCAACATGCCCTGAACTGGAGCGGGCTGGGGTTCGGGCATTGCATTCCTGGGAACTCGTCGTGCACGTCGTGGAGGCATCTGAAATAAGAACAAAGTTTATAAGTTCACGGTTATAAACTTAATAAAGCTGAAGAACGAAGCATACACAATAAGAGTACAACAGTCCTAAAATATAGGGCTCTATATCAAAGAAACGTAGCGGAAACATAATAGCCGTACAGATCCTAAAGGACACTAGAACCTGATGCTCTGATACCACCTGTGACACCCCGACTAATTAAATACCGGGTAGCTACTCCTTTATTAAATTAATTCAAAATGCCAAGTTGGCTCAGTTAATAGCATCACTGTCGAAAACATTTATTTTTACTAACCACCTAGTATTTAAAAAGTAAGTGCCAAATTTTATTTAAAGTCTGATTAACATGCAACAAGAGTAATGAAGAAATAACTAACACCATTCACCATACTGAAGTAAAACAAATAACCATCACAATAGAGTAAATAAAGTCTGGAGGAAAACTCCTCACTACAATCCCATAACTGAAATAAATAAACTGAAACAATACATGCTAAAGTCTGAAAACTGAAATGTAAAAGATGTCTCTAAAGAAATGGGCAACATGCCCTACAACTGATAGATAGCGACTCTGGAATCCAAAAGATAGAAGCGTCTACATGCAAATCCCTGTAGCTTCCACAAGCAGCTACAGCTCGTCACCTGAATGAGAATCCTATGCTTGGTGTCCCTGTGGCTGGGCACCTAAAATGGTTTTACAAGAAAAAGATATTTGAAAAGCAAACGGGTCAGAGCCCGAATGTGGAGTTATATTTTAAAAACCTGCAAGTGCTTTAAAAACATTTAAAACATTAAATGCAAAGTACATGTTAGGACGTGCACTCACATGATATTCTCACCTCTCGTCTAACTGTGCACTCCTAACGTAAGTACCCATCTATAACGATATAAACCACTAGCTAAATGACACCATAACCAGCTAGACAGTAGTAGTTCCTACCCTTATTACCCGGTCCTATTAACATATAACGCTCGTAATAAGAAAGGGATTTAATGTAAACTCGGATGCTCAATATGCATAATATATATATCACTAACCCATTATGTTATTCTCGAAACAATACTGTAGTTATATTCACAACATTAACATGAGGATTCTTATTAATTAAATGTATATTAATCACATCGTAAATATACAATACAAGCACCCCGAGAACTAAGCTGCGGTGCACACATACTCTGCTATCCATCCCGGTACATCACGTACATAAGGATTACATATTCCGAATCTCTCAGGAATAGTTTACCGATAACAACATCACAAATAATGGAGGCGAACACAGTCACCATCACATGGGTCACGCACATACCTACGCTCCCATGATCAGCAGACTTATTAAAATCACAATAAGTCCTTCTATGACCTATGTTCATCGAGGTACCAGTCTATATCCCCCCCATAGGCACACAAGGATTAAAGGGTCCTAAGCGAACGCAACCTCCCGTGATAGCAAGTATGGTAGGTATGTCATACACACAGTCATATACCAATACTAAGTAAACACACGTCTTTGTAATACCGTATTTTAATCGTAGTACATATTCTCATACTAACTTATAATCATCACAATTTATACTAATCCGATTTATAATCATACGCGCTATAGTTTCTCACGTCGTAGTAACCACTCACGTCTCAACCCAAACCGTCCATGTAATACAACTCCCGTATATAATTTACTCCTCATAATAATCCAAAAGTCCCAAATTTATCCTTACATCATCAAAGAATGTTAACTTTACCCTCGAACCAGTTTTCGGGACTCCAAAAATCAAAACAGTCCAAAAAGGACCAAACTGTCAACTCGTTAGAAGTCTCATTCGAACGAGACTGTTCGAACGAGATCCCTCTGCCAACTCGTTAGAAGTCTCGTTCGAACGAGACTGTTCGAACGAGATCCCAGTTCGTTCGAACGAACTGTTCCTTTTAATGATATCTCGTTCGAACGAGATATCGAACGAAATCCCTTTTCATTAGCAGCGACTGGTCAACTCGTTAGAAGCTCGTTCGAACGAGTTCGTTCGAACGAGTTCGTTCGAACGAGTTCGTTCGAACGAGTTCGTTCGAACGAGTTCGTTCGAACGACCTGGGGGCTGCTTCTAACGAGCTACCAGCTTCGGCCCAGATTTTTCCCCAAATCGTTTTCATCCATTTTTAACACCTCAAATCTTCTAAACTAAGTCTCAATCAATCGTTTAAAGGTCTATAATCAATACTAAACATATATAATCACATCCTAACATGTTTTTAAGGGATCAATCCATCCTAACATCAATTAAATTACAACTTTCTACACTTTTTCCAAATATCTCAAGAACATGAACCCTAACTACATATCATCATCAAATCCCAGAATTTAATTCATTTTTCTTTCACCCAAACATGTATTAACATCAGATTAATCGTCTCCAAACTATTCTACATGCAATCCTTCTCAAATTCCTCAAGTTTTATGATCTAAACTACATGGGTTTTCATGTTTTATCAAGAACAACCATAAATCCGAATTTTCTAACATGGAAAAGACATTCTCAGAAGTTAAATGGAATAAAGTCACTTGCCTTGGTTTGATTTCTGACTTTGGTGTAGGTTGATGATGTTTTTCTGCAGAATTTCCTCTCTTTCTCTCCTTCTCCAAGCTCCTTCTCCAATGGTGGCTTAGGTGGCTAGGGTTTCTATTTGGGAAAGATTGTAAACCTAATGTTAGCCTCCGTAGCTTAAAGGGTTAATATGGGTTGGTTATGGACTTAGTGGGTCAATATCCACATCAGATTTAATTACCAAATTTTCGTCACTTTTAATTCCTAAAAATGTAAAATTACCAAAATACCCTTTAAGTTGCCGGTATGGCCTAAAAATACCCCGGGACCCAAACTATACCCCCGGCTAGTGTTTTCTGACTATCTCGACCCTTTCGGACGCGTTGGCGCACTCAAAACGACCATACGGATTATAGATTTTAAATTCACTTTTATTATCAAAATATTATACCGTGACGCGGCGATCCCACGCGTCTCAACAAAATTTCTAAAATGCCGTATATGAATCCCACGACAAATTTTATAATACCAAATACATATATAATCATATATGCACATAATCAAATACCAATTCGCATCTCATTAGTATTTATAACCCGGATTAATTTCCAATTAATACGCATTTAATTAATTAATCCCAAAAATAAATATAGTCAAAAGTACGGGGTATTACATTTTCCTTCTTCCAATTCAATCCAAAACTTATTCCAACCCAAATACAAGGTTCCTAAACTACTCTAATTCACCCTAGAACACTTCTTAGCATAGTTTAGGAATCAAATCCTTTCCAATCTTCAAGTAAATCCAATAAATCCATAAATTTTCCCATGAGTTATTCTAACATAAACCCAAAATTACTCATCTATAAAAACTCCATTTTTATTTCGTGATTAACATCTAATTCACCAAATTCCTCAATCTTATTAAGGGAAAAAAAATCCATTTATAAGATTAATTTATGAGCAATACGTCATGCTCCCCTGAATATGGTGACCATCGTCCTCACCATTTCAACATTGCTCTAACGAGTGAAAAAAATTTCCTCAAATTTTCACATATGGTTATTCCCATACACAACTCTAAGCAAGAGCTCCTGAGCCCTCTACTTCCTTTGGAAGAACTATACTACTTCCGCCTAGCTCCACTTCAACGTACGGTCCTCATCAAAGACCTCTTAATCTTTTTCCTAATTTAACCTCATTAGATAATTTAAGTTTAGCACCACTTAACTACAACGGTTCTTGATAATTTTAATTATTATAATTTAGTATTTGTCGTAGCAATTTATGACAATGCCGCTAGGAAAGTGACCTTTACCGCGATCCTTATTTCCAACATCAACTTACAGCTCTAACTAAACCCCGCCTCCTGCTGCCCTCATAATGGACTTCCAAGGTCGCCCTTCGTCGATCAGCACACGAATCCCGAATGAGCGCGCAAAATATTTACTATAATCTTTCATAATGGCGGGAGAACGAAATCTCACAAGAGGATATCAACAATCCTAATCATAAGGCTCTATATCAAATCAAAAGCAGCGCTGAAAGCGTAGTACGTCCGCACAAATTCCTAAGGACACTAGAACCTGATGCTCTGATACCACCAGTGACACCCCGCCTAATAAAATACCGGGAGATCACTCCTATATCAAATTAAAATAGGAGTCTCATGTGGTTCATTCTTAACATCACTGTCGAAACCAATTAATTACTAATATCCTATTAGGCCGACGTCAAAATTTTAAATTAACTAATCTCTTTAATCAAAGCATACAAATGAAATTAGTACAACAGTTTATATTCAACAACTGAAATGGAATAAAGTAAAATAACCGAACACTCGGTCCAAATAATACAACCAAATCGAATTCCGCACAAAAGGCGATAAATGAATAAATGAGTAAAGTTGGGCCATTAGCCCGAATATGACTACAATACCTCCTATCTAGATCTCAATGATAGAAGCATCTACAATAAACCTGCTTGCATCCACAGCTGCTGCAGCAAACGTCTGACTCGAATGAATTATCATCCAGGCGTCCCTGTGTCTGGACACCTATATATAGATATATATAACAAGAGAGGGAAAAAGTAGAAAAGCGGGTCAGAGCCCGATTCGAAAACATTTTAGCAAGTGCTTAAAATCCATATTTTTAAAATATGATATTTCTCATATTTAAACTGGTATCGCACTCTCATGAGATACACCTCACCCCTCTTCTAATAGTGCACAACTATCGCATATCTTTTAAACAACCTATTTAAGCTACCGTGCCTAACTAATGAAATTTCCCATTTTCTACTAATCCTCATCAATTCGAGTTCTAAGGACTAAACTTCTCCCCATTCCCAACATTACGTTACAATCGTGCGTGGGGTGTCTCGCGAATCGAAATCCAAACAAGGATCCTCCCCTATACACTACTTCATGACAGTATTGATCGTTTGGATCCATTATGCCCTTAGTACATATAACGTCTTATAATATCCCCTCTACATATATTTAGTTCTCATTTACTTAAAAATATATTTCATAAACATCCGTATATAAATTTTACCAAAAAGGGGTATCTCACTTCATTCATTCTTTTTCCTTTTATACAGGGTTAGGTTATATGATATCTCATCTCATATATATATATATATATATATATATATATATATATATATATATATATATATAATATACTACTCGCACACAAGTATATTAATCATTCACATAAGACGCCAATTATGCTTTTGGTGTACCCACATTATTCTCTTTATATACATACATCACTTTGTATATAGATATATCACTACTGCACAATGGTTGCGAAACCCCTTGTGCTATGCATACTCGGTTATCTGGTCCAATTGCTTCGCTCACGCACAGAGGACAATAGGTTCAATCTCTCAAGAACCAATGAAACATATACACATATTGGAGGCGAGGATGGTCCCAAGCCTATGGGCTACGCACATACCTACGCACCCATATGACCGTCAACACTATCGTTCTAACAAATAAGCCGTACCTAGGTTCCATGCTCTAGTGGCACGACTCAAAAATCCCCCCGTAGGCACACAAGATATGGCCGTCCACACGCGATAACCTCCACTCGATAGCCAGCAGCTAGGTATGTCATGCACATAATAAACAATGATATAGATTCACATCTCATCTATATAAAATATAACATCAATGAGGTATTCCCTCAACCATCATATAATTATAGGTATTCATCTCACCTATACATAATTCCTCATGGGTATTTATCTAACCCATATATATAATAATATAAGGGCATACGCATAACCCATATAATAAATTTCATACGTAGTATATTTATTTCTCGAATATCCTACGCATTTATCAAATTTGACTAATCCTCAATATTTTATTTCCGAGCATTTCTCACCACACAATATTAATATCATCAACCTCGATATATTTATTCGTCTCATACTATATATATACTTTAACGATATCGTATATATATTATTTATATCTCTTCTCAATATACTATGGCTATAATTTTCAAACTCTCATAACGATAGCCAATAACCTCGAATATTCTCCTTCGCAATAATAGAAGACGTCACACAATTAAAACGCTACCTCAATAAGTATTTCCTTATTTAATATTCAAATCACACCTAAATACCCCTTTAAGTATTATTCCTCACGAACACCCCTATTTGGGTAAATCTTGGATTTTACTTTCAACTAACCCAAGGTGCACGCCTTACTCAAAAAAAATATTTAGTAGTCCCCACACTATTTTTAGGAACCCCAAATATTTATCTCCAAATAATTCTAGCCTTTATTTTTCCAATTTCCGAGTGCATTTCCGAGTTGGTGATTTCGCCCCGGAACTGCCTCATAACAATTCGAAGAAAAATCAGAAAAATACGCGGTCATTGCTCACGCGAACGTATCGAAAATATCTACAACTTTTGTGTTTTGACCGAGAGCTGAATCGGCTGTCTTCCTATCCGAAACAGCCCGGAAGTGGGCTAGTCACTATTCACGTTCTTCTCCAAAAATCCAAACCTCCATTAAAACACCTCCAAGCTTTTTATCTCCTCTTTCATCATCAACCCACCTCAAACAACCATAAATACACGAATAAAAAGGGTTCTAATCATCCTATAACCCATAACCAACAATTAATTTCAATAAATTCCATGTTTCTCAAATTGGGTATTAATCGAGTTATATCCATTTTAATCTTCCGAAAACCCATTTGATTTACACAAATTTCAACCCAAAAATCTTTAGTTTATACCAACTACAATATGAGATATTAACACACTAAATCAATAAGCAAGTTAAACACTTGCCTCGTGGATTAAATCTGACGACCCCGAGTCGAATCCCGCGAATTATGGCCGAAAATCTCTTCTTTTCTTATCTTTTCTTTCTTCTTATTTCTTCTCTTCCTTCTCTCTTATCTCTCTCTCTCTTAGGGATGATATTTGGGGGAAATGAGGGTTGCGAAGCCTTTAAACCCGAATTTGGGTTAATGCCCAATTGTTAAATGACTCGTGTACCCGTTTACGAGCCCCTACTAGTCCAAAAATGTCCGGAACCCAAATACTACCCCCGGGTACTCTATTTTGACTATCTCGGCCATTCCGAACCTAATGGCACAGTCAAAATCTCCATCCGAGTCACTTAACTAAAATTCACTATTTTGACCCAACACGTTCAATACGCGTGTTTTCCAATTTAAAATCTTTTCCTTTGTCGCTTTACCCAACTGCGACATGTAATAAAAATAATCTACTCATAAACTTAGTCTTGAAATATAATCCACGTAAATATTAATGTGTCACTCGAAAATTAATATTTAATATTCGCTTTATTATATTAAATTTATTTAATTTCACTAATAACTTCCAAAAATTACTATTCACAATAATTTCTCAAATTATTAAATTACATCCACTATAATTTAAATACCTTTAAAAATGAGGGGTATTACAATATTTTCAAACTCTGGCTCTGACCCGTTTCTCTATTTTCCCTCTCTTACTATATATGTATATATATAGGTGTCCAGACACATGGACACCTGGATGATGATTCTTTCGAGTCAGACGTTTGCTGCAGCAGCTGTGGATGCGTGCAGGTTTATTCTAGATGCTTCTATCCTTGAGATCTAGATAGGAGGCATTGTAGAAAAATTCGATCCGATAGCCCAACTGTACTCGTTTATTCTTTTACCACCTTTTAGTGCGGCATTCGATTTGGTTGTATTATGTTAAACCGAGTGTTCAGTTATTTTATTTCATTTCAGTTGTTGCTTATAAACTGTGTGAATGTTTTACTTGGTTGGTTTGGTTAAAAATATTAGTTAAATAAAATTTTGACGCCGGCCTAATAAGTTATTGGTAATTAAATTGGTTTTCGACAGTGATGCTAAGAATGAACCATATGAGACTCCTGTTTTAATTTGGTATAGGATTAATCACCCGATATTTTATTAGGCGGGGTGTCACGTTTACTAACATCTCCCATATGTTAATTTATTCTCATGTAACATTTCGCATACATCATCTTTTCATGTTTATAATTAAGTCTCACTACTTAACTTATACAACAATTCTCATCTGTTATCTCTCAACCTTCATAATTAAGTCTCGCCACTTAATTTACTTTAGATATTCCCGATCTATCTTTAGTTTGTTAGTTAAGTTTCTCTGCTAAATTCACCTTATTAGATATCCACGATCGAATACCTACTATTTCACACAACTATGGGTTAATTTACTTTATAGTCTGCTATCTCACATAAGTAGCATATCCATACGGTACGTGTATATATCACACCACATATATATATATATATATACACTATAAATGTATTCTTCACTATAAAGTCCTAACATCACACATTAAGGACTTATTGGTTAGGACTGTTCCATCGACCCCAATTCGTCATACCATGTACATTGGTCCGGATAGCCATTGACCCCAATATAATTTGTATGCTTTAGGCATTCACACCGCCGAACTATGTGATATGGTGGGAATTCACTCCATCTACAGGTTTACATTGGTCCGGATAGACATCGATCCCAATATAGTTAGTATACTTTAGGCATTAACACCCCCTAGGTATTACTATAGAGTACACAAATATATACATGTACTACACAATCACCGCATATATATATACATATAATTGAAATCCGTCTAATCCGTGCTCAATTGTCGTAGCACCAGTACAAAATATCCCCGAGTCTATTTCCCCAACTCATAATTGAATTCATATCACACTTATTAATTTACTCGAGTAGTGTCACCCAACCACGATACCCGGACTTACTAATTCGGTCTGTACATTTACCCTTTAGGATTTATTACATCAAGTCCCACTATTAAGGTTAGCACCTCTCATTAAATTTAATATTCAATAATTTATTATACATCTATATAATAGATTAAATCGG